>CM077010.1:115674124-116902640 GCA_039090855.1 Macrothele yani | reverse complement strand
AAAAATATTCCTAAAAGGCTTTTCATTGCAGAAGAAGAAGAAGAAGAAAAAAAGGTTGAACTTTTAGAAAGAGAGATTTCGTCCGAGAGGGTCTGGTTTCGAATACCGATGAAGTATGGATGTTGTGTCTGTCTTACGGCACTGGCTCTCTCCCTTCCCTGTAACAGTGACGCTAAATTAGGGACGAGCGACTGCTTACGGCCCATTGAGTTGCTCACGGTAGTCAAAAACAAAAAAAGAGAGAGAGAGAAAGAGATATTGAGAAAAGGACAATATAGTTTCGTTGTCCTAGTGGGAAAATTGTATTATTTATTCTATATTTTTATTTATTTATTATTTTATTCTATATTATTTTTTTTTCCAGTTGAGGGAGGAAATGTTCACAAAATATTCTTTTCAGTCAAAAGTATTCGAGCAAAGGAAGATTTTGTCGATGGGATATCTAGAATCAATGATATGCAATAAAATGCCTTTAGAAATCAATGGCATTTACTTTTACGCCCCCTAGCGGCAAGATAGTGCAGCTGAAAAGACCAAAAGTTGTAGATCTTCGTTCTCACGGTTCAAACTTCCCATGGCGGAAAAAGCTGCCCCTGTGGCGTAGTGGTTGGTCTAAAGGATGGCTTCTGATCATTCGTGCGAAAGGGGTCCGGGTTCGAATCCCGATGAGGCATGGATGTTATGTCTGTGTTACGGTACTGGCTCTCTTCCTTCCCTGGAACCAGTGACCCTAAATTAGGGACGGGCGACTGCTTATAGCCCACTGGGTTGGTCACGGTGGTCGTTAAACCTCCAATCAAAAAAAAAAAAAAAAAAGGGGGGGGGAAAGAATTTTTCTTATCAAGCGAATACGTGCACAGAAATGGTGTGCACAGACTGATGGACGGACATGATTAAGCTATAAGCACGCCCTTTTTCCACAAAACGTGTGCAGTAGTTGTGTCATTCATGCTGTTAAATTGCACAGATACAAGATGGCTGGTTACCTATCAAAGAAAGTGTTAACCCGAGGGCTGAATGGTTAGAGGCACGGGCTCCTGATCAGTCATTACAGCTGTATCTGGGCTGGAGTCACATCGCAGATGTGGCCTGAGCGGGACGCCCCTACGTGTACTATTCGTCCGAAATTAGTGACGAGCGACATCCTTAGACGCTCATCGTGTTCCTTAACCCATCCCCCCCCCCCCCAAGTGGATATTATTAATAACATCTATGAAAATGCAAGTGCAAAGATTCGGCTGTTTGAAAATACAACACACATACAAATTGGAAAGGGAGTGAGACAAGGTGACACCATATCTGCAAAGCTCTTTAATGCCGCATTGGAAAATGTCTTTCAATCACTGAACTAGGAAAACAAAGGGATAAAGATAAATGGAGATTATCTAACCCACCTTCGTTTTGCTGATGACGTAGTCATTTTTGCAACTACCCCATCAGAGCTGCCGAGTATGATCCAGGAACTTGTTGACAAGAGTAAAGAAGTGGGATTAAAAATGAACTTTCAGGAGACAAAAGTGATGTTCAATGCTTTTACAAGAAATGAAGATTTATCGATTGATGGAGAAAAGCTGGAGATAACAGGCACGTACGTTTATCTTGGACAGCAGATATCATGTGAGGGTCACGTTGATGAAGGAATTAATCGGCGTACAAAACTTGCCTGGAGAGCTTTTGGAAGAAACAGCATAATTTCCAAGAGCAATATGCCATTATGTCTTAAAAGAAAAGTGTTTGATCAATGCATCCTTCCAGTGCTTACGTATGGTGCAGAGACGTGGACCTTAGCTAAAAGAGACATACAAAGGCTGCAGACAACTTAAAGCAGCATGGAGAGGTGCATGCTTGGTGCAACCAGAAGTGATAAGAAGAGGAACTCGTGGATCCGAAAAATGACAAGTGGAAGACATCATGATTAGAGTTAAATCCCTGAAATGGCAATGGGCTGGACATACTGCCAGAAGGACAGATCATCGATGGACAGCCGAAATTTTAGATTGGATTCCAAGGGACAGGAAAAGACTCAGAAGAAGACCACATGGGAGATGGGTGGATGGAATGCGAAAGTATGCAGGAGTGACATGGGGGGGGGACTGGCACATGACAGGCCGTTGTGGAGGAAACTTGGGGAGACCTTCGTCCAGCAGTTGATTGATAATGGTTGACAATGATGATGATGATATATATATATATAATATAGCTGGGTATACGTAACCACTCAAGACCACAGAGCATATTTCTCAGCGCGTTAGAGGAAGAATTTCAGTTTTTAATCCTCTGTAATATCTGACGCAATTTGTATGGCACATAAACATCTTTAGAATCTTTAAAACGTTATTTTGGTTTTGACCGCATTTTGTTCCCGTAACTCCCGCATTTGTGTTACACAAAACCACCAGCTCTGGGACTCCTGCAGGAATGCAATAACGTCATGAGTGAGACAGCTGTTTACGCAGCGACCGGTGACGGTCTTCCGATATCGAATATAGGCTATCACATACCTGACTGCTGAATCACGTATGCCCCTACCGGACATTTTGAAGGCAAGCTATGCATTTCTCTTCCGTCTTGTGAGCCGATGATTACTGGCTTTTGTGTAGCACATTCAATTACCGTCTTTACTTAAAATACCAGGGGCGGAGAGTTACTGTGAAATGACGATATTAACTCGTGTACTTTAATTAAAATTAAGGATATCAAAAAATATAAATACACATACAATATGCTTATAAACATACTGAACATGAAATTACTTACAGTATCTGTAACAGAATTGTACACTTTTATATTTGATGGTGAAGTGTTAACGGATGTATTTTTCCCCGTGCGTTGTTGACTGGTGTGATGGATATATCAAAGCCATGTTTTGCAGGTTCTAAAAGAATGTCTACCTTGTAACTACTTGCTCCACGCCTTTCCTCTGGATCTCCTACCTCGTCAATGCTAATCGCATGTTTTTCATATCTCATTTAATGGTTTGCTCATCAACGTAAGCAAGAGTCTAAATACATTTGCTGCAATTCCGCGCGGCACGTTTGTTGTTGTGCATTTCGTCCAAAAATCTTTCGGTGATTAATATTGCAGTTTTTGTAGGCATCTGGGAAAGAATGGCACAACAGCTATGCAAACTGTGAGCTTTTGTTTCTATAGCAGACAAATAAGTCACGTCGTTTATTCCTATTTTCGCCGGTTTTCAGCACAAAGGAAGCTTTATCTTTATACTGCTGCCTTTCGAGGTTCAGAATTGAAAAAAGCTTCTTTTCAGAATTCAACCTTTTATCACAAAATTTACCAAAACTGTTCAGTCTGCTGACAGTATCAGGTCTGTACTCTTGTACCTAATTATTGAGTTCTGTGTTAACAAAAGTTGTTCTCGGCATTCTCATATTTTTAAAGTAAGGTGTAAATAATTATGTTTAGTTAGTACTATCCACATAGTGATTTAGCATACTCCCGTAAAAAAAATAGTTCTATCTGTTACTGACTCCAATAAAGTTGAGACATTTTCGTACAATGGAAATGCTTGGGTAAAGGTATTTGAGACAGGAAATGCTTGTACTACTCGAGAAAACAACAACAACAACAACAACAACAAAAAATGCATAAGTCGTTTGCGTTACTGCAAGTTTCCAAGTATATATTCGTCAGGTATCCCATACAGCACAAAATATTTCAGATATACAGTGAGTCAAAGAATTTTTAAGACTGGCGCTAGATTTCAGCATACGGTGGCGCCACCAGTGTAATCGCGAATGCGTTATAAACCGTGACCATCTGCTTGCTTTCTGCCAAAAGTACTGCGCAGTTGTTAAAGTAACTCAAACAAAACGGCTGTTCATTAGAGAAGTAAAAATTTTTTCATGTTGAATTATTAAGATGGAACAAAGGGCTGTTATTAACTTTAACGCAAAACTTGGTAAAAGTGCCTCGGAAACGTACCAAATGATGAAACAAGTGTACGGTCAGTTTTGTTTAAGTAGATCAAATGTTTTCCTGTGGCACAAACGTTTTTTGGACGGAAGAGATACGCTAGAAAATGATAAGCATACCGGAAGATCAAGTTCATCTAGGACACCTGAGATTATTGAAAAAGTGCGTCATTTCGTGGCAAACAATCAATGTGCGTCACTAAGAATGATAGAAGAGTCTTTAAACATCAACAAAGAAACGATTCGTATGAAGATTTGGGCAAAACAAAAGTCTGTGCTAAATTTGTTCCACACACGTTAACCAATGAACAGAAATCAAGGAGAAGTGCACATTGCAGAGACATCATTTCAGCCGCTGAAAATGATCCAAACTTCTTAAAATCGATTGTTACAGGTGATGAAACATGGTGTTTTCAATATGATCCCAAAACAAAGCGACAAAGTGTGGAATGGAAGTCAAAAAATTCACCACAAGCCAAAAAAAGAAGAAAAGTTCCATCAAAAATCAAAACAATGCTCATTACAAAACAATGCTCATGACGAAAAATTTGTTCCAAGTGGACAAACAATTACTGGTGAGTTTTATTTAAATGTTTTGAGGCGTTTGATGGGCAGAATTCGTCGCATTCGTCCAGAATATCGGGATGAAAACAGTTGGTGTTTGTTGCACGATAATGCACCCAGTCACACCTCACTTCTTGTTCGTAGATTTTTGGTGAAAAATAACGTCTGTGTGTTGAAGCATCCACCGTATTTCCCTGATTTAGCACCCTGCGACTTTTCTTTATTCCCAAAACTTAAAATGACGTTAAAAGGGTGTTATTTTGATGATATTTCGACCATACAAACAGTTTCGACGCGTGCTTTGGAGGCAATTCCGCAAAGTGAACTGGAACAGGCATTTGAATCATTATTAAATCGCTGTAACAAGTGAATTGAAGCCGGAGGGACTTATTTTGAATAACAAACCAAAACAAATTATAGTTTCTTGTTTCTATTTCATTTTACAGACCCAGTCTTAAAAATTGTTTGCCACACTGTGTATGTATCAATAATTTTACAATCTCTCATTTTCGTTACACTTTCAGAGATATCTTACAATTACGATTAGCAACATCTATTTTAAAACATAACTCCTTGTACATTACGGTTACGTTAAAAATAGCATTCACCGATACTACTTTTTATAGTTTCCATCGTACATAATTGCTACCTTGATGTTACATTCCGACGATATTTAAGATTTCTGGTTTGCCAACGGCGTGGATGCGCAAAGCACTCTCGTAGTCGTATTTCCACGTGCTACTGGGATATTCTTTGGTGATACTGTCGTACTCGTGTTAGCTAGTTAGTTGATTTAATATTTCATCCTTTTTTTTTTTTTTTTTTTGTGATTCAAGATCATCTGAAAGTAAGTAATTATTTAGATTATTATAATTTTTAAATTCTATAAAGCATTTTAAAAATCTAAGTAGATGGCTGTGTTGTTTATTAGTATACTTTACCAGCATGTTTTGTTTTTTTTTTAATTTGAAGATGAGAAATTTCATATCGGTAGGTATTTAGAGAAATGACAAATTTGATTTTCTTTCTTTTTTTCACCGAAATATAATCTATTCCACATGTATAATAGAAATTCGACACCCTCATTTCGGACTGGTTTTTATTTCTTTTGTTATCAATATATAAACGCCGCCACTGTTCCCAATGGACAGCGGACTGCGTTGAACCTATGAAAACGTAAACAACTCGTAATACGACTGTTGTTGCTTTTGAAACAGCTGTGGAGTGTAATATTTTTTATTGTGATTTTACAAAGTTTATTAAAATTATAATGAAAGAAATACGGGATTACGCCATATAATACAAATTTTGAAGATGACAATCCGAATTTTGGCGTAAATGTGACAAGGATGGTGAGTCAGATAATATCTGAAAACTTGAAAATTTTCATCGTCCTGGAGCGGGACTCCAAACCGCGTCTCCCAGAAAACGCCAGGGTATGCTAACCACTACACCACCCAGAACGACCAAGTTTCAAGTTTGACTTATCATCCTTGTCACATTTACGCCAAAAATCAGATTGTCATCTTCAAAATTTGTAAAATTATAATGTTCAACGTAGTGAATACGTAACGATAATATGACGTAACAAATATCTTTCAAATACGCAGCAGTAATGTAACGAAGTTACAAATATCTTTCAAATACGTAACAGTAACATGAAGTTGGAATGTTGAAGTTACAAATATCTTTCAAATACGTAACAGTAACATGAAGTTGGAATGTTGAAGTTACAAAGACCTTTCACTAAAACGTATCGGTTATGTTTCAAAGGTATGTAACGTTTGAGGACATTTTGACATAACCATAAGATTTCTGAAACATAACTGTTGCATTGCGCAACATACATGAAAAGTCTCAATGTTTCAGTTCTACGTACTTGTAACATATACGAAATATTCTGTGCTGTGTGAGGTAGCTAGTTCGGATGGGTGAACTCTAAGTTTGCACGAGGGAGGGGTGTGGCAGGAATCACAAGTTATGTTCGACTTAGGAATTGGCAATAAAAATCTATACAAAACATTTCAGTAAGTAACGCCTCCTCGCAAGTGACTCGTGCGTGACATGTTACCTAGCAACCAGTCAGATGGCAAACGATTCTTTGTGCCATTAGCTTCATTTTATTGCATAAATAGAACTCCGTACATCTATTCGTTCGTATCTAATGGTGTTTGAAATGGATGGTTCCTTTTCAACTATGTAGACAGATGTCAAACTCGATCAGTTATAGAGTTTTTAATTCTTAAAATGAACCTCCCAAAGAAATTCATGCTAGATAAGTGGCAGTTTATGGCACTGTTCGGATAAGAATATCAAAGAACAGTGGATGAATGTTGGCCGTAAAGGATCATCCGCAGAGTGGGAGGCCCGTAAACGCGACTTGCGATTTGAGCAGGTAAAAAGTCGATGAGCTCATCAGGAAAAAATCGAAGAATAACTAAGAGAACAATAGAAGATAAGCTGAATATTAGTTTAAGTAGTGTCAATTGCATTGTTAACGTTTTAGGATAAAACAAACTGTGTGCTGCTTGGATACCGCTTTACCTAAGTACCGAAAGGAAGAATTCCACACGTAAAACATGCCAAAGGTTGCTTGCTCGCTGTGAAAAATATGGAAGTGATTTTCTCTAAAACATTGTGACTGGCGATGAGAGTTAGATTCACAATTATGACCCAGAAATGAAAAATCAATCACTGGAATACCGATACCGATCTCCTCCTAGAGCGTAAAAACTCAAAACTGAAATATCTGCCGATAAGTGTATGCTCACTGTGTTCTGGGACTACAGAGCCATTATTCATCAGGAGTACATGGTCAAAGATAAAACTATCAACTCCGAGAGTTACGTGCATACTTTAAAAAAGTTAAAGCCCTTGCGTAAAGAAAAAGCCAATGATTCTGCAACACGACGACGCCAAACTCCAAGCTAGTGCTTTTACTTCAGAGGCCATACAGAAAATTGGGTTTGAATTTCTTGAGCACCCTACCTACAGACCAGATTTGGTGCCGTCTGACTTCTGGTTGTTGTCTGCTCTCAAGAGACATCTGAAATAAATTCAGTTCACCTGGGGCAAAGATGTTCAAGCCGCTACGAGAAAATGGTTCCGAGAACAACGCGAAGATTTTTACAGAGACGGGTTTAAAAAATAAAATATGTGAATTAAAATATGAATTCTGAGCTTTGTTCTTGTTTCGGTTCAATTTGATACCTTGCCATTGGGCTCGTATATAAGCGTTTGTGGTTGCCGGATGAAATAGTAGGAATTACAATTTTTCATCCTTTTAGTGCCGGATGAAATATTGAGAATTACAGACAACTAACGTAAAGTGATTTGTTTCTGAATCATTTTGGAGTGATTTTGTTTCCAGAAGTTGGGAATAACAAGGGTAGTAAATTACTAACAGTTAATGTGTAGTGTTTAAGTGTTTGGTTATTTTTGCAAATCACTGTTAAAAATTTTGCAGTAAATAGCTCCAGAACTTGGTTCAACACCAGCTGCACTACCTTTTGAGGCAAAGGTAAACTACTGAATGGTACAGAAAACACTCGAAAACATGACACGATTGGCGCAACTTCGCACCACTCAAATTAGATATACGAAATTGCACATGTTTTTTGTATGTTTCATGTAGTACAAAATAGTTTACATTTGCCTCAAAAGGTGGTGCAGCTGCTGTAGCACCATTTACTGGTACAACATAGCAAAATAATTTTTAACAGTATAAGGTAAAGAATAATGTAGCTCTTAGAGTGACAACCAAAATGGTACTGAGAAAAAGTTGGCATAGATCGTCTTCACATATACCACACAGAGCTGAGATGATTTAAGGCATGTCTATTGTCTATCACTGGGTTGTTAGGACATCAAACTTTTTGACATTGCGACTGAAACTACTTTCTCAGACTTAGATAACTAATGAAAACAAGACCATTGCATTGAGATTCAAAAGTAAAAAATTTGTTACCACATTCTACCACGATGTTTCGAAACACTCAAAAGAAGTTGCGTAAATCATTCATCCACATTATTCGGTAGACGGTAATGGTATGGAACAATGTCTAGTTCCACATGCGTAGGGTGGTCCACTCGCCAAAAGTCCCGAAATTTTCTTTATAACTTGAAGAATAATAAAAATTTTTAATAAAATTTGAACAGGCCATTCCTTAATTTACGCGAAGCATGACGATGTCACAACGTGTGATGAAAATGGCCACCATTTGCGTCCAATCACGCGAAACCTAATAGTCTATGCGGCTAAAGTAGCGGCGCCTGTCTGTCACCTAGCGGTAAGCAACTCCCATGAAAGGGTGCCTCATGGTACTGTCACAGCTGCCTCAATCGGAAGGGCAGTCACTTGGGGGCACGCTGACATTTCCGACGACAAATAACTGGAACCAGTGGCAGACTTGCATACTGTCATTGGTTTCAGAAATTCGTCACTAGAAATCCAAAAATAATGGGCTACATGCGACTCCCCGACGAAGCGCGGTTTGCTTATCTAGGTATCTAAATTCACAAAATACACGTGTTTGGGCAAATGGAATTCATACGCACTGCACTAGGAACGGCTTCATGCTCAAATAACTGGCATTGGCATGTGGTGTCATGGCATCACATAACTGGCACAATCTTCTTTCACGTAACAGTGACGCAATGCACTTGGAAATATCCCATGCTTTTGTCAATCAATTGGACGATCAGGAGCCCACTACGAGATGCTTCCAACAGGACGGCGAACTTTCCCACACACCCAACGCCAACATGGCGGAAATTGAGTCGTTCTTCGTCGACAGAGCGATTTTCAAAGTGGTTTGGCCACCACGGGCACCAGATTTAACACTGCTTGATTTTTTTTCTAATGGGTCATCTGAAAAGTAATGTGTATAACAACAAACCACAGACAACCAAGACGCTTCAGGAAAACATCTGCCGGAAAACTGAAACAGTAGATACATCGAAGAGTGAAAACATTATGACCAGCGTGTCTTTATGCAAATCGAAGCAGCTGCAGGAAAATGATGGCGTGTGTGAAGGTCATGAAATTGTATAAATAACACCTGACGTTGAGCTCTGTTAATCAGTGTTATTCTTGTTCTTTAGATGGGAAAGTCAGGAGACTTGGGATTCAGATATCTGTCCAGAGCAGCCAAACACTGCTTTGTGTTCCAATCCACCCGGTTAAGAAGCGAAAGTAATTTCACTGTTGCCGGGATCTGCAGTACATGAGAGCCTAATCTGCTTACACAGCGAAAGTGTTTATTCCATTCTATTTTTGCAAAACAATTTGCGCTGAAAAGATATAATTAGCATGTCAGCATTCCCAATATAGTGAGCTGATTATTTATTTGTGAATTCATTCGGACTTTCAATTTGATGCCGAAATGTGTGTATTATGTAATTCCAGTTAACTTGTCCATGATCAATCTTCGGAAAAGCAAACAACAACCATAGGGACGCATTTACTTGCCTTGCGATGCAGTATTGTTTCATGTCTATGTTGTACGTTATAGGTGCACTTTAAGTTATAAGGCTTCATTTTCCTAAAAACACACACACGCCCGCGCACTCTTTGGACATTATTGACACTACTTTCTAATTTTTAATTCTCTCTGAGTCCTTCTCATCAGATTTGATAGCATTATATGCTCAGCTGAAGTCGTAGCATTATCTGTAGTCGTTCCAATGGGAAAAAAATGAGCAAATTTAGTTTCATTAGCGAAAACAAAAGTTCATTTATTCTACCACTGGTACACTTTTGTAATAAGTGACTTTTTGATCTTTGCAAGGATGAAAGATGAAATTTTAAATAGGTTTCCAATCCGATCAGCGCTGTCTGTCATCGCAAGGAAATACCGTGGAACCTCTAGGGACTATGTTAAAAAATGTCACTTTTATTCCTCTAGCATAAACAATTTGTGAAAAAAAGGGTTATAATCATATAACTTGTAGAAGCATCGTTTGGCGATTAAATAATAAATATATTTATTGATGGATAGAGTTTATCGACTTCCAAAATTTTCAAAGTTTCACATTTCCTACATTAGATCGAATTCACTTAAGATTGCTTATTCATGACATCACGATTTCTTGTATTCTCTCTCTCTCTCTCTCTCCTTCTTTGTTTCTATCTGTCACGTTCACTCTTTCGCTATTTTGTGCAGATGATGTCGCATTAGGCGAAGGTTCCGTTTCTGGCTAAGCTGCTCTGAATTTATGGATTTTTTTCCCCTTTATTTTGAGGATTTAATGACCACCGTGAGCAACTCGATGGGCTATAAGTAGTCGCTCGTCCCTAATTTAGAGACACTGGTTCTAGGTAATTGAGTGAGCCTGTGCCGTAAGGCAAACACACCATCCATCTCAGCCGAATGATCGTAAGCCAGCGCTTAGACCACTGCGCTACTGCGACTGCGTTTAATTTATGTTCGTAGATGTATCATATCATGCATATGAATGGGGCAGGATATAAATCCTAAACTCTAGAGCGCCAAATAAATACGCAACTGTAATTCGTAAAACATAAGCATTGACCATGCATGCATAGCAAGAAAAATAAAGGTCAAAAATAAATGCTAACAAAAGCTCTGTCTCGAAGAAACTAAAAATTAACCATAAAAAAAAAATCATTCGACAGAGAAATCTCAGAGCTCCCATATTTTCGCCTTATGCGTGATTTTCAAAAGGAAAAATAGTCACAGACGATGATTATTCTGCTTCTTTCCTCTTAATGCGTAACAATTGTTTGCAACACTCAAATAGCGCTTTCCAACCACGCATCACAGCGGTAAATCGTGTGTTGTCATCCTGCTCCTGACGTAACGTGCTGATTATTCACTTAACGGCCTTTTTTCAAACTCTGACTGTCAATACTTTTTGTTGGATCTTTTCCTTTTCCTTAGATATAATTCCTCACTGGTAATAGATTCTACATGAGAACCGAGTTCTTTCACGTTATCTGTCCCGACTTCCTCTAGCTCTGCTTCGGTAGCTCAATAAGCAAGCTGCCAATAATCACAGCGCACATAACTTATTTTTAACTGTTCCTCCTTTACTCTGCAATGCATGTTGCGAAACTGCAAAAATAGCTTGGCGTCCCAGATTAACGAAGAGAACTTCAAATATATTGAATGTCAATATGTGACAGTTTTCCCCTAAAGTTATCTGATTTTTTATGGATTTCATTGCGTAATCTGTTAGTAGACTATTTCCCCCAACTTTTCGTTACCTCGTCTATCGATACATAGGAATGGTAATGGAATCAGGATACAATTCGGCGTTCAGTTCGTCAAAAAATGTGAATTCTATGGGCGTTCATGTAAAAAAAAAAAAAAAAAAGGTTTTCATTCATCATATTTGATGCAAGAACTAAAAGGTTTTTGCAGTCAGGAAATTTTTAGTGCGTGTTTATATATGATCGTCTGTGGTCAACAGAAATCAGACTGACAAAAAAGCTTTATAACGTAACCTTTTTTCGAGCTTGATCTTTTATCGCTCTTCTTACTTTATTTTGAAACATAATCATGCGATGAAAGAGATCCTAAATCAAACCTTAACGGCCAGACGAAACATTTAAACAGAAGTCAAACTTACGGAAATTGGCTTTATTCCAGAACTATTTCATCAGCACAACATCGCACTTCACATTTTACTTAACAAATCAGTGTGAATCACACATCCAAACACCCCACACGAGCAACTGTTGTATCGTAGTTTTTATCTATGGTTCTTATATTATACAGTTACACGTCACGTTAATTCTGACCTCAATTGTGTTGCCAACAGTATTCGTTTGAGAGAAAAGGTATCACGTTAAGTGTGAAGTACAACTGAGAACAAACTCAAAATTTACATAGGGAAAGAAGCTAAAAAGGAAAGTTAATTTAGAATACACGTCACATCTTTTTCACGTTGGATACAAGTAAACTGAACTTTAACTATTCCGTTTGTTCTCTCTACCCAGCTGTCATTTCGTTTGCATGTGAACATAACGTCAAGCTCCTGGAAGCCTCCTGGAAAGCATTCTTTAAAGCGGTATCGAACAGAGCATCGTTTCTCACCCTGGCGTCCGTCAGATTGTTCGTAGGTGTTACCGGCTAAATTTTATTGGCGTAATTAACAGTAAAATTGGTCTAACAGCCGGAGTCTGCTGCGCGCGAATAACCTATCTAGAATTGTTATTTTCGAATAAAAAGACACAGTTTTAACACGCTTATACTTCTGTGAGGTATGCACTGTTTGTGTCATATATCAAATACACTCTAGGTCAAAAAAATAGTTGCACCCAGAAGGAAGCAACCGGAATGAAACTTGGTGGGTAGGTTTGACATCGTAAGGCATGCAAATGATTTAAGTATCACGCTCAGCTGCGCATGTAACACAAGCAAGGAGCGGTCGTAGCGCTGTGCCTGACAGGCTATATCAGATCGTTCCGTTGCACGTGGTTGCCATTCTGACTCGTGATGTTGTGTTGGTTGCATCCTTTGTAAGTGAGTATGCCTCAGAGAAAAGTTTTGAAGCAATACCTGCAGTTGGAGGAGTTCGAGATGGACCGCATCGTCTGGCTCCTGGAAGCGAGATGGCCTTATCACCGTATTGCGCGCCATACCGGTCGTGCGGATATCACCATAGCATGCTGTTGGCGGAACTTGATTGCACAAGAAACGCAGCAACGACTGGAAGGGTTTGGGAGACCTAGACGAACCACGGAGAGAGAGGACCGAGGGGTTGTCCGACATGCGCGGAGTGACACAGCAGCCACGATTGCGCATATTCAGCGAGCAGTGGTGCACTCCATGCATCGTCCGATTAGTGCCAGCACCACTGGCAGACGACTGCACAGCGTAGGACTACACGCATGCAGACCGTTACGACGACTGCCCTTAACACCATTGCATCGTCGCCAAAGACTGCAATGGTGTCGTGCCAGACTGTCATGGAGCCACTCAAAATGGCAGCGGGTGATCTTCAGTGACGAGTCCCGCTTTTGTCTTGGAGGAGACGAACAACGAATCCGTGTGTGGAGGCTCGGTGGTCAGCGCCAAGATGAACAGTTTGTTATCAAGCGCCAAACGTCCAGAAGACCCCGGTGTCATGGTGTAATTGCCTACGATTCCAGATCATCTTTGGTGTTAATTACATGCACTTTGACAGCCCAGTGTTACGTTAATGAGGTCCTGAAACCAGTGGCCCTACCTTTTCTGAATGCTCACTCCGGTGCGATTTTCCAACAGAACAACTCTCGTCCGCATACTGCTGTTGTTTCGAGAGCTTATCTTCAAGGCACTGACACTCTACATGGCCAGCCGCATCACCCGACCTATCGCCGATTGAAGCTGTGTGGGATGCTATTGAACGCGCTATCCACACTCCACCCCTACCGCATAATCTGCAGGAACTGCATGAGAAGATTCAAGCTGCGCATGGAATGGGTTATTGCAGAACACCTTTAGGAACCCGTGCAACTCCGTGCCGAGACGTCTGGCATGCTGTGTGAGTAAACATGGCTGCCCGACACCATACTGAGATACACTACGTAATGGTGTGTAGCTCAATAAATATCGCCTATATCAGTCCCAATGTTTAATCATTATTGTTCCTGGTAACCTTTACCTTCCTTCCGAATGGCATTGCAATCCGACACGTCCTTCTGCTTGCAACTACTTTTTTGACGTAGAGTGTATTTTGTATCCGCTTCATGCTCTGGATTTGGAATAATTCCAAATCCTTCAGAAGGAGGCGACATCCAAATCGAGTTGAACAAGTGTCCAAGAAATCTTTTCCAAGTTGAATAAAGTGTCCAAGAAAATATTTTAGCTTCACAAGTTATCTTTCTTGAGGATTACTTCCAAAGTAAGTAATCCTATTACGACTCTGGACTTATACGTATAATTATATCATCATCATCATCATTGTCAACCATTATCAATCCACTGCTGGACGAAGGTCTCCCCAAGTTTCCTCCACAACGGTCTGTCTTGTGCCAGTCTCCTCCATGTCACTCCCGCATACTTTCGAATTTCATCCACCCATCTTCCATGTGGTCTTCTTCTGGGTCTTTTCCTGTCCCTTGGAATCCAATCTAAAATTTCGGCTGTCCATCGATGGTCTGTTCTTCTGGCAGTATGTCCAGCCCATTGCTCGTTCGTGATAGACGTAGTGTTGGTGGCTCCAATATTTTATGCGTTTTAGTGTGGAATACCTTGTCCCTCACTCACCTGTTGCGTGGCCCGGCTGTCTAAAGGTACTGTGTACGTTTTGAGCTACTTTTCTAGCGTTCTCACCCTCCTATTGGTTCATATTCATCCGTTTTCTTATCGTTTGCTCGTTTGTTTACGTTTGGAAGCTGCCAACATGGCGGCTTCCGGTATTTCGTTATCATCTATGGGCGTGGCGGATGCACGTCACGTCACACTTCCCACGTCTAGGGAAGTTAACATACTCTCGTCCTCAGATGTGTCTGCTCAGACGCCTTCCCAGCTTTATAGTACTCCTGCACCGGTGCCTTCACTGGACTTGGCTGCGCTTTCTTCTTCAGCTCCTGCATCTGTCTCGGTGCCCTCCTGGGAACTACTGATTCTACTGCCTTGCCTTCGGCCTGTGCTTCTCTTCCCTCACAGCCTTCTGTGCCTGCCGGATCCGAACAGACTTCTCTTCCGAGGATGTCATTTGCCTTTAAAGTGCAACGAGGCGCTACTTCTACGTCCGATTCCTCTCAACCAGATGGTCTTTTGCAAGCAACACCTATTATTCAGGTATCCAACCACAAGGTGAAGGTAACGATTGATGACAATTCGCAGATTGGCCGTGAGTTCCATAACCTCCTGGATAGAGGTGTGCTCTTTCATGCTTTACCAAATACTCCATTGCCACGCTACATGGAAGCCCTCTCTGTACATGTGTCGTCTGCGTCCATTGCAGGAATTTCCCGTACTCCTCGGGGTATTTCGGTACAGTTCAATCACAAGGAGGATGCTGACTTTTTCTAGCTAACGGACTTTCGATTGGGACAAACCATCTCATCCCGTCGCCTCTTTCCAAGAGACCGGTGAACATCACGTTCTATCCTGTTCCGCAGGAAGTGCCGGATACTGCACTTCCTCTCCTTGTCAGTCATGTTTGTAAAATTGTTGGCAAGGTCCGTCGCCTTTCTGACGCTCCCCGCGGAACTCGATTTGCACATGCTACAGGACCTCGCCGTCAATTATTGGTCGTCTTTCCCACCGAAAAAGCCTTGGCGGATTGCCCTACAGAAGCTACTGTTGAAATTGGCGCACGAACGTACAGTTTCAAGATTTTCACTGCTCACTATTGTACACACTGTTTAACACAAAATCACACCACTGCCTCCTGTGACCGCGTTCGACGTGGACGTTCATCAAGTTCGCATCCCACTGCTGACCACGTTGGTCTTTCTACTATCCCTACTACCGGTAGTTTGCCTGACGCGAATTCTTCGTTTCTCCGTCAGACGAACATTTCCGTCACGGACAATGCTGCCTTTCCTCCTCTCCCGACACGTACGATTGTGCATCCACCTTCAAGATTGACAGAGTTGTCTTCGACTACAGATGTGTCTACAACGGAGTGTTCCGATCCGGGTGTGTTGAGTGGTGGTTTGGCGGATCGGCCGTCTGGCTCTTCTCCTAGCCTCTCGGATATCGGATCTCCATTTACAACCTTGTCTACCATACCCTTGTTGCAACATCTTCCTGAAGCCTCGGCTGTTGTACCAGTCTCCACTAAGGCAGTTCAGCTACGTACTGCTTCTTCGGCGACGTTCATTTCCTCGTCTCCTGACTTGGGAGGTGAGCCTGATCCACTAATGGATACATCCGCCTCAGCTACTTCTTCGAAGCGGAATGGAACTTCCAAAGGCGCTGTTAAACAGAAAAAGTTAAAACAACTTTCTGTGCCACATTCTGAGGATTCATCTAGTATTCCCGAGGTTTCCGGTTCCGGTGTTTCTCCACCTGATGTTTCTTCAAACAGTATGCTTCTCCGCTCAGGTCCTGTCAATCCTCTCTCTGATGCTGAGGTTCTACAGGCAGTTGATACGTTTCCTCCAGTTCCTGGCCCACTTACCAGACAGCAACTTTTACGTCTTTTTCAACCCGCACGTACGATTGTTGGTTCTGAAGAATTCCTTCACTCACCTGACCTGGACCTGTATGCAGCGGTAACGCAATTCGAAGCGTATGTGTCACTTTTTAAATCTCTGTGTGCCACCGATCCTCGGTATCAGCCTTTTTGAGACGTTACATGCGCCGTCTCGCCTCCTTGAAGGAGCTCGTTGAGAAGCATATATGTGATACCTTCTATCCTTTTACCGATGACCTTTAGCTCTCTTCCTCACACCGATTACTTTTTGTTCTCTCCATGCTAGTGGATTTGCGAACTCGTTCGCAGATTCCCTGGTTTTGCAGACTTAGTGCATGTTGACTCTGATGTTTTCCATGTGTGTTTTTTACTGTGATTCACAAGTCATGTATTGTAAATTTGCTTTATTTGTGTGTTTGGCTGTGTTTCACAAGTAATGTATTTTAAATTTGCGATAATTGCGTGTTTTTGCTGTGTTTTCACAACTAATCGGTCTCGTTACTTGAGTGATCTCCTCATTATCTCATCATTATCTTATCTGTTGTTTCCTGAATTGTGCCTGTTTTTAAATTACCTATAATTGTGAGTGTTTGCTGTGTTAGTGCTTTCCTCTATCGCGGATTATTATAGTGGTACGTTTGTTACCTTTGTTATTTTTGTTTAGTTGCTGAGGTACTCCATGCTGTTTTGCTTTCTAACCACATTTCAGTTCCGTTCGGTTGATTTATGATAGCATAGTACATTTCATGCATTTGTGCACATGTGTTATAGTGTTTGACATGCCGTTAGGTCTTTCATTGTTCGTGTGCATATTCATTTCCTTTCTGTGTAACGTTGTGCTGCATCGTGGATATCCTGACTTTCCGCACTGTTGTTTTCTGTACTGCAGCTTTTAATGAATCTCCTATGTCTGTATTTCGTTATAGCAATAAACTGGGTACCACTATGGTACCCACAGTTACCAATACCAATACCATTGCCATTTCAGGGATTTAACTCTGATCATGATGTCTTCCACTCTTGTCATTTTTCGGATCCACGTGTTCCTCTTCTTATCTCTCCTGGTTACACCAAGCATGCACCTCTCCATGCTGCTTTGAGTTGTCTGCAGCCTTTGTATGTCTCTTTTAGTTAAGGTCCACGTCTCTGCACCATACGTAAGCACTGGAAGGATGCATTGATCAAACACTTTTCTTTTAAGACATAATGGCATATTGCTCTTGAAAATTATGCTGTTTCTTCCAAAAGCTCTCCAGGCAAGTTTTGTACGCCGATTAATTTCATCACCAATGTGACCCTCACTTGATATCTGCTGTCCAAGATAAACGTACGTGTCTGTTATCTCCAGCTTTTCTCCATCAATCGATAAATCCTCATTTCTTGTAAAAGCATTGTACATCACTTTTGTCTTCTGAAAGTTAATTTTTAATCCCACCTCTTTACTCTTGTCAGCAAGTTCCTGGATCATACTCTGTAGCTCTGATGGGGTAGTTGCAAAAATGACTATGTCATCAGCAAAACGAAGGTGGGTTAGATAATCTCCATTAATCTTTATCCCTTTGTTTTCCCAGTTCAGTGATTGAAAGACATTTTCTAATGTGGCATTAAAGAGCTTCGGAGATATGGTGTCACCTTGTCTCACTCCTTTTCCAATTTTTATGTGTGTTGTATTTTCAAACAGCCGAATCTTTGCACTTGCATTTTCATAGATGTTATTAATAATATTAATGTATGCATCTTCAATACCGCAGGATTGCAGAGCCATTGCAACTGCTGATGGTTTCACCGAATCAAAGGCTTTTTCATAATCGATAAAAGCCATGCACAATGGAAGTTCATATTCCCTCGCTCTTTCAATTAGTTCTCTCAATACGTGGATATGATCTATTGTGCTGTAGCCACTCCTGAATACAGCTTGTTCTCTCGGTTGAGCCATGTCCAGTGTTACCTTCAAGCGGTGTGAAAGAACTTTAGTGAAGATTTTATAAACCACTGATAGGAGGCTGATAGGTCTGTACTTCCTGAGATCCTCAATGTCACCTTTTTTATGTAGCAGGATCATTGTAGCGTTGTTCCAATCCTCAGGAATTTTCCCTTTATTAAGGCATCGAGTGAAAATTTGGGCGAGTACTGTTTCGATTTCTCCACTTGTTTCTTGTATGATGTCTACAGTAATTCCATCTTCTCCTGGAGCTTTTCCCCGCTTCATGTTCTTGATTGCATGTGCAACTTCTGCTGGAAGGACTGGAAGAACTCTGGTACTGGTACCTTTCATGATGCCTGGAGTACATGTATCATCCCTTTCATATAATTTGGAGTCGAAATCTTTCACTCTTGTCAAAATTTCGCCTCTATTTCTTGTTACAGAACCATCTTCTTTTCTCAGTGCCATAATCTGTTTTTTCCCCTTACTGAGATGTCCCTTTGCTGTCTTTAGGTTTTGGTTGTTTTCAATTGCTTTCCTCACTAGTTCACAGTTGAATTTCCTTACGTCTTTAGTGATACTTTTTCGTACTGTCTTGCATAGCTCTATATACTCCACTTTGGAAGTCACATCTTCTTTAGTTGTCCTCATCACTCTTCTTTTTTGCATCAACATTCTGGTTTTTCCTGATAATTTGTTCACATGCAATTTGTTCTTAGACCCAGCTAATTTTGTTGCTGTTTCCATAAGAGCTTTGGTTACTTTACTGTTAACTTCAGAAATATCCACTTCTTCCGATGTTAGGCCTTCTAAAGCAGAGAATCTGTTCTTCAGTTCCAATTTGAAGGTATTATGGTGTTTTTTAAGGTTGGTTATGTCAATACATTTTCTTTGTCTTATGAGCTTGCTACGTTCGAGTTTAGTGTTGAGGTGCATCTTACATCTCACCAATCTATGGTCACTACCTGTGTTGAACTTGTTTAGCACACTGCAGTCTTCTATGACGAAGTTTTTGTTACACATAATAAAATCAATTTCACTTGTCGTCCAATTTGGATGTCTCCATGTCCATTTCCTGTGTGGCTTTTTCTTGAAAAAGGAGTTCAAGAAGAAAAACCCTTCTGCCTCTGCAAACTCTACGAGAGTATTTCCACGCTGGTTTCTGTTGCGGTGACCGAATTTACCTACTGAAGTTACATTCTGTTGCCGTTGCCCTATTTTGCATTGAAATCTCCCATAATTATCTTCAAGTGCTGCTTACCTTTATTATTTAGATCACGAATTTCCTCATTAAATTCTTCAATTTCTTCTTCAGCATGACTTGTGGTGGGTGCATAAGTTTGAATAATCTGAGCCTGGTTTCTTCTCGAGAGTTGGATAACGAGTCGTGCAGCTCTGTCAGAGGAACTTTCAACTTCTACAACTTTATCCTTCAGTTTCTTGTTTATTATAAATCCAACACCACTAGTTCTGCCAGTATCTGTCCCACGATAGTAGAAGAGATGTCCACTTTTCAGTTCAATGAGATCTTCTCCTTTTCTCCTTACCTCACTTAGCCCGACGATGTCCCACTTGATCCTTTGTAGTTCCTCTTCCAATTCAAGAAGCCTTGAATCAGAAGATAGGGTGCGTCCGTTATACGTTGCCAAGGTCAGCATCAGATGGCAGCCTAGTCCGGTCCTCCGCGGATTCTTAGCACCCTCTGCCTTCATGTCACACTGGCCGCTGCCTTGGCCAGGTACATTCCAGCTGCCGGAGACTGAGGGCCAAGATTTAAGTTGTGGAGTCATTTTGGAGGGTTTGGCCATAACTCACCACGCTGGCCAAGCGGGTTGGTGAGTGTGGGATAACATTTCCTCTAATCCCGATGGTATAGTTATACCGCTATTGGCGGTCGTCAGAGCTCCTTTAGTGGGAACAGGATGTACCACGAGAGGCGGGGTTGACATTTGTCAAGGAGAGGCTGTGATGTTACGCATCCCCTGACCTTACATCCCGTATAATTATATATATATATATATATAATAAAACTGACTAGAATTTATGCATTGATTTTGCTTTCAGTGACGTCTGTAAATTCTGGGCAAGCTACGAAGTGCAGGAAATTTCAAATTATTTCAATTATTGAGTTCATTAGATGTGGCTAAAGGAATTAAGTCTCTCAACCTAGAGCTCCAATTTACCTCTGGATGTTTTTTTGTTGTTGTTGTTCTTGTTTTTGTTGTTGTATTTTTTTCTGTACTGGCATGCGTTCGCAACATTTCTCTGAGAAAAGAGTTAAATTTTCCGTATCACCAGATATCTCGTTCCCTCTTGAGAAAACACGTGTTCTGCATCAGCTGTTTTAGTTATGGGACGTCTGTAATTGGTACTGTTAGTGAATTAAAGCGAGTAGTATATCGTGTGATGGGCGTAAGGAGAGTATTGTGAATTAATTATTTTAAAGAACTGTTGGAAAAGATACCTTAAGATACTTTAAGCCAAAATTCTTTGAATAATATTTTAAGCCGCTGGGGTAGCAAGAAACTAGGATAATTCGTGCGTGCGAATGTACGTGTGTATGCGTACATACTGTGTAACCAAAAAGACAGAAAAGTGGACAGAGAGAGAGAGAGAGAGAGAGAGAGAGAGAGAGATCGCCGATCAAATAATGGAAATAAGGCCAAATTGTAATACACTGACGGAAAAAAATCCCAACACCAAGAAGGGGTTGTGTTAGATAAACGACAGTTGGTAGGCGGTGAGAGTACATCTGTAAGATGACGTCTATGCAAATTTCGCGCTCGGCGCATACGTGTGGCGCTAGTAGCGCCCCTCGGAACATGCAAAGCAGGTTTGCTGTAAATACGCGCTGTAACGTTCGTGAGCGTTAGTTATCGTTGAGATTCGACGTAGTGTGTTGATGTTAGTCAAGAATGCCTTTAAGAAGACGAAGAAGCCATTATCAACAGCTCACGGAGTTTGAACGAGGTCGTGTAATAGGGCTACGAGAAGGTGGATTTTCGTTCCGCAATATTGCAGAACGACTTGGCAGGAATGTAGCCACTGTGCATGATTGTTGGCAGCGGTAGTCAAAGGAAGGTACTGTCTCAAGAAGACCGAGTTCCGGCTGGCCACGTGGTACTACTGAGAGGGAAGACAGTCGTGTACGACGTATGGCCGTGGCGCGTCGTACCGCGTCTGCGGCAGCAATTCGAGCTGCAGTTGCCATCACAGTGACACAACGAGTTGTTTTCCAACAGGATAACGCTCGCCCGCATACCGCTGTTGTAACCCAACATGCTCTACAGAGTGTCGACATGTTGCCGTGGCCTGCTAGATCACACAACGAACTGTTACAAATCGGTTACTTGAGGAACAGCTCCGAGCCAGATGCCCTGTAGCGTGCATTCCACTTACTCCAAACCACTGCCGTTTGCGACGTCAGTGGTGTCAAGCTAGAGCTCATTGGAGGACGGAGTGGAGATCTGTTGTGTTTTCTGATGAAAGCCGGTTCTGCCTGGGTGCCAGTGATGGCCGTGTGTTGATTAGAAGGAGGCCAGGTGAGCGCCTGCAACCAACCTGTCTGCTGCCGAGACATACTGGATCTACACCTGGAGTTATAGTCTGGGGAGCAATTTCCTATGACAGCAGGAGCACTCTCGTGGTTATCCCACGCACCCTGACGGCACAGTTGTACGTCGGTCTGGTCATTCAACCTGTTGTGCTGCCATTCATGAACAGCATTCCAGGGGGTGTTTTCCAACAGGATAACGCTCGCCCGCATACTGCTGTTGTAACGCAACATGCTCTACAGAGTGTCGACATGTCGCCGTGGCCTGCTAGATCACCAGATCTTTCACCAATCGAGCACGTATGGGACATCATTGGACGACAACTCCAGCGTCACCCCCAACCAGCATTAACCATCCCTGTATTGACCGACCAACTGCAACAGGCATGGAACTCCATCCCACAAACTGACATCCAGCACCTGTACGACACAATGCATGAACGTTTGCGTGCTTGCATTCAACATTCTGGCGGTTACACCGGTTATTAATGAACCAGCAATTCACATTTAAAATGGCTTTTCTCGCGCTTACAATAAGCTGTGATCTTGAAACCTTAATCGATTAAATATGTTACCTATACAAATGTATTGCCGCCATTTCATTCCTCTACAACTATTTTTTCGTGGTGTTGGGATTTTTTTTTCCGTCAGTGTAGATTAGATTAAAAATAAATTCAGCATTTTGTACTTCACGGCCTGTGAGTATGAATGAGAATGTAAAACTTATTTAATCCGTATAGCTTGATTTAAAATTAAAGCACTTACACTCGGAAAGATTGGGCCAGAAACTTAGTCTTAAAATTTCTCTTCAAATAGCAGACGGAGAAACGCGGGCTTCTAAAATCTCTGTCACCTGAAAGTTTTTTTACAAAAAAATTTACTCTGTATGTGACATTTCTAGTGTAGGCTGAGCTTCATCCAAAGTTGGAATTCAGGACTTTATCTACAGTGCATGTAACGCCTTCATTTTGAACGAAGTACTTCAAATGATTTCCTTTAAAAATAGAATGGTCACGTGACTTTTACACTGGATAACTCTAGGATTGGTTACAATAAAAGTCGAAATATAAGGGTCATTGCAAATGCCCAGGGACATATCCGAGTCGAACAGCAATTTTTTTTTCTTTTTTTTTCTTACTAACACTACTGAAAACGAAAAACAAAACGAATTGAAATGCCAAAACTCACACAGAGCAGTAGGTGGCAACTGAACTTGTTTTTCTTACAGTTGAACTTCGAAAGATCGATTGGAATATCACCATATTTTTGATGAAAAGAAGTATGATTTCGATATTTTGGATGGTTTCCAGTAATACTAGCACGATGAGCGACTTGGGAAGAGGATAGAGTTTAATGGCAACTCCGTCGGGCGATCTGTCTTGAGACCAGGAGAATTTTTCAGCTGCTGCAAAGATAATAACCGCTGTCTGGATTCATTGGTCTATGACAACTGCAGAATGCTCAAGAAAAGCATGTCGGATTTTGTGTCACTCCTCCGCAGGACTGGATTAAATCAGGGGGTCTAATGGGGCTATAACCTAGGGGCCCACCATTACCAAAGGCCCAGGAAGCATACACAACTTATACGTTTATAGAGGAAGTAAAATACACTATCTACCAAAAAATAATTGGACACCTGTGATAGCAAAGGAAAACGAAGTTTATTCACCTTTCAATAGTTAGTGGAGCCTCCACGAGCGGCGATTACAGCTGCGACCCACCGGGGCATACTCTCAACCAGGCGTTGTACGACGGCTAGCGGTATTTTCTTCCACTCGGCTTGGAGAAAACAGGTCAGTTCCCTCACCGATTTCGGACGGTGGGGGCACCCCTTAAGTCGACGCTCCAACTCGTCCCCGAGGTGCTCGATAGGGTTAAGGTCCGGGCTCTGCGCAGGCCAGTCCATTCGATTAATCCCATTGTCACTATACCAGGCCATGGTGGACTTCGCAACATGACAGGTGGCATTGTCATAACATGGGTCCACCCCGTAAAACTGCCACAACGTAGGAAGCGCATGGTCATCCAAAATGGTGCAGTAGGTCTCGGCGTTGAGTCTACCAGAAATTGCGACCAAGGGTCCCGTGCCATACCAGGAGAAACACCCTCATAGCATAATTCCACCGCCGCCGAACTTTACAATTGGCACAATACATTCCGGCAGGAGGCGTTCTCCATTCAGACGCCAAACCCAGACCCTGCCGTCCGAACGGTAGAGGGTGAACCTTGATTCGTCGCACCAGAGAACCTGTTTCCACTGTTCAACAGTCCACTGTCGACGTTCCTTCCACCACGTTAGTCGAGCAGCGCTATTGAACTTTGGTGATCAAAGGCTTGTGGGCGGCAGCACGTCCATGATAACCAAACAGATTGGCTTCCTTACGGATGGTATTCGAAAGAACACTCGCGGATGCCTGTTCAAACTCCTCGCGGATGTGGCCCATCGATTTGGTGCGGTTCTTCCGAATTTCTCTGGCCAGCACCCGACGGTCTCTAACTCCCAGTTTTGTGGGTCTGCCGGATCGGGACACATTCCGACAGTCACCTCTCATCTTCCACTTGCCAATCACGTAGGCCACTGTCGATTTTGGGTACTTCAACTCGCTGGATATGTCACGTATGGATCGGCCATTTCTGTTATACCCGATGATTACACCTTTCTCGAAATCAGAGAGCTCTGAACTGCGTGGCATCTTGCATGTGACTGGTTGCGTTGTTGTTTCCCACACGATATTTAACGGCGGCGGCCGTGACGTGTATCAGGACCGCAGATATCGTCGATTGCAGGGGTGTCCAATTACTTGTTGGTAGATAGTGTAGTTTTAGTTTTGTCTCGTATGATTTCCCGTCGATCACAAACAGTGACTTCAGAAGGGGAACAGAGTTCAAGCAGTGAAATCTGTTTCTCTTCTAGTCACTAAGGGTAAACGTTTCATGTCGCTGTGTACAGCGTGGTTGGCGAGACTGTTTCAGCTTTTCCTCTATCATCCACCCGCACCTACTTGCCTGCACTTGGAACCGTTAATGAGCGAAATCCACTGTGGCATAACAAAATAGATGCACCAAGAGAAGTATACGATGCTAAAGTATTTAAAATTCCAAGACAAAATCTAGAAATCTTTAGCTTTTAATTCGTGTTCTTGTGCGAACAGTGGAAATACAGTAACTTTTTATGAAAACTCTGCAAGTATTAGGCGTAAAACTTAATTCTCGGACACACAGGCACGACACGTTGACAGCAAATTATAGCAAATCGAATACGTACCTGATCAGGGAAATAATCTCCGTCGTGTGGGATACATTTGAGCTATCTGTCAGGGAACTGGCGATTGACACTGCGGGAAAAAGAGGGTTGTTTCGAGTGGATAAAGTCATCAATACTTGTGTGGCCCTCCTCGACAGAAGTGAAGTGCGTATCACTCAGGTGATGTTGCCGGGAACGAAAGAAGTGATAATCCGACGAGGCGAAGTCTGGAGAACACGCCGAGTGGGACAAAATCTCCCATCCCAGGTCGGTGATCGTGTTTAAAATTGCTTTCGCGGTGTGAGGACGCGCGTTATCCTGAAGTAACAGGACCGACCTTCTGCCCTTGCCTGCGCATGGCCTTTTTGCCTCCATTGCGCCATTCACACGAATGAGGTGCTGACAATAACGCTCAGCATTGACCGTTTCACCAGGTTTGAGCAACTCATGATCCCATCATATGCACCGCAACCATCATCACACTGCGCTGATCCTATCATATGTACTGCAACAACTTCCTGGCATGGATATTCGGTTTGGCGGTACTGGTGATAGGCTGACCTGGGTAAACCTACGATTTGCGCCGCTTAGGATTATCGTAGAGGATCCATTTCTCATCACAGGTCAAAATCTTATGGAGGAAATCCTTCTTGAATCTGGAGAGCAAGGACACAGCCACATCGTAGCGCCTAGACTTGTTCGCAGCTGTGAGTTGGTGGGGCACCCAATGGCTCTGCTTTTGAATCCGTCCAAGCTTCTGCAGGAGCTTTGCAATGACTTGCCGTATTACTCCGAGTTCCTGGGCAAGCTCTGACTGTGTGCGACAGGGATCCGCATTCAGCAGTTGTTCCAGTTCCTAATCGATAACTTTCTGTGGCTGTCCCGGACGTTCTGCATCACGGAGATCGAAATGTACCTGCTTAAACCGCTGGAACCACTTTTTACCCGTACTGTAGGACACAGCAGCCTCACCCAAAGCAGCACAGATCATTTGCTGGGCTTCCGCGACACTTTTGTTCAGCTGAAACGCGGACAGGAGACAGTGCCTCAAATGTTGCTTCTCGAACGACATTGCTTTCACCGTCAACTTTCGTCCCTTCTGTCACTACAGCTGTGAGCGGTTGCGGTTGCCTGGAAAGCTGTTGGATGGCGCTGCAATCAGCCATTATAGCACACAGCTATTTGCGTTTGCCGACGATTATGATCGCTTGCGGTTAGGGGCCGAGAATTAAGTTGCACACCCAATATTTTATTAGTTTGAAGAATGCATTACGTAATAATTATCACAGGCATATTGCTGCAGTTTTGTATTTTAACGGACTTTAATAATGATTCTCCGTCGCAAGTTCTTTGGGGCCCCGCTCAGATGTCTTAGCCTAGGGGCCCACTAAGGCTTAATTCAGCCTTGCTCCTCCGAGAAAATGATTTGAATTTTCAGCTTCCATTAAAGTTAGTGTGCAGAAATAATGATTACAGGAATTAAAATCCCCTATTATACACGTAAATAAGCAGCAAGTGTATAGATACATTAAGTTTTCATACACCTGCTGCTTTCAGTAGCGGATCCAGGAGCTTGCCTTAAGGGGGAGGTTGCCCTGGTCAAAAAAACAACAACAGATATGCAGAGAGATTTTGTGGATGGTTCCGTCCCTCTCTTTCTCTCTCTAACACACGCACACACTGGCAGAGAGGCTCTCCCTGGCTTTACAAGGCTTTTTAAAAGTTTTCAAAAAAAAAATTGTATGAATTTTTAAATCACGAAGTGGGGAAAGCAACTGAAAAAATCTACTTCTTGAAGAAACGAGGCTCTGTGGTTTTTAAATATCCAGTCTGGATAGAATCTTTCGAAATAAATTTGAGCCCTTCTATTCGGAAAGTGTAATTTAATATAATAATCACCAGCTTGAATCCCCGAATTATTCCTGAACAATATGACCGGCAATTCCACTTTAAAATATTCGTTTATTCTCTCGCAGTGCATGATTCCCACTTCTTTTGAAACGAACTTTCCTTTACTTCACTTCATCTAGTCACAGTAAAGTTATATTAGTAATCCGATTTACTGGCGTAGAAATATGTAAATAAGCGTTTCCAAGCTTTCGCACATCAGCCAGACAGATGGCCTTGAAAACGCCGTCTGGTTGATGTGCGGAAGCTTGGAAACGCTTATTTATATATTTCTACGCTAATAAATCGGATTACTAGTATAATTTTTACTATTTTCTACATAATTAGTGTACTCGTTATTCATTCATCCTGTTATTCCTGTGCCATTCCTTGTCTTAGTGGCGACATGCTCTCGGGCGTTGGTGGTAAGTATTACAATTAACGAATCACACCCATTGCTCTTCGTGGCCATGCAAAATCTCTTTTCCCTTTCCGCTCTCAGCTTCCTTTCTTTCTGAAAATCTAGGTTCTTTTTCTTTGTGCTCTCCCTCTCTCTCTCTCGCTCTCTCTGAAGCTAAAACAGAACATTTAATTTTCTAATTCACAGCAACTTTTAATCTTTAATTGTTATAAGAGCTTTTACGGAAATCTGCATTTGTTACTATAATTTTTACAAAAGTAAATGCAGTAATTATTTACGATCTTAGCCGTTTAAGAAGGAAAAGTCTATTTTAGGGGGAAGGGTGATCGCCCCCAATCGCCCCTAGCTGGATCCACTAGTGGTTGCACATATCACGCGTTGAACTCCTGTACTTCCATGAATTCCTTCCGTAAGCAGGCTACCCATTCACAGTGCGAATGTTACAAAGCTATGATTTTTCTTTGTGTGTGAGCGTTTTTTTTTTATTTTTTTTTCGAAGTGTGTGTTGCTTGAATTGAAAAGGTTCGCGGCCCAGCTTTGTGGAAACCTTGTGAGGTACTCGTCGTTCGTGACATGCTCATGAAAAGGACTTGAAAGGACAATTTTCTGTACATTGATGGATATTCTTATTAACATTTATCCTCTGACAAAGCGGTGCTCAGTCTTTGATCGCAGTTTTCCACGCAGAGAAGGCCATTCCGTTTCAAAAGATATACGCTGATTGCTATTACTTAATATCTGAATTACACAATGTCTTAGGAAATTGCTTAATATCTGTGTTTAAAAAATGCTTCACAAGAAGGCATCATTTCAGAGCAAGATCCCCTGGAGCAATTTCGAAGCTAGATATTAAAACTGATGGTGGTCCAAGCGATCTCACTGCCAGATAAAAGAGAGGAAGTTCTTTGCGGGCGGGATGAATACAAAGAACTTACTTGAAAACCGCAGTCATGTTTTCTTTTCACTACAGAAATATGATTAAGACCTTACGAATGACTGTAATGTAAGCCTTCTGTGGTTTACTTAACTATTGGGAAGAGGGCAGATATTTTTTCTTCTTTCCTTCTTTTTAGCACGTCTTTTGTAGAAAAGATCGTGCTTAATGCTATCGGTTTGTCCGTCCATTCCGTCTGTGTACACCATATCTCTACAACTAATAGTCCGATTTGAAAAATTCTTTTTGCATTGGGAAGCTTGAAACGTGCGAATGATGATCCATTATTTCATATTATTTTCACGCTACACAATTTTGCCGCTAGAAGGGCGTAAATGCAGATGCTATCGAATTCAAAATACATTTGATTCCATATATTTGTTTCTAAACATCCGATTTAAAAAATTATTTTACTTTTCGATTCCGTTCAGACTATTTTAGGTATAGTCAATTTTTCAAGACACACATAGATTTTCCGCTAGGGGGCGTAAAAGTAAACTGCGTTTTCCCCGATCTCTGCTTCTAAAACTCCGATTTGAAAAATTCTTTCTGCACCGCATACAGAGTCTGATGGAAAATGTTTTGCACATAATTTCTAATATTTGGTAAAGAATGGTTTGACCACCAGGGGGTGTAAGAGTTTATTTTTACTTCTGTTGTATTTGCAGCAAAATCCTGATCTCCTGAAAACTCGATTGAAATTTTTTTTTCGTGGAGTGATACCGATCACATCGAAAAACCTTTTGAGAATGCTTTCTTCATAAAATAACGCATACTCTACCCCCCCCTCCCCAGGCCAGGAGGCGTAAAACTATACTCCTGGCGTAGGTTATTTCTGTGGATATTTTTGCTTCTAAGAGTCCGATTTGAAAAAATTCTTTCGTTGTTGGAGAGCTTTTCCGCTGCGAAATGTTTCTCACATAATTTCAAAATTTTCTTAACGCACAAGTCTGCCACCAGAGGGCGTAAGCTCACGTTTCCGTTTACAGAAATATCTGCGGGACTAAAATTAAGGCCTACTACTAAGAAACAGTTCGCGGCAGCATTATGTACTGAATGGAAGCGAGTATCTATCTCTGTGTTCCAAAACCTTGTCGAAAGCATGTCTGGAAGGGTCAGTGCATGCATTTAAGGCCAAATGTGAACCGACACCGTACTAATGTGTGTCAATAAATGCTATGTTGTGTTTTTCTTCTAGGTGTCCGGTGACTTTTGTAAGTATAGTGTGTGTGCTAGGTCGGTCGGCTAATCGCGCCCTCGGGGAAATCACGTGGTCAACCGGCCGCTTACACTTTTTATAGGGGTGGCCCTAATTCAGTGATCTCTCGGTGAAGTTCTAAACACAAATGTAGCGCGATGTTTTCAGGGAAGAAATGAAAAATTAAATGGTATGTGAATAATATTGTTCATGGCTAAAGGCAGCGTACATAAAAAGACTTTTCTTTCCCCCACAGTTAGAAGTAGTACTGTAGTTGGAGTAAAAATCTAGGTTTTCGCCACCTCGTGCTACGGAACATATTACACCATAAAAAGGTTAAGAAATGCATGACAGTTTTGTTCGCAATCACAAATGTCTGACTTTTAGAAGCAGCAATATCAAATGAAACACACATGAGCATTTACGTGGCCTAGCACAAACTTGTATTTACACCGTCTAGCGGTAGAATGATAAAAAAACAAAAAAAAAAAAACGCATAGAAAGTTTTGCTCATACTTCCAGAGTTATATTATCCATATGTTACAAGGAAAAGAAGAAAGCTCTTAAAATAATTCCATGTAGAAAATCGCTCAAAAATCTGTCACTTTTTTTATACAGGTATACAGGAACACAATTCGTATGAGACGTGAAACGTTAGTCACATATGAATCATTAGTGTAACATGTGCACGGAATATATAACCGAAACAATGTAATGTTAGTCAGAGGGTATTTCAGAAATCCCTGCAATGCCTTGAAAATCGTTATTTTCTTCAATGATCATAAATAAAATTTGATGCTCTTCTTTATCAAAATAACACCACTTCTTTGATCTTAAAATTTATATTATCCATGAAATTATTAATATAGCAAACAAATTTTGAACAGGTCAGAGAAATTCAAACTTTTCAAAATTAGATCTTAGGGATTTTTATAAATCCCTTATATGTTCGCGCGAAGTGATATAATCCATTATTCTCTGGGAATTTCACCAGTTTAAGAGAACATTTGCAAACAGGAATTTCTAATGTTGTGAGATTCTTGAAGACGAAACTAATTTCTTCTTGGACATTTTTTTTTATTATTGTAAATTTAAACACACACATGTCGCTGAGCTGTTCTCTGAGATTCAGAGTTTATCACCGCAAATAATATGTCAAATCAAAGTTACTGATGGTGTTTGATTTTGCTTGCTGCTTATGTTTGAAACTTCTCCGTATTCAGCGAGTTTGGTGCACAACTTGAGCTTCAGTGACACCAGTCACACACAAGACTTGATGTATATACAGTAAAACCTCGAAAATCCGTCATCCAGAAAACCGGCATCTTCCGGAATCCGGCACTTTTCTGATTTTGCTTTCGTGAGAACATCGTGAGAACATCCGATGTTTCACCAATAACCATGGAAATCTTCCGATATACCGTTTCAACGGTACATCGCGAGATCATCCGATCTCAGCGTCCGAATTGTCGATAGTCGCCTACATGTAGCATTGGGAGGTTTCTCCAATTCGTCACCTCATTAGGCCGCGCTGTAGATTGGATGATCTACAGCGTGGCCTACTGAGGTGACGAATTGACGTGTGATGATGATCTGTGCTTGGTGGTGGCAGTACGTGGATCCGATCGTGTAATGACATCTACATCGGCCTTCATGATGCATTGCGCCTTATCGCCTTCACGATGTATTGTAGTTTCGTCAGTCGAAACACCAAAAACATCGATGTAAAATTCACATCGGGTTTTCGCAATGTATCGAAAGATCGCCCTGCCCTATCGGTTGCTCTGGCCTTTTCTTATGCTTTTGTCTAACCATTCGCTAAATTAAATTCTTTTCTACAGAATTTTGTAATAAATAGTACAAAAGGGTAGTCGCCAATATTTTCGCCGAAACGATTTTTTTCGCAGATTGCGATGAATGCGATAGGCAGCGCGATCCCTGCATATTTATAAGGCGTAGAAGCGCAAATTTTCGAAAGTGGCCTGTTACGTGTAAGTACGTGCTTTACGTAACGCCCGTTACGCAATTTTTTGATAGCTTCAGAAATCCTGAATTTTCAAAAGTCCGGCACTCGTCCGGTCCCATCGATGCCGGATTTTCGAGGTTTTACTGTACTTCATACCCATTAACAACATGGGTCCCTATGGATCTGAAATGTTGACACAAAATTAAGCTTCGGTAAACGTTACCAGTTAGTTTCGCCTAACACTGGCCAAAAGATTCCATCTCATTGGGGTTTTTTTCCAAAACCCTTAGGTGAAATGACCATCGTCGGCTGTGAGCTGATCCTTCTCACTGACATACACTCAATGGACAAAACATTAGAGATAACTTAGAGTGTTGGTCCTCCTCTAGCGGGAGAAACAGCCTGTACACGCCAAGACATCGACTCGACCAGATGCCGGAAGGTTTCCGTAGGTAGTGCCAGCCATGCCTGTTGCAGCATTGTACACAACTCAGCCCGAGATGTCGGTCCAGTATCCATGAATCTGATGTTCCGTCACGGCATCGCAGAGAGCTTTCACGGGGCATAAATCCGGGAACCTAGGGAGCTAATGGATGGTTTCAAACTCAGATGAGTGTACCTTGAGTGATTCCGGAGTGGAGCTGCGCATTGTTCTGCTGGAATAGTCCATCAGTCGCTGGATGCGCGAAGAACATCAAACCTCTTCAAACACACTAACAGATCTAATGTGTTCCATGAGAAGGCTTCCCAAACCATCACAGAGTCATCACCACCTTGAATAAAGCCGGCCTAGCAACGACGAGGCCACGCCCTCAGGCTGTCTAAGCCCCACCCTCCCGGCAGCTCGGTGCAGCAGAAAATGGGATTCATCTGACGACACGACGCGGCGCCACTATGCAGAGTTCCAGTTTTGATGTGCGTTATTTCGGATGACGAGCAGTCACAAGAGTGTTACACGAGGAGGGAGTCTGGTCCCGTAGCCGAGGGTATGCAGCGTGCTCTGTACCGCTCACTCGCTGACTCTGCTCGGGCCCCCGACATTTAACCTGGATGTGATTTGCGCCGCTGTTGCTAAGCGGTCGGTCTGCACAAGCCTAGATAGTCTACACCGAACCCTGTGATCAACGGCGCATGATCGGCCACCACTTGTTCTCTGGGCGCTGGTACGTCCGTCGATGGTCGGCACACTCTTGATACGGTTGCTGTCCTGAACCCTAAGGTTCTTACTACTTGGGCGATAAAAATGACTCACCTGTCTTACACCGACAATGCGTCCACGACCAAAGTCACTCAGATCACCACGTTTAGAACATGAACTTTGATTAGGAATCTAAACTTATCTCAGTCTGCATTCGGCTTGGGTCTGTTTCACTGTTCGCGGGAGATGTCCATGTCAACTACCCATTACCCCTATCTCTAATGTTTTGACTACTGAGTGTACTTTTATTGATTTTCAAGACTCAAAGAAAGACACTGTGACTTTATAAAACAAAAAATTCAATCCTGGTATTTTTGATATTTTCTCTCTCAGAAGGAAAGTGAATTTAATGTCCACATCAAAAACAAAGAGGATTTTGATAGAATACTCAAAGCAAACAGAATGTAAATTCTGAATTTGCCAGTAACACTTACTGGTCATCCATGTAACATCTCTCAGAAAACTTGAAAATGTCGTCACCCTAGAAAGGGAATAGAACCCGCATCTCCCGATTTCCGTTCGAGTATGCTAACCGTTACACCACCCAGGACAGGGAAGTTCCAAGCAACTGAGACTAAGCAAACTTAGCTTAGGAATCTGAACATCCTCAGATTTTCGCTAGTCGAAGCATCCTTGCTTCCTCACAGCGTTTTGATCCATCTCCCATCCAGAAACGGATGTAGGTCAGAATTCACAAGTACCACAGATAAATCAACGAAGGAAGAAATATTCCTCATAATACATGGGAAGTCGATAGAATATTCAGAGCAAACAGAATGTAAATTCTGAATTTGCTTGTACCACTTACTATAGTCATCCATGTAACATCTCTCAGAAACTTGAAAATTTCGTTGCCCTGGAGCAGAAATCGAACCCTCATCTCCCGATTTCCGTTCGAGTATGCTAACTGTTACACCACCCAAGACAGTGAAGTTCCAAGCAACTGAGACTAAGCAAACTTAGCTTAGGAATCTGAACATGAAGTTTCAAGCAAGTGAGACTAAGCAAACGTAGCTTAGGAATCTGAACATGAAGTTTCAAGCAAGGGAGACTAAGCAAACTTAGCTTAGGAATCTGAACATGAAGTTTCAAGCAAGTGAGTCCAAGCAAACTTAGCGTAGGAATCGGAGCATCATTGTCCTGCGTGGTGTAACGGTTAGCATACTCGAACGGAAATCGGGAGATGCAGGTTCGATTCCCGCTCCTGCGCAATTAAATTTTCAAGATTTCTGAGAGATGTTACATGGATGACCAGTAAGTGATACAATCAAATTCAGAATTTATATTCTGTTTGCTTTTAATATTCTATCGATTTCCCATGCATAATGAGGAATATTTCTTCCTTCATTGATTTAAAGAAGACTTCGCGCGAATTTCTTTTACACGATCTGCATATTTTTGCACTTCTCCGACAACGAGCAAAATGTCGAGTATTTTTCACAAAGCTCTTCGGTCTTTTACACGTTTAGTATTCTTTTTCGTTTATTTCCTCATCAACGCAAAAACTGAAGTATATTTTCAGCTAATTCAGCATTTCTTCACTAACTTCCGGATCAACATTAAACGAAGGAAATCTTTAAGAAAGCTTCTTTGTCTTTTATACGCTCACTATATTTTTGTATTTATTTCCTGATCAATGTACAAAATGTAGTTTCTTTAGCATGTTCCTTGGTTTATTTGCACAGTATATTCGTTTCCACTTACTTCCGCATGAAACTGCAGACAAAAGAGATTTATCGTAATTTTCTTCCTTGTGTCAGCTAATAAGGAAATAAATGGAATTCTAAACAAGAAATAAGTGGAATTCTGTATCTGCATCCACATATAGATTAAAAGAATCGCTTATCTCTCTGTACATCTTCTACACACCCAACTTATTTTTCCACTTTTAATGACTTTGATGTTGTTACTTCTTGGAGCAACGGCATGTCTATGATGCTTGATTTTATTTATTTATTTGAATTTATCATGTTTCTTCAGTTTTCTGTTCTTTGTTGATACCAGATTTTTATCTCACAGCGCTTAATTGCAACATTTATTTCTTCTGACTGTTTTGGATCCTTCATGCTCAATGATTATGGATTCGTTGACTCCCAGAACGATTAATTAGGAAGACAGACGCCCGCAAAAGCCTCATATCGTTATGTTTAATTTAAGAGTTTCAGTTTCTTGAAAGCAGGGAAGGATTGGCCCACAGGGACATTTCCCGGTGTTCCACTCGAAAAATGTTCCAATTTCTTGTATTCGTTTCGTCCCGATTTTTTGGAACAAACGAATAATTATGTTTGGTACTTATGAATAATAATCGTTAGCTTCATTTCAGCTTTATTCCTGTCTGAAAAGTTATTTCTTTAAAAAAAAGTTCCCTTCTATCTATCTTCCTTGGACGTTTGCTCTAAAATGGCACAGCAAAATTACCTGTACTTATGTGAGAAAAGTGCTGGCGGACCAAGTACACTCTTATAAATTCATTAAGCTAAAGATAACTAAAGTTAGACACAGGTTGTTGGACTTGGAGCCCAGAGTCACTGGTATGCCCTACCCTCCCTGTATAATATTGAAGGAGACGCTAGTACTAATTGTGATGGCCCATAATCTTCACTCGCTTATCCACAGACTGACACAGAGCACAAAGTGATTCTTCCTAAAGATATTCTGTAATCGGTGTCCCACACACATTTATTTAAAAAAAAAAACGGTTTATCAGTACTGTCTCATGGGTCAAGATAATGGGTAGACTTAAGAAAGGAGTCTGCTCAATGAGGAGTTACCAGTACCATTACGCAGTAGGCGAATAGTGACCAAATAAATATAAAAATTAATTGCGTAGGTAACTATGTGGCATATACATATTTCAACTTTCAGAACAAACATTATGGTGATTTTGTTGGAAATAAAGTGCTAAAAAAACTTTTGATTTTTTTTTTCAAAACAAATCTTTCGAATGAAAATAATTATCTGTTACGGCACCCCATTTTGAGCGTTTTTTGATGTTACATTCAATCATGAGCGTATTTTTGAAATTCTTTCACTGTTCAATTGTTCTTATAGTTTATTCACAACAACATTCATTGGCCGCCCGGTGGCGCAGTGGTCTAAGCGATGGCGTCTGATCATTCGTACATGAAGGGTCCGGGTTCGAGTCCCGGTGACGCATGGATGTTGTGTTTGTCCCACGGCGCTGGCTCTCTCCCTTCCCTGGAACCAGTGACCCTAAATTAGGGACGGGCGACTGCTTATAGCCCATTGAGTTGCTCACGATGGTCGTCAAACCTTCCATAAAAAACAAAACAAAACAAAAACATCCATTGTGCGTTGCATACCAGTTCTCTTTCGTCCAGCATGTAACAGAATTTCTTTCATGACGGAATTTCTTCCCCTGTAGATACGCGTGTTTTCACAGTGGACCGCAAGGCTAAATTTCCCAGCCTGGTCGTTCCAATCCGCTTCTGCTTGACACCATGTGACATAGACGCCGACTTCGTGGGTTTGAGACACTTTTTGAACCCCCAATGATTTTGTTGTGGGTTCCTCAAACCCCTAATCTTTTTGCGAGCATTTCGTGAGAATAATACAGGTACGCATACAGCGATGAGCCATTACACTATGACTATACCCAGCCTAGAGAAATGAACGCGCCTGGAGACCGAACGGTGGCGCGGGTGAAGTTCACAGAGCAGTATACATACAACACGAGGACCGGCTTTCGGTTAGTAGAGTGTTTGGGGTCAGAATGGGAAAAGCTGCCGATTTATCGGAGTTTAATAAAAGACAAATTGTAATGGCATGGTGCTTCGGAATTACAATCTCGGAAACGACGTGGCTTGTGGGTTGTTCGCGTGCCTCTGTACTGAGTACGAATCAAAAGTGGTGTACAGATGGCCAAACGACGAACCATCGTCCAGCCGTGTGACGTCCGCAGCTCATTGACGCCAGAGGGGAGCGGAGACTATCGCGCTTTGTTCACAGTGATCGCAGAGCCACAGTGCGACAAATCACCCGCAGCTACAACAGTGGTGATCAGGGCAATGTGTCACAGCACACAGTTTATCGCAGCCTTCTGCGCATGGGCCTGCGTACCCGAAGACCCAGCCGAGTTGCCATGCTCACTGAACGTCACCGCCAACAATGCATCATTTGGGTCCAAGATCATCGGGATTGGGCCGTGGATGATTGGAAGAAAGTGACCTGGTCTGACGAAACAATATTCCTGGTGCATCACGTAGACGGCCGAGCGCGGATACTCCGATTACCAATGGAGGCATTGTTGGGCGGAAACAGGCCGGCGGCGGTGTTGTTGTGCTGTGAGCGTAGTTTTCTTGGGGCGCTTGAGGCCTCATTATATCCCAATAGCACAATTCCTGACAGCTGTAAGGTATCTGAACATCGTTGCGGACCAAGTTCACCCATTCATGGCAACTGTGTTCCCTGCTGGTGATGGCCATTAGCAACAGGATAAGGCGCCATGTCACACTGCCAGAATCGTCAAGGAGTGGTTCGAGGAACACACTGGCGTCTTCCTGTTAATGCACTGGCCTCGAAATTCACCTGACATGAACCCAATCGAACGTTTATGGTTCGACTTGGAAAAGCGGCTTCGCGCTAAATCACTACCACCGCGAAATGTACGGGAACTGGAGGATCTGCTGTTAACATTATGGTACCAGATATCCCAGGATGCTTATCTCCACCTCATCGAATCGATGTCTGGCCGAGTGTCCGCTGTCTTGTAGGCTAAATGGAGTCATACAGCTTATTCAGTAGGTGGTTGCGCCTACAAAAGCAAAACAAATAAAATAAATAATTATCTATAGAGAAAAAATATATATTTCTCTAATTAACTGTAATTTGATTCATTTTAGCATTTCAGGCGTCTTATTGGTCCAGATAACCCGACTAAATGAAATTTAAATTACACTTAAATCCTTTGAAAAATGCATGGGTCATTCGATTTATAATCTCCGGAACCCCGAATAATTTTCCAAGTCGGCGCCTATGCCATGTGACATTACATTCCTTTCAAACAGGGGCTGATTGGGACGACCCAACCAGGCCGGGAATTTTAGTCTAGTGGTCCACTACAAAAACAAACGTACCCACAGGGGAACACTTCATAAATCCCCTCATGAAAAAAATTCTGTAAGATTCTTGATGGAAAAGAACTATTGAAATATGCATTGTACAATGAATTCAGTCTTTGGTGAATTTTAACAAAAATTCAACGGTGAAAGAATTTTAAATATCCGCTCATGATTAAATGTAGCATCGAACCGCGATCAAAACGGGGTGTTGCAACAGATAATTATTTTTCTTTGAAAAATTTGATTTTGACAACATCACGAGTCTCTTCTAAACAGTATATCAAACTAACTCGCCACGACCATTCTGCAAGTTAAAATGTGCACATGCCACTTAGCAATTTACCTAAGCAATTAATTTTTGTATTTGTTCGGTCATTGATCATCTACTGCGCAATAATATTGGTACTTCCCCTTATTTCAGTAAGGAAAAGCCTTCATAGCACGGTAATATTTTTCTCACTGAAATAACGTTTAGCACATGATGGAATCTTATATCGGTACCTCCTCCTTGAGCAGAAGTCCTTTTTAAGCCCACCATTTTTTATTGTTTTTTACCCATAAACTAGTACTGATAAGCCATTGTTTCTTTTAAGATAAATGTGGATGGGTCAGAGAGATTTCAGAATATCTATGGTATACAGGGTGTCCACAATGTCTTGTTACCCCCCCCCTACAATAAGAAATGTAAGTGAGCTATGTATCTGTTGTATGATGTATATGTTGAGTTATGTGTTGAGGCATCCTTAAACATCCAGTGGATCCGTTTGGGCTCCGACATTCTCGTGACAATACGCCATGTTCTGTGGGACATTTTCCGAAGCAGTTGCAGGGTGATACGAGAGAAAGCACGTTTCACTGCTTGTTTAAGTTCATCAGTGGTTTGGTAGCGCTGCTGTGCAACAACCTCCTTTATGAAACCTCAAAGGGCATTATCACACGTTGAGAGATCTGGCCTTCAAGGTGACCATTCAAGTGGAGCGGACAGCACTGCCGAACCTCGGCTGATCCAACGATCCCGAAAGACCTCACCAAGGTATTCCCGAACAGCGATTGCGTAATGGGCGGATGCCCCATCCTGTTGGAACCATACGTCATTCAGAATGCCAAGATTTTCAAGTTGTGGCACAACCCAGGTTTGCAGCATGTCCAGATAAGTTGTCTAATTCACTGGAAACATCAAAGAAATATGGACCAAACAGATGTCGACTATTCATTGCAGCCCATATCGTGACATGCAAAGGATGCTGTTCGAATTCTTCGACATAATGTGGGTTTTCCTTGGACCAGAACACAACGTTCCGTGATCAACAGCTGCGATATATCGCACATTCATCACTGAAAATGACCTTTCCACGTTTTGGGATTGTGGCAAATGTCTGAAGCATCATTGCACATGCATCCCGTCTGCGGTTTAAATCGATGCCTGATAACTCCTGAACGAACATCGGGCGATATGCGTGCAAATTCAGGTCATTGTTCATGTGCTTATGCAGTGTCGATGGTGGTATTCCAAGCTCCGCTGATCGTCTGTGGAGCGACTTCGTCGGTGACCTGATAACTGATTCCTCGACCGTTTGACACTGTTGCACTCTGGTTGATGGTCTTCCCGTTCGTGGTTTATCCTTGATGTTGCCTGCTTCGAAGAGTTTATCTTCCCACCGCAGAAGAGTCTGTTTTGGAGGGGCCTCTTTGTCGAATCGTTGTTGGAAATCGGCACGTACGTCACGCATTGTCTTCCCTGTGTGTGGACGTTCGTGTACCCAGACACTGACAACAATCCGCTGTTCCAGGGTGTATTCGATGGTATCACACATGGTTCCGGTACTTAATCTGTAAATAAACACAATACAGACCATAACTCAAGATATACATGCAACAGATACATAGCTCACTTACATTTCTTATTACAGGGAGGGGGGGTAACAAGACATTGTGGACACCCTGTAGAATGGCTTTGTGCTCTGTGTCAGCCTATAGATAAGGGTTTGGGAATGTTGGGCCACCACATTGGTTGCTATTGATCCTTCTGGTATAACAAAAGGAGAGTACAGCCTATCAATGACTGCGGGCTCCAAGTCCAACGACCTAAGTCTAACGGAAAATTTTGCAATGTCATTTCACAGAAAGAGTCCAACATACTGTTTTCCTTTTATTTATTTAAAGGAAATAACTTTTCATATAGCTCAAATGAAGTTAAGTATTATTATGCAAAGTACAAAAATGATTTTCGTTCTTTCCAAAAAATGCAGACAAAAGGAATACGAGAAAGTGGACCATTTTTCGAGTGTCCACCGGGAGATATCCCGGTGTCCCGGAGGAGCCAATCCGCCTCAGTCAGAGCGTGTCTCGGGTTAGTTTCTGAATGTTAGTTACATTGTCAGTTGGCTCTTGTCACACAATACTGTGGACACAATTACGCAGAGGAAAATCTCTGGTGCGGTTTCATCTACTAAATGAGGTGGCGATGGAATTGGCTCTTCTTACTGCAACCAGCAGTTTGAAAAAATTCATACAGGAAGTTTCGAAAATGTCCTTACTATTTTGACAGAGCTCCACCGTGCTGGAATAAAATATTTTTTTGTGACTTATTCTAACAGGTACAGCTGCTGCATAGCTTTGTAAAATGTCTGAGCTTGTGGCATTTGCTTGACCATGGACTCTACATAAAAGAAAGAAAATCCTCCAACTATCTTGTCATGGGTGATGTTTTGACCAGCATGCTGCCCTTGTCATAGTTCTGCAGTTGCTTATTGTGTCATAGTCGAATATTAGGACAGTTAAACCATACAATTGTATTTAAATTGAAGGTACAAAATATGCCCTAAAACTCTATGCGCATTCTCATCACTTGTGACGAAAACAAAGGTACCATACCAGTGACAGCGGCAAATAGAACTTTTGAATAATGAACCTAATTTCTTTTTTAATCTATGAAACATACAATTATTTCAATTACACATGATTCGCAAATATATATTTACAAGTCTTTCAGATTATGAATTAAAAGGTAACTGCACCATATTCTAGGTGAAGTAAATATAATTGCTCACACTATTGCAGTAATCCAAACTAGTCTATCTCGTTGAAACAAAAAGTTAAATAAGAAGGTATTAAATTATAAAAAAACTTTGTGGAAAGTGCAATACATACACGAGCTGTGTGATGAACAAGTAGATAAAGACCCACCTGACCGGCTCATACGGAACAAACCCTTACTAAAATATACAATTGTGCCATTAAATTAGATTATTTTCCTGATGATTGGAAGACAGCAGAGGTAATATTATTACCCAAGCCAGTTAAAAACCCGGCAATTCTTGAAAATCACAGACCGATTTCGTTGCTCCCAACCATGGGAAAAATCTTTGAAAAAATAATTCTTATTAGAATGCAACAATTCAGTGAGGAATTCCCAGTAATTCCATTTATTCAAGGAGGTTTTAGAGATAAACACTCCACGGTGCACCAACTCTCTAGAATAACTGAAAAATGTGCTGAAGGAATAATAAAAAAAGAACACACAGCAGCCATATTTCTGGATGTGGCAAAAGCATTCGATGAATGTCCACATGAGGCAATTATCTACAAGCTAATAGCACATGATTTCCCACCCTGGATTATACATATAATAAGATCATACCTCACTAACAGAACATTCTGTGTAAAAATCAATGGGAAAAAATCGTTAAAAAAAATCGAGGCTGGTGTACCGCAAGGCAGTGTACTCGCGCCAAAGCTGTACTCTATCTTTACGTCAGACTTTTCCCAACTATAATAACAGGAATCTGACTACAGCTCTCTATGCTGATGACACTGCACTCGCTTATACTTCTAAAAATAAAAATCAAGCAACTTTCATGTTGCAACATTATGTTGAACAACTTGAGAAGTATTTCTTAGATTGGAAAATCAAAATCAACACTGAAAAAACTCAAGCAATTCTACTTTCTAGGATTAAATGCAATCACAATCCAGACTTTGAAATAGAAATGTATAAAAAAATACTTTGGGTAAATGATGTTAAATATTTAGGACTTTTTATGGACCACAACCTAAACTGGAACAAGCATATTAAAGAAACTCTGACCAAATCTCTTAAGATCAGAGGAAGTCTCCAGCCAATAATAAAAAATAAAAGGCTTAGCAGGAAAAACAAAACTTTGATATGGAAAGCCTGTATCAGCTCTGTTATTACTTATGCCAGTCCTACTGGGGTGACTGCAACAAACAGCAGAAAAATAAGATTACCTCATTTCAAAACAAAACCCTACGTTATATGGTAGAACTTGATGGAAGTACTTCAAACCATGCTATCCAAAGCATGCTAAATATTAATTCTATCAATTACACGATGTATGACTTAGCTAAAAGATACTATGAAAAAGCTAAGATTCATCCTAATCCTCTAGTCAGAGAGGCCATTAACTATACTGTCAATGAAACTGACAGATATAAAAGGCCAAAAGCTATCTTGAATAAAGTTCCAGAAATGAACCCAATTCACAGCTACCCTAGCAAAAAAATAACAATAATTGGGACTAGTGTTCAGAGGGTATTCTTCACATGAGAAGAAATTTTGGTTAAAAAAAAAACGGCTCTTTTAAGGGCCGTACTCTGTTTTGCAAAAAGAAATGCTTCACACATGTGAAGAAATTTTGTTAAAAAAAAAAAAAAAGGCTCTTTTAGGGGCCGAACTTGTTTTGCAAAAATAAATATTACAGTCCACATATATGAGACTGGCCCAGAAACAAGGTACTATGGTTTAAAAAAAAAAAAAAAAGTACCAAACTCCCCTCCAGTCAGTGGAAAAAAAAAAAAAATTCTGAGAAGCGAGGTGAAAAGCCGACTCCTACGCGGGAACTGAGCAAACGACAACTGTGTGGTTTAAGGTGCCTTGCAACACATCGTTTTGTGAGAAAACTGGGTGTTTATCTGTCGGATTTTTCTTGTGTGTTCTTTTTCCTTTTTTTTAGGCACCCCTTTTCCCTGTCCTTTCCCCGATTCCCTGCGGCCTGGCGTTGACTGCGGGATGGCTTGCTTTGATTGATTTGTTGCAGGTAAATATGTAGGGTAGCTTACAACTTCAATACTTAACGGGAAACCGTATACTCCTTTTGCTCTAATATTTCTGTACTTTTCTTTAATGTTGTTCTATCAGGGAAATCTGTTCCCAAATAACTTATCTTCTTCTTTTTCACCTGACAAAAGGCGCAGAGCGCTGTGGGTTCGGGTCTCTCAACCTCAGATAGGAAATCTCTATTCTGCGGCTCATACGGAAGAAGATAAGATATTTGGGAACAGATTTCGTAACCACAGCTGTTTACCAGATTCAGCACGAATCTCCCAGCCTTCAAAGGGAGCCGGATTGTCAGGGCGTTTGGTAAAATTGAGCTCCATAAGCCAGATACTCCGATGAGAGTCATAATTTCTAGATTTAGTTTCCCTATAATACATATGGAAAAAATTTTTTTGAAGTTTTTGAGACCATTAATACCATACTCGCAATATTGTGTACCTAATAGTAAGGTGTTTATTGATAGAGTGAAATAATGTGTTTTTGACTTCGATACCGCTTGTTTCATTAGCATGGACGTAATATCGTTGTTCCCAAATACCCCTGTTAAGACTGCTATTTCAACTATACATAGCAAACTATCCCTAAACGCCTTGTTGCCACCTAGGGAAGTTGACGACATTATTCCCGCTCTTTCTTTTATTCAAGACTAGCTTTACTACCCATCTTTGCCCGGGATTTAGGCTTATTAATTTCATATTGCCTTATATGTCACTGAAAAAATCGGGGGAAAAATTGATGCCTGCAAAAAAGAAAAAAGCTGATTTCATAAATTCGGTCATTACAAATTATTTATTCATAGTGTGATTATTTCAGCACTTGGCCGTACACAATATTTTTGGTTTCTCCTTCATCGGCGACAATATATAATTTTGTTGGATCCTTTGCTCTTGACATTGCAACATACAGCTGTAGAATCAAACGGACCAAAAGCTTTATGAATTATTTAACACGCGTCCAGGAGACAGCATTGGAACACTGACTGAACAAAATTCGTTAACAATTTGTTATCGGCGATCAAATGCATCACGTGCTTCAATGCATCACGTGCTTCAATGCATCACGTAATCAAATGCATCACGTGCTTTCAGTTTCAGAAGTCTTTGAGGGGCGAATCTCATGGTATAAAAAAGTTTAAAACGTATCTTTGCGAATATTTTATGAAACTGGCTGAAATTTTAATGAACACCATAAATCGTTAATAGGAACATGACCTCCAAATTTCGCCTGAATCGGTAAATAACTTTTTAAATTAGCCGTCAAAATTTTATTACCCGTTTCTGCGTATATATTTCTGTTTACCGATGAATGAAAAATTCCATACCTATTTTAAAAAGTTTTGACCGGATTCCGGTGAAATTTTGAGGGACTCCTCTTATTACCAATTCATGGTGTTGAGAAAAAGTTCAGCCCGTTACATTAAGATTTCGCAAAGTTCGTTTTTGCATTTTCTTATGCACAGTTCTCAAAGAATAGAAACACCTGTGGATGAATGCAGTCACGTGCTTCCAGATTTGGAACAGTAACGATGACGTACCAAACGAAGCTGACTTTATTGATTATCTTATTAATTAATTCCTAACTCGCGAACGGAACAACGTAGACATCTTAAAATAGTTGCGTTGACCTAGAAATTCCAGTATTAATTAGCTATGAAAATTTCACGATGACACAGTTCGGTGTTCGTGAGTTTTTGCTGCTTCAGACAAACAGACGTTTTGTGTTTTATATATAAGATAACAGCTATTTTGTGTTTTACGGTAAAATGTTTCGGCAGAGATCTGGTGCCTCAATAGGCTCGCCCATGTCCACACTCTTTGCGGAAGTAATTATGAAAGACATCGAAGATTACATTATCCTTATTTATGAGCAAAGTATTGTATCATTTTCCCGATATGTAGACGATACGTTCATAGTTTTTAGGGAATCTAATCAAGATTTAATTCAAAATGTACAAATGGCCTTCAGTGATTATTATCCGACTATAACTTTTACTACAGAAATGGAGAGAAATGGTGGATTACCTTTCTTGGATGTTATAGTTTCAAGAAGACAACATCAACTAGAATTTCAAGTTTATCGGAAGGATACTTATGCTCCAGTGTTCATTCCTGCAGTTCTTGTCATCCAAATATCCCATAAACTTTCTGCATTTAGATATTTAGTACAAAGATCCTTTACAGTATGTAGGCTAGCAGTAGTAAGCTACAAAATGAAGAACTCAATTGGATTTTGAATACAGCTATTGGATATGGATATGATAAAAAAAATGATGTATAAACTGATTTATGACCACAAACATATGCAGAAGTTTGAAGAAAAAGAAAGAACAATTTTCTGTGGTACATTTCAGTATCTCCCAGCCATTATTTCCATGTTACATTAGAGAATGTGATAAAGTTAATAATAGTTTTGGTACAAATGTCACCACTTATGCTGATACACTCTTAAAAAATAATGGGCCTAAGAAATATTTAAATAAAGCTGGTGTATATACTATCCCAGTGATTGATCAAGATGGTACCAGGTCAAAATTCTATGTAGGAAGCACAAAAAACCGATTACTAACTAGAATACAACAGCACCAAGATAATTCGAAGAAAAAGACTAGGAAAACGGCCTTAATTGAATTCTGTGTGGATAATGTTTGTAGCCCTGATTTTGGGAGAGCAAAAGGTGTTCTTGATCAACGTTCATAGAAACTAATATGTTTGTCAGAAGCCCTTGTTATTGAAAAAACGTAGAAAGACAACTGTAATAAGGTTAATCCGATTGAAGTTCCATACCCATGGAAACTTATTTTAGAAAATGAAACTCAAAATAAACCAAAAAACAGAAAGACTCAATATAACTCAAGAAATAATAATGAAATTGGGACGTATCTACTCAGATACGATTCTGAATTTGATCCACCAGTCGGCTTACAGCAAATTGTCAACGAGGCTCTTCGTTACGACGAGCCAACGTGTGACATCACAGGTGACGTTGACTGGACGTGACAGCCAATCATATGCACGAGGGGTATAAATGCCCAGGTGCTAGGCGTAGATGGCCTAGTGGGCGACGTTCGTGACTGCCACGGAAAGGACCTCAGGTTCGATCCCAGTCAGGTACGAACGCTCGATCCACTAAATATCCGCCGTGCGTCGGATGGGCATGTTAAGCCGTCGGACCCCGGGTACTGGCCCCCGGTAATAAATAAGGGCGTCTTCCTCATCCTTTCTACTTCGCTTCCGTGTCACTTTCCTATAGGGCACTCTAGCCCAAATCTCCCAGCTTCCTATTTCTAAGTGTTGTTTAAGACTTGGGGTCAGACACTCCCTTCCTAAAATCCTCTACATTTGATCATTTGATCATTTAGAACCGCTTGATGATGATATAGCAGATATACCGAAATGCATCGCGCATGTCAAACAGACCACACGAATGTATTTGTGGCGAGGTCATATGGTGTTGTCGGTGACAGTGTGTAATGTGTTTCTTCAATTCACTATAGGGATTAACATTTTGGACAAGAGACTGGAACACCTACCGGAATGCGTAAAGTTCATACGAAACCAATGGAACAAGGTTTTTTATAATTTAATACTTTCTTATTAACTTTTTTGTTTCAACGAAATAAACTAATTTGGATTACTGCAATAGTGTGTGCAATTTCATTTACTTCACCTAGAAAATGGTGCAGAGACCTTTTAATTCATAATCTGAAAGACTTGTAAATATATATTTGCGAATCATGGTGTGATTGAAATAATTGTATGTTTCATAGATTAAAAAACGAAATTAGGCTCATTATTCAAAAGTTCTATTTGCCGCTGTCACTGGTATGGTACCTTTGTTTTCGTCACAAGTGATAGGAATGCGCATAGAGTTTTAGGGCATATTTTGTACCTTCAATTTAAATATCTTCCAGCGCATTAAGTTAGCCAAAAGACTACTGGTCTCAGAATTGTATCGAATGATGACTCATCAGCAAACATAACATCTTGCTACAATGCTCCGACTTAGCTGACACTCTCTAGAATATCAGAAGCAAAACCTGGATGCTTTACGTAGTCTTTGGGGTGCAAATCCTACTCTTTTTGCAGGTCGATCTACACAGATTGAATCACTTTTGTAGGAAGTTATGAAGCCAAGCAGTTGCTTCTGTCTCCGTAAAACGAGACACTACATCTATGTATTATTGCGTACGTTCAGCCATTTCAGAGCTTGTTGTAGCACTTCCCCAGCCTCCCCTACTTAATGCACATTTCTTTTCGTAAATCATTCGCACCACTTCACAACTGATGGATGGGATGATGACGTTTTCGCATTTAGTGGGAAAATTTCTTTTCCGTATCCGAATTCAAAGAAGCAAAAAAGAAGAAACAAATTAGAGTTGCTTCCTTTCCACCAGTGGCTCACCTATAGGAGCCCATAAGCATGTGCTATACCCACCATTTTTCAGGATTTTTTTTTTTTAATGAAAAAAACTTATTATTGAAAAAGTTCTGTGAGTGAGAAGATTAAAACATATTGAATTAATATGCTGTTTATTATGTGTTCTGTAAAGCACCATTACGGCAATGAAATTTTCCGTTTCCTTGCAGTTAAACATTCAAGGTTTTGCATCTACAGCTCATGTAGAACCTTAAATTCTGTCTCCCGTGAGCACAATCTCCTGCAGTCCCAGCGCAGCGGTATTTAGAGCATGCGCAGTTAAGCACTCGGCTGGAAGCTGGCCGGCGCATGCTAGACAAACATCGGAGCACATTTTTACGTTGCTCAATCTCGTTTTATTACCGGAATACAACGCAATTGCTCGCTGCCGTATCTTGTGATAGTTACAGTACTATATTAGTGACATTCTTCTATTTCATCGGTGGAACAGAGTCAGTGATAGCTTAATATCCTTGTATAAATAATGAAATGTGAGAAGCCGAAATTCATCAGTCTTCTTAATCATAAATATTGTTGATATTTTTCTGAAACATCGGCTCTTTTCGTATTCTCTAGAACAAAAAATTGAAATTAAAGGACTGTATAGACCTACGCCAGTTTCTTAAAGTACAGATTAGTTTTCACCTTGAACTCTATCGACACAAATTTTTTCTTCAAATCGGACTTTTGAAAACGGAAATATTAGGAAAATATGATATACAAGCCTACTAGTGAAAAAACTGTGCATCATTCTCTAAAGGAAATATACACCAAATGTTTTCCATTTTAAGTGGCATTTGACCAAAAAATAGCCTTTTTAAGATTAGGCCTTTTAAAAATAGATGCGGCTGTAAATATGTTGCAAAGAGAAATGTACATTTACGCTCTCTGTTATCAAAATTGTTCTTCACGAAAACCTAGAAATTATGTGCAAAGTATTCATTGCCATGAACCGTCTCCATCCCAAAAATATTTTTTCAACTCGGTCTTTTAGGAGCAAAGATATCAGGAAATATATATTATATGCATTTAAACTCTCTAGTGGGAGTGCAAAGTGTTTGAAGGAAAAACTGTATGTAAAAATGTCTTCCTGATAAAGGGTATTGAAGAAAAAAGTAATTGTTTTAATCAGATCTTATAACGAAGTAAATTTCTCCGTCATTTCTGTCCACGCCAGGATTCGAACCCGGATCCCCTCATTCCGGAATAAGTCACTCTACCAATTGAGCTACGCGGACGTTTTATTCTGATTCCTATCTGCCTTTATGACGTGTGCGTCCTTCGGGCAGGTACGTCACATCTCCTGGTACGTTACATCATCTCCCCCTTATTATTATTATTATTTTTTTTCGAAGTGCTGGAGAAAGGATTCTCTTATTTTTCCTATCTCGCGGTGTGGAAATAACATCACACCAATGCGAGATTTTGAACTGTCGGGTCATCCGGATAGTTCGGGCGCCATTATAACGAAGTAAATTTCTCCGTCATTTCTGTCCACGGCAGGATTCGAACCCGGATCCCCTCATTCCGGAATAAGTCACTCTACCAATTGAGCTACGCGGACGTTTTATTCTGATTCCTATCTGCCTTTATGTCGTGTGCGTCCTTCGGGCAGGTACGTCACATCTCCTGGTACGTTACAATCTTTAAAAGCAACAAAATGGAATAAGATATGTTTTGAATTCGTTGATATCTGCCTTTACTCCTTCTAGCGACAAAGTTATGTATCGGAAAAGGACTGTTTTTCGCTAGTAGCTAGGATCATCGTTCTCGCAGTTCAGGCTTCCCAATGCAAAAAGATTTTTTTCCAGTCTGATTAATAGGTGCATGGATATGGTGTCCATAAATGAATGTAGTTTTAACATATGCACGTACCTTTTTTTCGAAAGAAGTGCTAAAAGCAGCTGAATGACAGATGTAGTCCATTTTTCCATTAGGAGCGCTGCAACTATTTAAACATTATACTCTTTGACGAGTCGAAAAAGCAGCACTGAGACATATACATATAGAACAGATAATTTGTCCCTACCAAATTTCTTTTGACGATGAATACCATAATTTAGATCCAAGTACAAATAACTTGCCCATATTGCCTTAGTGACATAACCTAGTATACTGATTCTCTTAAATATAAATTTTATTTCAAACAATTCGACCGAATACAATGCAATATTTAATTCAGGTGCATAGCGCTCAAGCCAATTTCTGTCCTTCATAATGACTACTGAGATTAATAAGCACACAATCACTTAAAAAATACGTAAATATAAAAGTTGTCTATAGACACCAGAACTTTTATGGTGTTAAAGTCTGGGTGTATTCTCTCTCTCTCTCTCTCTCTCTCTCTCTCTCTCTCTCACACACACACACACACACACACACATGTTTTATATGACTGTTTTCTTTTACAGTATATGCACATAAATTAAAAAAAATTATTATAATGAATGAAAACTAAACCTCAATAAATTTAAATTCAGCTAAAATGTATGTACTATATAACTTACCTCAAATAACATATTACGCGTCAGCTGAAGTAGTTTTGTTTTTCTTAATTGCACAACTGAAAAAAAGAGAAAACATTTAGAATTCACTAATTGTAATAATCTTAATAAATTGGCATATTCAGTTCATCAACATTATGCAGTATCAAAAGGACAAAACTACACACACCGGTAATTTAAGGTTAGAAAGGAACACCTCAGAGAATGTTCATTTCTTAGTTTAAATTACCAAAGAAACTGCTGCTCTTAGACACCACTTTAAACAATTAGAGGATGCCGTCTCTTCCTGAAGCAGGCGAGGTCTTGGTCACCTGATATGAACCGAATTGTTACTGTGAATGAATTTTAGTTTGGTATTCTATGGTGTTCTAAAGCCAAGTTAGTAGACTCTTCTAACCTTGTCCTAAATGAAGCCTGCAACATTACTAGTTCAACATTCCGCCCTGGGGGATAATGTACTAAATGATACGAAAGCAAAACAGTCGAATGCGAGCATCCCCTCTGGTTACAGGACTTTAGCTAGGAATCCGAAGGACAAAATTTGTTGTATTGGGTCAAAAGCTCTGAAAACTGCAAAATCAGAGACAAAATTTTCAAACGTAAAAATCTTACACAAATTACGAATAGAATTTATAGATATAAATAAAGTGCGAGCCAAAATTTCCTCGGTATAGTGCTGCAGCATTTTTTTTTTTTTTTTTTTTTCAAATAATGGGCACTTTAGTTCACCACTATTTAGGGAAACCCGTTCCCCACTGTTCCCGCCCTCTTTCACCACTGGATAAATGTAGTAATTGTATGAAACCTTCTGGGTCTGCATTTAATGGGCCTATTTTGTTTCCAGTTCAAATGACCGATTTCAAATATACATATGCAGATAAAACCGCATCTCGATGCCATCAGCTAATGAAGAGAGTTCAGTTCGTACATCGCAAGGAAACCGTATGAAGGAAGGTCCTGAAGTAATGTCGGGCACGATATTGTGCAGAGATTTGCTCTCTTCCCTTTATCCGTTTATTTAGCCACTTGAAAAAAGAAATTAATAAGAATGGGTCTGAATCTGAGTCAAACTTTTAAAGATCTGTTTCGCCAGGTAAATTGTGGCCTGTTTCGTTCTTCGTTAATCTGCTATTTGGTGACTTGACAAAATTTTGAATATAAATTAAAGCGAAGAAGATGTGGACCGGTAATGTAGATAAAAAAAAAAAGGCGATAAGACCTTGTTTTAAATACCTGATTAAAAGAAAATGTAAAATCATTTATTCGTTTAATCCATTCATTGACAAGGGAAGAGTTTTCTATGGGAACGAAAGTAAAGTAATGATATAACGAGAATGGATATTTCTATGCGAAAGACGTAAAGAAAGGTAATGAAGAGTCTTTTGCGCGGTCAATGATCTTACAAAACGTCGAAATATGGACTACAGCCAAATGGAAAATCGTTGAAAGTTTTTTTTTTTTTCTTTTTTTCTGGAGAAGGACAAAAGTTCCCGTTGTATGCTTCCCCAAAGATACAGAGAACCGATAAGGGCTGATTTGTAGCTACTAAATCGTTTCGCGCATCAGAATAATGTAACATCTCTTAAATAGAAACAAAATTTGCACAAGGCGACATTGCCAACTGCAAAATAACGTGGTGAGACTGGCAACAAAGGAAGGCAGAATATAAGGACTTAAAATTTAGAAGAACGGGTCTGAATCAGAGTCAACAGCGGTTATACTTCATCCATTGTTGATGCAGTGTTTTTATTTTCAATAGGAATAAGTTGCCAAAAAGTGAGGTACTAATTTAACTGCAGTAGGACCCTGTGACGTACCTACCTCAGAGGTGACGCACACGTCATGAGGGCAAAGTTGCAGCGACACACTCCGTCGGTGCAACTTAATTGGGAAAGGATTTGACTCCGGCGCAGAAGTATGCGGCTTTGAGTTCCGCCACCGATAAATTTGTTTTACGCTCTATTGGCGCCCGAACGTATAATGAATCTCCTGGCCATTGTGTTCTTCGAAAAATGTGTGATGTTCGTTCTTTACATCGTCTGAAATTAGTCAGAATTCCTTCTTCCACAATGAGTTCCTTCAAGCGGGGTTTGCCGGCTGACCCGGAAACACACGATTCCGTCCCAGCCCTTTCTCAAGAGGGGGATACATGTGACGTACCTACCTTAGAGATAACGCTCATGTCAAAACGGCAAAGTGGCAGCACCAAACTCTGTCGGTGTTGCTTAATTGTGAAAGCATTCGTCTCCGGAGCAGGAGGTTGCGAATTATATTCTCGCCACCAACAAATTATTCCAAATTTTACGTTTCTCGAAAGAAAAAAAAGAAGAGAAAAAAACCCCGGGTATTTCTCTCTTCCCTTGCCCTCAACAACCTATTTGGCAGAGAATCATTGGCGCAGTTGTTCCTACTGGTTCACCTTGAGAAGTCATTTCTTTTGAATTATTAATCATTTTTACACTATCACTTCAATTTTGCTTTTTGGAAAAAAAGTGCAATAGACCAATCCATAAGGTAAAGTATTTAAGCTTATAATTAAATTCCAAAGTAATTTTCATAAACCACTGAAAACAAAAGTTACGACCTTGGGGTATAATTAGAGCCTCCTAATTCCCGAGATCATTTTATTTCGGATATGGTTCGTCTGTGCCAAACCTGCATTGTTTCCACAGAGAAGTCACATTTCATGTTAACTATACACGATCGTATCAGAATAATATGACCACCGCCGGAATGACAATGTACCCGTCCAGGTGCGTCACAGAGTGCAAGTGACAAGGTCGACCACACGGAAATATAAACTGCCGGTCGGGACAGATGAGCTATAGTGCATCAAGTGAGCACAATGGGCAGAAGTAGTGACTTGACGGACGTTCAAATAAGAATGATCATCGGCTGCAGCGCCAAGGGTGGAAGCACCTCAGAAACAGCAGACTCTATGGCTGTCCGCGAAATGCTGGAGTAAGGGGTACCAAGAATGAACCGCTGGCACACCAAGTACCTCCCGAGGTCATAAATGTGGAGTCCCAAAGGCCATCAAACCCCAGAGGAGAACGTCGCCTCCGTCGTCTGGTAAAGGGCAATCGACGCGCAACAGTGCAGCAATTGACCATGCAAATGAATGCTTGCGCCCAGTTACGTGTCCCCGACAACAGTAGAGCGAACTCTGTTACGCATGGGTCTCGGAAGTCAACGCTGCGTCAAGGCGCCGATGTTAACCCTGGTCCATCGGCAACGAAGCCTGCAGTTCACATAAGACTACCGTCATTGGACAGTGGAAGGGAGGGGAAAAGTTGTCTTCTCCGACGAATCGAAGTTTCTACTCCACAAAAGTGACGGGCGGTGGCGGATATGACGTCAGACGCACGAGAACCAACATCCGGACATGCTTGTCGGTCAAGTACAGGCCGGCGGTGGCAGTGCGCATGTCTGGGGGATGTTTTCCTGGTATGACCTGAGGCCGCTGGTTCCACTAGATTGGTCCCTGAACGCCAATGGCTAGCTGTCCATCCTCGCTGACCACATGCATCCCTTCATGCTGGACGTTTACCCTGATGGTGATGGTGTGTACCAACAAACCACGTCGCTAAGGGGTTGAGTGACTGATTCCATGAACAGGACAGCGATTTCTCTGTTCTCCTTTGGCCGGCGAAATCCCCCGACCTCAACCTCATAGAATACTGGCGGGACTATTTGGATCGACAGTTTCGACGTCCCGACCCACAACCAAAGAATATCTAACTGAGAAGAAGTTTAGACTCGGCGAGAGGTAACTAGTCCCGACATATCCTGGGTTAAAAGATGCAGTGCGCAGAAACCAACTTAAAGGCTGATGCCGGAGCAGACTGCGCATGCGTGTTTGTGTTGTTTTGTTGATTTCAATTCTTCTAGTTCGGTGTTACAGGCTATGTGCTGTAGGAAGCCAGCCGAGCTACTCACAGCACGTGATTGTTGCCTTCTCAGTAGCATAATCACTTTGCAAATCGGATATGTTAATTTTGTACGCCAATCGAGTTAGTTAAGGTTTTTGCTTGCTCTTGTTTTTCTGGAACATTTTCAAGAAATGCCAAATACTACAGATTGTCTGCATTTTGTACGGATTCTTAGGCCTAACCATAATATTTACTAAAATATAATTTAAATAGTACTATTGATTGCTATTGCATATTTGTTTAACTAAAATAAGGGACGGGTGAGATATCAGAAAACAACAACAACTAAAAAAAATTGCTCTAAGCAAATAGTCATCAGATCGAAGCGAACAATTGTGAATCAAAAGCTCAGCTGCCATAATTTCCTAACTCCTTTTATTCCTGAATGTTTGCTTTCCGGCAGAGCACAAAAGCTACCAGGATGTGGGGGCGCTGTTATCGCCTGTTTTACGTTATCTCAATGGGAGTTGACGTTCTTCACCAGCAGCTTTATATTCTTTGCCACAACCATGTTATTTCCTGGACTTCCGTGTTCTGCTGCAGTCCGAATGGGCCTTGGGCAACCTTCCAGGGCCACATTGCATCCATGCCACGCCGTCTCGCCGCTGTCATCCGGCCCAAGGCTGGTTATTCCCATTATTAGGTAGGTGGTCATGTTATTCTGATACTACTGTGTACGTTTCATATATAAAAGGCCCTTCCTATTTTGGAGGTGTACCTTTGAGGCACATAAGAGGAAGAAACAGAAAAAAACTGTGCCTTGTGAAAGCAGAGTCGGAAATGCCCGAAAGTTGGATTTTTTTTTATTTTTTTTTTTTTATTGTAGGTTTAGCGACCACCGTGAGCAACTCAATGGGGTATAAGCAGTCGCTCATCCCTAATTTAGGGCCACTAGTTCCAGGGAAGGGAGAGCGTCAGGGCCGTAAGACAAACACAGCATCCATGCCTCACCGGGATTCGAACCCGGACCTCTTTCGGACAAATGATTAGAAGCCATCGCTTAGACCACTGTGCCACCGGGGCGGCAAAGTTGGATATATCACGTGGAATGCAATACTCAGTCAGGTTATCGTATGCAAATGAAAGGCGATGGTATCAGTTTATGCAAATGAGCCGAAATATAAAAGGGGCTATTGCATAGGTGTGTGTCACATCGTTCGCGGAATGTAAAGAAAGGATTTTGAGATAGAAGAATTGTGATCTCAGAATACTTTCTTTACATTTCTGCGAGAGATGAACTGCGGTGGAGAACTATCGGAAGACTAGAGGCAGGCCAAAGTAAGTTGGAAGTTACAAAATGGCTGCATGTGAGTACTTCTGAGGTCCACTGACTGTGGAATTAATTTTAGAAAACGTAATCAGTTTTCCGCAGGTACAACGGAGGAAGACCCAGAGCCGGATTAGGGGGGGTCTAGCGTGGCTATAACCTAAGGGCCCACATTGCCAAGGGCACAGGAGGCATGCCGCTACACCGCAAATAATACCAGCTTATATATTTATAAATAGGACTAAATTAATTTTAGTTTTGCCTCGTATGATTTCCACTCAATCACAAACAGTGGCTAGAAGACGAACATATTTCAAAGCAATGACTCATTAAGGGTGAAAATGTTCCATGTCGTTGAGTACAGCGGGGCCGGCGAAACTGTTTCAGTTTTTTCACTGCCATCCACCCACACTTCTAAGTTTGCACTTGAAGCCGTTAATGGGCGAAATACACTGCGACTTCACATTGCGTAACAAAAGAGATGCACCAAGAAAAATATACAATGCTAAATTATTAAAAATTCCAAGACAAAATCTAGGAATCTTAAGCTTTTAACAGATGTTCTTGTGAGAACAGTGGAAAATGCAGTGACCTTTTTGAAAACTCTGCAGGTAATTTATCAGTTTGAAGAATGCACTACGTATTAATTATCACAAGCATGTTGCTAGAGTTTCGTGTTTTAACTGACTTCAGTAATGATTGTCTGTCATAAGTTCTTTGGGGGCCACTCAGATGTCGTAACCTTGGCACCCCATTGAGATGTCTTAGCCTAGGGGCCCACTAAGGCCTTAATCTGGTCCTGGGAAGAACAAAAGCTACCACTTCCGTGGATGACGGGTATCCTCGATAAATAACGCGGAGGAACAGTATGGCTATTCCGACACAACTGCGATATTCCCTTGCTACAGCTACAGGAACTGTGGTATCTGCTTCCACTATACGCAGTAGGCTTCACGAAGATCTTTATGCTAAGCTACCAGCACTCTGCGTGACCCTGACCCCAGTCACAGGAGGAACGTTTAAAATGGGCAAGGCAATTGGACTCTAAATCAATGGAGGTCAGTACTCTTCACAGATGAGTTCAGGTTTGCATTGCAAAGCGATTACAGACCTTTTCTGATCTGAAGATAACGAGGAACATGCTATCATCTTTCTATGACCCGTGAAAGAGACACTCGTGATTGCTGTAGTGTGCTGTTGTGGTGGCATCTCCTTAGGTGGACGCACAAACACCTGTGTGTTTCCAGGGGAGAAAGGTATGAGAAACAAAGGGGTTTTGAAATCGAACAGTTAAAAGAGATATAACGAAAAACGTGACATAACATTTTGGCCCCTTGCGGAAAAGCTTTGGGTTACTTAAAGAAGAAAATGGGTTCAAAACACTCTTCACATTGGTGGGATATTCTTCATAATGAAGAATATCCCACCAAGAAATGATTCTTCTAACGGATTTTTAGAAACGAATTAACTCTTCCAAATAGAAATATGCGCTGACGTCCCACTGGCGGAAGAATTTTGAGTAATGGAAAACTAGTTCAACATCATCATTATTGTCAACCATTATCAATCCACTGCTGGACAAAGGTCTCCACAAGTTTCTTCCACAACGGTCTGTCTTGTGCCAGTCTCTTCCATGTTACCCCCGCATACTTTTGAATTTCATCCACCCATCTCACATGTGGTCTTCTTCTGGGTCTTTTCCTGTCCCTTGGAATTCAGTCTAAAATTTCGGCTGTCCATCGATGGCCTGTCTTTCTGGCAATATGTCCAGTCCATTGCCATTTCAGAGATTTAACTCTGGTCATGATGTCTTCCACTCTTGTCATTTTTCGGATCCACGAGTTCCTCTTCTTATCTCTCCTGGTTACACCAAGCATGCACCTCTCCATGCTGCTTTGAGTTGTCTGCAGCCTTTGTATGTCTCTTTCAGTTAAGGTCCACGTCTCTGCACCATACGTAAGCACTGGAAGGAGGCATTGATCAAACACTTCTCTTTTAAGACATAATGGAAAAGTAAATATCATGCTAAAAGCATTCTTTGCAGCAAAAGCTTTGCTAAGAAAAAAATATCTTTTCAAATACGTCTTTTGGAAACAAAGATAGCGAGAAAAAAGTTTTGACATTTATGCCCCTGGCGGGAAACATTGTTTAAAGAGGATGATGTTCCCCATCATTACTACAGCGAATGGCATACAGTACAAAAATAAAATTTTCATTTTCAACAGGATTTTTAGAAGCGGAGATACAGTTGCAAGCAGAAATACACACTAACACCCCTAGCGCCAGAACCGTTAACTATACAATTCCTACGAGTGTATGCAAAGTGTTCCACATGATGAATGATAACCAGCATTAAAGGAATTTTTTTAATTGGACTTTTAGAAGCTGAGATATCGAGAAAAATTTATTAAATATTTGCACAACCCCCCCCTCCAGAGGAGAAATTATGCGTTATTTTGGTCAGGAAATGCACACAGATTGTTTTCGTAGTTAGTAGTATCGGACCGAAAAAGGGAATTTTTAAACATGTATTACTTTAAATATGCTGTAAACGAGAACTTGTGCAATAACAGTAATTTAAAATCATATGCAAACATTTCACACCAGAAACTCTCTCCTACGAAGAAATAATTTTTCAAATCGGACTATTAGAAGCAGAGATATCAAGTAAAATAAGTTATGCTGGCGGAAAAACTATGGAATATTTTAAGCAGAATGTACTTTCGAAAGGATATTCATAATGAGCGGTGTCTGATCACAAACAATTTTTTCCAATCGAGTTTTCAGAAGCGCATATATTACGGCAAATGGGTCGGAAATAGAAATATACACTTACGCCCCTAGTGTCAAAACCGTTATTTACCAAAAATTAGGAATTATGTGAAGAACGTTTCCCATTAAGGGCTCTATCCGATTCAAAAAGAATTTTAGTCCTATCCTTTCAAATTATTCCATTTCTAGTTCTAAGCATGTGCGCAAATTTTCGTGTCCATTAATTAATACTTAGAGGTCGCTCAAATGGCTTATCTTAAATATATCTACCGAAAAGGACTAAGATTTATCACATAGTGTTTTTAATACCTATTGAGGCGTTATTTTTGCTGTAAATTGACATGAACTCCTGAACACTCTACATGGACGTCTTCGTATAACTGACTGTTATTAAACAATCAGTGTAGCAATCAGCACTGGCCGTATCAGCTTTGTCTGAAGTGTCAGCTGACATCGAGCAGCAGCGCAGAGAGGAGTTTTGTCCATGCTCTCATTTCTCTGCCACTTACTCTCATTAGTCCTCGCAGTTTTTGTGTGCTACTGTTAATTTTGAGTTACATTTCTATTATTACCTCCTTGTCAACTTGATCCTTAAGCTTTAAATAAATTATGAGGTTATTTCTATTTGAAAAAAATATTGTATTACAGTTTTCGCAATACTTTCTCTCCAGGCCTGCAATGAAAGTGCCAACGAGAAGAAGGGAAGGATTACACCTTCTTGATCAACCAATGAAAACAACTCTGTGTGGCACCAATGACGTAGGACGTCGCCAAAAGGATGCGAGGCCCACCTGGTTAGAAATGCATCATTTTTCAATATATTTTACTTTAAATACACTGCTGGCCACCCAAAATGCAACACCAAGAATGAAGCATCCGATTGGCCCGAAATTCGCAGCATGCTTCGCCCTCGAGAGGACATGCAAACGATTAGCATTGCAGGGCATATGCAAATCATGTGCGCCCGGCGCGCCACCGATAAGCACAATAAGAAGTGTGCACAGAAGGCGGGGTGTAAGTAGCGGAAGTGTGTTGTGCTGCCGGACCTGTGCGTGGGAAGCTTCCTGATGCCTCGTCGCAGAATACGGCAGTCATTCCAGCACGTTTCGGAGTTCGACACAGGACGAATAGTGGCTTATCGCGACAGCGGTTTGTCCTACCGAGACATCAGCGCCCGTGTGGAACGACGTCCAGCCATAGTGAGGCGAGTATGGATTCGATGGATGCAGGAGGGATGGACAGACCGACGTGAGCGATTGCCGCAGCCACGGTACACCACCAAACGAGAGGACCGGCATGTTGTGCGGCGGGCATTGACGGCTCGCATCGCCACATCACGAACGTTAGCGCAGGACTTGGGGTGTGTTGCGCAGTAGCGTATGTCAGCACGTACCGTTCGACCTCGTCTACTGGAGCGGGGACTTGTCGCACGGCGCCCATTGCTCCGATTACCATTGACGTTACACCACCGGCGGGTGCGGCGGCAGTGGGCCGTTGAACGCCGCACGTGGAGTACGGAATGGCACGACATTGTCTTCTCCGACGAATCCCGCTTCTGCCTGCAACACCACGATGGTCGGAAACGCGTGTGGCAGCATCGCGGTGAGAGACTGTATGACGTCTGCATTATGCATCGCCATACCGGTCCGTCGCCTGGCATTATGGTTTGGGGCGCAATTGGATATAACACCCGCACCCCTCTGGTACTCAACAGCCACCGTACCATCTCCGACGTTTTGGAGCCTGTAGTCCTCCCTTACCTGTAGGACCTGCCAGCGGCCACGTTTCAACAGGACAATGCGCGCCCGCACGTGGCACGCATCGTGCAACAATTCTTTACGACCCACCAGGTGGCACTGCTGCCGTGGCCCTCCTGTTCTCCCGATATGTCGCCCATCGAACACGTATGGTCACTGATCGGCAACCGAGTGGCCCGGCATGCACCACCCGCGGCTACGCTGATGAACTGTGGCAACGTGTGGAAGCAGCCTGGACCGACATACCCCAAGCCCACATCCAAAGCCTCTTCCGTTCGATGCCGCGGCGTGTAGCGGCCGTTATTGCCAGTCATGGGGGCCACACGAACTATTTATGTCTGCGTGTTCCGCAAGTCGCACGGGCCTGTAAGCTCAATCGTTTCATCTTTGTATCTGTTGTTATGTGTCCAGTAAATCTGGCTTTGCTATCTCGTGTCCTTCTTGGTGTTGCATTTTGGGTGGCCAGCAGTGTATAATCTAAGTAATAATATGTTTTTGTTTTACGTCATGTAACCCTAGGTAGTTTTGCCCTCATAAGTGCGCTGTTTACGTTTCCGCAGAAAGGTTATCAAAATATCAACCGCAGGGCCATGAACATTCAATTGTTCTCCACTCTTCCAATTCCTTAGTTTAAGCCTCTTTATATCATGTTTGTATGGCCAGGGGCCTAATGAGGAGGGTGGATGCTCTGTTGTTTGTTTTCTTTACAAAAACCGGGATTCCAAAACGGAAAGTGGAGTGTAAAGCTACACTAGCGCTAGGAATATAAATCAAAGCTGTCTCACCGTACCATAAAAACACCAAGTATCCAAACTGCAAACTAAAAACATTTATTTACAGACTAAAAACTTTGCAGAAAGCTAGCGCTTTCGGAGAACACATGTCTCCATCTACTGGCCCGAGTGCCACAAGACAAGCACCGGCCATCAGATATATATAGCACACCGTTGCCCACAATGCAACACGTTACCAAGTTCCAAAACATACCCCCTCCCCCTCCCTATCGTCCCCTCCCCCTTCACCAGAAATGAAGAATACACACATAGTAATTTAGAAACCCATCGACCCCCCCACCCCACCCCCGTTGACACCCCACCCCTTCCCCTTCCCCTTCCCTTGGTCCAAATAAAAAGTAAAGTACCTGAAAACAAATCAAACAAACTATTAAAGCAAAATAATTAAAAAAACTAAATCAATTCACAGCCTGTTTGTCTTCTCAGTACCCGACAATCAATTTTACAAAAGAACTGGAACACTCGGGGAATCTACCTTACCTAGACTTCCTCTTAACTAGGGACCCGCAAACGCAGAAGATTAAGTTTTCTGTGTATAGAAAACCTACATTCAATCCATGTATTATACCATTTTCGTCTGCCCACCCAACGCAATACAAATCTGCGGCTTTGCGTTTTCTGATTAGACGTGCTCATACACATTCATCGTCCTGTTTAGCAAGAAAACAGGAACTCTCAACTGTATTATCCATTGCTCGTATATTTGGATATTCAGAACAATTTTTTCAAGAACTACTAAAGAAAGACGGACGACTGAAATTCACAACGTTATCCATGGAGACACGACAGAATAGATTTGTAGGTGGTGTAGAGTACAACCCTAACACCATACCTATTCTCAAAAAGCTTGCAAGAGACACCAATTAAATTTTGGAATTAGTAATAGAAATATCTTCTCTCTGATCAGACGTGACCGAGATAGGACTTCCACCCTGCAACAACATGGTGTTTACAGCCTCCCCTAATCCACTCTGACCCTGAGATGGCTCCAAAAAATATATTGGCTCTACACTTAGGACCTTGTCTGTCAGACTGGGGGAACAGAGATACGCCCTCAGATCAGGAACAAAAAGTACTGCACTCACTACTGCTGTAAATCATGAGGGATATTCCCCAGATTGCAGTGGTGCCAAGATATTGAATTCCAACGTCGGCAGGTCTACTATATTCATGTCCGAGAGTTTGTTCGTCCTATACTACGGTGACTCTTGTTGTAATGAGGATCTGCCGACCTATGTACCTAGCACTTGGAGAAGATTGGTTACCACTCAAGAGGCCTCCACGGACGAGGGACTTTGATTTGCAGTTGAACTTTTTTAATTTAGTTTTTTTTTAAATTATTATGCTTTAATAGTTTGTTTGATTTGTTTCCAGGTCCTTTACTTTTTATTTGGACCAATGGAAGGGGAAGGGTGTGTGTGTGTGGGGGGGGGGTTGATTCGAGAAGGGGGTGTCAACGGGGGTGGGGGGTTGATGGGTTTCTAAATTACTATGTGTGTATTCTTCATTTCTGGTGAAGGGGGAGGGGACGATAGGGAGGGGGTATGTTTTGGAACTTGGTAACGTGTTGCATTGTGGGCAACGGTGTGCTATATATATCTGATGGCCGGTGCTTGTCTTGTGGCACTCGGGCCAGTAGATGGAGACATGTGTTCTCCGAAAGCGCTAGCTTTCTGCAAAGTTTTTAGTCTGTAAATAAATGTTTTTAGTTTGCAGTTTGGATACTTGGTGTTTTTATCGTACGGTGAGACAGCTTTGATTTATATTACTGGTATTTCGTACGAATCTTGAGTCAACACTACACTAGCGCGTTTAAGACTGTCTCGGGGAAGTAAAAGGGCAGGAAGTGGCTGATGACTGCTTTGTTGGAGATGAGTGCAAGGCAAAGTCGTTGGCTTGAAGGGAAGCAGTTAAGCAGAGGGAGGTATTGTGTCTGCGGGTCACGACGTTAAAATTTGATTTAGATAGACAAAAACAATATTCTCCTCTAAATAATTTGTTCAAGTACAGTACTATTTTCGTAAGCAAAAACGCAAAAATTTAAAAAGCAATTTAAGACAACGCATTCAGAGCAAACAAAAAGTTGAAGTCGACATTCTAGTAACACTTGTATCTTACACCAGTGGCGTAACTAGTCAGATCCGCGTATATGTGTCCAAGTCGAGGGGGTGGGGATTACACGAATTCCTTTGTAGTCGGTAGTGAAAAGTACTAATAATTCGTTCTTTAAGTGTTTCCTAAAAAAAAGTTGCTATCAAACGTGTCCCACCAAAAATAATGCTCGCCCATCCTGATTTCGAAGTCTAGCGGCATCAAAGTTACCTTTGAATGGAGAAGGCATGCTTCGTTTCCTTCATCTCCATTTACATGAAAAAGAGACTATTAGTAATAGCCAAAAAGGAACTGTTCGTGAGATCTTATCATTCTTAGAAAAAGCATCCACACCTACAAGGAAAGAGTGCAGTAAAGTTTTAATTGACTCGCTTTTGGATTAAAAAAGAATTCAAAGCAGAAAACACGCACAAAATGAAGCAAATTTTGATTCAAGAAAAAATGATTTATTTGATACAGTACATGCTAATGCACTTGATATCATGAACGTAGATGATTATAAAGAATTTCTCAAAGCGCAAAAACAAGCGGGACGACAAGGAAAGCTTGATAGAATTGACGTAATACAAACAAGGATAGAAAAGCGAAACAAGAGGGACAAGAACTCCACATAAAACGATTGAAAATATCTTCTGACGAGATAAGAGCATCAATTGTAAGATTTCCACTCTTAAACTTATTAGTGCATCTTCTGGTGAAATGCCGTCCGAAAGCGGTGATGATGTAGTTGTTCAAGATTCTACTTCTAAACAGTAAATAAAATTACACTCAATACTTCTTATTGACGAAAACACAGCTGCTACTCTTGACAGAACGAAAACATCCGACCGTAATGCTACGTACATCTTGTGTGCTTTTGCCGCAGCTGTGGGACAGAATGTTGAAGTTGTTCATCTATTCCTAGACGACGAAGGAAAATTAGGCATTTGCTGAAGAAATTAAACGGGAATTTCATCTAAATGTCCCTTTGGTCGTACACTAGGATATTAAACTAGTTTCTGACTTGGGCGGAAGGGAACAAACTAATCGCTAACCAAATTTATTTCAGGATTTGGCGTAACTAAGCTGCTCGTAGTACCAAAGCTCACATCGTCCACTGGAGAAAACGAAGCCAATGCTGCTCATAAGTGTCTTCAAGACTGGAATATTGCCGATAATGTGACAGAGATGTCTTTTGACACAACTGCTAGTAGCACTGGCAATTTGCGCGGTGCTTGTAATCTTCTCCTGCAGAAGCTTTGATGTAATTTGCTCCATTTTGGATGCAGATCAGATATTTCTTAAATAATGCTGGAGGAAGTCCTTTCAGAATGTACAAACATCCCTACGACATCGAAATCTTCAGGAGGACCGAATATCTTCCTTTTCAAGCAATTCCAGGAGCACTTCAAATTTCTTTACATTCAGGATTACAAAGCACTTAATGCTGATGAAGTATTAAAGTGGAAAATCTCTCGCTACAAGCAAGAGATTATAGATTTTTGTTTAAATCAACTCCAGAGATGACTACAGAGAATTTTTAGAGTTCTCGACTATAGTTCTTGTTATAGTTCCAAGAGGGGTGGGAATTTTGCAGCCTAGTGCTGTTCACATAGCTCGCTGGATGGCCAGTTTAATCTATGCATTCAAGATTTTCATGTATAGCACACAAACAAAGTTTTAAAAATCTGAAGAAATAAGCTTAAGCCGTTTTGCCCTGTTTGGCCTCATTTATCTACATTCGTGCCTCGTTTACAGCAGCAGATGTTATTAGAGCTCTTCTGAATAATTTTTATTTAATAAAGAAAATAAATGCATTAAAGGAAATGGATGACGGTGTTTTCAATGCGAGGGCATTATCGAATCATCTTTGGAATGTCAGTGAAGAACTTACTGGACTGACTGGCTTTCTGTGCTATATCTCTTCCAGTAGGGGAAAGAATTAGGATGACTGAAGCTCTCAGAGGCGAAGAAGAGTCAGAAGATTGTTCAAAAAGATTCGATTGGATTTAAATAAGTTTGGCACTTCAAGAACACTAAGATTTTGTAACTTCAAACACTAACAAGTTGTTCAGTGTTCTTAACATCCCTACGGCATTTCTAGACAAAGATCCCAAAAAAACTGGACTGAAGACCCAGGCTTTCTAGAAGGATTAAAGATTGTACAAAGACTTCAGGCAATAAGTGACTTCGCTGAAAGAGAAATTGATACAGGAATTTAGTGGTGCAATAGCCATAACGGAAGAGGTGAAGCAGTTTGCGTTACAAGTTGTTGAGAATCATAGAAAATGCTTTCATGTTGGGGAAACTCTGGTACAAAAACCATGGGGTTAAATTGCATTATACTGTACATACAATAATATGCCTATGGTTTCTCATTTTAACCATTTTCAACCAAAGAGCATTATGTTCCAAATAGAAACATTACAATCATGGTTTTTGATGACTTTGATAACGTGATCAATTAATACTCTCTGAATATTTTGAGGAAGAAATGCGAATATTAAGCTGCCAAGGCGCTCGAAACTGGCGAAACATATTATGAGCTTATTCTGTAAATGGGCGAATGACAAAGTATGGTGCTTAAAAAACTGTGGAACTGGTGCATAAGTTTTAATTCCAGTTTTAATCAGATTGCAAGTAGTGATTTTTGTGCCCTCTCTTGAGCTGTGCCCAGTGCAACCGCTCTGCCTGCCCAGCCCTAGTTATTGCTCTGCACGTAGCTTCAGCTACTGTAGTCAACAAGATGAAGATAGTGGTCTCTTCGAGATTCACGTCAATGTGTAGAAAGACAGCTGCCTTTCAAGAGTTTCTCAGCCAATGGATATCTGGTCATGCAGTCATTACTGGCAAACATAAAAAGTGCTTCAAGTGCAACCGAATGAACAAAATCCATGATTGTTCTTGATGCTGCAATGTATTTCAGAGGGGGCATGGTTAGAAATGAAACCAGAAAGGATAAGACTGAGATATCGAAAACCGGAATTTCCTGTGGAAAGCAATCGTTTTGAAACCTCATATGGGTATGAAACTGACAGCTTACAAAAAAAAAAAAATTGAACTATCTCAACATATGGAAATAAGTGTGGAAGAATATGTATGATTCACACATAGCAACTGATGCTCTGACAGAGAGTTTGTGCATAGTTCTGAGGCATCAACAGAGTGGAAGCAGCAGGAAAAATGATGATGAAGATGCATTTGCTAATGAAAAAGCACATCTATAATAATAAAACGAAGTGTGTGTGTGTGTGTGTGTGTGTGTGTGTGTGTGTGTCCTTCGCCATACAAAAAAAAAACCCAACTCAACCTAGGAACCTGAAATTTTGCACGAAGGTAGCTTACATACTGAGAATGTGCACCTCTGCTTAGATTTTCGAATTTTTGAGTTTTAGATTTTCAAAAGGTGAAAAACGTGTTTGCCGACTTCCCGTGTATCGTTCTGCTTCGTTTGCAACCTGATCACACCCAAGAAAGTAGTTCACGATACATTTTAGGCGGGTTTTTTTTAGAATTTTTGTTTGTTTGTTTCTTTTTTCTTTTTTTTTTTTTTTTTATCCGCTATCGTATTCTTTAAGCAAAGCTATTTCGAACTTTTGTTCTGGATGTCAAAGTGGCTAAGACTGACGCCTCCTTTTTTGATAGTATTTGTTCGGATTTTTTAAATTTTGCCGATGTGGAATTGGTCGCGATTGCTGCGGAAGGCAGCCAAAGATTCCGAGACAGCTATCAATAAAGCTCAAGGACAGCCGCTCAAATTTGTTTGCTTAAATTTGCAAAGCACTTATTTTCCCATGCGCAGCTTTACGTCGGATGTTCCAGAGTTGGCAGTAAGCAAAATCTCCACATTTAAGCGCCACAAGGGAGAACTCACAACATTGTTTACCAAGAAGCATTGGCTTAATATCAATTTAAAAAAAAAAAAAATCAATTAGGCCTATTTAACTTCAAGCTTATTAACGAAAATTTGTTACCCTATCCTTATGATTCACTGTCAAATATTTCACCCATCCAAGGGAAAACTATTTGCAGCTAGTAAGCGCAAAATCAGATATGTTTCAACACAAGTTAATTTTTTCCTCGGATTTATGTGCTCGAAAACCATGATGAGTCGCCGACGGAGCTTAACATTGAGTTCCGTTCTGTAGCTAAACAAAGCCTACACCAAAAACAGCACCAACAAAGCGACGGGCTAAAAGTTATAGTTCAAAAAATAAATTCTAAAACTTTATTTCATTGCTTTGCAGAGCATATGAAGATTCAAAGCATTTTACAAAGGCGCTTAGAGAATTGTTATAAATGCAGAGCCACTTGTGGCCTTTGACAGAGTGTCGCATAAGTTTGTACAAAAAACTAAGCTTGATTATTTAAAAAGCTGTCTCGACAAATATGCGAGGATTTAAAAAGCTGATCTTTGAAAAGTTATCTTGAATTTTTATTGTGAAAACAAAATGCAATTTAATTGTAAACAAGAAAGATGACACCGAATTTTCGGGTGTAATGAGCACGCCTTTTGAATCCGTTCTGAAGCAAATTAAATTTATCAAAGCTATTCAAAGTCAATGGAACCGGTACGGAAAACAATTGTATCCGACCGAAGAAAGAAGTTTTTCAATCGGGTTTTTAATCCCGAAGATATTGCTGTAAACGGAATCGTACAACTTATGCTCTCTGGTTGCAGACCTGTGCGTTAAGAAAAAATTGAATTTGTGAGAAGCATTTCGAAGCGAAAACGCTCTCCAAAAAAAAAAAAAAAAAAAGAATTATTCAAATCGGTCTCTTTGAAGCAGATATATGGACAAATATGAGATATGTATCTGTGACCCCTGCCGGGGAAAATAAGCATTATTTTGCGAAGAAAGTATTCTCAAAAGGTTTTTCGATGTGAGCGGTATCGGTCCAAGAAAAAAGTTTTAGTCGAGTTTCAGGAACTCAGATTTTGCTGCAAATACATCAGAAGCAGAAATTAACATTTATGCCCCCTGGTGACCAAACCATTCTTTATCAAATACTAGAAATCAAAAACATTTCCCATCAGGAGTTGTATGCGATACAGTAAGAATTTCTCAAATCGGAGTTTCAGAAGCAGAAATATCAGGGAAAACGCAATTTACCTTTGCACCCCCTGGCGGAAAGTTTATGATTTACTTGAAAATTTTGAATTTATATGAAAAACATTTCGCATCGGAAACACTATCCGACAAAGAAGGAATTTTTCAAACCGGACTCCTAGAAGTAGAGATATTGACAAAAAAATAAGATATACATCTACGCCCTCTGGCGTAAAAACCGTGCATTATTTTAAGAAGAAAATATTCTTTAAAGGTTTATTGATGTGAGTAATGCCAGTCCACAAACGAATTTTTTTTTCAAACGAGATTTTGGAAGCTCAGATTTTGCTGCAAATACATCTGAAGCAGGAATTAAGACTTGCGCCCCCTGGTGGCCAAACTATTTTTTACCAATAATTAGAAATTACATGCAAATGATTTCCCATCAGGAGCTCTATCCGGTGCAGAAAGAATTTTCCAAATCGGAGTTTTAGAAGCAGAGATATCGGGGGAAACGTAATTTACCTATACGCCTCCTAGCGCAAAGTCTATGAATACTTGAAAATTTTAAAATTATATGAAAAACCTGTCACACCGGAAACTCTATTCAATAAAGAAAGAATTTTTCAAATAGGACCATTAGAAGCACATATATTGACAAAAATAAGATATACATCTACGCCCCCTGGTGCAATATTTTAAGAAGAAAATATTCCTAAAAGGTTTATCGACGCGAGTGGCATCGGACCACAAACGAATATTTTCAATCGAGATTTTAGAAACTCAGATTTTATGGCAAATACATCAGAAGCGAAAATTAAGACTTACGCCCCCTGGTGGCCAAAGCATTCTTTACCAAAAATTAGAAATTATGTGCAGAAGATTTTTCATCGGGAGGTGTATCCGCTGAAAGAAAGTTTTTTTTGAAATCGGAGTTTTAGAAGAAGAGAAATCGGGAAAAACGTAATTTACCTTTGCACCGCCTAGCGGAAAATCTATGCGAAAATTGAAAAAGTAACTATACCTAAACTACTCTTCGACATAAATGGAATCTAAAGATAAAATAGTTTTTTCAATCGGATGTTTAGAAGCAAATATATGGAATAAAATGTATTTTGAATTCAATATTATCTGCATTTACGCCCTCTAGCGGCGAAACTGTACATCGTAAAAAAACAAAACAACAACAACAACAACGAAACAACGGATCATCATTCACATATTTGAAGTTTCCTAATGCAAAAAGAATTTTTCAAATCGGACTAACAGTTACAGAGATATGGCGTTTACAGACGGACGGACAAACCGATAACATAAGCTCAATCTTTTTTTACAAAAGACGTGGTAAAAAATATACACGTAAGATTTTGTTTATCTGTGATCAACAACAATGCCTGCTGCTGTAAGTACGTTTATCAATAATTTGGGTTTTAAAGTTTAATGATAATGTATACTAAAGAGGCAGAGGTGTCGCTAAACTAAGGACATTGGGGGGCTGAACAGAGCTTAATTTTTTCACTACCTTGTACTCAGCTCATCCCACCTCTTCGGTAATGAAAAACAAAACAAAACTACAGGATTGTAAAGTTGATAAATGTCACTTTTGATTTAATTGAGTTTAAAATTTGAATTAGTTCATTAATTAATTTAATTTTACTTACAACCAACGTAACCCATAGATCTTCAGCTTTAGGATTAATTTTATAGCAGCATTAATATTCCCATCTTCGGTGAGATTTTGAGAATATGGTGAGATGGCCCCCAGTTTCTTTTGCTGCTGTGAGGAGTATTGAGCATGTGCTGCAGTGAAGTTAATTGTAATTAAGAGCATTAGTGAGAGAGAGACAGAGATAGTGTGTGCGAGAGAGAGAGGGGAAGATAAACATACCCGCCGCCGGGCAAGAACACTAGCCCTGTAAACAAAATTCAGCGTATGAGCCCCAAAATCTCTGAACGTCCAATGGATATCCGCGTCCGTTAGGTTCATAAAGTGTTGCCAACTCTTGAAAAGAACATAAGGTTAAAAAGCAAAAATCCATGTATATACGAAACGCAGTACACACCCGACGATTCGCCGGACGTGTCCTTGAGCAAGAGGCGCTTCTTTATGCGTCATTCAGAAGAATATAATGGTCAAATATAATTTTTTTATGATTGATCATTGATTTAAGATAACAATAATTTTCTGAATTTAAAGGTAAGAAATTAATTTTTTTTAGTTTAAACATTACTGGGAGGATTCAGATGCGATTAAGGGGCTTCAGCCCCCCTAGTCTAGCGACATCAATGTAAAGTGGTATAATAATATGAAGGAATATTTAAAATTTTCTTAATTTTTTTTTCTGCTGTCCACACCACATAAAAATTTTAAAATTGAGTACTAGGAGCGAATCTCTGAGAAATTAAATTATCATTAACAAAATACCACATAAAATATTTTGAAATTGTTTCTGTAGTAAAGTAAAGGACTGTCTCCGCCTGAAAAAAAGCTTTAATATTTCTTTCTTTTAAAAGAACCTTTGTGATACGGAAACCTATTCAAAATGGGAAGGTTTTCTGTCCCTTGAATTTCCATTTCAACGAGTTTCACTGTATGTATACAAACAGCAGTTCCTCTCCCATTGCATATCTATCTGTCTGTATGATAGACAGATAGATATGTAAATTTTAGTGCAAGGTACAAATTTTTCATTAAATCAGTTAAGCATCGTGTCATGAATAATTTAGCTTCGAATATACTGTTGTAACGTGGACTGTAACGAAATTTTTCTGAGTCAGTCAATTCAGAAAATTTTATAATGGCTTATAATATAGGCATCATAATTACAGATAGTACGATGACACAATTTTCTATCGCAGAATAAGTCACCGATGTGGAAAGCACAGCAGAGAATTTGAGAATGTCTGGTATTTAGATTCGACCCCTTACCTCCTAATTTTCGGCTGACACTTTTATAAACGATTGAAATAACTTTCAAATTAATTCATCTCCAAAATACGCTAGTGTAGGGAATAAAAAGTACATTTTGATGGGACACATATTATTCGCTTTTTCTTTCACTGGAATTAGATCAACCGAGTACTTTATGTCCAAATTCACAGCAAAATTTAGGTTCCAGATAGGGGGAAACAAAAGACGGAAATCTAGAAATATACAGATGTAACGTTTATTATTTTAAATCGCCCCATTCATCTCGCTCAGGAACCGTCATGAGGCATCTTCGTGCGGTTGTTGACACCTTTGTGTCAACAAAAGGTTCGTGTCTCCGTGGGACGGAGGAACTGTAGTTCACGTGTAGGATTTGAGTCTTTCAGCACGACACGAAATCTCGCCTTTCATTTTCCGTGGTAAATTTGTCATTCTAAAACATTGCTTCTTTATTATACGTAAGATCATAGGAACTGAAAGTAATATGCCAAATCGTATGAAAAATGAAAATTGTTGGCTGTAATGGTGTTCTTTATGCCCATTGATTCAACAATAAGCGCGATTTTTTTAAATTACGAAATGACTGCAAGAACAAGACGATCGCATTACATTGAAATTAATGGCGCTATATGCTAACTTAAACAAAGATAATATACAACTTCTTGAATAGCCATATACTTGGAAAATTAAATCACAGATTATCTCATGTGTAAATTGTGGGAAAACGGATACCCCTGAAAACTGAAAAGCGGTAAAAATACCCCCAGAACAAACGGTTCACTGTAAACTGCCACACAGGAACACTGCTGTGTGGCAGTGTTCCGGTGTGGCAATTGGTGTGTGGCAGTGTTCCAGTGTTCCGGTGTGTGTGTGTGTGTGCGGAGAACGGGGGGGGGGGCATAAAGATTTCCGTTTCTGGGCCTATATTGAGAACTGATTTGGGAACTCCAAACGAAATTCGAGAAAACGTTCCATGTAAGCCAAGCGAGATTTGTACTTTAATTTGAAGAAATAAATGGCCGAGGATCCGAGGTACACTTGGTTGGGGGGGGGGGGGCTCTACCCGAACTTCCGTAATATTATATTCTGGGCCGCTGGAGTCTGTCGGTGTATCCGGGATGTTCCCCTTGAAGCGTCCGCTAGGTTCGTGAGCTTTGGGGGTGCTTTCCCCAAGATTTTAAAATGGACGTAGAGCTGTAAACATTAGTACCATGCTTTATACACTGACGGAAAAAAATCCCAACACCACGAAAAAATAGTTGTAGAGGAATGAAATGGCGGCAATACATTTGTATGGGTAACATATATAATCGATTAAGGTTTCAAGATCACAGCTTAATGTAAGCACGAGAAGAGCCATTTTAAATGTTAAATGCTGGTACATTAATAACCGGTGTAACCACCAGAATGTTGAATGCAAGCATGCAAACGTTCATGCTTTGTATCGTACAGGTGCTGGATGTCAATTTGTGGGATAGAGTTCCATGCCTGTTGCACTTGGTCGGTCAATACAGGGACGGTTAATGCTGGTTGGGGGTGACGCTGGAGTTGTCGTTCAATGATGTCCCATACGTGCTCGATTGGTGAAAGATCTGGTGATCTAGCAGGCCACGGCAGCATGTCTACACTCTGTTGAGCATGTTTGGTTACAACAGCGGTATGCGGGCGAGCGTTATACTGTTGGAAAACACCCCCTGGAATGCTGTTCATGAATGGCAGCACAACAGGTTGAATGACCAGACCGACGTACAACTGTGCCGTCAGGGTGCGTGGGATAACCACGAGAGTGCTCCTGCTGTCATAGGAAATTGCTCCCCAGACCATAACTCCAGGTGTAGATCCAGTATGTCTCGGCCGGAGACAGGTTGGTTGCAGGTGCTCACCTGACCTCCTTCTAACCAACAGACGGCCATCACTGGCACCCAGGCAGAACCGGATTTCATCAGAAAACAAAACAGATCTCCACTCCGTCCTCCAATGAGCTCTAGCTTGACACCACTGACGTCGCAAACGGCAGTGGTTTGGAGTAAATGGAATGCACGCTACAGGGCGTCTGGCTCGGAGCTGTCCTTTAAGTAACCGATTTGTAACAGTTCGTTGTGTCACTGTGGTGGCAACTGCAGCTCGAATTGCTGTCGCAGACGCAGTACGATGCGCCATGGCCATACGCCGTACACGGCGGTCTTCCCTCTCAGTAGTTCCACGTGGCCGGCCGGAACCCGGTCTTCTTGAGGCAGTACTATCCCTTGACCACCGCTGTCAACAATCATGCACAGTGGCTACATTCCTGGCAAGTCGTTCTGCAATATTGCGGAAAGAAAATCCACTTTCTCGTAGCCCTGTTGATAATGGCTTCTTCGTCTTCTTAAAGGCATTCTTGACAAACATCAACACACTACGTCGAATCTGAACGATGACTAACGCTCACGAACGTTACAGCGCGTATTTACAGCAAACCTGCTTTGCATGTTCGTATGCGCCGAGCGCGAAATTTGCATGGACGTCATCTTACAGATGTACTCTCACCGCCTACCAACTGTCGTTTATCTAACACAAACCCTTCTTGGTGTTGGGATTTTTTTTCCGTCAGTGTATAATGATTCTGTACACGTCCACGAATTTTCAGGAGGGTGATGTGAATTCACCCTCACCCTAAGTTTCTAAGAGCTCTTCAGGGGTAACATCGAGGATACGCTGACTGACTAGAGGTCCAGAATATAACATTACGGAAGTTGGGGGTAGAACCTTACAAACCAAGCACCTCGTATCCCTTTTATAGACTTCACCAAATTTCTGGGGGAGGGGGAAGGGCATACATAGTCTGCCACTAAACAAAACATAAAGCACAGAAATTGCGAGCAAATCCCTTACCTTGAACACTTGTCTGCGCTCTTAAAAACTTAGGGGAGGGTGAATTCACCTCACCCTCCTGAAAATTCGTGGTCGTGTACAAAATCATTACATAAAGCATGGCTCTAATGTTTACAGCTCTACTTCCATTTTAACATTTCGGGGACCCACCCCCAGCTCGTCGACCTCGCGGACGCTCCAAGGGGGCATCCTGGACACACTGACAGACTCCAGCGGTCCAGAATATACGGACCCCAAACCAAGTATACCTCGGATCCTCGGCAATTTATTTCTTCAAATTAAAGTACAATTCTCACTTGGCTTACGTGGAACGTTTTCTCGAAATTCGTTTGGAGTTCCCAATTCAGTAGTTCTCAATATAGGCCCAGAAACGGCAATCTTAATAGCCCCCCCCCCGACACACCGGAACACTGCCACACATCAGTGTTCCTGTGCGGCAGTTTATAGTGAACCGTTTGTTCTTGGAGTATTTCCTCCGGGGGTATTTTTTACCGCTTTTCAGTTTTCAGAGGTATTTTCTCCGGGGGTGTTTTCCCCGGGGATATTTTTTCCTACATCAAATTGTGGCCACCTCCAATTTCTCAAAGAAATCAAGTATAAACAAATATTCATTTGCTAAGGAATGGTTTTTCTGCCGTTTTGTGTTGTCATTGGAAAGATAGTTCTGAGTTTTGTAACCATGATGGATGATAAGAAACGTAATAAACTTGGTTACGTTTATTACGTACATAACCAGTTGCGGCTTCTTTTTCCCGGATACAAATACGCTACCAACCACAACAACCCTACGAGGAACCCCTATGTCAAAAGAAGGAGCGTTTCCGGTTGCCACGGAAATAAACCCGGAGTAATAACAATAACAAAAAAGAGGCTATTTCCACATGTATATCAAAGCACAGTCCCCTCTCTGCTTTTCTCAAGCATCTTCATGCCCCCTCCCCCATCCCTCCAGCCTCACTCCTTTTGGACTCCCTGCATTAGGGCAGTTGCACCACCTTCGTGGAGACCCCTTCGAAAAGGTGCTCTCAACACCTATTTTCGGATCCCACGGATGTCACGTGACATTGGCCCCGTTTTACCCCCTCGTGTGAGGCTAAGAGTCCCTTGTTCCAATCTTTGTAGGTACTAGTTCCGTCTTGATGTTCTTCCCACCCGCCGTAACACCACCACCACCACTCTCTCGTCAAGATACCTTTATGGTTCAGGTGCTCGCAACGAAGGGAGGGAATGACGGAGTTAGGGGTGGGACGGGAATCGTGCAAAGTGACTTAGAACCGAACAGGGATTGTCCTCTGAAGGATTTCCCAGAATCTCTTTGCCCTTGCCCTCTAAGAAATCCTCCGCCTTACATTTTTCCCCCCTTCCAGGAAGCGATTGAAAAAGATCGTGCGTCCATTTAAGAATACGAACACTTGTCTATGAAAATTTCGCAACCCCTTTTCTTGAAATATAAATAGTCAAATACCCGTCCTACGAACACAGGTTAAAAGTGATTTATTGGAAACGTATTATTGGAAGTCTCCTCTCTTATTTTTGGATGGACATTTTTTCCGTAACTTTGTTCAGTAATATTTATTTTAACAATTGGAAAAACTAGTCAGGTTTTCCAATCACAAAACATTAATTTAGTGACATCGAGCAGTCGTAAGTTTTAGAAATATATATGCCGATAAAAGTAAGAGCTGGTCTCCTCTAAATAAACTGCTTCTGAAGATTCACACTTTGTACATCGATACTACGACGGCCTGAAAGATTTTCCAAGTACACTTTCTAAAAATAACTTGAAATACTTGCATTTTCTTTAATGGCTCTAAGCTTTGAGACACTTTACTTTCAAGAGCTTGTTTGAGTGTGCTGTAGTTGGTTAAAATTATTTGGAAAGTTTATCTGTAACATATCTTTAACAAATTTTGAGATATTTAAAGTGCGTCCCGCGACACTTTTAAATCAAAGTGCACTATTGGTCACATTTTCGTGATTTTTCGTCAGGTTGTGCATGTGGCATACTGCTTTTATACTGGCTCTATTTCCTCTGAAAACAATCAGACCGCAATCTTTCCTCTTTTAAGTTCATAGAACGACTGAAAACGCAGTGCAGACATAATTTCTGCTGGATGTTTTGGTTCACTGTAAACCGTCACACAGGAAATCTGCCACACATTGGAAAACTGCCACACCGGAAAATTGCCACACAGGAAAACTGCCACATGTTTTTCATTAAGGGGCCGGGCACAAATTTCTGTTCTTCCGAGGAACACTTTGAATGTGTGGCAGTTTTCCAAGTTTCCGAATTGTGTGTGGCAGTTTTCCAAGGTGCCTAACGATGGGAAGTAGCTCTTTTGTTTGTCTGAATTTTGATGTCGGTTCATATTTAGGGCAACTGGCCACAAAAGTTAAACGGGGGGGGGGGGAGCTATAATGATTATCGTTTCTTTGCCTATGTTGAGAATTGAATTGGGAACTCCAAACAAATTTCGAACGAAAACGTTCTATGCAAGCCAAGCGAGAATTACAACATGACTCATGTTGTGTTCAGAAAAGTACGATAAGGTGGGATTTTTTAATAACGCTGCACTTAGGCACTAAATATTTACAGAACATGTCAAGTTTGTAATATTTTTCTTTTATTTGATTAATTCATTGGTCCTACACCTTCGCCTTTTTAACAGTTTTTAATCCGCCGACTTCACATTCATAACATTTAAGTATCAAATCAAGTCAATAGCATTGCGCTTTTACCTAGGCACTAAATGTTAAAGTCGTAGTGCCTAGGCATAGGCCTTTTTAACAGTTTTTATTCTACCAATGTCATATTCACAACGTTTACACATCAAGTCAAGTTAATAGCATTGTGCTTTTACTTAGGCACTAAATATTAATTCATAGGCCCTAGGCCTAAGCCTTTTAAACAAGTTTTTATTCTACCAATGTCATATTCACAACGTTTACACAGTAACTCAAGTTTATATAATACTGGGCGTTTACTTAGAAGCGAAATATTAATTCATAGATCCTAGGCCTAGGCTTTTTTGACAGTTTTTAATTCGTCGACTTGATATTCATAACGTTTACGTATCAACTCAAATTAATATTATTGCACTTTTACTTAGGCAGTAAATATTTCGTGCCTAAGTAAAAGCGCAATATTGTTAACTTGACTTGATGTGTAAACGTTGTGAATATGGCATTGGTAGAATAAAAACCATTAAAAAGGAATACGCCTAGGGCTTATGAATTAATATTTAGTGCCTAAGTAAAAACGCAATATTATTAACTTGATTTGATGTGTAAACGTTGTGAATATGAATTACACTGGTAGAATAAAAACTGTTTAAAAGGACTAGACCTGGGGCCTATGAATTAATATTTCGTGCCTAAGTAAAAGCGCAATATTATTAACTTGATTTGATGTGTAAACGTTGTGAATATGACACTGGTAGAATAAAAACTGTTAAAAAGGCCTAGCCATAAGGATCTAATATTTAGTGCCTAAGTAAAAGCGGAATGCTATTGACTTGATTTGATACGTGAACATAAAGTCGGCATATTAAAAGCTGTTAAAAAGGCCAAGGAGGGCCTATGAATTAATTAAGTAAAAAAAAAAAACATTACAAACCTGACATGTTATGTAAATATCGGTATTTAGTATTTAGTGCGTAAGTAAAAGTTCAGCGTTATTAGAAAATCCCACCCTATCGTCCTTTTCTGAACACAGCATGAGTCATGCTGTCATGCTGTCATTCCGTTGTTTCGTCGAACACTGTAGTTTTAAGAAATGTACTAAGTGACGGCAATTTATTTCTTCAAATTAAAGTACTGTTCTCGCTTGACTTACATAGAACGTTTTCTCGAAATTTGTTTGGGGTTCCCAATTCAATTTTCAATGCAGGCCAAGAAATGAGGAACGTCAATCTTTATAGCCCCCCCCCCCTACTCCCTCCTACTCGGTTGAACTTTTGTGGCCAGTTGCCCTAAGCATGAACCCGCATGAAAATTCAGACAAAACGTCGTTAGGTATCTTAGAAAACTGCCACACATAATTCGGAAATTTGGAAAACTGTCGCACCGGAAAACTGGCACACATTCAAAGTGTTCCTCGGAGGAACAGCAATTTGTGCCCAGCCCTTTAACGAAAAATATGTGTCAGTTTTCTTGTGTGGCAGTTTTCCCATGTGGCGGTTTTCCGATGTGTGGCAGTTTTCCAAGTTGCTGAAAGACGTGTGGAAGTTATCCTGTGTGGAGGTTTTCCGGCAACCGGACGTTTTTATACGTAAAGAAATGTGCGTTATTAGAGCAAGGAGTTAGCATGCTAATCGCTCCGGTACGGAGAGAGACGCTGAGCGATAAACTGTTGTAACAAGAGTTAACTCTTTCAGATACGCGCATTATTCGAACAGATCTTGTAAAATTTCTTCACTCAGCCGCGGAATCTGGTCAGGAAGTTCCAGATGCTGCAGTTAGCAGGAGTCCGAAATGTCCAGTAATACTAAACTAAAGTGAATGCCAAGGTTAAACGTAAACAGCTATATAATGCCTAACAGGCTATTTGGAGAGGGCGAAACATTGAACTTAATAAATTCGGACTTCGTGACAAGTGTGCCGGGTTTTAAACATAAAGCAAAGATACCTGGACAATGCTAACCACCGGGGCAGAAGAAATTTTCAATCATGCTTGTAGAAAGCACATCTCAAGTGAAATATGTCAATGGTCACTTAAGTTAGATCGGCAACATAGAGGAGGGACGCATAATCTGGAAGCCGGCTAGAATAGCTGCTATTTTAAGGCTTTTTCTACTGACAAGTAGTAGCTGGACGTATGTATACGTCGTATTCAAAGCATTCTCCTCTGACCTAATACAAATGCATTCATCTTCCCAGTCATTTAGGAAAATCCTTCCTGGAAGTTTCTATGCCACTATCTTACTAGAAATGGAAATGGAAAAGTTTATTTTTTGTGCAATATAGACCTATTCATTATGCTGCTTTAGTTGGACCAACCACACCAAACCAATTCTATTTCCGATCCCATAAGGTGAATAACAATTACATGAAACTCGCATATGCGCAGGCTTACTGCTTTACTGGGTTTACGTAATGACCCAGCAAGCACAGTATTGCTGGGCCAGCACTGGGTCACTGCTGGCTGCCAGCAGTGCCAACATTGGCCCAGTAGTATGTTGCCGTTACATGAACCGTCAATAAAATGTTGCAATCAGTAATAAAAATCCGAGGGAAAGAAGACAAGGAAAAAAGGTCCGAGGAAATAAAGTCCAGGGAAAAAAGTCCGAGGTGGACGTTTTAATATCATCATGGGCATGCTAATAAGTTGATTTGACATGCTGTTAGATCTTCGTACTCACGAGAATGTTGGGCTGGGGGTGGGGGCCATACTTTCATTATTTACCTATAGTGTGGTGGGGGGTGGGGCAACATACTTTCATTATTTACCTATAGTGTGGTGGGGGTGGGGCAACATACTTTCATTATTTACCTAGTGTGACTCAGCATGTGATTTGGATAAGTAGAATATCTACGAAGAACACAAAACATTACCGTTCATTTTTATTTATTTATTTTTATTTTTATTTTATTTATTTTATTTTATTTTATTTTATTTTATTTTGTCCGAAATTTCATTTCGGGATAGAGATTAAATTTCTGTTCCATGTGAAACAAAAATTCAACATTTAAAATACATCATTCTAATCAGAAAACGCATTTACAAAACTGTTTGCGGTACACTCGATATTTACACACAAAAATATTTTTATTTTTCGAAATATGAACAAATTAGGTAACGGATATTCCATGCAGTGCTTTGCGATACACTATAGTTTTAGTTTCCCCTCTGGGGTATAAAACTATAAATGCTTTGGCGTGCCCACGGTGGAGTAAGCAATATATAGTTCACCATGGGAAAAGCATGGACTCTGACTGTTAAATTTATGCCTTCTCATTTACTTGATTGATTGATCCCTTCGCATTTTCTTGATTGTCTGATTCCTTCGCATTTCCTTGATTGACTGATCCCGACTGATTTCCTTGATTGACTGATCCCTTCGCATTTCCTTGATTGACCGATCCCGACTGATTTTCTTGATTGATTTATTAATTCCTTATCATTTACTACATTGATTGATTGAACCGTACCCATGTATTTGATTGATTCCTAATCATTTCCTTGATCAATCCCTTCTCATTTCGTTGATTAATTGATTCTCATTTCCTTGATTGATTGTTTCTTATTTCCTTGATTGATGGTTTGATCCCTTCTTATTTCCTTGATTAATGGTTTGATCCCTTCTCATTTACTTGATTGGTTCATTGATCGGCCCCTTCTCATTTTCTTGATATATTAATGAATTGCTCAGGTTTCACGGCAACCTGTTTTTCCCGCAGGGTCCTAGAGAGTAAATATGTAAAACTTGATCCAGATTGCTCAGATGGTAGTTTGATTGATTCATTGTCGAAGTTTCATGGTTGCCTATTTTTTCCGCAGGGTCCTAGAGAGTAACTATGTAAAATTTGGTCCACATCGGTCAAAGGATTTAAGAGTTGAAAGGGAACAGACAGACAGACCCAGACAGACATTCTGTATATAGCCTATTTGTTCCGCAGGATCCTAGAGAGCAACTATGTAAAATTTGGTCCACATCGGTCAAAGGATTTAGGAGTTAAGAGGGAACATACATGTATACATACATACATACATACATACATACATACATACATACATACATACATACATACATACAGAAAGACAGATATTCTGCATATAGCCTACTTTTTCCGCGGTGTACTAGAGAGTAGCAACGAAAAATTTGGTCCAGATCAGTCAAAGGGTTTTGGAGTTAATAGGGAGCATACACACACACAGACAGACATTCTACATTGCTGGCCACCCAAAATGCAACACCAAGCAGGACACGAGATTTTAAAGCCAGATTTAGTGGACACATAACAACAGACACAAAGATGAAACGATTGAGCTTACAGGCCCGTGTGACTTGCGGAACACGCAGACATCATTATAGTTCGTGTGGCCCTCATGGCTGGAAATAACGGCCGCTACACACCGCGGCATCGAACGAAAGAGGCTTTGGATGTGGGGTTGGGGTACGTCGGTCCACGATACTTCCACACGTTGCCACAGTTCATCAGGCGTAGCCGCGGGTGGTGCTTGTCGGGCAACTCGGTTGCCGATCAGCGACCATACGTGTTCGATGTGCAACATATCGGGAGAACAGGCGAGCCACGGCAGCAGTGACACCTGGTGGGCAGTGAAGAATTGTTGCACGATGCGTGCCACGTGCGGGCGCGCATTGTCTTGTTGAAACGTGGCCGCTGGCAGTTCGTGCAGGTAAGGGAGAATTACAAGGATCCAAAACGTCGGAAATGTAGCGGTGGCTGTTGAGTGTGCTGGCGATGCGTACCAGAGGGGTGCGGGTGTCATATCAAATTGCGCCCCAAACCATAACGCCAGGCGACGGACCGGTATGGGGATGCATAATGCAGACGTCATACAGTCTCTCGCCGCGGTGCCACCACACGCAGATCCGACCATCGTGGTGTTGCAGGCAGAAGCGGGATTCGTCGGAGAAGAAAATGTCGTGCCATTCCGTAGTCCAGGTGCGGCGTTCAACGGCCCACTGCCGCCGCACTCGCCGGTGGTGTAACGTCAATGGTAATCGGAGCAATGGACGCCGTGCGACAAGTCCCCGCTCCTGCAGACGAAGTCGAACGGTATGTGCTGACACAGGTTGTTGCGCAACACACCCTAATTCCTGCGCTAACGTTCGTGATGTGGCGGTGCGAGCCGTCAATGTCCGCTGCACAACATGCCGGTCCTCTCGTTTGGTGGTGTGCCGCGCCTGCGGCAATCACTCACGTCGGTCCGTCCGTCCCTCCTGCACCCACCGATTCCAAACTCGCCTCACTGTGGCTGGATGTCATCCTACTCGGGCGCCGATGTCTCGGTACGATAAACCGTTGTCGCGATAAGCCACTATTAGTCCCCTGTCGAACTCCGAAACGTGCTGGAATGACTGCCGTATTCTGCGACGAGGCATCAGGAAGCTTCCCACGCACAGGTCCCGCAGCGCAACACATTTCCACTACTTACACCCCGCCTTCTGTGCACCCTTCTTATAGTGCTTCTCGGTGGCGTGCCGGGCGCACATGATTTGCATATGCCCTGCAATGCTAATCGTTTGCATGTCTTCTCGCGGACGACGCATGCTGCGAATTTCAGGCCAATCGGATGCTTCCTTCTTGGTGTTGCATTTTGGGTGGCCAGCAGTGTATATATAGTCTACATTTTCCGCCATTTTCCTAGAGATTAGCTATGCAAAATGTGGTCCAGATCGGTCAAACGGTGTCGAATTGTGTAGAGAACATACAGACATTCTATTTTATATATGATTATAGATGAATATAATGGGATGAAGCAACATGGGCACGATCATACCGGGTTCCACTGTCACTGTAACGGATAACTATACTTATGATGGATAATCTCCGAACCGCGTAATTACAAAATAACTTTCGGGTTTTGTAATTACCCTGTTCGTTATGCAAATCTCTTGAATACGAGAGGAGTGAGGAAAACAGAAAAAAAAACATCTTTAAGAGCTATGGACTATTTTTCCTGGACTTTATTTCCTGGACCTTTTTTCATTTGGACTTTTTTACTAGGACTTTTTTTCCGCGTTTTAGAGCAGCCACTTTCTTCCTCGGACTTTTTTACCTAGATTCATAAAATGTCCCGGCGGCCACCAGATTGGCCAGCAGCTAGCCAACAGTTGGCACCCCATCAGTTGTCATATGCCTGAACAGAGCCATCAGTTATCTATCACAGGCTGTGGCTGCCACAAGCGGCCCTTAAGAGGCCTTGCAAGTACGTGCCATAAATGAGGGCTAGCCTAATGTGGCCCGTCAGTGTCCCGGCAGTGGCAGCCGGCAATCACGTGACGTAACAGATAGCTTGTCGAATGTTGTCCGCCAATTTCCCAGAAGTAGTGAAAAAAAAAAAAAAAAATAGATATTCACAGGTCACCAAATGCACACACAACTGCTTTTTTCCCGAACGAAACTCCCACATGATGTCACAGTGCTGCGGAAATTTCCTCAGCATGTCCCGCAAATCACCCGATGGAGCTGACTCGTATCGAACCAAGGACTGCTTGAATACGAAGCGGATGCTATGAGCACTAGACTAGTTTGCCACCCGTGACCGACTGCTTGGAGGTGAACCTCTCTCCTGCGCGATGTGAAACTAAGGATTCTCTTTAATTTCACAATATTGCGCGTTCGTCTTCGTAAGTGTACGTTTCAAATAATTCATAAATTTATTTTTTCAACGTTACGATTATTTTTATTTACTTTAAGGGAACTTCTCTCACTTTCAAGGAGTGTATCAACTTAAAGACGTTTTCCAAAGTTTCGTGCTGTCCTTCTGGTCTTGAAAGGCGATTGCTTAATATATTTACACATTCTGTTACATTTTTAACGTGGTATCTTTTTTCTTTTCATCGTCGGAAGCTACAGATTCGTTCTAAATGGGAATGATATTTTATTTTACTTCCGGTTATTTTTAGCTGCGAATTCCTCCAATCCTGTGTATTCAACGCATGAATGAGTACATTATATTCACATAGTGTTGCTTTTTTTTTTTTTTTTTTTTCAAATATTTGATCTTTTTGTAACGAAAATATCCATTTTGTACTCGTATAATTCTTATTTTTTTCCAACACAACGATTTTTAATGTCTTTCTGGGACTTCTGTTTGAAGCGGTTTAGTACATGAAGATTATTCAGAAATTATTTCCTATTATTCATGGGAATGGAGTGAGTGTGTTTCATGGCTGTTTGTATTCTCGATTCTTCGTGTGTTAGTGCAGAAATTTTGCAACGAAATGAGTTTCTATAAATACATGAGATTAATCGACTAATTCTTGCAATTCATTAATTATTTATATAATTTCCTCCAAAGGTAATCTTCGTTGACGCGGCACTTCATAAGGAAATTAATCCGTCTCTCTACATGTTTTTTTCTTTTTTTTTTTTTTTTTTTTTTTTTGTAACATTCACTAAAGCAGTACGATGGCGAGGGCGTCATCTTCAACTAACTGGTACCACAAAAGACTGGGCACCAGGGCCGGATTAAGGCCTTAGTGGACTCCCAGGCTAAGACATTTGAGTGGGCCCCAAGGCTAAGACATCTGAGTGGGCCCCAAGGCTAAGACATCTGAGTGGGCCCCAAGGCTAAGACATCTGAGTGGGCCCCCAAAGAACTTATGACGTGGAATCAGTATGAAGTCCGTTAAAACACGAAACTGTAACTACTAAATTATCTGCAGAGTTTTCATAATAAGTCACTGTATTTCTCATTGTTCTCAGAAGAACATGAGTTAAAAGCTTAAGATTCCTAGATTTTGTCATGGATTTTCTACTGATTTATCATTGTATACCTTTCTTAGTTCGTCTTTTTCGTTAAACGCAATAGGAAGCCAAAGGGGACTCCGGCAATTAACGGGTCCAAGTACAAACTGAGAGTTGTGGATGGATGGTAGTGAAAAAGCTGAAACTATCTCGCCCTCCTCACTGTCCACAGCGACATCTTGGTGAGCCATTGTCTTGAAATCTGTTCGTCTTTTAGCCTCTATGTCTTGCCAAATGGAAGTTATACGAGACAAAAGTAAAACTATATCATATATTTATATCTCTTTCTCTCTGTTACTTGCCCAGGCATGCCTCTTGGGCCCTTGGTTATGGTCGGCCACAAAACCCATAGCTCCCCCTTAATCCGGCCCTACTGTGCACGTGTTGCTTCGGCACAGTCTTTTTGTTTCCACCTCCTTTTGGGGTTGCTTCGGTTGCCAGCTACGGGCCACTATTGGCATTTGCGAGAAGGCCCGTAGTTCACGGCGATGATGCAGGGCCACAACGGTACGACAGCAATCAACGGATTGCTGTCGTACCGTGAGTGGCAGATTTCAGCCAGCAGTGACCCATCGCTGCCAGCTGGTGGCCAGCAGTTTCCCAACACTTGTGTTTTTTCTGGGGACGAATCTGTCACACCGTATAATTTCAGGCATTTTAGTTTACAGAACATAATGTTTGATGTAGTTTACGTATACAAGTATGTCCGAGGCTTCCCCAGACCATTTAAAGTGGTGGGAAGGGGGAAGGGTGCTGAAACTCCTCCAATCATATCTAAGCCCCTCCCACCGCTAATCTCGACAAAGATTTTTCGTTTAAGTTAAAAAAATTTTTTTATAAGTTTGGAATATTATCATCAATTTTAAAACAATGATGTCATCAACAAATAAAGACTATAGATTGGTAATGAAAATCTTATATTTGTCTATTATATGCTATTGAAAGATGCATAAGAAACCGCTTTTTGCTTAAGGACACGCTCCGAGAATCGTCGGGTTTTAGTAATTTTAATTTTGATTTTTTATTTTTTACTTTTTAGTCGTAAATCCTTTCATGCGTTGGTATAACTGTATGCACCGGGTGGACGTGAAAATCAATTCGACGCTCAGAAATTTTCAGTCGCGTACGCTGAAATTGGTGTTACAGGGTTAGGTTTCTTGCCTTATCGTAGGTCTCTCTCTGTGTTTTTGTTCTTAATTATCCTTATAGGGTGCTCTATCTGTCTCCGAAGCCTTGCACCCCTTAGCGTTTCCACCCCACTAAACCAGATCATCCAGCCAACACGCAGAGAGCACATAAGATCCACTATTCACTCTGCCCCTTGTTTAAATGTGGGGACTACAAATATAAAAGTTTGGCTTCCGTACTGTGTGAGCATTCGGAATCTGTTGCTCACCCTAACAAAATCCATAAACAAAAATCCTCCTAAACAGAAGGAAGGCGAGTCCACTACAGCAATGCTCAATACTTCTCACCGCAGGAAAGCAACTGGGGGCCATCTAAATATTTTCAAAAACACATCGATAATGGGGAGAAGATACACATTTAAATAATATTAATGCTGCTCCAAAATTGTTGTGCTGAAACTAAAGATTTCGGTGTTACATTGGCTGTGTGAGTGAAATTAAATTAATTAATAATTATGTGACTTACTACAGAGGTAAATAAAGCACGCGTCAAGACATCAAATTTGCTGCGATACATTCTGACCGTGTAGCTTAGTTGGGAGAGCAACTTACTCCGGAGTGAGGGTGCGTGGGATCTATCCTCGTCAAGGACAAATTTGTGTTTTCACAATTATTTTAAGTTTAAAATGCAATTCAGTTAGAAGTAACAAGTATCGATTTTGAAACTGTGCAGGATCTTTTTTTTTTTTTTTTTTTTTTTTTCGTTGTGAAAGATTGGCTTTGGGGTGAGTACCAAGTAATAAAAAAATAAGCCCTGTTCACTCCCCTTCCCCTAAAGTTCTTAACGTACTAACGCCCCTGGAGTATGTTGAGCTAAATCAGCAGAGCAGGGAGGATTGGTGTCTAAAGCAAATTATAGGACGGAGACAGGCAAAAATTTTCCAAGAACCGTCATGCAAAGTAGAGTCAGTCACAAGAGTTTAGCCACTGTTAGACATAAATAATGGAGGTTTTAGCTCCCTCATATCAACAATGACCATTTGCAGATGTTGAATCGCGCACAGTACCGTGAAAGGACTTTAAACGTTCATCGACGTACACATGACAGACTAGAGTAATTCTAGTGGTGCCAAAGAAGAGCGAAACTGGACCACTGCCATGTTATCGGATGGATGGCGTTATCTGCTGTTTGCCATAGGTTGGGGGCGTAGAATGTGGCCGTAGTCTGTTTCATTTTGTGTGTAGCGTACACTGTTCATGGTGCCGGAATCTTACAGAGAAACGTTATTTCCTGGGAGTCGGCAGACCTTATCGAGCCAGCATGGTCTGTATCGTCTTAAATTCACGTAAACCTTGACCTGTCTGAGTTGCCTTATCCTGTAGAAATTCTTAAGACAAAATAGAATGTACTATTCAGAGGCGTAACTAGGACGGGGCGACTTCCCCGTGCGCAGCGCAAAACTCACTTCTTGCAATGTGATTAAATTCGGAATTAAAACTTTTGCACAAATTTCTCGAGAAGATTTTTCGCGCCATACTTTGTCATTTGTCCATTTATAGAATTAATAATACGAGGTCCGATTAAAAAGTTCCGAAACTAGGCCGATATACAACAAAGTATTTACGTTACTTAAGTTTGGCTATATGATCTCCCTCAAAGTAGTCTCCTTGGGCAAAGATACACCGTTGCCAGCATTTTTGCCACTGTTGGAAAGCTCCCTGGAAGTTTTGTTCGCGTATCGTGTCAAGCACAGTCTGCGATTCGCGCTGGATCTCGTCCATTGTTTCAAAACGGCGACCCGTGAGCTCCAGCTTCATCTTCGGGAACAAATAGAAGTCGCAGGGGGGGGGGTGTGAGGAAGGGTTGTCATGCTGTTGCGGCTGCAAAACTGGCGTGTTGCTAACGCTCTGTGAGCTGCTGCATTGTCGTGATGGAGCAGGAAATCTCCCCGGAGCCACATTTCAGGTCGTCTACGGCGAATGTGCTCCTTAAAACGCCGCAGAGCATCGCAGTAAAAAAGGGCGGTGACAGTCCTGCCCTGGGGAACGAATTCACGGTGCACAACCCCACGAATGTCGAAGGACAACACGCTGAGCATGCTTTTGGTTGCACTCCGGATCTGTCGGACATTCTTCGGTCGTAGAGATGCCGGGCTCTTCCATTGCGACGACTGTTGTTTGGTCTCTGAGTCGTAACCGTAGACCCAAGTCTCGTCCCCCAGTGGTGACCCACGACAGGAACATTGGTTCATTCACCACCTGCTGACGAAGATCTTGACAGAGTTCGACACGGAGCGCCTTCTGTTCGAGGTTCAGAATCTTTGGCACAAAAATACGGTGCATGTTTAAAACCGACGTCAGAATTTCTTGCACTGTTCCGTATGACACATTGACGATGGTAGCAATGTCTTGAATGGTTCTCCGACGATCCTCATGCACCAGTTCCCTAATTTTGTCCACATTTTCGGGGGTTTGCTCGTGTACGGTCGCCCTGACCTCTCGTCGTCTTCCACTGTCGTTCTGCCGCTCTTGAAACGCGAGTGCCACTCAAAACACCTCGCACGACTCATTGCTTCATTGCCATAAGCCTGCCGTAACATTTCACGCGTCTCCGTTCCCGATTTGCCGAATTTAATGTTCGCTCGCTGCTCTTTATTTTGCAGTCCTTGCCGAAATCGCAGCTGTATTCTGCACGTGGTCACCAAATATTCTGTAGCACAGCTCCCGATGTTCACAGAACGACGCCACTCGGCACAATGACTCATGAAGGTCACTGCCCTTGACCGGTGCTCGCGCATCCGCGTACTGCCATCTGTTGGCGCGCTACGTACCTAGTCTTGGGACTTTTTGATCGCACTACGTATATGAGCACCCAGATCCGTCTCTCTGGAACGTTTGACGGCACAATGCATTGTTGTGTCATCACTTATCAACGAATTCGTGTGTGATCTCGCGATGTCAAAATGATTGCCTGCTATATAATAGCATGAGTTCAATACAGTAATCCCGTATTCCATTCACGAGATCACTTTCAGATGTCAAGATGATCGCGTGCTAATTTAAAAACATTGGATTATTAATGACTCAAGTTCTGTTTTTCCGATCAAGGAGGTTAGAATAAAATATCTAGAGATGCCCTTGTTAATGGAGCAGTACCACTTTGCGTGAAACCTATAACCACAAGCGACAGTCGTCAAATGTGGGAAAGTCGATGGAGTTCAAACCTATTGCAATGCATTTTGTGTTGGCCGGAACGCATTCTTTCGTCAAAAAAGTTTTCAATTTCGCATCGTAACCTGCTGCTAATGTGTGAGAAAATGCTTAATTTATAAAATTCTTAATTATTTCGAGGCTCCTTCCCATTTTTATTTTAAATTGAAATACACGAACACGTTAGTGCGAATTCAAAACAAAAGATAACGTTAAAACTGAAAATTTCACTCGCGTAAAAAATATAATTCATTACGGTTTGATATTAACACGATTTTTGCAACCCAAAACCACGCAATTCCAAAATACACACAGTTGAAATTACATAGCTGTCATGTAAACAACGTCATATTCCCACACCTTGCTGCTTCACGGTTAACAGACTTAGGGCATCTCCAGAAGTATTATTATAACCTCCTTGTTTTCGATCAACAAAATTCGAATTGAATTCTTAATATCACAGCAAGTTGAGTCTGCACGCGATCAGATTGAGATGTCAAGGCAATCGCGTGCTAATTTAATTTTTTCAAATTTTTTCAGCTGGACCTCGAAATACGCACTACAAACATTTTCAAATTAATCGAAAAAGATCCAGAACAAATAACGAGCCTAAATAAATTTGGCGTGTACAGCATCCCCTTAAAAAGTATTGACGTTGGCACTTCCGATAGTAAATATATAGGATCTACAAAACGTACACTGGCAACAAGAGTAAATGAACACAAATACGCCGTAAAGAATGGACTTACAAATTCTGCACTGTCTCGACTCGTGAGCGATGGCCTGCACTACCCAATTTAGAATAATGCTTCCATTATCGTAACACTGAGAGGCTTGTAATTGCTTCTCGAAGACATGCTGTAATGACAATACTACAATATTGATACCGACAATCTGGAAACTATTGACTGTTCCTAATACGCGGCAGACTGAGGACGAAGTCACTTAATGTGAAACGACTTATGCTGTTCATTCACTACAATACAGTTTCTAACTGATTCCCGCAAGGGACGGATAACAAGTTGATATGAGGACGCCAACCGTTATTGTAACACCCGGCAAATTGAAGGATGCTTGAAATCTCAATTACTACTATGGCGTTCCTTGTTGTATCTCCAGATGAGAACAACACAAATTATTTTTTCTATTATTTATTACAATGAAGGTTTGTATGTATTCCTGCATTCTATTTTCTTTATTTCACGATACTTGCCACTTTGTTATTTAAACGTATTCCCTTTCTTCTTCTGTTTATGTATCTGACGATGGGTTCCAGGAAAACCTGAAAATTCTTATCATCATCATCATTGTCAACCATTATCAATCCACTGCTGGACGAAGGTCTCCCCAAGTTTCTTCCACAACGATCTATCTTGTGCCAGTCTCCTCCATGTTACTCCCGCATACTTTCGAATTTCATCCACCCATCTCCTATGTGGTCTTCTTCTGAGTCTTTTAGTGTCCCTTGGAAACCAATCTAAAATTTCGGCTGTCCATCGATGGTCTGTCCTTCTGGCAGTATGTCCAGCCCATTGCCATTTCAGGGATTTAACTCTGATCATGATATCTTCCACTTGTCATTTTTCGGATCCACGAGTTCCTCTTCTTATCTCTTCTGGTTGCACCAAGCATGCACCTCTCCATGCTGCTTTGAGTTGTCTGCAGCCTTTGTATGTCTCTTTTAGTTAAGGTCCACGTCTCTGCACCATACGTAAGCACTGGAAGGATGCATTGATCAAACACTTTTCTTTTAAGACATAATGGCATATTGCTCTTGAAAAATAGGCTGTTTCTTCCAAAAGCTCTCCAGGCAAGTTTTATACGCCAATTAATTTCTTCATCAATGTGACCCTCACTTGATATCTGCTGTCCAAGGTAAACGTGCATATCTGTTATCTCCAGCTTTTCTCCATCAATCGATACATCTTCATTTCTTGTAAAAGCATTGTACATCACTTCTGTCTTCTGAAAGTTCATTTTACTTACTTAATTTAATTTACTTTCCGAGTTTAGTGTTGATTATATTTTCTTTACTCTTGTCAGCAAGTTCCTGGATCATACTCTGCAGCTCTGATGGGGTAGTTGCAAAAATGACTACGTCTACAGCAAAACAAAGGTGAGTTAGATAATCTCCATTAATCTTTATCCCTTTGTTTTCCCAGTTCAGTGAATGAAAGACATTTTCCAATGTGGCATTAAAGAGCTTGGGAGATATGGTGTCACCTTGTCTCACTCCCTTTCCAATTTTTATATGTGTTGTATTTTCAAACAGTCGAATCTTTGCACTTGCATTTTCATAGATGAAATTAATAATATTAATGTATGCATCTTCAATACCACAATATTTCAAAGCCATTGTAACTGCTGATGGTATACCTCAAATTATATACAATAAAATCTTTAAATTCAGTCAGTAAATTTGAATTTGTATTGTGTGTGATTCTTCGTATCAAGATCGTGCATCGAAGGCATAACTACCTCGATTACTTTTGACTATTTCTGCACGAATTTGAATCTCCCAATAATTTAAAAACATTGGATTATCAATGACTCAAGTTCTATTTACCCGTTCTACAAAATTCGAATGGAAATCTTAATATCACGGCAAGTTGAGTTTGTATATTGATTTAATTTAGCACAATTCGAATATTAATGTGTACTCTTTAATTATTTTTTACTTACTTAATTTAATTTACTTTCCGAGTTTAGTGTTGATTATATTGCACATTTTGCAAAATATCAGTCGCTCTGACCTATAATAAAAACTGAAATCTTGCGATGTCGAAGTGAGCAAAATTGCATCAAAAAACAGATGTCGCCCCAACAGCACATTGTCGATAATTTAGGTAGTTCCAATTTGTAATGCCAGATGTCGCATTATTTTGTAGAAAAGGCTTCGGTATGAAGTTTCAAACTAACCTTCGAATAGGACAGTCCAAAACAAGCTGTCAACATGTGTGCCGGAGAAAAAGGAATTTAACGCGGAAAATCAAAGCGAAAGTTATTAAGGTAAGTTTACACGAAAAAACTGAACTACGAGGAAAATTGTTAAACAACAAATATTTCGCACAGAATGTTTATTTATTGCGAAGTCTTTTGAAAAACGGAAATAAATAGCATTTTATTTTCAGTTCTAACATGAATGAGTTTTTGCTGTATAAATTTTTACTATATTTCCTTACAAAAGAGCCGACGTTTGATTTGTTTTCAATCTGCTTCAATTAAAAATTTCGCAGTCTTAGGACGGGAAACATCCTTTATGCATTCATATTTATTTAAAGCTTAAAAATAACCGTCCTAGGACTGGCTATAGGCTAGTTTTCTAATACTAATGTTTCGCCATCCTTGACAGCTTAACATTCGCATTTCTTCCTCAAAACGTTCAGAGGATGTTAGTTGCTCACGTCAAAAATTGTACATGATTTTCAAGAGGAAGACGCCGCCCCGGTGGCGCAGTGGTCTAAGCGATGGCCTCTGATCATTCGTCCGAATGGGGTCCGGGTTCGAATCCCGGTCAGGCATGGATGTTGTGTTTGTCTTACGGCACTGGCTCTCTCCCTTCCCTGGAACCAGTGACCCTAAATTAGGGACGGGCGACTGCTTATAGCCCAATGAGTTGCTCACGGTGGTCGTTAAACCTCCAATCAAAAAAAAAAAAAAAAAAAAAAGAGGAAGACGTCGTTCACATTGTTGAAATGATGAATAGCCCCTAGAGTGAATGACATTTTCGATGTCCTTCACTCTAGGGGCTAGTTCATCATTACTGCGGCTGTGAGCCACAGCTACTTACTACCTGCATATACAGAAGGGATGTTTGATGTCACGAACTGCGCGACTGCACTGACTCAACTAGGTAATTGCATGTAGGACTTCCGTCCACAGAGAAGGTTTAAACGGCGATGTCGAAGTGCCTATAGAGATCCAAATCAAATACAAAGGGTCCGCCTCTTGGGAAGGGCACAGAAGCGAAAGGAGTTAGAGCAAGTTTAGAGACTTTGACAGAACAGTTTGTAAGTGAGAGAGAGCACAGTAGATGGCGCCCCCATACAAGTACGATTTTGCTCATAGAGGGTCAGAGAAATTAGGAGGGGCTTAGAAATGGACCCGTCGTTTAACGTACTCGTCCGATGCACGGCGGATATTCAGTGATGTTAGCAAATCACACCACCTCTGGAAGAGCGGCCCAGGGTTGAACCTTGAACCTGGGTACCCTCCATCAGTGGTCTGCATCGCTAGCCACTAAGCCATCTGCTGCTCAGCACCTGTATTCCGTATGTTTCGTGTGGTACCAAAGTTCCAAACTCCGAAGTAGTTGGGAAACCCTGTACAAGTCATAGTTTGACTGACGTCTTAATCATAGCTTTTTTTTTCATTGGGTGTTTAACGACCACCGTGAGCAACTCGATGGGCTATAAGCAGTCACCCGTCCCTATTTTAGGGCCACTATTTCCACGGAAGGGAGAGAGCCAGCGCCGTAAGACAAACACAACACATCTATGCCTCAGCGGGATTTGAACCCGGACCCTTCACGGAAGAATGGTCATAAGCCAGCGCTTAGACCACTGCACCACCGGGGCGGGCGGCAGTCATAGTTTGGCTGTTTGTTTGTAGATTTAACGACCACGACCAAGGTGAGTGATTCAGTGGGCTATAAGCAGTCGAGCGTTCCTAATTCGGAGCCAGTAGTTCCAGTGAAGCAAGAAAGCCAGTGCCGTAAGACAAACACACTATCCATGCCTCATCCCCTATTCGAACCCGGACTCACCTCGGCTAGAAGCAAACGCCTCGTACCACTCGGGCTAACGGGCGCTACACCTTGATTGTGCCTCCCGCATAAAGATAATAACGTTGGAGTATATCGACAATTTTGTTTTGTTGAGCAGTGTGTCTGTGTATATACATACAATGTATATATACTTTCTTTAATTTTTAATTATGCGATCGGTAATTTTTTAACAACAAAAGTCAATTTTACGCCGTCAAGTGGAAAGTTTTACACCAGAAAAGCTGGAAAAAGCGCAGAAAATTATGAGCATGACAACATAGAAACCTGACGCAAACAAAATTTCAAATCGGACTTAAGAAACGCATATACCACGGCAATCCCTGGCGGGGAAAATAGTGCATCTAAAAAATGAGATAATGTGTACATTGTATTGATCGTAGCCGGGGTTGGCCACTGTTCAAGAATTTTTCCAATCCCTCAGACAAAGTGAATCAGTAAATCTTGGCGAAGATTACTTTATTTAAGCAAGACCATTTAGAAAGCACAATGCCATGGAATTAGAATGATGAGTTCCGTCCGTTTGTTACGTCACTCTCATGTTACACGAGCTGATACGTCGCTGTTGTGTGTGACGTTTTACATGACAGCGCTGGAAACCAATCGGAAGTTTTGGTCACCGCGTGACATCACCAAAAATGGGAACTCATCTCTTTAACGTCACGGCCTTGTGTTTTCTAGAAGGCCTTGGTCGAAGTCAAGAAAATATTTCTTCAACCGAACTTTTGCCACTACGACTGTCCGTCTTTCTATCTAAGGACATGCGTCCTTAGATAGAAAGACGGACAGTCGTAGTGGCAAAATGATATCACAGGTATGTCTTTAGGCGCAATTACTGGCCACTTCATTAAACGCAACTACCAAATAACTAATAGCTAGACATTTTGCCATCAAAACAGCCTGATTTCGTCGGCCGTGGGGATGAACTCAACAAAATTACAAAACTTACTGTGTAGAGAGCAAAATCAGCATTCCGTCGCTTTCCGTAGTTGTACCTAACTGGCCAGAAGTGGATCTCCGAACAGCACGATCCATCTCATCACATAAGTAATCGAATGGATTGAGATCTGGTAACTGGGAAGACCACCGCACTAAGTTGCAGCCACTTTCATGGTTCTGAAATATCTTAGCCTTGTGACATGGAACATTGTCCCTGTTGGAGAATCCATCTACAGAGGGACATATAGTTGCCACGAATAAACTAAATAAACGCATCTGATCGAGAATGAAGCTCATGTATTCTGAATGATTCAAACATTGCTTCCGAATATCAAGGGATCTGCGTCATGCTGTGTAACCACTGCTCATACCTTTGCACCACTAGCAGCTGTCTCGATGACTCTTTGAAGAGCGAGTCGATGGGCTTCGTTTTTCACCATATTCTGCTTATGCCATCAGCATAAAACGTTATGAATCGGGATTCATTAAAGCAAAATTCGTATAATCTCCAATTAAAGCAGGTGATTTATATAATACCAAATTATTCAATGTTTGTATTGTTGTTTTTATCCATTCAACCCCTGTTGGTTGTTTTTCCGTGGCAGGACTGGAACACGGTTTTGCGTAGGACCGTTCTGCTACATCCCATCTATGGCAAAGTAGGATGACTCTTTCATCTTACTTTGTCATGGAAACTCACGCAGTGACACGACTGTCGTCTCACTCGTCTGATACTCTGTACAAGTTGTCAGTCGTCAATCGTCAGAGGTTGTCAGTCGGACGTGTCTCTTCTTTTTTTACAACGACCACGGTGAGCAACTTGATGGGCTATAAGCAGTCGCCCGTCTCTAATTTAGTGTCACTGGTTCTAGAGAAGGAAGAAAGTCAGTGCAGTAAAACAAACACAACATCCACGCCTCACAGGATTCGAACTCGGACACTTCTCAGACCAGCACTTACACAACTGCGCCGCCCTGCCACCAGGGCGGCGCATGTCTCTTGCTCCTGTGTCACAGCATGAGTTCAGTGGTTTTTCGTCTGTGCTTTGCAGTATTGATTGCCTTCGGGATTTATGAATGCCAATGCTTTCGTTTGATCGCTCAACCACACGCTGGTAAGCTGTGCTTTTTGTGTCCTTTAACCTTTTCTGTCTCTGTTTAAGACTAAGTGCTGGTTAACTTTAACAAGCCGCCCCGGTGGTGCAGTCGTCTAAGGGCTGGCCTATGACCATTCGTCCGAGAAGGGTCCGGGTTCGAATCCCGGTGAGGCAAGGATGTTGTATTTGTCTTACGGCACTGGCTCTCTCCCTTACCTGGAACCAGTAGCCCTAAATTAGAGACAAGCCTATAGCACTTTGAGTTGCTCACGGTAGTCGTTAAACCTTCAATAATAAAAAAACTTTTGTAAATGGCGACTTCGGTCACCTATGATCCTCAACCGGTCACACCGGATATTCGTCAATCTTATCCTCCTCTGACTACTGTACCGTCATCAAGTGCCTATTCTGCTGCTGTTTAGCTGATTTCGCTGGCATGTCATCATCGCGGTCAGTGATTGCCGGTTTACCTTCGTCCCAACATCATTCTGGCTGAAGTGAAGAAGTGGACACCGCTTCCTCAGGCAACCTGTCGGTGTCCTCATTGCCTTCCCCAACTTCTCCTGTACAGTTGACTTCATCTGTCTCTTCTGCTGCGCTGTCATTTCCTGGAAAGACGACCCTTCGATGCTCCGCTACTCTGCAGTTGGTTCCAGCCAGCCTTCCTGCCCTCCAGTTTCTACTTGTCAACCATCAATCACGATGGAAGATATAGCCGTCACCCTTATGTTTGCTGCTGACTCGACCTACGTCCGCGAAGATTCCCCAAGATTAAATCGAGGAGTTATATTTCATGCGCTTCCAAATACTCCTGTTCTTCGTAATCTTGAAGCCTTGACTTACACTATATTGACAAAAGTCACCGCACACGCCTTTAAAAGCAAATGAACGGATCCGCTGTGTTGTTAAGATACGCCGTACAGTTACAAACGATATAAAAACAAACCTGCAGCTGACAGCGATCATATCGCACTGTGAGGTTGAGTAAAAATATCGCGGCGGGAGAGAACTGACTTTGAGAAATGAAAGATTGCTAATTGTTATATTAGTGGGTTGTCCATAAGAAAAACCGAGAGGCGTTTAAACATACTCAAGTAAACTGCTTGGGATATACTGAATAAGTGGAAGACCCATGGCGTGCTTGAAGCACCGAAACATAACGGCAGACCAAAGAAAATCAGTGATAGAGGACGTCGAAGCCTCAGGAGTGTCGTTTCAGCTAATCGACGGTGTACAGGTGAGTAAAAATGCTGGAACCTCGGTGTGTACACGTACCATTCACAGAGAACTGCATTCCATGGGTTACCGTGGTCGCTCGTTGTTTAGCATGGTGTAAAGAACATTTATCGTGGACCGTAGATCAATGGGAACGGGTCCTATGGACTGATGAATCCAGATACACGATCCATCAGTCTGATCGCCGTGTGTGAGTATGGCGGCAGTCTGGAGAAAGCTATTTACCACAGTGTACTGTTCCTACGGTAAAGTTTGGAGCCGGCAGTGTAATCGTGTGGGGGTGTTTTTCGTAGTATGGTCCCAGCCCATTGGTTATCGTGGACAAACCTATTAACCAGCACGTGTGCCTCGATATTCTTGATAATTATGCCCTACCAACTCTGTGGCAATACTATGGAACCGAGCCTGGTTGGTGCCAGCAGGATAATGCACCGAGCTATAAATCAAGGACTGTTACGGCGTGGTTTGACGATAATTCTGTATCGTGTGTGGACTGGCCAGCACAGAGCCCTGATCTTAATCTCATAGAGCACCTATGGGATGAATTAGAGCACCACATAAGAAGTTTGGAACCAAGGCCTACTACTAAGCAACAGTTAACGGCAGCATTATATATTGAATAGAAGCGCGTACCTACCGCTCAAAACCTTGTCGCAAGCATGTCTCGAAGGGCCAGTGCATGCATTAATGCCAAAGGTGGCCCGACACCCTACTAATGTATGTCAATAAATGCTATGTTGTGTTTCTCTTCTAGGTTTCCGGTGACTTTTGTCAATGTAGTGTATATCTAGATACCCGAGAGTCATCACTGTTCTGTTCACCCATTCGTGTACGGTTAAATAGCATCTCAGTACCTTATATCTTCATCTATCAAGAGTACACCTATTATAGTAACCTTTTATCCCGTGCCGTTGACGGTTCCAGATGAAGCTCTTCCTTTGTGGTTATTGTCAGTGTACGAGATTGTTGGCGCTTCGCGTCGAGTTTCTTACGCACCACGGGACTCACAATTTTCCCAATGTTTTTGGCCTCACCAGACAATTACGTGTTGTGTTTCCTACCGCCGACGCTCCAGATCGCTTCCCAATACGAGCACGTGTTGTTCTTGGTGCTTCTATATTTGACTTTGATGTCTTGATTTTACAGTTATGCCATCATTGCCATACCACTGAACATGCACGTGCTCAGTTTCCTGCACGCCTAGTTCTTGCTTCTGTTGTCCGTCCTGCTTTACCAACCTCACCTCAGACTTCAGCTCTTGCTTCTACGGTTCCAGCTACTGTTCTTTCTACGACTCCAGTTTGTTTTATTATTCCAAATTCCGGTGCAGTGTCCCATCTATCTTCATCGGTTCCATGTCCTTTTGTTGACTCCGCTTCATTAGTGACCGTTGTTACTCTCTCAGGTCCCCCTCTCATCTTCATAGGCACAGGAGGTGGATCGTCCGTGGTATCTGTCTTCACGTCTTCGTCGGTCTTGCTAAATTGCCTCCCTTTCTTCCGGTCGATAAGAGCGCCCTACACGTTATGCGGGTACTTCCCATCCTCGTTTTTTTGCCAGGCATCGATGTGGGGCTCGTTACAGAACTTCTCTTGTGACTTCCAGCTTCGTTAACCTTGACTGTGCCGTCCCGTTAGCGCAGTGGTGTAAGCACTTGCTTATGACTAATCATCCAAGAAGGGTCCGGGTTCGATCATCGGTGAGGCATGGATGTAGTGTTTGTCTTACAGCCCTGGCTCTCGGCCTTCCCTGGAATCAGTGACCCTAAATTAGGGACGGGCGACTGCTTAAAAAACCCTGACTGATGATTCCGTACTTGATGCAACTACATAGTCATCTCTGGATCTCACTGCACGTGGTGCTCTAGATTTATCTCCTTTCGAAGTTTTCCAAGAGATGGAGTGTGATACGTATGCTCCTGCACCTCTCTCTTCTTCTTCTACACCGGCCCAACATTCTGTTTCTTCTGACTCCTTAGCTCCAGTACAGGTGGGTGAAGTCATCACTGGCTCCACCATCTCGCTCTGTTCCTAGTTTCAAGTTATCTGTACTACACTCGTCCATGTTGCTACTTGTGATTCGTGTTGTGCTTGTGCTTCGATGCTTTGGTAAGTTCTGATCTTCTGACCGGTTATCCTTAACCCCTTCCTTTTGACTTACTCCACTTTGATGATGTCTTCGATGTTTCTCAGTTTGATATCCCTCATCTGTTTCCAGATGCTACCTTCTGCTCTCCTCCGTGTAGCCGTGGAGGCGACACTGGTTGGCTTCTGGATTCTACTGTTGTTTCTTTTCCTCAGATGAGCGTAATAGTCCTGATTGTATGCCATAATTCCAAACTCACTTATGCATATTACTACTGCGAAGTGTTTTGACTATGCTCGGCTATGTTTTCCGCTTTTCCTAGACGATTGGTGCTATTTTATTGAATCAGACTATTTCGATGCTTCGTCCAGAGCGAAGATCTGGGCGAAGATCTGTAGACATCGTCTCATTCGTCGTCATTTTCCAGACTTCCTTCTCCTGCTGAGTGCCTTGAACCTACTGACTTTTTCTCTAGTATCTTCTGCTACTGTCACTGTGTTCAGCTGTACATCGGGTTTTTGTTTTAGTGTTTGCCAGATTATTACGGTTTCGGTGATGTACTTTTTTACTTTTTCTGTTTGTACTTTATCGTTTGCAATTTGTTATTAAACAGAGCGTAAGGTCCCCACTCTGTCAGCATTTTACCTCAGCCTCGGTTGTTCCCTTTCGTCAATAATTTGTTTTCGAACACGAGCTCATATTGGCAGGGCGTTTTTCTGAGGGGAGGCGCTCGACAGATTTCATACCCTACCTTCTCTCCGGGACAAACTCCCCGAACAGCAATACACATCCTCAGCTCGGCTGCTCTCTGAGAAATACGAGTACTTATACTGGAACATCTGACACCAGTTACCATGACATGCTTAATGCTGTTTAAGTCTTTCTTCTTGTCTACTTTCGTGCTGAGCCATATACAGCTCATGATTCCTAGATACCTCCCTCCCCCTTTTCTTTCCCCTCTGTTTTACGTTGTTCGTAATTTTCTGTAATATAAATGGGTTTTTCATAACCTTAAACATTTAATCAAACTGGAGAAATTCTTTTCCTCCATTCAGTTTTGTTTTCACAGATCTGATCTTTCTAGTTCCGTTGTTCTTTTGCTGTAATCATCGTTTCTTCCACCAAGATTACTTCGGTCGTTCTCTTCTTCCATTCAGATATCCCTTCCATCGCTTTTTTTTTTTTTAATTCAATCTTTAATTCTTATTCAACATGACCACAGTGTCTCATCAGTTTTCTTCTCAGGGTCTGAGCAGTTTTCTTCTCGGTTTCAATTAAATGTTTCCAACCACGCTGATCAGTATAAGAAATGCCATACCAAGAATCATTGGCCGAAGCGCAATGAAAATTGGTTTGTGTCGACTGTTGAGTTATGTAAATGAGTGCAATTGCGGTCCAATCACATGAGAGGTAAGTGAGACAAAAGAGCAAAACAGTTCGGCGTAGCTAAGTTTGTTCGCCTTCAACCGGGCTTCTGTACGGACGACTGTATCGGAGTGACTAAGAATGCCTGGGCAGCGTCATCGGATATCCTGCCATCATACGGACATACGGACATACGGACATCTTTATCAGAGGCTTCATCAAAAGGTTACGTGCGGTTAGTTGGTCCCTGCGTTCAGTCTGGACGTAAGAACTGTCAGCTGAATGTAGCGACAGTGATTACAGGAAGGTAACATGCGTTGTCGTAGTGGGACTTGTACACGTCCGAACGTCTTGATCGTTGCGCTTGACGGCAAGCCGTAAGAGCTCCGATATCCACAGGGGACGATATTCCAGGAGTTAGTACAGGCAGCTATGGACATGCTCGTAACGACACAGACTGTGAATCGCAGATTGTCTGAGGCAGTTCTGCGCTTTCGCCAGCCATTACGACGACTGCCATTCACATCTGTACATCGGAGCGCCAGGTTGTAGAGCCCTACCAGCCATGAGTGACGGAACGAATGGTACCATGGCGCATTCAACGTCTTGTCTTGGTTCTGACGATTTTGTCTCGCATTCAACGTTTTGTCTTGCTATTGAGAGTCCGGAGACGACGTGATCAGCGGAATGTTCTTGCTGCCATTCGGGACCGTTATACGGCTCCTATGCCTGGTGTTACGGTTTGGCACACTGTCAGTTATAACAGTCTTTCATCGCTCGTACGCATTGTGGATACAAAGGCACCACGACGATGCTTCGATGAGGTGCTGCATTCCGTTTTGCTGCCGTATCTCCAATGTATCTCTGATGGACAGTTTCAACAAAATAACGCCCGTCTGCACACTGCCAACATCAAAAGACAGGGTTTACAAGGCGTCCAAGTAGTGCCCTGGCCTGCGTGATTCCCAGACTTCTCCCGACTAGAGAACGTGTAAGACGTCATTGGTAGACGATTTAACACCTTTACACGGCCCTCACGCAATGTCAATGAATTGACGATTTAACACCTTTACACGGCCCTCACGCAATGTCAATGAATTGACGATTTAACACCTTTACACGGCCCTCACGCAATGTCAATGAATTGACGATTTAACACCTTTACACGGCCCTCACGCAATGTCAATGAATTGACGATTTAACACCTTTACACGGCCCTCACGCAATGTCAATGAATTGACGATTTAACACCTTTACACGGCCCTCACGCAATGTCAATGAATTGACGATTTAACACCTTTACACGGCCCTCACGCAATGTCAATGAATTGACGATTTAACACCTTTACACGGCCCTCACGCAATGTCAATGAATTGACGATTTAACACCTTTACACGGCCCTCACGCAATGTCAATGAATTGACGATTTAACACCTTTACACGGCCCTCACGCAATGTCAATGAATTGACGATTTAACACCTTTACACGGCCCTCACGCAATGTCAATGAATTGACGATTTAACACCTTTACACGGCCCTCACGCAATGTCAATGAATTGACGATTTAACACCTTTACACGGCCCTCACGCAATGTCAATGAATTGACGATTTAACACCTTTACACGGCCCTCACGCAATGTCAATGAATTGACGATTTAACACCTTTACACGGCCCTCACGCAATGTCAATGAATTGACGATTTAACACCTTTACACGGCCCTCACGCAATGTCAATGAATTGACGATTTAACACCTTTACACGGCCCTCACGCAATGTCAATGAATTGACGATTTAACACCTTTACACGGCCCTCACGCAATGTCAATGAATTGACGATTTAACACCTTTACACGGCCCTCACGCAATGTCAATGAATTGACGATTTAACACCTTTACACGGCCCTCACGCAATGTCAATGAATTGACGATTTAACACCTTTACACGGCCCTCACGCAATGTCAATGAATTGACGATTTAACACCTTTACACGGCCCTCACGCAATGTCAATGAATTGACGATTTAACACCTTTACACGGCCCTCACGCAATGTCAATGAATTGACGATTTAACACCTTTACACGGCCCTCACGCAATGTCAATGAATTGACGATTTAACACCTTTACACGGCCCTCACGCAATGTCAATGAATTGACGATTTAACACCTTTACACGGCCCTCACGCAATGTCAATGAATTGACGATTTAACACCTTTACACGGCCCTCACGCAATGTCAATGAATTGACGATTTAACACCTTTACACGGCCCTCACGCAATGTCAATGAATTGACGATTTAACACCTTTACACGGCCCTCACGCAATGTCAATGAATTGACGATTTAACACCTTTACACGGCCCTCACGCAATGTCAATGAATTGACGATTTAACACCTTTACACGGCCCTCACGCAATGTCAATGAATTGACGATTTAACACCTTTACACGGCCCTCACGCAATGTCAATGAATTGACGATTTAACACCTTTACACGGCCCTCACGCAATGTCAATGAATTGACGATTTAACACCTTTACACGGCCCTCACGCAATGTCAATGAATTGACGATTTAACACCTTTACACGGCCCTCACGCAATGTCAATGAATTGACGATTTAACACCTTTACACGGCCCTCACGCAATGTCAATGAATTGACGATTTAACACCTTTACACGGCCCTCACGCAATGTCAATGAATTGACGATTTAACACCTTTACACGGCCCTCACGCAATGTCAATGAATTGACGATTTAACACCTTTACACGGCCCTCACGCAATGTCAATGAATTGACGATTTAACACCTTTACACGGCCCTCACGCAATGTCAATGAATTGACGATTTAACACCTTTACACGGCCCTCACGCAATGTCAATGAATTGACGATTTAACACCTTTACACGGCCCTCACGCAATGTCAATGAATTGACGATTTAACACCTTTACACGGCCCTCACGCAATGTCAATGAATTGACGATTTAACACCTTTACACGGCCCTCACGCAATGTCAATGAATTGACGATTTAACACCTTTACACGGCCCTCACGCAATGTCAATGAATTGACGATTTAACACCTTTACACGGCCCTCACGCAATGTCAATGAATTGACGATTTAACACCTTTACACGGCCCTCACGCAATGTCAATGAATTGACGATTTAACACCTTTACACGGCCCTCACGCAATGTCAATGAATTGACGATTTAACACCTTTACACGGCCCTCACGCAATGTCAATGAATTGACGATTTAACACCTTTACACGGCCCTCACGCAATGTCAATGAATTGTAGACACTGGCCAACAATGCATTGTCAGAGATACCTCAAAACACCCTCCGGAGATGCTACGTCGTATTGCAGAATATACAACCCAACACGACGGTCGTACAACGTACTAGCCCAGGCAATCTTCCAACAACCTAACCTAGACTCACCTTGTTTATACCTACGCTACGTAGATGATGTTCTTCTCTTCTGGCAACATTCTAGAGAGAAACTTAATGAATTCATAAATGCATTTAACAGCATTTATCCTACTAGTAGGACCACATTAGAAGAAGAAATTGGTAACAAACTAAATTTTTTGGATTTGAGTTTATTCCGCCACGATGATTCTATCGAATATAGAGTTTTTAGAAAGCCAACTTACATGACAACTTACATGTTCCAGCACCAGCATTGATCCCATGCGATTCTTGGCATCGCTGGAAGTACAAAACAGCTGCTTTTTCTTACTATATCAAAAGAGCAATTACACATTCCTCTTCCTCACAGTCTGAACAGGCTGAGTTGCAGTGGATCAGGAATACGGCAGAAGCATTTGGTTATAGTGGTAGATTGATTACTTCCATTTAGAACAGTATCAAAAATAATGTTCAGATTTTGCATAATAAAAAAAATGAATATAAAGCTTACTAATCAATTCCTTTTTTACCACCTATTACCAATTTGTTAAAGAGAGAATGTGCAGAGCATCAAATATTTTTGGCTGAAACTATCACCGATAATGGTGCCTTATTGACTTACAATGACAACAAGCTAATCTTCGATAAATCGGGCGTAGATTGTATCCCGATAATAACGAACCCCTATCACAAAGATTCTATGTACATAGGCAGTAAGTACTAAGAGACGCCTTATTACTCGATTAAAAGAACATGTATACTATTGGGAAAAGAAAAGACCCAAAATAGCACTCATTCAATATTGCATCGAACACAATGCTATACCCGATTGGGAAAATGTCAAAATTCTAACATCACTTCGATCTCATAAACAAATTTTCACTTCTGAGGCTCTAATTATTGAAAAATATAAAGGGAAATGTTGTAACAGTAATTCACCTATCGATATTCCACACGCATGGAGATACCTGTTACATTCTGTTAATCAACGTAATATTAAATGGACGTTAGATAAACTCTGCTTGCTTATCTTGGTTGATCAACAGGAAGAATACGTCGGCGAAATCCCCACAGATGGCGCTATACAAGAACTGCGCGATAGGGTATAGGAGTTCATAGCTTATGCGACGAAATTAACATTCATATTACATCTGAGTCGATTACGGAGCACTGGGTACTTGTGAACTCTTCCACTGATGAAGGCATAATATTTGCCGAAACATGTTTGGATGCTGGTAGCATGGGTAGAGTGTAAATAGGTTCCGTGGTTTTGTCAATATCAGCTTTTAACTTTGTTGGTTTTACTTTTCAATAGATTTTAATGTTCTCATTTCATTTGAATTTCACCATTTCGTACTCGGTTTTGTGCTGTTTCATTTATGTTTTACTCAATATTTCGTTTTTACCGTTCGTTGTGATATGTCCTTTAGACTGCTGATATAAGTTCACTAGCAGAGGGAATTTTTTCTGTTTGTTGTGATATATGTATTTTCGACTGCTGATATACATTCACTAGCAGAGGAAGCCGGACGACAATGGATGTAGGCCTACTTTTCAAAGTTGCGGTAAGTCCTTTTGATTGTGCTGCTTGTCGTTCGCTTTTAGTTAATATTGCCAGAAACCTGTTGACTTCTGTTTAAAATTGCTAGTATAAAAACGTGTAGAACAGTACTTTGCTACTGTAAATGGTAGTTATTGATTCACTGTCTCCTCGCACCTGGCTGACATTCATGCAATCCCTCAAATTTTAATCCTTTCCTTTCCGCTTACTTCTCTGCGCATGTGTGATAAGTGTCATCTCATTTCGTGAGTTCTTAGAGGGTGAACCTTTTCTATGTCGAGATGTATATTTTTAAATCTCTGATATTTTCGTTCCTTACCTTTTTTAACATCGATTTTTTCAGTCGCTCGTCCTCTAAATCCTTCTCCATAGCAAGGAATTTGTTCTTTTGGCGATATTTGATTGTCCCTGCCGCTGCTACACAAGGCATAATTTTGCACAATAGCTTCATGAAAATATGCATGCCCACAACAATATTTTTTCCAGTGACTATGTTACTATCAACTTTTAACAGCGAAGTGTAAACGAACACCTGATGCTATCGCCGAACAAACATGATAGACTGAAGCGCATGTAATAAAATGATTCAAAAGGATTTTTTTTTTGTTGTTTCTTTGGGGTTTAACGACCATCGTGCGCAACTCGATGGGCTATAAGCAGTCACCCGTCCGTAATTTAGGGTCCCTGGTTCCGGGGAAGGGAGAGAGGCAGTGCCGTAAGACAAACACAACATCCATGCCTCACGGGATTCGAACCCGGACCCATCATAGTCAGAAGCCAGCGCTTAGACCACTACGCCACCCGGACGGCTCCCACGGAATAAGAAGGCTGTTACGAAGGTTTACAATTTGCTCTGTGCAGATCTACGGGAATAGAGACGCTTCCGGTATGCAAGCGTTCCAACACGCATTAAGAACAATACTGCTTACCAGCTGTTATCTGAACACTGAAGTCCACAAGAATTCTAGGGACATAACTAAGCATTTCTGCACCCGGGGCAAACCAAAAAAAAAAAAAAAAAAACAATGCGACATAATATGTCTTTTTACCTTTTTCGATGTTTATTGAACATTGTGAGAAACTGTAAGGGCTATAAGCAGCCGCCTGACCCTGATTTACAGCCGCTTGTTCCAGAGAAGGGACAGAGTGTGCTAAAGCAAACACACCTACGATGCCTCATCCCCTCATCCAGGAACATTTGGAATAACAGTCAGAATCACATGTCCTACTATCATACACTCTTTGCTAACAAAATAAAAAAAACAAGTTAGTAAAATCATGCAATGCTTTGATTATGCTACGCTTTCCAACATACCAGAAACCATTATCAAGTTATGAGGATAATGGCTGTGGAATAAATATCCCTCCTGTGTCCTGACCTTTAACCCCATTTCCATAATATTAAACAGAACTAGTTCAGTATACCTTCGGAACAACATACTAAAGTTTTGTCGCAATAGAAGCATTTTTAGTCAAGTTATGAGGAAAATGGCTGTAGAATAAATCTCGCTCCTGTGTCATGACCTTTGACCCCATTTCCATAATATTAAACAGAACTAGTTCAGTTTACCTCCGGAACAACATACTAAAGTTTTGTCGCAATCGAAGAATTTTTAGTCAAGTTATGAGGAAAATGACTGTGGAATAAATATCGCTCCTTTGTCCTGACCTTTGACGCCATTTCCATAATATTAAACAGAACTAGTTCACTATACCTCCGGAACAACATACTAAAGTTTTGTCGCTATAGAAGCATTTTTAGTCAAGTTATGAGGATAATGGCTGTGGAATAAATCTTGCTCCTGTGTCCTGACCTTTGACTCCGTTTCGATTATATTCAACAGAACCGTTTCAGTATATCTCCCGAACAACATGTTAAAGTTTTGTCGCAATCGAAGCCTTTTTACCTAAGTTATGACGCATAAGGGCAATGGAATGGATCCTGCTCCTATATCCTGACCTTTTAACCCATTTCGCCCATTTTCAACAGGATTCGTCTCCAGGTAGTCCCCTACCACATACTAAAATTTCATCGAAATCGAACCGTATTTATGTGAGTTATCGTGCGGAGGACGGACAGACAGACAGACAAAGCTGGAGCATATACATAAAAATGAAGCACCCAGGAATCATCCAATCGTTATGAAAATTGCTTTGCCCAATGTACACGTATAGGAAAGGAAATGATCCTCGCGTTCTTTCGTTGCAATTCCAGAGCAGTTGAGCCATTTATTCGCATAAAATAGCTACACGAGTGAAACATGTCATAGCGCAACCTCTGGTACAAGCCGTTACCCGGCGTGGCATAGACACATACAATTCACGGATACTGTCCGGAGATATAGCATGCCAGTTAGTGTCTAAATTGCGGGCCAGTTCATCGCCATTCCAGGATGTGCGTAGGTGGCGTTCCATTATGTCCCTAACATGTTCGATGGGTGAGAGGTCGGGTGATCGGGCTGGCCACGGAAGGGTATCAACATTACGAAGGCAGGCCTGGCAGACCCGTGCCGTGTGTGACCAGGCATTATCCTGTGAAAAAATCGCTCGGTGATGCTGCGACAGGAATGGCACCCCATAGGCCGTAGAATGTCGTCGACGTACCTCTGAGATGTGAGGTTGGTACGAAGGCCTACAAAGGGCGTCCGGCTATCGTAGGAAATGGCTCCTCAGACACTAACTCCCAGTGTACGAGCTGTGTGCCGTTCTACGGTAAAGGCAATATGCGTGCGCTGGCCGCCTCATCTCCAGACACGCATGCGCTAAACCGTGACTCATCACTGAAGACAACACGGCGCCACTAGGCCCTATCCCACATTGATCGGGCTCGACACCCCTGCAAAAGAGGCCTCGCTGATCAGTGGTAGGCGGCGGAGTGGCCTCCTGGAATGTATTCCTGGTGTCGCAAGTCGTCTGGCCACGGTCCAGATGGCCATTTCCGTACCTGTAGACACCGCAACATGGCCACGCCTAGTTAAGAGCGACGAATTCGTATCTGTTCGTGCGACTCTGACAATCGCTCGATCCTCGCGTTCTGTCATTGTCCTCGGACGTTCACTGCCCGCGTGATACTAGGTTGACCCATTGGCCCCAACGTCAGTGTTGAATTCAGATTCAGAGAGTTTTTTCCTCGGGGGGGGGGATAACAAATTTTTAGGGGGCTAAAACTTGTTGACTGATTATATAGATACAATCACAGTTTTGTTATTTATATCATCATAATTATTGTCAACCATTATCAATCCACTGCTGGACGAAGGTCTCAACAAGTTTCTTCCACAACGGTCTGTCTTCTGCCAGTCTCCTCCATGTTACTCCTGTATACTTTCGAATTCCATCCACCTATCTCACAGGTGGCCTTCTTCTGGGTCTTTTCCTGTCCCTTGGAATCCAGTCTAAAATTCCAGCTGTCCGTCGATGGTCTGTCCTTCTGGCACTATGTCCATCCCATTGCCATTTCAGGGATTTTACTCTGATCATGATGTCTTTCACTCTTGTCATTTTTATGATCCACGAGTTACTCTTCTTATCTCTCCTGGTTACACCAAGCATGCATCTCTCCGTGCTGCTTTCAGTTGTCTGCAGTGTTTGTATGTTTCATTTAGTTAAGGTCCACGTCTCTGCACCATACGTAAGCACTGGAAGGATGCATTGATCAAACACTTTTCTATTAAGACATAATGGCATATTGCTCTTGAAAATTATACTGTTTCTTCCAAAAGCTCTCCAGGCAAGTTTTATGTGCCGATTTATTTCTTCATCAATTGACCTTCACTTGAAATCTGCTGTCCAAGATAAATGTAGGTATTTATTGTCTCCAGCTTTTCCCCATCAATCGATAAATCTTCATTTCTTGTAAAAGCATCACAGCTTCTCCTTGACAAATGTCAACCGCGCCTTCTCGTGGTGCATCCTGTTCCCACTAAAGGGGCTCGGACGACCGCCAATAGCGGTATAACTCTACCATCGGGATCAGAGGAAATGCTATCCCACACTCACCAACCCGCTTGGCCAGCGTGGTGAGTTAAGGCCAAACACCTCCAAAATGACTCTACAACTTAAATCTTGGCCCTCAGTCTCCGGCAGCTGGAATGTACCTGGCCAAGGCAGCGGCCAGTGCGACATGAAGGCAGAGGGTGCTAAGAATCCCCGGAGAACCGGACTAGGCTGCCATCTGATGCTGACCTTGGCTACGTATAATGGACGCTCCCTATCTTCTGATTCAAGGTTTCTTGAATTGGAAGAGGAACTACAAAGGATCAAGTGGGACATCGTCGGGCTAAGTGAGGTAAGGAGAAAAGGAGAAGATCTCATTGAACTGAAAAGTGGACATCTCTTCTACTATCGTGGGACAGATACTGGCAGAACTAGTGGTGTTGGATTTATAATAAACAAGAAACTGAAGGATAAAGTGACAGAAGTTGAAAGTTCCTCTGACAGAGCTGCACGACTCGTTATCCAACTCTCGAGAAGATACCTGGCTCAAATTATTCAAACTTATGCACCCACAACAAGTCATCATGAAGAAGAAATTGAAGAATTTTATGAGGAAATTCGTCATCTAAATAATAAAGGTAAGCAGCACTTGAAGATAATCATGGGAGATTTCAATGCAAAAATAGGGCAACCGCAACAGAATGAAACTTCAGTAGGTAAATTCGGTCACGGCAACAGAAACCAGCGTGGAAATACTCTCGTTGAGTTTGATGAGGCAGAAGGATTTTTCATCTTGAACTCCTTTTTCAAGAAAAAGCCACACAGGAAATGGACATGGAGACATCCAATTGGGACGACAAGTGAAATTGATTTTATTATGTGTAACAAAAAATTCGTCATCCAAGACTGCAGTGTGCTGAACAAGTTCAACACAGGTAGTGACCATAGATTGGTGAGATGTAAGATGCACCTCAACACTAAACTCGAACGTGGCAAGCTCATAAGACAAACAAAATGTATTGACATAACCAACCTTAAAAAACACCATAATACTTTCAAGTTGGAATTGATGAACAGATTCTCTGCTTTAGAAGACCTAACATCAGAAGAAGTGGATATTTCTGAAGTTAACAGAAAAGTAACCAAAGCTCTTATGGAAACAGCAACAAAATTAGCTGGGTCTAAGAACAAGTTGCATGTGAACAAATTATCAGGAAAAACCAAAAAGTTGATGCAAAAAAGAAGAGAGATGAGGACAACTAAAGAAGATGTGACTTCCAAAGTGGAATACATAGAGCTATGCAAGACAGTACGAAAAAGTATTACTGAAGATGTAAGGAAATTCAACTGTGAGCTAGTGAGGAAAGCAATTGAAAACAACCAAAGCCTAAAGATAGCAAAGGGATATCTCAGAAAGGGAAGAAAACAAATTATGGCACTGAGAAAAGAAGATGGTTCTGTAACAAGAAATAGAGGCGAAATTTTGACAAGAGTGAAATATTTCTACTCCAAATTATATGAAAGGGATGATACAAGTACTCCAGACATCATGAAAGGTACCAGTACCAGAGTTCTTCCAGTCCTCCCAGCAGAAGTTGCACATGCAATCAAGAACATGAAGCGGGGGAAAGCTTCAGGAGAAGATGGAATTACTGTAGACATCATACAAGAAGCAAGTGGAGAAATCGAAACAGTACTCACCCAAATTTTCACTCGATGCCTTAATGAATGGAAGACTCCTGAGGATTGGAACAACGCTACAATGATCCTGCTACATAAAAAAGGTGACATTGAGGATCTCAGGAACTACAGACCTATCAGCCTCCTCTCAGTGGTTTATAAAATCTTCACTAAAGTTCTTTCACACAGCTTGAAGGTGACACTGGACATGGCTCAACCGAAAGAACAAGCTGGATTCATGAGTGGCTACAGCACAATAGATCATATCCACGTACTGAGAGAACTAATTGAAAGAGCGAGGGAATACGAACTTCCATTGTGCATGGCTTTTATCGATTATGAAAAAGCCTTTGATTCGGTGAAACCATCAGCAGTTACAATGGCTCTGAAATCCTGCGGTGTTGAAGATGCATACATTAATATTATTAATAACATCTATGAAAATGCAAGTGCGAATATTCGGCTGTTTGAAAATACAACACACATAAAAATTGGAAAGGGAGTGAGACAAGGTGACACCATATCTCCGAAGCTCTTTAATGCCACATTGGAAAATGTCTTTCAATCACTGAACTGGGAAAACAAAGGGATAAAGATTAATGGAGATTATCTAACCCGCCTTCGTTTTGCTGATGACGTAGTCATTTTTGCAACTACCCCACCAGAGCTGCAGAGTATTATCCAGGAACTTGCTGACAAGAGTAAAGAAGTGGGATTAAAAATGAACTTTCAGAAGACAAAAGTGATGTTCAATGCTTTTACAAGAAATGAAGATTTATCGATTGATGGAGAAAAACTGGAGATAACAGACACGTACGTTTATCTTGGACAGCAGATATCAAGTGAGGGTCACATTGATGAAGAAATTAATCGGCGTACAAAACTTGCCTGGAGAGCTTTTAGAAGAAACAGCATAATTTTCAAGAGCAATATGCCATTATGTCTTAAAAGAAAAGTGTTTGATCAATGCATCCTTCCTTTGCTTACGTATGGTGCAGAGACGTGGACCTTAACTAAAAAAGACATACAAAGGCTGCAGACAACTCAAAGCAGCATGGAGAGGTGCATGCTTGGTGTAACCAGGAGAGATAAGAAGAGCAACTCGTGGATCCGAAAAATGACGAGAGTGGAAGACATCATGATCAGAGTTAAATCCCTGAAATGGCTATGGGCTGGACATACTGCCTGAAGGACAGACCATCGATGGACAGCCGAAATTTTAGATTGGATTCCAAGGGACAGGAAAAGACCCAGAAGAAGACCACATGGGAGATGGGTGGATGAAATTCGAAAATATGCGGGAGTGACATGGAAGAGACTGGCACAAGACAGACCGTTGTGGAGGAAACTTTGGGAGACCTTCGTCCAGCAGTGGATTGATAATGGTTGACAATGATGATGATGATGATATAAATTTTAAGTAGAATACACATTTTTTTTTATGCTCTTATATCGCAAATGCACACTCCAAGAAATCTACACATACAAGTGACTAAAAATGTAAAAATGTTATACCTTTGCTTTAATTCAGTAATGGACCTCTGATTATATCATGGGTTGGTGTAAGATATTGAGGATGCTAGTAAGGTAAGGCTATGCTGGAGAAAATCTCCTCAAGACATTAGGATTGGTAAAAATGTCCTCGCCTTACTACAAGCGTGTTTCTGATTACTAAGGAATCATTAAAGTGTTCCCTGAAAGCGATGGTGTCATTTGGTTTCAGCCCCTTTAGATTACGTTAGCAAATAGTAGTAAAAATACCAAAGACTAACTAACCGTTTCGGAGCCAGTTTGAGGTTCCTCGATTTTTTTTATTGTCACAGAGTGTAAACCATCACCGTCAGAAAAAAAAAAAAAAAAAAAAAACTTATTGTGGGAACAATTTGTAATAATTTGCTATTGTCGAAATTTAGATAGCAAATATTTTGTTCTATTGGAAACACTAACGTCCCTTTAGCTACACTGAGGCTTAACCGTATACATGAAAAGTCATCATCTAGAAGGCTGAATGCCAGCTTTCAAAATGTGAGGGTGTATTGCAGTGCAAACATCTCTTTTCTGGGGAATTAGGTTGTTATTGAATAAGTAGTCCGAGTTGTCAGTGCTTGAAAAATTGCTCTTTCAGCGAGGACTGTGTAACTCTTTAACGACCAGAACGCCCGTACGTGCAAACGACCATAGCCACCCGAAACGCCTGCCTAAAGTGAGTCAGATTTCCTACCCTTGTTTGTTCTTCATATTTTTTTACCTATGAGGGACCAGCAGGAGTCATTCTCAGTCAATATTGTTGTTGTTATTAAACAAACAAGTTAACCAACAGACAGTTTCGGGCGTTATGGTATTTAGAGTGATTCAAGATTTTTGGGTCATGGTCGTTAAAGGGTTAATGTTTTGTTGATGGATGATAGAAATTTCTGTTGAAGTCCATGTGGATGTTTTATTTCTTATTATTATACCATTTTCTCTCATTTTCTTAATTTTCCTTTTAATTAATTTCTCCAATAATTCAGCTATAAACAAACACAATTATAAGGGGAGATCGCCCAAAAACCAACGCGTTTTTGTGCGATCTCCCCTTGTAATTGTTATTTTTAATCATTTGCATATTCGGCTTTGAGGAACTTTCATGCGGAGTATCATCAGGATCGAACAATTTTCTAGGAGTGCTTCGTTTTATATTTTTTTTTTTTTTTTTTTTTGCAAAGAGAGTATTTTGAAATGTTTTTAAAGGAATAAGTTTGAGAGTTTTACTAAAAGACTTGAGAATTCGGTAGTCATCCTCCTCCTTTTTCCCTCCTTCGGATTTTTTATTTTGTTTTTACAACAGTGGCTATTATGGTTATTAGTGAGACCTAAGAGTATATACCTGAAATGTGATCATTTACATCGTAGATAGGCTTTTGTGAGTGGACCGGACCGGAGTATGTAGCAAATCTGTGAGCATTTAGGAAACATCTGGGAGTTGTCTTACGCTCAGCACAAAACGGAGAACAAAAAATAAAATGGGGGCCGCAGTTACAATCAGTGAAGAGATAGCTGTCAGCAGATAACACGCAGCAGTCTACCGCTATTACGTGTAGCTTTTGTAAAAATATAATCAAATTCTGCCGCGATAGTGTATAATCTCGTCTTTGCCGGGACACCGCGTGTTTGTATCTCAGTTTGTTAGAGGCTTAGCACTGGGCGAACTGGTTTCTTTCGTCTGCAACAGGTACCGCGAGGTCATTTCTTCCGCCTGTGTGCAGGAAGTGTGGCGGGAGGTCACGTGAATGTCACCTCATATGCCCGCTCACGATTTACCTCGTGACCTCTTGAGCTTCTCTTTTCTTACGTTAAACTAATATTGAGGATCACCACGCTGAGCAGCTTAAGGAACTTGTTTTCTGAGATACGAACCATTACTTGAAAAAGAGGCGTTGACATGCTGTTATTTCTACCTCGTTTGCAGTTGTTAGAACCAGTAGCATAACTTAGGAGATCATGACTCCTTCGCTTAATTTCAATCGCCTCTCGCATGTGCGTTACTTGGATCAACTGCCCAGCACCAAATCGATTCAAGGCTTAACTGTTTCCCTGGTCAATAAAAATGAATCGCCTCAAACGTGGGAAAATGCTATGGTAAAAGGTGGTGGCTATTTGCTTTTGAGTGTGCGTCAATTAAATGCATTACTTTTATGTTAGCCTACTACGCGTGTCACTGTTATGTATGTGCGTGTGGAAGGGGAGAAGGGGAATGCCGGGATGTCGGGATTTCAACTGCAAATACGAGCTGTAAAAAACAATGCAGCGTTCAACAAGCGTGCATATAAACAAGGCTTCTAATAGATTCCTCTGCATACGAAATGCTGACTCAAATGTGCTCTTTTTTTTTTTTTTTTTTTTTTGTTGGGAGTTTAATATAAATTATTTATTGGAGTTGCGTGACAGATACATTGGACTTGGTTGACAGATACAGTAGGTTTACAGCATGCCAAATGATCAATTTACCCAGAGATAGTATTGATCAAGTAACACATTGTGGACAAGTACACATCAAACATGGTTTTTACAGAGCCAGTGTTGGACAAGTAACACATTGAGAGCCAGTGCCGAAAGACAAACACAAGCATCCATGCCTCACCGGGATTCGAACCCGGACCAAACTAGGGCGAATGATCATAAGCAAGCGCCTTAGACCACTGCGCCACCCGGCAGCCTTGTGCTTTCCGTAACACACATTCATTGTTTTTGGTGCACTGTTACGCAAGGCAGGGGTGTACTGATCGCCTCCGCATTGCACTGGGGAATGAGGGTGGTATGTCTCGGGAGCTCTAGGCTTAAAAGGGCAAAATATTTTTAAAAAATTTTGCGCAAACTTCACATGAAGCTGTTTTTTTTTTTTTGTTGTTGTTCTTTTTTTTGTATTTTGGTTAGGGTTTTAACGACCGTGAGCAACTCTATGGGCTCTAAGCAGTCTCCCGTCCCTAATTAAGGGCGACTGGTTCCAGGGAAGGGAGAGAGCCCGTGCCGTAACACAAATACAACATCCATACCTCACGGGATTCGAACTCGAACCCTTCTAGGAAAAATAGTCAGTGGAGCTGGTTAAAGAAATTGCTAAGAATTCTTGATGTCAGCTTTGAATGAAGTATTAAAAAGAAAAAGAAGCAATTTTTGGTTGTTGTTGTTTTCAATAAAGAAGTAAAATATTTGAAAATCATTTTTGCATTTTTAGTTCATAAAAACTGTATGACAGAAAAGCAGCTTTTCCAGGGGACTTAAGGCTTCTTCATACCCCTTTTTACAGCCATATACATTCATTTTAATAAGAGAATGTAAAAGAAAGACCTGTTCAATGAATGAAATTTTTAAATGATAAAGTGTTACGTATTACAGTTATTTGCACATAACTGCGCATCCTTCAGAATGTAAAGAACCAAAAGGTGTTCTTCACGGGAACGAAAAAACAGAGATCTGTGTCATTTTTTTTATAACACAATCAAGAATAAAAAAAATATTATATGCAAAATATGGTGGCATTATGTAAAGTGCATTTTTCGTTAATAAGAGTAAGTAATTTAAGTAATTTTGCTTTTTTTTGTGCCACAATTTTTTATTGTTACTTATTTATTTACTTTCTAACGTAATGCATTTTTGTACAAATCGGAAAAAGTCATTTACACTGTCGCAAAGCAGTGTTTTGTGTGAAAATAGGCTAAGCCATTTCCTTAGTTCTCTAAAGGAATATAATTTTCATATGATTTTGTAGTACTTTGTATTTAGGAATATAATTTTCATATGATTTTGTAGTACTTTGTATTCAGGAATATAATTTTCATATGATTCTGTAGTACTTCGTATTCGTAAAAAATTAGGGCAATCCAATAAATTATTAGGGCAATCGTTTAAATTACAACATGCACATTTATGTAACACGCATTAAAGGGCGATAATTTTGGTGGTGAGGCGGAGAGATTATTTAAGGTGTTTTTGTGAAAATGTACGGCGGTGTGTGTGTGGGGGGGGGGGGTGATGGTGGCTTTGGTTTTAAAGATTGGTGGGGGTCCGTTTTATTTTTGATTTCCTAGAGTTATGAGGGGATTGGCGTGATTTTACGAAAAAATATCTGCAGGTTCCAAAGAATTTGAATTATTAAAACGCCCATAAAATAATATGGAGTTGGCTATTCGCAATTTGGCTATTAGCGTTGTGGAGCACAAATACAGTATAACAACCGCGTCTATCTCTACATCTCTTTCTCGCATGGTTGCAGAAGGTACACATTTTCCTGATTGTGAATCTGCACACCTGTTGGCCAATATCTCCAATAAGAAATCCATGTTATTCTTAGATTGGATTTATATTCATTTATATAGTGAAATTGATTTTTTTAGGTGTAACAAAAAGTTCGTCATAAAAGACTGCATTCAACACAGGTAGTGACCATAGATTCAACACAGGTAGTGACCATAAACAAGTTCAACACAGGTAGTGACCATAAACAAGTTCAACACAGGTAGTGACCATAGATTGGTGAGATGTAAGATGCACCTCAACACTAAACTCGAACGTGGCAAGCTCATAAGACAAACAAAATGTATTGACATAACCAACCTTAAAAAACACCATAATACCTTCAAGTTGAAACTGAAGAACAGGTTCTCTGCTTTAGAAGGCCTAACATCGGAAGAAGTGGACATCTCTGAAGTTAACAGACAAGTAACCAAAGCTCTTATGAAAACAGCAACAAAATTAGCTGGGTCTAAGAACAAGTTGCATGTGAACAAATTATCAGGAATAACCAAAATGTTGATGCAAAAAAAAAAAGGCAGATGAGGACAGCTAAAGAAGATGTAACTTCCAAAGTGGAATATATAGAGCTATGCAAGACAGTACAAAAAAGTATCACTGAAGACGTAAGGAAATTCAACTGTGAACTAGTGAAGAAAGCAATTGAAAACAACCAAAGCCTAAAGATAGCAAAGGGACATCTCAGTAAGGGAAGAAAACAGATTATGGCACTGAAAAAGAAGATTGTTCTGTAACAAGAAATAGAGACGAAATTTTGACAAGAGTGAAAGATTTCTACTCCAAATTATATGAAAGGTATGGTACATGTACTCCAGACATCATGAAAGGTACCAGTACCAGAGTTCTTCCATTCCTCCCAGCAGAAGTTGCACATGCAATCAAGAACATGAAGCGAGGAAAAGCTCCAGGAGAAGATGGAATTACTGTAGACATCATACAAGAAGCAAGTGGAGAAATCGAAACAGTACTCGCCCAAATTTTCACTCGATGCCTTAATGAAGGGAAGATTCTTGAGGATTGGAACAACGCTACAATGATCCTGCTACATAAAAAAAGTGACATTGAGGATCTCAGGAAGTACAGACCTATCGGCCTCCTATCAGTGGTTTATAAAATCTTCACTAAAGTTCTTTCACACCGCTTGAAGGTAACACTGGACATGGTTCAACCGAGAGAACAAGCTGGATTCAGGAGTTGCTGCAGCACAATAGATCATATCCACGTACTGAGAGAATTAATTGAAAGAGCGAGGGAATATGAACTTCCATTGTGCATGGCTTTTATCGATTATGAAAAAGCCTTTGATTCGGTGAAACCATCAGCAGTTACAATGGCTCTGAAACCCTGCGGTATTGAAGATGCATACAGTAATATTATTAATAACATCTATGAAAATGCAAGTACAAAGATTTGGCTGTTTGAGAATACAACACACATACAAATTGGAAAGGGAGTGAGACAAGGTGACACCATATCTCCGAAGCTCTTTGATGCCACATTGGAAAATGCCTTTCAATCACTGAACTGGGAAAACAAAGGGATAAAGATTAATGGAGATTATCTAACCCACCTTCGTTTTGCAGATGACGTAGTCATTTTTGCAACTACCCCATCAGAGCTGCAGAATATGATCCAGGAACTTGCTGACAAGAGTAAAGAAGTGGGATTAAAAATGAACTTTCAGAAGGCAAAAGTAATGTTCAATGCTTTTACAAGAAATGAAGATTTGTCGATGGATTAAGAAAAGCTGGTGATAACAGACACGTACGTTTATCTTGGACAGCAGATATCAAGTGAGGGTCACATTGATGAAGAAATTAATCGGCGTACAAAACTTGCCTGGAGAGCTTTTGAAAGAAACAGCCTAATTTTCAAGAGCAATATGTCATTATGTCTTAAAAGAAAAGTGTTTGATCAATGCATCCTTCCAGTGCTTACGTATGGTGCAGAGACGTGGACCTTAACTAAAAGAGACATACAAAAGCTGCAGACAACTCAAAACAGCATGGAGCGGTGCATGCTTGGTGTAACCAGGAGAGATAAGAAGAGGAACTCTTGGATCCGAAAAATGACAAGAGTGAAAGACATCATGATCAGAGTTAAATCCCTGAAATGGCAATGGGCTGGACATACTGCCAGAAGGACAGACCATCGATGGACAGCCGAAATTTTAGATTGGATTCCAAGGGACAGGAAAAGACCCAGAAGAAGACCACATGGGAGATGGGAGGCTGAAATTCGAAAGTATGCGGGAGTGAGATGGAGGAGACTGGCACAAGACAAACCGTTGTGGAGGAAACTTGGGAGACCTTCGTCCAGCAGTGGATTGATAATGGTTGACAATGATGATATGGTCATGGATGTTGTAATGATTACACGCCTTTTGCTATTTCCGACGTTTGGAAACTCCTATTTCGCAAACAAGTGCTGAATGATAATATCTAACTGCTTCTTTATCGCGTTTGTTTTTCCTCCACGTGACACTCCAGGAGGAGTGGTTGTGACATCTATGAACACGTCATCGGCGTACACGTGGTAGCATTTGGCATTAACTGTATATATATGACTTGTGCTGTTGTACCCAATGTATAGTCTTTCACCTGAGGATGTGCTAGTTGCTTGCACGAAATACCTAATGTTTTAACCTACTGTACATGGTTTTCTTAACTTGTATATAGTTTTTAACTTAGTAGTGTTTTAGTAAATAAATTTTATTAATTGAAGTACCGTTTTTTATTAATTGAAGTATGGGACTTTTGGAAACGGAGATATAGCGAAGTACCATTTTATTAATTGAAGTATGGGACTTTTGGAAACGGAGATATAGCGAAGTACCATTTTTATTAATTGGAGTATGGGACTTTTGGGAACGGAAATATAGCGCCAAATGCAATTAAGTGACTTTTTACAAGTTAAATTGTGCAGTGTGAAAGCTAAACCTCTGCAAAAAGTGTTGCACATAACTTTGACTGTCGGATGAAAAATCATTAATTTTTAATCCAGCTTTTTGCGATGTAGATACCGCACCAAGCATAAATGTACTTATTCATTACCCAGAGGGAAAACTGTGCATCGCAGTAATTCGAAAACACATTAATCATTATTTTTATGGTTAGTGCTCAGCGCAAACAGTTTTTTGAATCCGACTTACCCATGTGAAGATGCGTCTATAGACGAATTTCCGGACATGCAGCAAAAAAAAACTAAATTATGATATTGCACATACGTTAATACGATGCTGCACAACCACATGTTTTTTTTTTTTTTCTTTACAAATGACGCGTGATCAAACTTAAGCTACTGAAGTTTGTAGTAACTTCCTAAATTAGCACGAATAACTTGTCTGAATGACTTTTCCATTCCAAGAATTTCCGAGCGAAATGAGAATTTGGTCAATCTGAATTGCGGCAGATGCTGTTTCGGGAATAGATTTCATGAGAAAGAGCATTTCTGGGAAAAACGAATTTCCGGAAAAGAGATCCAGCATATTTATGTATATATTTATTATTTATTTATTTATTAGGTTACTGTTTCTACAGAGCTGTCTGATGCCTTTATTAGACTTTCGGAATCTAAGTGCTTTTGGTTTTTCTTCGGAAAATTTCTCTGTCACTTGCAGCGGGAACCAACGATTACATTGAGGTTTTCGATCAAGACAAAGCAAAGCATCCTCCTCGTCCGTACATGGGAGATGTTTTGCTTTATGGCATTATTTAACAAATTTCATCCGTAACTAAAACCTAAGTGGTATGGAGATCAATTATTCACAACTAACAGGATTCTCAAAACTTGATAAAAAGTTTCAGTCTCTTTTCTTTGTTTTTTCTTTACAACTTAAAGATGGTTCAGAACCTAGTTTTAATGCAACAAAATTTGCTTCAAATGAATTTTAATGGAACGTTAATAGAAAAATTTAAATATAGTAAATAGAAAAAACTGACTCTGTGCCAGACGGTTTCAACGTAGAAATGATGATTAACAACGATTCCACGGAAATGTGTACAGAAGAAATTTAATTTCTCCACTATGCATAGGCTTAGCCAGGGAGGCATGTCCTTAGGTCTGTATACATATATACACAGTCGAGTCACATGATTGTGAACACCTCCTACTTTTGATGTCAACAGCGCGTAGCTAATGAAATAAGGTACGTGTCGTGAGCTGGCTTGGGGGTTATATGAGGTGTGCTGTATGCAATCTCAAAACATATCACTCGTTTCTGTCATGGATAAAAGAAGCGATTTATCAGATTTGCAAAAAGGGATGATTATCGGTTATCGGGCTGAGGGTGGTAGTACACTGACGTGCAAAAATTAAGGACGAGACGGTTTTTCGAATGTAACGTCGTGCAGAAGTGCTCCACATCGACTCAAATCATACCATAAGATCCCCAAGATGTAAGAATATGGGACAAGTGAGCAAAACCGTCCAAACAAGGAATCCAAAGGATACAAAGGCACTTCATTGAAAAGGTAGCTTCGAGCACAACTGGACAGAAGACAGAAACGTTCATTTGACATGCGGCTGCCAAGAAAAATCCAGTCTTTAGTAGGGGATATGATCACCCCTGACTGCGTTGCAGAATTTACAACGTCTGTCCATGCTGAGGACGCCGTTGTCAAGGAGCTGTTGAGGCATCGCGGCCCATTCATCTTGTAGCGCCAACGCAGCTGCGGAATCGTTGCTGGTGACTGGTGACGTGCTGCCAAGCGTCTCCCGAGAAGGTCCCACACGTGTTCGATTGGATTTAGGTCCGGAACCTTGCGGGCTAATCCATGCGTTGAATATCTTTCCTCTCCAACAGCTCTGCGACAGCCACTGTACGATGAGGTGTAGCGCTGTTGTCCATGAAGAGGAACTCAGGACCCACAGCACCTCTAAACAGACGCACGTGAGGCAGCAGAACCTCGGTACAATAGTGGACACCAGTGACTGAACCTCCTTGAAAGATGTAGAGGTCAGTACGGCTACCAAGCTTGATTCCGCCCCAAACAAGAACTCTGCCACCTCCAAACCGGTCCCTTTTGATGATGTTGGAGGTGTGCTTGCGTGTTCCCTGCTTTCTCCAGATGTGTATACGTCCAGAATTGCTCGTCAGACTAAATCAGCTCTCATCCGTAAAAGAACTCGACCCCATTGCTGATGTGTCCAGTTCTTGTGTTCCTGGCACCACAGAAACCGCCGTCTCCGATGAGCAGGCGTTAATGGCACACACCGTACTGGTCGTCGTGCAAATAAACCATTTTTGTGCAGCCTCCTGGCCACGGTAAAACGCGATAACGAACGTCCAGATGTCTGTTGCATGACCCTTGCGATTTCTCCCGCTGTCTGCCGTCTGTCTCTTCTTGCCTGTAGGACAATATACCGGTCGTCCGCCGCCGTGGTTGCTCGTGGACGACCACTGCTAATCTCTCGGACAGCTGTTCCTGTCGTTTGAAACGCTCTCCTAGCTCGTGAAACGATGCTGTGAGCGATCCCGAACTCCTCGGCCACACTAGTCACACTTCGACCTTCTTCCAACTTCCCAGTGACGCGACCTCGGGTAAAGTCATCCAGATGTCGTCTACTGAATTACCTGTTGGCCATATCACACGGTGGCAGCAACTCCATGTCGTTCAAATCGATGTACACCGTGCAATAGCTTTCACCGAACTGCTGAGCGTACACCGCCCCCTCCGACCCCCCACGTCATGCTGCATATATGCGCATGCCCTACCGTATCGGACCCTAGTCTATCTCCTGAGTGGTCTTTCGGTCCGTTCTGCTTGCTCGTTCCACTGTTTTGCTAATTTCTCCTCTTCGTCTTTAATTTTTGCACACCAGTGTATTTCTGGTACAGCGCAGTTTGTGAACTGTTCGCCTGCTGCTGTGATTAAAGTGTACCGTGATTGGAGAAATGGCATCATTGCGAATAAGCGACGTGGAAACTGCGGAGCACCACGTGCCGTTGATGTGAGAAGTGAACGTCGGCTTCGAAGGTGCGTGAGGGCAGATCCACACGCTACAGTGGATCAACTCACTAGCCGAATGAACCAGGAGGCTACTGGATGTGTGTCTAAAATGATAGTCCAGTGAACCCTGATGCGTACGAGTCTCCGATGCAGACGGATGGTGAATTTACCTATGCTGACGAAGGTGCATCGGCCGACAAGGCTTTCATTTGCACGCTCGGAATTGGACCTCCGGTGATGGGCGAAGGATTGTCTTCTCCGATGAGTCACGTTTTCTGCTCCATCGAACGGATGGACGTTGGCGTATAAGGCGAGAAACATCGGAGAACAAACACTCTTCAACCGTTGCTCGAAGAACACCAGCTGGTGGGTGCAGCGTTTTGGTCTGGGAAATATTTTCGTGGCATTCTCTGGGTCCACTCATAGCTGTGGAAAGCACTGTGGACCGGATTCGTTATGAATCCACTCTTGCAGACCACGTACACCCATACATGTTGATTGTCTTCCCTGGGGAGGATGGGATTTTCCAGCACGACAATGCGACGTGTCACACAGCTGTAAATGCCTGAGAGTGGTAGGAAGAGCACGATGAAGACTTCAAAGTACTTCTCTGGCCCCCTAATTTCCCAGACTTAAACCCAATTGAGCATCTGTGGGACCACCTCGATCGTGTTGTTCGCTCTATGGATCCTCCACCACCTGTCAGATGCATTGCAGTCAGCATGGCTCCACATACCTGTGAACGCCTTCCAGCACCTTACTGAGTCACTCCCAGCCCGTCTAACTACTGTCCGCGCTGCACACGGCAGTTCCTCTGGATATTAGCTGGTGGTCACAAAAATGTGACTCGACCGGGAATATATATGGACACCCCTGTAGCGTACTTAACTATTTTAAACGTGTGTATGCGGCGGCTTACTGAACACTACATATAAAGTCAGTTCTTATTATTCAATCACTGTACGTAAAACATGAGTCACATATTTGTCAGATGAAGTTCAAGAAATTGTTACAATTCTTATTTCGTTCAGTCAATATCTCATCAGCACTTCACTCGGATATTCCAAAATCTAACAGTACTAATATTTTAAAGCTGATTAACGTGAGTCAGTAAGCAGAAAACTTGTTTAAATAACTCCAACGCTAAATGTATAACAACACAACTCGAGCACGCAGATTTCAAGTAAACACAGCTTTAGCATAATCCTGCTTCCACGATTACGACACCACACCCCCGTACTTTTTTCTGCTTGCCCCAACATTATACCTCTCGTTGTTATCTGGCAACACTCACAAGTCACGAACTCTGACCTTAAGTCTGTTGCCACAAAACATTCCGTGAGTGAGAAAATATAGAGTTAAGGTTGAAAACGCTTGAAGAGAATGAACTTAAAATTTACATAGAGAAAGAAACTAAAAATGAAAGTTAAATTACAGTATACGCCATCGCCCCCCCTCCTTCCCCTTAAGAAATTTCTGGCTACGCCATTGAAGGTTAATAGAAGAAACTTACTGGTATTAATTGGTGAAAACTAATTCTAACACAGAATGTTAATAAGAACTAATTAACTGCCGCACGGATGGTCCGACGAAATATGAAAATCATGATTTATGCTTTACAGACTTTTAATGTGGTAAAATTTTGTTTTCGTTTTTCGAAGAGTCGTAAGAAAGATATTTTGGGAGGATTTGACCAGCAAACATGCTGCAGTGGCGTGTGGAAGTACAGTATTTGCGGTAATACTTTTCACAGTTACATAGGCAGGCAGCACTTCGAGAGAGAAAATATGACTTTTCGCTCAGAACAGAGCAGAACTAGATCATCTACAGTAACGTATGCGCGGATTAGGAAAAGTTCAACTGTGTGCTGATTCAATAATTGGGGATTAGCTGTTTCGAAAACCAAATATTTCTTCTCAGACAAAGTGTAGGTCACTCTCATTATAAATGCAGAAAAAAAAAAAAAACTCTACTTTTTTTCGAAACTAAGTGTTCACAAAGGGTCAGTTTTTTTTTCTCTTCTCCAATTCTTTTTTCTTTTATCTATCTCTCCAATTCTTTTTTGTTTTTTTCATGGAACAATGCAACTGCTTTTGGAATTAAGCATTTTTCTCTTTTCTCTCTGAAAAATAAAAGAAAAAAGTAAGTCCACTAAGAAGGATAAATAAACGTCCCTTTACTTTAACCATTTTTAGGGGGTGGGGATGCTCTGTGTATCTGTCCGGCTGTCCGCGAAAAGATCGCTACTGCTAATCCGATACGAAAAATGTTCTTCTTCTCCCGTCAAAACTCAGCATGGCCGATATTGTCCATATAATTTCCACTTTTCCTGCTGGTTGTTGCAAATATATTTCGCAAAACTTTTCAGGTGATCTTTGCCTCAAAATGATGTTTTATACATATTTTTCTCTTTTTTATCGACTTATTCGGCGTCATACTATGTATATTTTCGGATATTCTTCTGCCTAATTTTCTCGCTGGGAAGTGCAAATGAATATTTTCAGGTTGTCTTATGGGATGTGTAGCGAAAAAAAAAAAGCTGTTTTAGAGAAAAATAATGTTTTTCAAAGAGATTCAGCTAGGTGCGAGCAAGAGTTTCCAATTTTACATTTTGGGAGTCTGTAAACTAAGAGATCATATTTCAAAACCAGCACTGAATTGTTTAGTTGGGATGAGGTATTTCCATTACCAAGATTCCACATTACTTCTGTGAAATGTTATTTGATTTTTGTTTTCCCCACGAGGGTTAGAAGTGGCGCATTTCTTAAGTTCTAATAACAGCAGTAGTTACAATGGCAGCAGTAATAATAACACAGGTTTGGTCTATAAGTACTTCCTTTGGCAAAAGCAAAAGTTTCAATTTTATGTGTATCACAATATTGACAAATGCATAACATGAGTAAAACTTTGTGACCCCGCACACCATGTGACGTTTGGATCGTTTCTGGCGCCGAAGTGAACACACGTGAAGACCAAGGGTGGATACAATTCTATCTGTGACACGGGCAGAATCAGTCAAATCTGAAACTATGGTTGTAATGGGCAAGGGACGAAATTTGACCAAGTTGGAAAAGGGCGTGATCATTGGATACAAAGGATGGCAGTATCCGAAAAAGGGCGAATTTTTTTTTTTTTTTTGGGATGTTCACGGACGACTGTAGTAGAAGTGTACCGAGAGTGGATGGCAAGAGGCGCAGCGCATAGCCGGCTGATGGGTATTGGACGGCCACGGCTTCTGATTGCTCTGGGAGAGGCAGACATTTAGCGTGGTAGTCCACGAAGGAATCATTCAATGAACTACAGCAGAAAAAGTGCATATGGCAATCCAAGGGCAAAAATCCGCACTTGCCGGAACTTTCAAATCCGTATCAAATATTCCTTAATAATGGCACCGACTATGGGGGCAAGGTGAATCTCGCCCCTTCAATAATTTTACTGGGGGGTGGGGGCATGCCCACCCAATATTTTTCATCCTGTTTAATTAAATAATCGCTTTGGCCTCATAAGATGGACTAAGATTCACTTTATGAGGCCAAAGCGATTAATTTCGAAAAAAATTCATAAATGACGAAATAATTAAACTCCCTCCCCCTCCCCCATTATTCAGCATTGCTCGTTTGATAAGAAACTGAATTGTCAGCCCCGTAATGTGTTGGACATGTTCTCTTGATATGTGGCAAACGTTCAAAACAATTATCAAAAACAAAATAAATAAAAATACAGAAACGTATAATCTCTAGCGTCTTTGTTTATCTATTTATTTTTTGCACTTATTGTTCTTTGTTTGAGAAACACCGCTAATTTTTATTTTTTATGAACATTTAGAAATGAATTTTCTGGATATTTTTATGAAATCCAGGCTGAATTTTATTCTTAAAAATATTAATATTCAGCAAAAGAATATTTTTGGTTCCTTGTTCATTTACTCATGAGCAATTGCAATTGCACTGTAAAATATGCATCCAATCTCGTAGTTTATCTTTTTGCCTCCCCCTTTATTTTCCTCCTTGTAACGGAAGAGGCATGCCCCTCCCACGTCTGATATCTCCCCCCCCTTCCCAATAATGTAGTGAAGTCCCTGTTGCTTAATACAGAAAAATAGACTTTAAGAACCCATTGTTTAACGGCATCAGGTCAAGTGACTTTTTAAAAAAGTGAAATGGTTCTGGTGCCCAGGAACGTCGCTAGACATCAAAACCAGGGTGGGCGACGAGTGGACCATTATTATTTTTGCTAGAGCAAGTTTGATAGAAACTTTATTTACGAAACACTGAAAGAAAGAATTTTTAACGCTTTTTACTACCGGCTACAAAGGAATTCGTGCAATACCCCTTGGACATACATACATACACACCTGGATCTGACTAGTTACGCGACTGGTAAACTGAAAAGATAACATGACAATGGCTAGTGGATTAGTTAGTGGTGCAAGATCCAACTCTTGCTCCGAATGCACTGTCTTAATTGCTTTTCAAAATTTTGCATTTCTTCTTATGAAAATAGTACTATGCTCGAACAATTTCTTCAAAGAAACACATTCTTTTTGTTTATCTAAATCAAACTTTAACGTCGCGAAACAAATACACAATACTTTTCCCTACCAAGTACCTTTCTTCAAGCCAGCGAACTTGCCATGCACTCCTCTTCTCCAAAGCAGTCGTCAGCCATGTCCTGCCCCATCACTCTCTCCTAGCAGGCTTAAGAGCTCTACTGTAGCTTTAGACTCCATTTTCCACGTTGTAATCCCCTACTTAATAGCACAAACAAACAGCAGATCAATTAGTAATCGCCACTGTAAGTGAATTCCTATCCACGCTCCTCATTCACCCCTGATCATACAAACATGCAAAAAAAAAAAAAAAAAGGCTTAAACTAATAATTTGGAAAGTGGGAAACAAATGAATTTTTATTGTCCTGCGGATGCTATTTTGATAACTTTTCTACGGAGAAGTAAACAACGCAGTTCCTAGGGAGAAATACTAGGAAAAACACGAGACTTATTTTTGCATGGAAAAGTCCAGATTTTAAAGTGAATAATATTGAAAACTGGCACTTCTTGGACTGGATGGGTGGCAGGCTGGACAGGACAAATTTCAGGGAAGGCTCACCCCTTGGCGATGTCCCTGCTGGTATGTGATAATCTTGAGAAGTGTCTTAGGTTCAATATTGAAATGAATCAGTTTCGATCGCAATTGTAGCCTTCGCTGTGGCCTGTGCTAAAAGAAATTTCAACTGACCAAAATTAGCCTGATGACAGAACTAAGTAAGCAAACAAAAAGAAATTCCATGATAATTTAAGCAATTATGTAATAACATCTCAAAATTTGTTCAAAGGAGCAGGGCAACGAAAATCTTCAAGTATGGAAATCTGGATGGAAATCCACACCTAAAAAATAGAGAGGCGCAGCTTTCTGTCTATACTGTAACTGTTCTTTAAAAAAAAATGGCGCCGAACACTTTCTGAAGGTCCTTAAAAAATCAGGACGCCATATCAACAGCTACACCCTACTCAAAAGTAAACCATTTTAAAAATTGCTATGTCCTCGAATCCCTAAATGTGTCTGTGTGTGTGTGTTCCGATTTCTAAATGAGTAGATCTCTATCTTGTTTTGATCGATTTACACCAATACATATGAAAAACCTTAATAAGGAAAACTGCTGACTAAGGAAGTACAGCTTTATCGGCCTTCATCGGGGGAAAAAAAAAAATGGAAAAGAAAATTCCGTAAGAAACTAAGTGGTTCTTGATCTCCTTCTTTCTCTTCTTTTAGGCGAACTTATGAAATTTGATCTGAATTGGAATATATCAATGCTAGAATTTTTACTTTCCTTTTATGATAACGCTATGATACGACGCAGTGGCATTCTGGAAAAACTTGGGGCTCCCGTAAAAAATATCTTCGATGCTGTTTTGAGAAAATCTGTTAGCTTTCCATTACTGAAAAGTTTAAATACCGTACTATTAACTAGGTTTTATGGACTTTTTAATAATCCAAATTCTTTGGAACCTGTAGGTGTTTTTCATAAAACCAAAATTATTGCACTTTATCATGAGTAACGCAAATACGCTAATTGTTATTAAAATGATTACCCTAGTTTTATACCAATACGAAGTACTACAAAACACTTAACGCCAAAGGTAATCATACTCGATGATGTGGCCGAATGCTACGAGAGGCTGACTTCCATGCGTTCATCCCAGTTAGATGGGTTCGAATCCTACGGCACCAGCTCTCTACCCTTCCCGGAACCAGTTGCACCAAATTCAGGACAGTGGTCTGGGGTAGTTAAACTTCCAAACTCATAAAAAAGGAAGTTAATCTTATCACATAAATTTTATTCTTTTAGAGAACTTTTTGAAATGTCTCACGATCGCACACATCAAACACATAACTGCCGTGCGACTAACGATCTTTTCTGATATATACGAAAATGTAGAACATGAGTAAGCAAATAAATAAGTAGCTATCAAAAACTGTGGCAGAAAAAAAAGTTAAACTACCTAGATTGTTTACTCAACATGAAAAACACACTTAGCATAATGTCACTATGTTTTGCGCATATTTAATTTTCTTCTCTTGATTCGATGAGTGGAAGTTTTGTCGTGCTAATTAAGATTTACCTTCTGATTCCTTGCCTTACCTGGATATACTGTTGAAACGCATCCCAGGGGGCCGCATTCATACCTCAGTTTATCGCAAGCCAACGTTTGTTCCACTGATGATCCCATATAACTCGTTTACTCCTAACAGTTATAAATTCGGTTCACTTCATTCTCTGATTCGCCGAGCCTATACAAACTGCTCATCAAACTCTGGTCTCTCACTAGAACTTCAGCACATTTCCACCATGGCCGAGATGTCCGGATATCCCCACCGATATTTCATTAAAACTCTTCGCAAGTTTCAGCGCCATAGCTCCACCAGACTCCGAACCCAACGTGAATTGCCTGTCATCAGGTTTGCTGGCTCTATTGCTTACCACCCCACCATAGTATCCACACTCTATAGAACGTGTCGTAAGTACAACTACAGTTTCTGCATTTCTTCTGAACGCCTTTTCAACTTGGTCAAGTCTGATCGTGACCATGTCTCAATCATGGAAAAAAATATGGTGTATATTCCGTGTCACTACAATCTGTTGATGACTCTCTCCCTATGACAGCCTACATCGGATCAACTTGTCGGTCACTCGGGGTGAGAATCTCCGAACATAAATACAATGTTCGCACCCATTCATCCGCAACGGCCTTAGCCCGGACAGTCAACAAAGGCGATTATTTCCCACTATGGAACGATGCTGAATTACTGTGCTCAGCCATGATTTTGGCGAACAATGTTGTAATGAAGAAACCCCGCAAATCATACCTGCTCCCTGGAGGTTCCTGTTGGAGGATCCCACTTCTACTGTAAATATGTTTTGATTACTTATTGCCATTTATATTTCTTTTCATGCATTTGTACATATTTTTATTTGTTACTTTCTGTGTAAAGCATATCCGACCTTGTAGTAAGGTGCATGCGTTGTATCTTGCTGTTGCACAGAGGTGCCTATATATAAGCCAGCGTGCCCGTGTGAGTTTTCTTGTTGCCGCGGGTAGCCTAGTGGGCAACGTTCGTGACTGCCACGGAAAGGACCTCAGGTTCGATCCCAGGCAGGTACGAACGCTCGATCCACTAAATATCCGCCGTGCGTCGATGGGCATGTTAAGCCGTCGGACCCCGGGTACTGGCCCCCCGGTAATAAATAAGGGCGTCTTCCTCCCCCTTTCTACTTCGCTTCCGTGTCACTTTCCTATCGGGCACTCTAGCCCAAATCCCCTAGCTTCCAATTTCTAAGGGTTGTTTAAGACCTGGGGTCAGACACTCCCTTCCTAAAATCCTATACATATGATATGATATGATGAGTTTTCTTGTTCTGCCTGAGGATGGGTCTGTAAAAGACAGACCTGAAAGATCTCGCACATTGTTTTAATCATTTTAACCTTTTAAACAAGTTTCAATTTTCGTAAGTAAAGATGTTTTCACAGCTTGCGATGATTCGACCTGGTTTATTTCGTGTTGAAATGGGTTATGTCTTGTTCTTCGTGCTTAAGACAGCAATATGGTCTACCGGTAAATCTTCTCTTGATTCTGTTATAAAAATAGTAAGACAAGGTGAAGCCTCTATTTCATCATCCGCGCGAAGAACACCTATATTCTGAAGGATGCCTAGTTATGTGTAAGTAATACATAACACCTTATCGTCATAAGCACAAATATTTCATTCATTAAACTTATATTTCTATTACATTATATTGCATAATATTAATATTCTTGCATAGAAAATATCGCTGTGGCTGCGAAAGAAGGCCTCAAGCCCTCTGGAATAGCTGCTCTTCCGTCGTCCAGGGTTTATAAACTGAAACTGCGAAAGAAAAAATGTTTTCTAAAAATTTTATTTATTGAAAAAAATTACGAAAAATTGCATTTCTTTTTGAAATTTCATTCAAAGCTGCCCTCAAAAGTTACTGGATATTTCTTCAACAAATTTCATGTTAAGTTTTCGCAAAAACTTTTGCAAACTCCTTTTTACTGATGTTCTTAGTCATGAGCCCCCCCCCCCACCACCACCACCACACACACACACACAATGAGGGGGTTGGGGGCTATAAGAGTACGCCCCTGATAAATTCTCGCCCACATAGGAAAGCAAGAGAAAGCATTTGCCCTCCCGTGAAAATCTGACTTTACCATTTCAGTGCTTCGGCGGTACTACGAAGTTTTTCGCGATAACATTAATTTTGATTGCTAATTTGGGTTTCCGTGTGTGTGCAGTACAAACGTTGGAAATTTACAGTAGAAAGAAGTAATATTGAATTTTTGCATTGAATGTTAGAGCACAGTTAAACATTCATGGAAATAAAGACAGAGAAATGAAAACTATGGTATCATCTTCAACAGCCGCTATTCACTGCTGGTCAAAAACCTCCCGAAATTTATCCCAGAACTTTGTTTTGAGTGTATTTTTTCTTTCTCGATGACCGATTGAATGATCGCTGGGGTTTCGTGTTGCATAAGACCCAAAGGGCGCAAGGCAACAACAAACAAATTTTCTTATTGTTCCAATATGCTCTCAGATTTCATTTTATCTATCACTTTTATGTTGCTGTTGGTCTTTTGGGTTTCAATTCATGTGTTGTGTGTGTGTGACAAAAACGGATGCGTAACAGAAAGATTAAGCGTGGAAATTTGCATACGGAGTTTGTGTATGTAATTTTTTGTTACAATTTTTGTTTGCCCCTCCTGAAAATTAAGCTATTTGCCCTGATATGACGTAATAGGGTGTTAAATTCAAGAAATTTTTGTTGAATTGCAGACGTTTATGTTTCTGCCATCAGGTGGCGTTGAATGCAACAAAGCCGTCTGCTATATTTTCGAGGCATTGTCATTGTGTTCAAGAGGAAATCATGGCTGCGTGTCGGTACAGGAGAGGTACAACCGTTCTTCAGGGATGGGGATTATGAATCTCGTAAACAATAAGCGTGGACGAGACAAATAAGGGGAACGTGCCACGGGTATTTATCCCTGCAGATGTATGTGTGAGTGTGCGTGGGAGGGGTGTAGTTCTGTTTGGGACATAATAGTACGAGGAACGTTTCCGATTGTCGACCCCTGAGCAGATGCAACAGTGGTCCAACTGACAGGCCCTCTCATCCACCCCTCCCCGTCCTCAATCGGTTGGGTTACTTTTACCACACAGTGCGATGTATTCATTCTATTTGAAAGGGTCCCTTATTTCGAATCTGGCTCTTTGTAAAGTCACCCCATTTTTCGAGGTTTGTTACTTTGTTTACATTATCACCAGGACATTCGGCGATTTCTGAAAAGCAGCATATCTTTCACGCTGGTTTCATCACACAATCAAATGAACGTTTTATTATTATTGAGCGACGCATGCATGCTTCAAGTTTCAGACGCGGTGGATATTTACGTCTTGGCTGAAAAATATTAAATTAACGCTGGTGAATTTTAAACAGCACTCAATAAAAATAAATTATTCATTATATTATTATTATTCATTATATTCACTATTTTTGTTACTTTAACGCATCTGACTTAACTAATTATTAAAGCAAGGTATGATATTCAAGTAACATTTTACTAAATATTTTGCAGCCATAAAAATCGTGAAATAATTATGGTAACAGTGAAATGTGCGGCATATTAAATAAAAATTTCCCAGCTGTTAACATTCCAAATAGCTCTTTGAAGAATATATATACTTGTGTGTTTTTGATCTGCATATCTATCCCAGCTGTGATCTTAGCATGAGTACAGTTCTTCCCTTGCTAAATCTTCTTTAATAACAACAACAACCAGGGACGGATTGGGTCGATGAAACCCGGCCGGAAATGTGGTTCACTACAGAAACCCACAGAGGAACACTTTATAAATTTTCTCCTGAAAAAGTTCTGTTAACTCGTTAATTCCTGAGTGAAAGAGAACTGTTGAAAAAACTAATTAAGTCGTAAACAAATTTTAACAGCAATTTAAGGGAAACAGAAATTTGAAAATCCACTCATGACTGAACGTAGAATATCAAACCATGCTCAAAACAGGGTGTTGTACCAGATTATTATATTTACTTGATCACTGATCGTCTATGGAGCAACGCTATTCGCACCACCTCCTTGAATAGATGCCTTTTTAAAGTCTACCCATTATTCTGACTCATGAACTACCATTTTGTTCTATGAACCAGTACCGGTAAATCGTTGTTTCTTTTAAGAGCACTATGGTTGGGACACGGATTTCGAAACATCTCTGCGGGAGAATCGTTTTGTGATCCATGTCTGTACGTGGATGAGGGAGTGGGGATGATTTACCATCAAAATTGTTATTACTGCCATCACCAAGATTACAAAAGGGGAATAGGGCCTACCAATGACACTTTGACTCCAAGTCCAACGACCTACGCTTAACCGTAGTTGGCTTAATTTATTTATAACAGCGTGCTCGGTCGGGTGGCAAATTTTTCACTGAAGTAGAAAGAATTTTGCTTTGTCATTTTAGAGCACCCAACATGTATACAGATAGAAGAAAACTCCAATGTTTTTAAAGACAATAACATTTCAGACAGTCAATACCTCGTATAAAACTCAAATGAAGTTAACGATTATTATTCATAAGTACCAAAATAATTATTCGTTCTTTCTAAACAATCCGGACATAGAGGATACTAGAAAGTGGGCCATTTCGCAAGTGTTCCACCGGGAAATATCCCGGTGTCCCTGTGGGCCAATCCGCTCCTGACAACAACAACAACAACAACAAAAGAAAATAGCTGAGATTTCTCCAATCGACTGCACAGCAGTTTTCATATATCACCAATTTTGAGAGTATAAAAGTTGCAAAATCGCTTTACCTTCAAACACTCATCAGACTTTCGAAAGATCAACAAGATACTTCTTGATGCTGTGCAGAAAAGAGCATTTCACTTAAGTAACAACCGTGCCCTCATTATTTGTCTTCTGTCCTCTTCATGCAATATGTCAGGGCACCTCTGCATGCAGTGGCGTACCGAAAGACTTGGACCCCCCCCCCCCCCACACACACACACAAATATCTTCGAGGCCTTTTTGCAAAAATCTATTAGCTTTCGATTACTGATTTTTTTAAATTTCATACTGTGAACTATGTGTTACGGGCGTTTTAATAATTTAGTTTTTTGGAACCTGCAGGCATTTTTCATAAAACCAAAATTACTGCGTTTTATTGTCTGTGACACAAGTGCTCACGTGGTAATTAAAATGACGGCTCAAATTTTATACCAATAAAAAAGACTACAAAACAGTTACGCCGAAGTTAAAGATATCATGCAAATTTTATTTTTTCAGTGAACAAAGGCCAGCCACGATCACATACAAAACCCGTAACTGCTGTGCGCCAGTGTCTAATGACTTTTTCCAATTTATACGAAAATGTATAACATACAGTAGCGAACAAAAGCATTTGGCGAAACAGTTTTTCGATCATAACTTTTTTTCTGCTGGACCAAATCGGGTCATTTTGGGATATGATATGTGTTGATTTGTGGGTTACAATGCCGCGTAGTTTGTATTTCGCACAGAGCGAATTTTTCTTTCGAAATGGGCCATATTCAAGAGTCGTCAATTATTACCCATTTGTTTGCTGCATGTATTAATGTTTTTCTTGTGATTTTTGTGGGTTTTGTGATGTGTAGTGTGATTAAAAGTCAATCTTAGGTTTTCAGAAATGGGTGAAAAGGGGGAGATCCCTGTTGGAGCTCGCCAGGTGGCCGTGAACATGATGGAATCCAGAATGCGCGTCACCGACATTGCGAGGGCCCTTAAGATCCGACACCAGTCCATTTCAGCTATCCTGCAACGTTATAAGAAGACTGGGATCGTCGAGAACAGTCCGCGATGTGGTAGGCCTCGTTCCACTACGTTGCGTCAGGATAGACACATCCTCCGTCGATCTCGTGCTGATCCCACCTTGACTGCTGTAGACATCGCCACCGAATTCCGCGACAGCGACGACCTGAACGACAGCCGAATGACCATCTCCTATCGTCTCATTGCTGGTGGATTGAATGGAAGACGCTCATCGGAGTGTCTTCCATTCAAGAAACCACTCATCGGAGTGTCTTCCATTCAAGAAACCACTCATCGGAGTCAAGAATCGACGAGCCAGAGTCGCGTTCGCGCGCCGTCATGGACACTGGACCGCGGCGGACTGGAGTAAGGTGCTTTTCACCGACGAGTGCAAGTTCAACTTGTTCGGAAGTGATGGCATCCGATACGTACGACGTCCGTGTGGCCAGAGATTCAACCCACAGTTCATTCAGCCGACTGTCAAGCACGGAGGAGGATCTCTCATGGTTTTTTTTTTTTTTTTTTTTTTTTGATTGGAGGTTTAACGACCACCGTGAGCAACTCAATGGGCTATAAGCAGTCGCCCGTCCCTAATTTAGGGTCCCTGGTTCCAGGGACGGGAGAGAACCAGTGCAGTAAGACAAACACAACATCCATGCCTCACCGGAATTCGAACCCGTACCCCGTTCCGACGAATGATCAGAGGCCATCGCTTAGACCACTGCGCCACCGAGGTGGCTCGCTCATGGTTAACGGCGCCTTCTCTCGCAATGGAATGGGCCCCATCATCAAGATTGACGGAACAATGACCGGCCAGAGCTACACGAACATGCTCATCAACGATGTCTTCCCATGGGCAAACCAGAACATGCCACCCGGATGGATCATGCAACAAGACAACGACCCAAAGCACACCTCCAGAGTAGCGAAGGCAGCCTTCCAGCAGCAACAGGTCACACTTCTAGACTGGCCAAGCCAATCTCCAGACCTCAACCCCATCGAGCACATGTGGGAGGAGCTGGAGAGACGATGTGCGAAGAAAACCTGCCGGAATAGGGCTCATAAGTTCGACCAGCTGTCTGCAGAATGGGCGCGAATTCCGCAGCTCACCGTCGAGAAGCTAGTGGACTCGATGCCGGCCCGTTGTGCAGCTGTTATTAAGTCTCGTGGTTATCCCACTAAGTATTAGTTATTGTTTTGTCGTTTTCTCGTACTTGTTTTCTGTTATCGTTGCATTAAATGAATGTGATACACACCTACTTTGTTGGTCAATTTGTATGATCTTTGAGATTAAGCTCGGTACCTAATCTGTGTTAAGGTTTCCGATCCATCTGCATATGGGTCATGTTTACAACTGAATAACACATATCATATCTGAAAATGACCCGATTTGATCCAGCAGAAAAAATATTATGGTCGAAAATGTGTTTCGCCAAATACTTTTTTTTCGCTACTCTAAGTAAATAAATACGTAACAGTTAAGAATTGTGACGCAAAAAAAGTAAAGCTACTCAAATTATTTACTCTTGATCATGAAAAACGAACTAAACATAATGCGCCACACTTTTAACTATGATTTGCATATAGTTGAAATTTTTTCTCTTGACACTTGTAAAAAAATTTACGTGTCTGTTTCTTCGTATTCACGAACAATATCTCTTAGTTCGTTATATTCGGATGGATGCGTAGTTATGGGCAAGCAACTGTAATACGCCGCTTCCTCATTAGCATAAAAATTTCAAAATGACATTTCTTTCACATTCTTTCGTTTATAAACGTGTATAGGAACTGTTCTTATGACTGTGAAAAGGTACCTCAAGTTGTCTGGAAGAGCTGATGCTTTTCCGTCATACAGTTTTTATAAACTAAAACCGCGAGAGAGAAAGTGAGAAAACGTTTTTCTTCTTAATACTTCATTCAAAGATTACTTTTATTTTTTTAACCAGTTTCATATCAAGTTTCAACAAAATATTTTGTAGAATCTTTTTGTTGAGGCTAGAGGCACTCGTAGCCACGAGACCCCCCCCCCCCCCCGCAATGCGAGAGTTGCGGGGCTACCAGTACGCCCCTGTCTGCATGTCTTTCACATTTACACTTACAACAGGCGCGACGCTGCGGCTGGGCTGAGGGTGGGTTTCTGCCCACCCAACTTTTCTTTGAGCCCACTCTTCAGCCCCCCCCCCCTCCAAAAAATATTAAAAACATATGGCAGTTGCAACCATTTAAGATTTTAGAGAACTTGGATAAACGAACGTGAATTTCTCGAGTTCACTGAAATTTTATTGTATAAAATGATTGTTTTGTTAAATTTAGTGTTTTTTTACTTCTACGAAATGGAGGAAGTCTTCTGATTAATTTCTAAGAGAGTAGTAGAAACACACCATTTTTGTAATTATAGTTTAAAAAGATGAGAGGGGGGGCGGAGACAGAGAGAGAGAGAGAGAGAGAGAGAGAGAGAGAGAGAGAGAGAGAGAGATTCCTTTTTAGGTTACAAACTATAATTAATAAACAGCCTCATGAAAGAAAAATAAATAAGAAAAAAAGACGCGCCTAAGCTAAAATTGTGGAGAAACAGTAACTTGCCAAAGAGATTCATATCCATGGTTCCTATATCACATACGCACATTGAATAAATACTGCGAACAGTATTCACTTAGAAATTTTTTTACTAGGAATAACATTATGAGCGTCGTCTAAAATCTACATGAATGTTTTGTCCAAATTTCTGCCAAGCACCTCAAAATTTGTGCCTGCTTAGCCCCCCTCCAATAGCCCACCCAGTTCTGAGCGCCTGGCGTCGCCACTGACTGCTCTTAAAGGAGTTGTCAGCTGTATGTACCGTTTACACGCTGAAAGTGGTTATTTAAAGCACCACTGAAAAGGGTTGTCTGCTCCAGGGGCGTGGCCCACTGGGAAACCGGGACGTTTCCCGGTGGGCCCCTTCCGCATATTTTGCCTCTTTCTTACTTTCTTAAAAATGTTTTCAGTTCAGTTGTTTTAAACACACAACTGAACCACAACACTTTTTTTATAAGCGAAATGCACATAATGTAATTATAACGAGCAGGGGAAAAAAAACTATTTTGAATTAAGGAAAAAAAATTCCCTCACCAGGCAACTGCTAGAATTCCAACTACAATCGATGGGCCATGTGTGTTTGCAAACTTCTGGGTTCACTTAGTAGCTGCGGAATGAGAATATGTACCGTATGTTGGAGGGCGGGGGTGTGTACAAGATGCGATGTTCTATATATTCCCCAAGGAAGGGAGGGGGGTGTAGTTGATTTTACTCCTATGGGTTGTAGGAGGCATTAGTGCTGTGCTCATAAGAGCTGAGTTCGGGCTCAATTTTAAGAGCCCGAGTGCGAAGTATGTCAGCCCTAGCCCGCCCGAGCCCGAAATTTATATTGCAGGATAGAGCCCGGGCCCGAACGAGCCCGAAAACTATGATTAATCTGTTTAAGCAATAAAAAAAGTCTCCTCTTCCAAGCTTCCACTCCTTAATCTCCGTGAAACTGCGGAGTGAGGAAGGGATATCTATCTACACTGACGGAAAAAAAAATCCCAACACCACGAAAAAATAGTTGTAGAGGAATGAAATGGCGGCAATACATTTGTATAGGTAACATATTTAATCGATTAAGGTTTCAAGATCACAGCTTATTGTAAGCGCGAGAAGAGCCATTTTAAATGTGAAATGCTGGTACATTAATAACCGGTGTAACCGCCGGACTGTTGAATGCAAGCACGCAAACGTCCATGCATTATGTCGTACAGGTGCTGAATGTCAGTTTGTGGGATGGAGTTCCACGCCTGTTGCACTTGGTCGGTCAATACAGGGACGGTTAATGCTGGTTGGGGGTGACACTGGAGTTGTCGTCCAATCATGTCCCATACGTGCTCGATTGGTGAAAGATCTGGTGATCTAGCAGGCCACGGCAACATGTCGACACTCTGTACAGCATGTTGGGTTACAACAGCGGTATGCGGGCGAGCGTTATCCTGTTGGAAAACACCCCCTGGAATGCTGTGCATGAATGGCAGCACAACAGGTTGAATCACCAGACCGACGTACAACTGTGCAGTCAGGGTGCGTGGGATAACCACGAGAGTGCTCCTGCTGTCATAGTAAGTTGCTCCCCAGACCATAACTCCAGGTGTGGGTCCAGTGTGTCTCGGCCGCAGACAGGTTGGTTGCAGGTGCTCACCTGGCCTCCTTCTAACCAACACACGGCCATCACTGGCACCCAGGCAGAACCGGCTTTCATCAGAAAACACAACAGATCTCCACTCCGTCCTCCAATAAGCTCTAGCTTGACACCACTAACGTCGCAAACGGCAGTGGTTTGGAGTAAGTGGAATGCACGCTACAGGACGTCTGGCTCGGAGCTGTCCTTTAAGTAACCGATTTGTAACAGTTCGTTGTGTCACTGTGGTGGCAACTGCAGCTCGAATTGCTGCCGCAGACGCGGTACGATGCGCCACGGCCATACGCCGTACACGGCGGTCTTTCCTCTCAGTAGTGCCACGTGGCCGACCGGAACCCGGTCTTCTTGAGGCAGTACCTTCCCTTCAATCATGCACAGTGGCTACATTCCTGCCAAGTCGTTCTGCAATATTGCGGAACGAAAATCCACCTTCTCGTAGCCCTATTACACGACCTCGTTCAAACACCGTGAGCTGTTGATAATGGCTTCTTCGTCTTCTTAAAGGCATTCTTGACTAACATCAACACACTACGTCGAATCTGGACGATAACTAACGCTCACGAACGTTACAGCGCGTATTTACAGCAAACCTGCTTTGCATGTTCCGAGGGGCGCTACTAGCACCACACGTATGCGCCGAGCGCGAAATTTGCATAGACGTCATCTTACAGATGTACTCTCACCGTCTACCAACTGTCGTTTATCTAACACAACCCCTTCTTGGTGTTGGAATTTTTTTTTCTGTCAGTGTATTTCTATAGTTTCTTTGACCATTCATTTCATCCTGAAATGTTTCGAGGGGAAATCGGGAGGCACAACAATCTACGTATGTTAATAATATTGCGGTGGGAGCTGAACACGGCTAATTTTTTTTTTATTTCACTATATATTTTTTTTTTCACTACTTTGGTTAAAGTAGTGAAACATGCTCACACATGTTTGATAAAGTTGCAGAACAATGCTAGATAATGGTCATTATGGGATGTCATCATCATTGTCAACCATTATCTATCCACTACTAGACGAAGGTCTTCCCAAGTTTCTTCCACAACGGTCTGCCTTGTGCCATTCTCCTCCATGTTACTCCCGCATACTTTCGAATTTCATTCACCCATCTCACATGTGGTCTTCTACTGGTTTTTTTTCCTGTCCCTTGGAATCCAGTTCAAAATTTCAGCTGTCCATCGATGGTCTGTCCTTCTGGTAATATGTGCAGCCCATTGCCATTTCAGAGATTTTACTCTGATCATGATGTCTTCCACTTTTGTCATTTTCCTGATCCACGAGTTCCTCTTCTTATCTCTCCTGGTTACACCAAACATGTATCTCTCCATGCTGCTTTGAGTTGTCTGCAGTCTTTGTATGTTTATTTTAGTTAAGGTCCACGTCTCTGCACCATACGTAAGCACTGGAAGGATGCATTGATTAAACACTTTTCTTTTAAGACATAATGGCATATTGCTCTTGAAAATTATACTGTTTCTTCCAAAAGCTCTCCAGGCAAGTTTTATACGCCGATTAATTTCTTCATCAATGTGACCCTCACTTGATATCTGCTGTCCAAGATAAATGTAGGTATTGGTTGTCTCCAGCTTTTACCCATCAATCGATAAATCTTCATTTCTTGTAAAAGCATTGTACATCACCTTTGTCTTCTGAAAGTTCATATTTAATCCCACTTCTTTAATCTTGTCAGCAAGTTCCTGGATCATACTCTGCAGCTCTGATGGGGTAGTTGCAAAAATGACTACGTCATCAGCAAAACGAAGGTGAGTTAGATAATCCCCATTAATCTCTATCCCTTTGTTTTCCCAGTTCAGTGATTGAAAGACATTTTCCAATGTGGCATTAAAGAGTTTGAGAGATATAGTGTCACCTTGTCTCACTCTCTTTCCAATTTTTATGGGTGCTGTATTCTCAAATAGCCGAATCTTTGCACTTGCATTTTCATAGATGTTATTAATAATATTAATGTATGCATCTTCAATACCGCAAGATTTCAAAGCCATTGTAACTGCTGATGATTTCACCTAATCAAAGGCCTTTTCATAATCGATAAAAGCCATGCATAATGGAAGTTCATATTCCCTCGCTCTTTCAATTAGTTCTGTCAGTACGTGGATATGATCTATAGTGCTGTAGCCACTCCTGAATGGGATGTACTATCCACTATATGACAACACAGAATTCAAAGTGAAAGCTAATGATATCAAAAACTCATTTTGAAATAACTGTAAGATTATTTGCGGGGGTGTTCATATACGATCCTTTCCCCCCGGGATGTTCTACCTACGCAGGGTACGTACGCTCCTTGTGATAATTGACAAATGCTGCAGATGAAGGCATTTACGGAGATATCATTTCAACATGAAGTTGCAAAATGTTTTGTTTACGTTATTTACTAAGGTATCTTTACAATACATAATCGCAGTAAAAAAGCACGTTTTGTAATTGAAACAAACACATACGAATATATGATCACTAAGGGAAGAATCTGTTCGCCACGATATTTAAAAATCATTAAATTTCTAACTGTGATTGTCCACAACAGAAAAATTACAAAAATTGCAGTACAAATAGAAAAATTTACAGTGTAAAAGTTCTGTATTTCTTTTTTCATTTATTTAAATTTAAAAATCATGTCTTATGCGAAAGGATTCTTGGTACAACTCCAACATAATTTTGGTAGGAGCAGCTTTCTCTTTCTCTCAAATATTTGCTGGAATTTCTGCCCACTTCGTTGAAAATTTAAGAACTGGAAGCCCAAAGGTATGAAAATCAAGAATATTTTACGATCTGTCAAACATGAAAAGGCTATATAAGAAATAAAAAAAATAAAATAATGTTCTTACTTAAGAGATGATTTTAAACAAATAAAAATATTGAGTGTGTCCAAAATTGAAGCTTCTCCAGCGCAATTGCATACATAACTAACTAAACTAGTGATTTAAACCTGGTTATTCGCTCTTTCTACGTCGATTAAGTGAGTTTGCCATGATATTTAAATATCTTGAAATTTCTGACTGTGATTGTCCACAACAGAAAAATCTTGGCATGGGTCGATGAAAATTTTTCCGCAACACCCACTTCAATTTAAGGATGACAGGTATACTTTTTACCCCCCCCCCATACACACAGTACTATGCTTGCCATTGTTTCCAGCAACTGTACTTTTTGTTTTGTTTCTTAATTTAAAAAAATGATTTCAGTTGTGATACAACAGTACCGCAGAACTACAACTCAACGGGCCTATTTGCAAAAATTTTCTCGGGCCCTTTTGCGACCGCCAATCCGCCTCTGGTCTACTCTGTTTCTTTCATGCGTTCTATCTCAAGCATCGCTCGAAAGCGTTGTCAGCTCCGTGCATTTTCTATACGTACTGTCATGCGCCCTGCTGAAAGGAGCTGTCATCTCTATGTATCACTTAATGCTCTATCAAGTACTGCTCCAAGTAGTTGTCAGTTTTGTGTATTTTTTACACGTACCAGCATAAGCGCCACTCAGAGGATTTGTCAGTACTTTTTCTGCCACGTGTAGTTTTCCAATGCAGCGCGAGAAGCGAGAAACACAGTCATGGACCACCATTTTGCATTCATCCGAGTAAGGGTCGCCTCAACTGCGGGGTATATAGTCTAATTTAACTTTCTGTTCTTGTTTCTATCTCTTATGTTTATTCAGTTGATCTCTCATTTACATTCTTCGAACTTAACGTCATATCTGAACTCCCGGTAAGGTCTGTTCATGTGGCAACATCGGCAGCAGATCAAAGGTAAAATCTCACTGCACTGTGTGAGAGGTGGTGAGATATTGTTCGAGCTGAACTTCACGTGCTTATTCCATGATACTACTGATACTTTGTTTTGTGTATTAATTTTTATACTAATTTCGTTATGCTGAGTGTTAGTGGCGTGATTCAGATTTTGTTCCCTGTGCTTGAATTGGGTCCCTAGCTCTTAAAAAAAAGGAAGATTCGAAACATATACATTTAGTAGTAAAATCTCGTAAAAAAACCAATATACACAGGGTGCTGGAAAATAAACATGGTCGAAGGTGATTAAAACTATGAATTTTGTTTTTCATTAAATTGTTGTGGAGATGCTAAGTCGTCGTTACCTTCCTGTACAATCCATCACATCAAGATGGAATACAAACGAAATAGTGATCCGTTTGTTGCAGGAATTATATGTACGTATAAATAAATATGATTTTCTATACGTAAGTAATACGTCATGGTCATCATCAGCATTCTCAGTCTACTGCTAAATGAAGGTCTCCCCAAATCTTTTACACGACTCACTGTCTTCAGCAGTTTTTTTCCCAATCACTCTGGCATGCCATCCATTTTCCACATGCTCTTTTTCTAGGCCCTAATGTGTCTAGAGTGATATCCACTCTAGACACATTGCTAGAAAAACTGACCACCAGTTGTCCGAGGGTGGTCATTTAACGAAAGAGGACTTTGCTTCCGGATCTATTTTTCAAACATGTCTCATACATTCTCAATCGGGTTCAGATTAGGGCTTTCTGGTGGCCAGGGAGGATAGTGTAAGTCGCTATCATGTTCGCTGAACCACGGCTGAACACATCTTGCGTGATGGACAGCAGCATTATCGTCCGTGAAACATCTGTCACCTGCGGAATAAAAAGTCAGCGTTGCGGGATGGACTTGTTCGGCAACAATGTTCAGATAGATACCCCTTGAAGGGCACCCGACCTTCCAGCAATATCGGGGACACGTTCCGTACCAACAGACCAACCGGACACCACGACACCACCTCGAGAACCTGTTTTAAGTCCTCTTTCTCTGTACAAGCTTTCTCAGGCAACGGCGATCTTGTTCCTGACAGACTGTCGTCACACCACAGTTAGTTGGGTTTCTTTTTTTATCTTAGTTGGGTTTCTTGGGTTTCTTTCTTAACTGATTAAAGACTCGGGATATCTCTCCTCTTGAGAAACCAATCAGCTCTGCTTTTTACAAAATCGTCATTCCATGCATACGGGCACCCGCAATAAGCCCTTTATCGAACTCCGAGAAATTCTTTGTTTTTCCTATTATGATGAACATTACTGGCGATTACTGAGGATCAGATGTCTTACGTAGTTGCCTAAATCACCCGGTGATTCACGGGACCACTTATTTTTCATATACGCCGCATAGGGGATATTTATGTACATCTGCAATAAAGGTTTGTAATTCAGTGACCGGCGTGTGTTTCAGAATGTTATAAAGCTAAAGATATTGGGTATATAAATAAGTTTTGAGGGATTTGAAAGGAACAAAACACGTTGTTTGAGAACAGAAATAATATTTTAATATTAATCAAAGTATGCTCCCTCTGAAACTACAACTTTACCCCATTGTTCGGGCAGTGAACGTATGCCCCGAAGGAAGAATTCCGCCTCCTTGGAAGAGATCCAGTTGTCCAGCCAATCTTTGATGTCTTCATAAGAACTAAACCGTTCTCCAGAAAGTGCTGACTGCATCGACCGGAACAATTGGTAATCCGATGGCGCAATATCTGGCAAATATGGCGGGCGGAGTAGAACTTCCCAGTCGGATCCTTCTAAGTACTTTTTCACAGGTCGAGAAACACGTGGTCTTGCGTTGTCATGCTGTAAGATGACTTTGTTGTGTCTATTCTCCCATTCCGGCCGCTTTTGCGCGAGAGCTCGTTTTAAACGCATTAATTGGGCTCGATATCGATCACCAGTAATAGTTTCTGACGGTTTCAACAGTTCATAGTGGATCACACCCTCCTGGTCCCACCAGATACACAACATTACCTTTGAACCATGGATATTGCGTTTTGGCGTTGAAGGACCTGGTTCACCTGGCTTCACCTATGCTTTCTGCCGTTTAGGGTTATCGTACCATATCCATTTCTCGTCGGCAGTAATAATACGATGCAAAAAACCCTTTCTTTTCTGCCTTTGAAGCAGCAATTCGCAAATGGTTTTTTGACGTTCAAGGTCTCTTTCCCGCAAAACATGTGGAACCCAATTCCCTTCTTTCTGCACTATTCCCATGGCAGCTAAACGTTGTGAAATGCATGGTTGACTAACATTTAATGCTGCTGCTCGTTCTTTCTGGGTCTGGCATGGATCTTCGTCGAGTAAAGCTTCTAATTCGGCATCAGCAATTGTTTTGGGTGGTCCAGAACGTTCTTTATCACTGACATCGAAATCGTTCCTTTTGAATCGTCTAAACCAATACTCACATGTTTTTATGGATGGGGAATGTTCACCATAGATTTCTGACATTAAGCGATAGCTGTTGGCAGCGCTTTTCTTGACGATAAAGTAATGCACTAACACTTCCCGCAAATGCTGTTTTGTCGGGACGAAAGTTGCCGTCTTCCATCGAGTAAAACATACGTCTTCGCACCTCAATCGAATGTCGTATACTGACTCTGACAGCTGGCGTCTCGTACTGCGGTATCGCAGTGTTGCCACCTTAAAATACACGTGAGCAGCAATAAGTAGGACACCGAACGGAAATCCCTTTCCGGCGTCAGGAGGTAGATGGCTTCTTTTTTTTTTTTTTTTTTTTTTATTGGAGGTTTAACGACCACCGTGAGCAACTCAATGGGCTATAAGCAGTCGCCCGTCCCTAATTTAGGGTCACTGGTTCCAGGGAAGGGAGAGAGCCAGTGCCGTAAGACAAACACAACATCCATGCCTGACCGGGATTCGAACCCGGACCCCTTACGGACGAATGATCGGAGGCCAGCGCCTTAGACCACTGCGCCACCGGGGCGGCGTAGATGGCTTCTCTGGCTCATGCTAGTCACGTTCCTGGTTAAAGCTTTCAATATGATCAGTCTTCAACATCTTGTTTTTTGTAAGTGCTAATCATCGTGAAAGCAAGTCAGAGCTCCTTCCTTAATGTGTTGTAAGCGAAGCAAGCAACTAATGAACGAAGATTGTGTATGATAAAGTAGTAATTCAGTTTTTACTGTTCTAGTGCTCAGGCGCGTACTGATAGCCCCACAACCCCCGCAGTGCGGGGGGGTGATGGTTAAAAAGAGCCTCTAGGCTGAGCAAAAATATTTTACAAAATTTTTTTGCGGTAACTTCATATGAAACTAGTTAAAGAAATAGCCAAGAATTAAGGCAGCTTTGAAGTTTTAAGAAGAAAAGCATTTTTTCTCAGTAAATACGTAAAATCTTTAGAAATCATTTTCGCTGCTTTTGTTCATAAAAACTGGAAAATGGGAAAGCAACTATTCAAAAGCACTTGAGGCCCCTTGTAGTAGCCCTTGCTGTTACAAGGGGCCTCAAAGTTCACAGCCCTTGCAATAGTTTCTATGCAGGTATATTAACAAGAGAATGTGAAAAAAATATGAGTTCAATGAGCTGAATTTTTATACCAATGAAAATAAGATGTGATGTATTACAGTTGTTTGCTCATAACTATGCATCCCCCGAATAGAATGAACTGAAAGGTGTTCTTCGTGGGAGTGAAAAATCAGAGGCCTGTGTCATTTTTTTTGTAACAGAGTCCAAATATTTTTTTACTTTGTGTAAAACATTGTGGCATTATGTTAAGTGTGTTTTTTATATTCCAGAGTAAATCATTTAAGTAGTTTTACAGTTTTTATGTTACAGTTCTTACTTTTTAATCGTTACTTAGTTATTTGCTTACTTATGTTGTGATATTTCGTATAAATCGGAAAAAACATTAGACAGCGTCACACGGCAGGTGCATGTTATGTGTGTGTAGTCGTGAGGCATTTCAAAAAGCAGGCCTTAGTTCTTTAAAATAATAAATTTTGCATGATATGATTAATTTTAACGTAAGTGTTTCGTTGTAATTTGTATCGGAAAGCAGGGCAATCATTTTATTTATAACGTACACATTTTGTGTTTCACACAATAAAGTGAAATAATTTTGATTTTACGAAAAGTACTCGCAGGTTCCAAAGAATTTTATTTATTAAAACACATGTATAGTCCTACGTAAGTTAAAATTTTGAGTAATTGAAAGCTAATAAATTTTCGCAAAAGGGCCTCGAAGACGTTTTTTGCTGGGCGGCCTCGAGTTTTTCCGGTAAGCTACTGCTAGTGCTTGTGAACTTTTGGACAGTTAGGTTAGCTACTAAAGTGAAATGTTAGTGTTAAACATTTAAACGTTCAAGTGACTAAATATTTAATTAAAACACTACACAATGCATTCATTGCTACTACATCAAGACTTTGGAATTCCTTAAATGTTTTATTTTTCCCCGAATAGTATAACATTCGATTAATTAAGTTAATACCAAAATCTATTTTTGAACAAATAAAACTGATCATCATCGGGTTATAAACAAGAGTCTATGCTTATCATAATTAGTTCTTCAGCTTCGTAAATAAAATTCAGTGTAAATGAACGTAGCCTTTTTGTTAGCTACGTACATCTACACGGAACTTTACCAAAACCAAGATATCCCTATTTCATCAACCGATATGCTAATCATTTCTTTCTAGTTTTCCAAAGATGTACCTGCATCATTTCGAACTCTTTCTTTGAGTTGCGTCATACGATTTCGCTTGGCCATTGAGTCATACAACCCCATTTGCCTCTTTCATTGATGCAAGAATTTTTTTTACACATTCTGCATTTGCAAAGATGTGCACTAGACTTCTAGAAGAAAACATTTTTTTTTTCTTCAGGCTACTATGGATCGAAGATTTGTAGTGTACTTTTACAAAATATGTTATAGCCTAAAAAATAATATAATAAATGCAAAAAAAATGAAAATTTTCTATAGAAACATTTGCAGTTACAAAAGCAGTGGAAAAAGTGATGCGATAAAATGCGTATTATGAAATAAGATCATTATTAAAACACACTGCGGGTAATAAAACATTGATATAAATGTAGAATATATTGTAATAGCGAAACAACTGAAAGAACAATGTAAAGCGAAATTCATTTTGTATTCTTTATTGCACTTAAGTTACAAATGTAACTGAACAAGTGACAATGTAATGAACTGGTTATTTTTAAAATCGTTCAATTAATAAAATTATGGAATAAATATAATAAACGTAATACATCTAATACTTTGCATTGTTTCATTTTAAAATAAAATAAAATCGTTATAAATGAAACAAATACAGAAACAACACCTGTATTAAGTATGATTTATTAATAAAAGTAACGAAACAAATATAGCGAATGTTTCCGTTACTAGGCCGGTGGAATTTTGCTGCATCATTGATTAAGAAATTGTGCAATTTTTCTACGTCATTGCTGAAGGAAGGATACAATTTTCCAACGTCATTGCTGAAGAAAGGGTACAAATTTCCTACGTCATTGCTGAAAAAAGGGTACAATTTCCTTACGTCATTGCTGAAGAAAGGGCACAATTTCCCCACGTCATTGCTGCAGAAAGGGTACAATTTCCCCACGTCATTGCTGAAGAAGGGCACAATTTTCCTAAGTCATTGCTGAAGGGTACAATTTTCCTACGTCATTGCCGCAGAAACGGTACAATTTTTCTACGTCATCAATAAAGGAAGGATAAAATTTTGATTCTCTCTCGTCCCTCTCTTTTTGCTGCAAGTGAAACCAAATGGGGATCATACAAATCTCTCGGTTTCCTTCGAAGACGCAAAATTAGTTTAAATCACACATTTTTCAAGCGCTTGATACTTCAAAAGCATCTATGAGTATAAATGATTAGTCAAGAAATGTGAAACAGAATATTCGTGGGGAAAACGCTCGGAGGAAAATTGAACTTAACAACATCCAACAAAATATCTGAATTTATCTTTTTTCATTTAGGAGATTGCAAGATTGTACAGAAGGTTTTACACATCCGGAAATGATTCTTTATATTCAATTCAGGAGTTTTACCCGTCACTTTGTGAATATCGCCAGCTCCTAATAACTCATACGTATATCTAAATCGCAATATATATAATATTGTTGAAGTTGGGCGAGTTCCTGCAGTTCAAAGACATAGCCTGTAAGATTTTGTAATTTTCAGCGTTTTATATTCAGGTGCTTCAAGTATATTTTTGCCAAGCTCGAATTTTCTTCAGTGAAGTTTTCTTGCTAAAAAGTTACTTTTTTTTTTTTTTTTTAGTTTATGATTGTGTTTGCACGCCCGTAAGTAATAGGCGCTAATCACAAAAACACTCCTTCCCGAGAGCAAAACAGTTTGTTATAGGCAAATGTGGCCACTTTTTTCAACTTTTGTTACCTATAATAATAACTCTGTGGCTCCTTATGATGGATATACATGAAAGGTACGTTTTTGCGAAGTAGCTCACATTCAATTTTATTATTCTAATTGCATCTATTCGTAAGTGTTTGGTATATCTAGAATCAGTTATGAAATGTGATTTTTTAACTAGAAAGCTTGATGTCTTTTACATATTTTATATATCTTTTTTTATTTTTTACTAGAAAGCTTGATGTCTTTTATGGAAATATCGTTCATTCCTTAAAAAACTCTTTCTCCGTCAAGAACATGGGGCGCCGCTTTTCTGGAAAATTTAATTATTTATAAAAAAAAAAAAACTCTTTCTCCGTCAAGAAAATGTGGCGCCGCTCCTCTGGAAAATTTAATTATTCATAAAAAAAAAAAAAAAAAAGAAAAAAAAAAAGGAAAAGATATGGATCATTCCCGAAAATTTAATAAGCCGAGATGCTGGTAGCAGCATCCTAATGTTTCTGCCTCCAAATACCTGCTGTGATTTTGATGTTACATTAAGCCGTTGGTCACGGGCTAGGGACTCCTCGTTATAAAAAAAAGAATTTACCTTCCTTCCATTGGTACTTCAGATCGAGTCATTTAGCTAATTGTGCAGCATAAATGGCAAGCAACCCAGCCTTCGAGCACTGGACTAAGTTCGAATCCCGATAAAAGACCATGCTTTGTTTGTGTGTGTGTTCTTATAGTTTGTTACTCTCGCTTCCCCTCAAAAAGGTTCTCTAAAGTAGGGACGGGCAACCTCCCAACCTTAAATGTTTGAAGCTATTTGACACCTCCTTTCCCCAAAAAGAAAGAAAGAAAGGTTGCTATTTTGGTGGTGCAAAGTTTTCTTTGGCGTTACGGTGTAACCAACAATTAAAATGTTATTTAACTCTTAGATTTTATAAGCTTGTCCTAAAAGCAACAGAACGCTTGTTATGAAAAGCTCAGTTACATTTAAAAATCATCACTAGAAATTTTGCTCAAGTTCCATTAATTTATCTGTTGTACAGATTCGTAAATTGTCAAAGGCATTATTTTTTGAATGAGGAAGGTTGCCGGCTCGAATATTCGCAAGAGGGTTCAAAAATATTTCGTGAATACGAAGCAACTAAATATTCAGATAAAAGTTGTTTGTAAAACAGACCTACGCTTATGAATAAGAGGCTTTGCACAAAGAAGTTCCTCTCACACGGAAATCACGTTATCTGTCGTTACTCTATTATTGGTGGAAAAATCGACTGCATCAGTATACCTATGAAAAAAAAATTAAATTCCGAAGGTCGGACACACTTTTCTTTCTCAGAAAAGTTCTTTTGTAAATGGCAACCTTTCAGAAAATCTATGTCAAGTCAAATGATTCATACTTGGGCAATAAGTTTGTTTGTTCGCGAGGAAATTATTGCTCAAATTCTCTACTGGTGCCTTTCAGACTCAAACGATATTTGAAATACAAGAAAACGAATTACAACAATATGGTAGCCAACATGAGCCAAATATTCTGATCAAAAAAAAAATAGCTTTTTTTTTTTTTTTTACTTTCACTGTTGCAAAGTTTACTGCAATGGCATAACTTCAAAGACTGCAGGAGTTTACCAGAACGTATTAATACATCCTCTCAAAGCAATGATTTTCTCATCGCAAATGATTTTTTCCTACTATCCGTTTGTATTAGCCATTGCGAGACAAATTTTGAATTTGTCCTTCAAATCGCTTTCTCTTTGGTCACTGCAGCTTGTGACTTTAAACTGGGAGGGGGAGGGGGCGATCAACTCCGCTTAAACTTCCATTCTTATTGGAATTGTTAAACTATGAAAAAATGAAAAAATGGGGGAAGGGGGCTATGGCATTAATACACTGCGTGCTCACTCCGACCACTTCTATGTGAAGTGAATTACATATGCAATGAGGAGGAGACGTGGCCTGTAGGCTAAAAGGGTGTATACGTATGTAAGAATTTTACTAAAGGCTTTCGCGTGTTTATATCAGTTACATCCATTTTTAATATGTATAACCAGTAAGATTTATCATTATTTGTCTTTATAATAGTGTGTACGTATATATTGTAAAGTGTTTCAGAAAATAATATCGCCAGATTTAATGAGCTAAAAAATTTTCAATTAAACAAAACTTTTTAATGAGCTACAAATTTTTCAATTTAACCAATTATTTTTTCCGAGACTTTTAATCCCTGAGAATTGAAATTATCTAAACTCTAAATTATGTGAAGAGGGCGTTTCTTTCTATCATATTTAATTTTATTTTATTTTTCCCCCGTTGAGTAGCTATTACGAACTCATAATACTGCGCGAAAAACTTCCAATTAAAAGTTTTGTTCTCGGCAACTTCTCTTAGGAATAAACAAATAGTCAGATTAAAATTATTTTTGACATTGCTTAGAGTGTGAAATGCGAATTTCATGCAACTAGATCACTAAGTTTGCAAGCAACTGAAACCGAAATATATTTTACGCGTAGGACAAGCGACGTTTCTATTCAGTTATTTCATATCCCCCAAAATTACGATAATGATGCTTTCTTTAATCGTAAGTTAAAAGGTGCAACGTCTAATTTATCCCCCATTAAAAAAAATTCATACGCAGTATTATAACAACGTAAAATTCTTTTTTTCGCGCAGGTAAAAGAGCTTAATTAACGTTGTTTACATAAGAAACATGTTGTTTTGCCGTACAAGCTCTGCGATCAAAATGTCGCCAGCTGCTGCCACTCATTTGCACTAGAACTTCCAGTCTATATATCTTAAAGGTCTTTGACTGCGTGAAACAAATCGTAACTCCCATTCGCTATTCCTTTGAAGATCACTAAATGCCTTCTGGGTAGTCTCCTTTACACTAAATTTTGCCAACATTTTTCTATATTATTATTCTGTTTTCATAGAACCTCGATAATATCTTTACTTTTTTTAAGCCATCATTTTCACTAGAAACTTTTCGCTTCGTATTTTTGGCTTCTTCGTCATTTAACAGCATTTTCCTTAACATTTTTCATTCTTGTTTGATTTTAAAACACGTTGTGGCTCTATGCTAAAAATCTTTTTTACAATTACGAATTGAACTAATTGAATTTATAATAGAACTTTAAGGCTTTTCGGTTAATGCTAGATCCTCCTCCACCCCATTGTGTATCATCATCATCATTGTCATCCATTAATTATCGATCCACTGCTGGATGAAAGTTTTCTTAAGTTATATATACTGTATAATGGATTCAACCATTAGTAATTTACCTTCCTAATACAATATATATATTGAAAAAACACCTTGAAAATTCTGAAAAGTAAATTGAAATAGTTATATACAAAAAAAAAAAAATTACAAAAAATTTAACAACCAATTAATTTTAAAGTTAAACTATAAAGGATCAAGTGGGACATCGTCGGGCTAAGTGAGGTAAGGAGAAAAGGAGAAGATCTCATTGAATTGAAAAGTGGACATCTCTTCTACTATCGTGGGGCAGATACTGGCAGAACTAGTGGTGTTGGATTTATAATAAACAAGAAACTGAAGGATAAAGTGGTAGAAGTTGAAAGTTCCTCTGACAGAGCTGCACGACTCGTTATCCAACTCTCGAGAAGATACCAGGCTCAGATTATTCAAACTTATGCACCCACCACAAGTCATCCTGAAGAAGAAATTGAAGAATTTTATGAGGAAATTCGTCATCTAAACAATAAAGGTAAGCAGCATTTGAAGATAATTATGGGAGATTTCAATGCAAAAATAGGGCAACCGCAACAGAATGAAACTTCAGTAGGTAAATTCGGTCACGCCAACAGAAACCAGCGTGAAAATACTCTCGTTGAGTTTGCAGAGGCAGAAGGGTTTTTCATCTTGAACTCCTTTTTCAAGAAAAAGCCACACAGGAAATGGACATGGTGACATCCAAATGGAACGACAAGTGAAACTGATTTTATTATGTGTAACAAAAAATTCGTCATAGAAGACTACAGTGTGCTAAACAAGTTCAACACAGGTAGTGACCATAGATTGGTGAGATGTAAGATGCACCTCAACACTAAACTCGAACGTAGCAAGCTCATAAGACAAACAAAATGTATTGACATAACCAACCTTAAAAAACACCATAATACCTTCAAGTTGGAACTGAAGGACAGATTCTCTGCTTTAGAAGGCCTAACATCGGAAGAAGTGGACATCTCTGAAGTTAAACAGAAAAGTAACCAAAGCTCTTATGGAAACAGCAACAAAATTAGCTGGGTCTAAGAACAAGTTGCATGTGAACAAATTATCAGGAAAAACCCAAAATGTTGATGCAAAAAAGAAGAGAGATGAGGACAACTAAAGAAGATGTGACTTCCAAAGTGGAATATATAGAGCTATGCAAGACAGTACGAAAAAGTATCACTGAAGACATAAGGAAATTCAACTGTGAACTAGTGAGGAAAGCAACTGAAAGCAACCAAAGCCTAAAGATAGCAAAGGGACAACTCAATAAGAGAAGAAAACAGATTACGGCACTGAAAAAAGAAGATGGTTCTGTAACAAGAAATAGAGGAGAAATTTTGACAAGAGTGAAAGATTTCTACTCAAAACTATATGAAAGGGATGATACCTGTATTCCAGACATTACAAAACGTACCAGAGTTCTTCCAGTACTCCCAGCAGAAGTTATACATGCAACCAAGAACATGAAACGGGGGAAAGCTCAAGGATAAGATGGAATTACAGTAGACATCATATACAAGAAGCAAGTGGAGAAATTGAAACAGTATTAGCCCAAGTTTTCACTCGATTCCTTAATGAAGGGAAGATTCCTGAGGACTGGAACAATGCTACAATGAACCTGCTACATAGAAAAGGTGACACTGAGGATTTCAGGAACTACAGACCTATCAGCCTCCTATCAGTGGTTTATAAAATTTTCACTAAAGTTCTTTCACACCGCTTGAAGGTAACACTGGACATGGCTCAACCGAGAGAACAAGCTGGATTCAGGAGTGGTTACAGCACAATAGATCATATCCACGTACTGAGAGAACTAATTGAAAGAGCGAGGGAATATGAACTTCCATTGTGCATGGCTTTTATCGATTATGAAAAAGCCTTTGATTCGGTGAAATCATCAGCAGTTACAATGGCCCTAAAATCCTTCGGTATTGAAGATGCATACCATTATATTATGAATAACATCTATGAAAATGCAAGTGCAAAGATTCGGCTGCTTGAGAATACAGCACACATAAAAGTTGGAAAGGGAGTGAGACAAGGTGACACCATATCTCCGAAGCTCTTTAATGCCACATTGGAGGGTGTCTTTCAGTCGCTGAGCTGGGAAAACAAGGGGATAAAGATTAATGGAGATTATCTAACCCACCTTCGTTTTGCTGATGACGTAGTCATTTTTGCAACTACCCTATCAGAGCTGCAGAGTATGATTCAGAAACTTGCTGACAAGAGTAAAGATGTGGGATTAAAAATGAACTTTCAGAAGACAAAAGTGATGCTCAATGCTTTTTCAAGAAATGAAGATTTATCGATTGATGGTAGAAAAGCTGGAGATAACAGACACGTACGTTTATCTTGGACAGCAGATATCAAGTAAGGGTCACATTGATGAAGAAATTAATCGGCGTACAAAACTTGCCTGGAGAGCTTTTGGAAGAAACAGCATAATTTTCAAGAGCAATATGCCATTATGTCTTAAAAGAAAAGTGTTTGATCAATGCATTCTTCCAGTGCTTACGTATGGTGCAGAGACGTGGACCTTAACTAAAAGAGACATACAAAAGCTGCATACAACTCAAAGAGCAAGATGCCATTATGTCTTAAAAGAATTATGTCAATATGCCATTATGTCTCAAAGAGCAATAGAGCAATATGCCATTATGTCTCAAAGAGCAATACAGCAATATGCCATTATGTCTCAAAGAGCAATACAGCAATATGCCATTATGTCTTAAAGGAAAAGTGTTTGATCAATGCATTCTTCCAGTGCTTACGTATGGTGCAGAGACGCGGACCTTAACTAAAAGAGACATACAAAGGCTGCATGCAGATAACTCAAAGCAGCATGGAGAGGTGCATGCTTTGTGTAACCAGGAGAGATAAGAAGAGGAACTCGTGGATCCGAAAAAGGACAAGAGTGGACGACATCATGATCAGAGTTAAATCCCTGAAATGGCAATGGGCTGGACATACTGCCAGAAGGACAGACCATCGATGGACAGCCGAAATTTTAGATTGGATTCCAAGGGACAGGAAGAGACCCAGAAGACCACATGGGAGATGAGTGGATGAAATTCGAAAGTATGCAAGAGTGACATGGTGGAGACTGGCAGAAGACAGACCGTTGTGGAGGAAACTTGGGGAGACCTTCGTCCAGCAGTGGATTGATAATGGTTGACAATGATGATGATGATGATGATATATACGTATATACTATATCATCACTGGGGAACAAACAAAATTTTTTTCATGGTGCCTGGAATTTTCGACCTGATTCTGGGTATTATTGTGCCAATAATTTAGGAAATGGTATCCTATTTGCTCTAGCAGTTCTAGTTTTTGAGATATTGTTGGCGTTATATTGAGTATTACGTTATTTTCCCGCCAGCATTTGTTACTTGTAAAAAAATTGTTTTCGTGGTGAGTGGAATTTTCGACCTGAATCCGAGTATTTTTGTGCCGGTGATTCTGGAAATAGTATCCTTTTTGCTCTAGGAGCTCTAGTTTTCGAGATATTGTTGGCGTTATTACCTAGTATTACTTGATTTTCCCGCCAGCATTTGTTACCTGTTCGTATACATGCCTTTGAATTTTCTGTTGCTGTCCGTGTTTGCGTGTGCACGTTACATGTTCAGACGTGTTTTGTTTCTGTTTCAGGCGTTGACATGGATTCATGATAAAGAAAATGCGTCAATCATACGGATGTTTTTTGTTACATTTGCGGAGAATACAAATTCGCTCAACAGAGACAAGCTATAACGGACGTTGTGAAAAGAACTTATTTTGCCTACAGCACAGTAAAACAAGGGGACCAAGATAAGCCTTGGGCACCACATGTCATGTGTAAAACGTGTACAGAGCACTTGCGACATAGGAAGAATGGAAAAAGGAAGTGCATGAAATTAGGTATACCGTTGGTATGGCACGAACAGAGCGACCACAGTGATGACAGTTACTTTTGTCTGGTGAATATAAAGGGCTTCAATGGGAAGAACCGGGGTAAGTGGACTTATCCTGATCTAGCCTCCGCTAGACGCCCTGTTCCGTATTCAGCAGAGATACCTGTCCCAACATGTAGTAGGCTTCCAGAGCTCTCCGAATAGTCGGATGAATCGGCTGGTGAGAAAGAAAGCTATGCTGAACAACATGATAGGGATTTCCAAGGACTTCATCAGCTGTAATAGGTTTCAGTCAAACGGAATTGAACAACCTCATAAGGGACCTAAGTCTCCCAAAGAAGGCAGCTATATAGTTAGCTTCCAGGCTGGCAGAAAAAAATGTACTGTTATCGGGAACAAAAAACCACAGTGTATCACAACAGAGAAGAAGAGTTACTGCTACTCTTCATAAAAGAAAACGAATTCGTTTTCTGCAGCAGTGTTCCAGGATTGCTGATCAAATTGGGCGTATGGGAATACACACTCAATGAATGGCGGTTATTCGTAAATACACTATCTACCAACAAGTATTTGGACACCTGTGATAGCAAAGGAAAACGAAGTTTATACACCTTCAATAGTTGGTAGAGCCTCCACGAGCGGCGATTACACCTGCGACCCTCCGGGACATACTCTAAACCAGGCGTTGTACGATGGCTAGCGGTATTGTCTTCCACTCGGCTTGGAGAAGACAGCTCAGTTCCTTCACCGATTTTGGACGGTGGGTGCACCTCTTAAGTCGACGCTCCAACTGGTCCCAGAGGGGCTCGATAGGGTTAAGGTCCGGGCTCTGCGCAGGCCAGTCCATTCGATTAACCCCATTGTCACCATGCCAAGCCATGGTGGACCTCGCAACATGACAGGTGGCATTGTCATCCTGAGACTAACATGGGACCACTCCGTAAAACTGCCACAACGTAGGAAGCACATGGTCATCCAAAATGGTGCAGTAGGTCTCAGCGTTGAGTCTACCAGGAATTGCGACCAAGGGTCCCGTGCCATACCAGGAGAAACACCCCCATAGCATAATTCCACCGTTGCTGAACTTCACAGTTGGCACAATACATTCCTGCAGGAGGCGTTCTCCAGGCAGACGTCAAAGCCAGACCCTGCCATCCGAACGATAGATTGTGAACCTTGATTCGTCGCTCCAGAGAACCTTTTTCCACTGTTCAACGGTCCACTGTTGACGTTCTTTGCACCACGTTAGACGAGCAGCGCTATTGGACTTGGTGTTCAAAGGCTTGTGGGCGGCAGCACGTCCATGATAACCGAGCAGATGGGCTTTCTTACGGATAATATTCATCGAAATAACACCCTCGGATGCCTGTTGAAACTCTTCGCGGATGTGGCCCATCGATTTGGTGCGGTTCTTCCGAATTCCTCTGGCCAGCACCCGTCGGTCTCTAATTCCAGTGTTGTGGGTCTGCCGGGTCGGGGCACATTCCGACAGTCACCTCTCGTCTTCCACTTGCCAATCACGCAGGCCACTGTCGATTTTGGGTACTTCAACTAGCTGGATATGTCACGTATGGATCGGCCATTTCTGTGATACCCGACGATTACACCTTTCTCGAAATCAGAGAGCTCCGAACTGCGTGGCATCTTTCATGCGACTGGTTGCGTTGTTGTTTGCCCTCACGATATTTAACGGCGGCGGCCGTGACGTGTATCAGGACCGCAGATATCGTCGATTGCAGGGGTGTCCAATTATTTGTTGGTAGATAGTGTAGCTCCAAGCACAGCCTTAAATGTGTACTTTTACATAACGGGAACTGATACAGATCAATCCCAATTGGTCACTCCGTTGGTATGCGAAAAGATCGGGCGACAATAGCCATAGCCCTAGAGAAGACAGCATACTTCGATCACCAATGGGACCTCTGTGTGGATTTGAAAATGGCGAATTTTCTTATAGGGCAGCAAGCCGGGTACACCAAGTACCCATGCTTTGTATGTCCATGGGACGGTAGAGATAAAGATCAACACTGGGTGAGAAGACAGTGGCCTGTGAGAGAAAACATGATAGCTGGAGAGAGAAATATCATCACAAAACCTTTGGTGTGTAGAGAAACGGTCATATTGCCACCATTGCATCAAACTTGGTTTGATGAAACAATCTGTGAAGGCACTTAAGAGACATGGAATGTGTTTCGGCAGCATATGTAGAAAATTTCCAGCGTTGAGCATGGAGAAAATAAAAGCATTTGTATTCCATGGACCACAAATCCGGAAACTCATGAAAGACCAGAGTTTCCAAGACTCAATGGACAATATTGAGGCATGTGCGTGTCGTCATTTTGTATGGTTATACAGAATTTTCTTGGGAACCATAAGGCTGCTAACTACCGAGAAATCGTGGAGAATATGCTCACTGCGTTTTGTACACTTGGTTGTAACATGAGCATCAAACTGCATTACCTTTACAGTCATTTGGATCGATTTCCAGATTGTCTTGGGGATAACAGCGATGAACAAGGGGAGCGATTTCACCAAGAAATAAGGGCCATGTAAGAAAGGTGCCGTGGACGATGGGATACGCATATGATGGCGGACTATTGTTGGAGCATTCACCGCCAATGTCCAGGAACATCGCATAGCAGGAAATCACAGAACCGCGGGTTCAGCCGCATGTCTCAATGACAAAACTTGTGTGTTGTTGTTTGTGTTCTAGGCTTCTTGGATTTCTCTGCATATGTCATATCGTGAAAAGAGATCTGATGGACAAAAACTAATGCCATTTTCGGAATCTGTGATCCCAAAATACCCCCAAAAGGGTCGAACATCTTAGACACCAAAAGTTGTGTACCCCAGTGATCAATCTACTGCTGGATGAAAGCTCCCCAAGTGTTTCTTCCACAACGGTCTGTCTGTCACATACAATATTTATTTATTGTGAGTACTAGAGAGAGGTGAATAGAATTTGCATATCATATATACATATTCTATTCACTTATCTCTGCACTTTATTGGAAAAACAAGTGATAATTGTTTTCAGTTAGTCTTTTTGAAAAAAAAAAAAAGAAAAAGAAAAAGAACGTGCTTATATTTTTATTATGTTCATCCTTCCGTGGACACCATGTCTTTGTACCTATTAGTCCTACTTGAAAAATTCTTTTCGCATTGGTAAGCCAGAATTATTTGCCGCTAGAGCGCGTAAATTAAAATGCCATGAAATTCAAAATACAATTTATTCCATGTAATTTCTTCTAAAAATCCGATTGAAACAGTTTTTTCTTTCCGTTGATAACTTATACCGCGAAGACCATTTTGCATCTGTTTCTTCGTCATATAAAACAAATTGAGGAGCTGAATGGAACAACGATTTAAGGTATGTTAGGAGGTGGTTTTTTTTTTTTTTTTTTTTTTTTGTACTAATAAACGTATTTTTATTTTTATAACGTAATATCTTTACAATGTAACTGTCATTTTTATGTGCCTCTTGATATGAGTGCGATTCGTGTAAAATTCTTAAAAATGAATTTCTCAGACCCATATTTCTGCAGTTACATAAGTCGTTGCTTCGCCCAGCTCCTCAGTTGTAACTACAATCAACATACAAAAGCACCATATGCAAATTTCCATTGCTCTTTTTTGTTATCAAACTATTTTTACCGTTCACAACGCTAAATTTAACGGAACATCAGCAGACTTAAAACTTACTTAAAAGAGATGGGTAAATGAAATCAGACCACATGTTGAGTGAAATTTATTATTTTCTTTTGTTTTTGAGACTTGAGCCTTTTGGCTACTTGTGACGTATGCGTCACGAAATTTCAGTGAAAACTCAACCATTCATCTAGAAGAAAAAAAAAACACCAAAGAAATAGTTCTAGGGAAATTTTCAGCTCTCTTTCAAGCAGTGAATGGCTGCTGCAGAGGATTACATCATATTTTTCATTCCTTCTTCGCCTTTCATGCTTTTTGTTTGTTTTTGTATCGGGATTTAACGACCACTGTGAGCAACTCAATGGGTTATGAACAGTCGCTCATGCTTTTTCATATTGTGCGTATGCACGCTGCTATCTAACATTCAGTACAAAAATTTTATATTACTATTTTCTACTGTTGAAAATTTTCTCAACTTTTTTCCTACTTTTACTGCATACACGCGCATTCAGAAGTTCGGCAGAAATATAAATGAGCAGTCAGAAATAATGTCACGGCGAAAATCTTTGTGGCTCTTCCCAAGACAAGAAATTATACAGCCATATTTCCAGGGGAGGACAATGCTCCCCTGGAAATATGGCTATACGTCCATGTATCCGGAATTACACGTTTAAGTCGCACATATGAAGGAAATACTATTATTTCAATTTTAACACTTTTGAGAATAATTGAAAATGGCAGCTGTTATGTTCAGTTTCCTTAATTATCCAATTATTTTTTATGTGAGGGATGGGGAAGAATTTTGTATTTTTTTTTTAATTTTCGCACTCAATTGGCAAGAGTTAGTGGAATTTGTTGTTACGAAAATTTTAGAGAATTCGCCTTTTAGATACGCACACGTGCGTCGCCTCTCAAATAGCACCCACAATGTCTACCAGTGGCATAGCTACAACCCCGCATCCCCTGCACCTGCTGAGGGGGGGGGGTGACAAAGGGGTGCATGCAGCTGCCAGTTATAGTTTTATGAAAAAATCCGAACACGAACAAAAACAAACAAACAAATAATAAACCCAGAGATTTATATTTTCCTTTAAGATATATTTAATTTTGCCTAAATAAATGCCAAGTTTCACAAAGTGCGAGGCCATATGGGGATTCCCAGTGGAGGATGTGGGAAAACAGTCAATCACCTAGGATTACGTACACGACAGGCGCCAACATTTATTCACAGGAGCCGCTGATCCGCGATGTATAAGAGGGTGATTTCTTCCAGGGATTTATTTTAGTTTTGAACAAAACAATTACACGTTGCTATTGCCTTTAGTTCATCCTTACAGTGTGTATGTCTGTCTCATTCGCGGTGTGGAAACTTTAAAATACAGGCGAACGACATCCATTTGCAAAAAAATGTCACAAAAGCGTCCAAGTGGAGCATAGTATTGGCGAAAGAATGATGATATGTTTAGCACGTCAGCTGTTCAAAGTTTGGAAGCAGACATTTGCATTACGTACTTCTCTTCCAAAAACAGGGCTGTAGGTACCCTCTTACTTTTCCAGACACTCTCCCTGTTTTCCTGGCCTTCCCCCTTCACCACTACACAAACACGCGCGCGCGCGCACACGCACGCACGCACACGCACGCACACGCACACCGCGAAAAATACATTCCCTCGTGTTTGAAATCCTGCGAAAACTTAGGGGTGCTAAAGTAAATCTTGCGCGGGGGGGTATGGCAAGTTGTGGTCCTTGTTACGCCACTGATGTCTATTCGGGATGTAGTTGGCCATCGTAACAAGATCGCATTCTCACATTCAGGGGCGCAGCCAGAAGGGGTGCTCACTTAGCTTAAGTCCCTCTCAGGAGCACCATTTTGCACCCTTTTCGTTCCTCGCATTAAACCTAACGACGAGAGGAACAACCCAAAATTCACACAAATCTAGAAAAAGAAAGGAAAACAAAATGATCAGCATGAATTTATATCAAATTTACGGTTTGTACTATTTCAAACAGATTTTCTTTTATTTTTTTTTTTTTTTTTTTCTGGCGGAGAATTGTTGCTTTTTGCTGTGGTGTCTTCACACAGTTGTTTTACGTGAGCAAGCTAAGGATGAAAAAATAACAAGAAAATTGCAAACTCTAACTGCTAATTCTACGAGTATAAAACAGAAGTAAATGCCTCCCCATTCGCTGAATAATAAGTTGATAAGCGCTTGCAATATTCAATTAGGGTTGTGTACAGTGGTTGTCGTTTGTTGGCTGCTTCAGTTTACATCAGTGATTGAACAATGAAGTTCAGCATTTAATTGTTCTACAGTCAACAAATGTGTGCCGACAAGTCAACAGTTTATGGCAGCTTTGGAAGTTATGATACAATTTAATAAACCATCATTTTTTTGCAATACACTTCAGTATGTTTTTCTGAGTATTCAGCTGTTAGATTTCATTTGCCATCCAAAACCACTTTTATTGCAAAAAATATTTTCTCTGTATCTACAGGTGTTATTGGGCAGTATTTAAAGTGTTTCGCTTAAAGTGTTTTTCATTACTTGGCTCGTGATGGCAATTCGTAACCTTCACCATTGATCAAATCTTTAGTTTTTTTGATTTTCTGAAATTCAAGAGTTTTTATTTAAAACAGCCTTCAGTTTCTCTTTATTTTTACTTTTTTTTGTACCAGGAATGATGGAAATGGCATTTTTAACTTTATTTATCTCTTTTATTGCATCCCTTAATAAAATGGCTCGATATTTGTAATGATCGTTGGTAGCCAGGAAAAGTATCTTTCATTCATTAATAGTTTTTTGTTTGTTTATTTGTTTGTTTTGTTTTTGAAGCAAGTTGTCAGAAAGCATCTCCTTAGAAAAAAAAAAAAAAAAAAAAAGCAAAGGCATCTGTTTAACGAGCTTACAACATTGTTTACTGGTACAAATTTTGCGCATAAAGCAAAGCCCCGTGTAACAAAAACGGGCTGCAGTGGGAGATGAAAATGTTCAATTTATATCGGTGATTTTAAGGGTCTTTTTTTCGCACGCGAGATGTTTGTTAACTGGAGCAAAGATTTCCCGAATCTGTTCTGCAACTTGATGAAATCCTTGTAGTAAGAAAGTTACATGCAAGATGTTGGGATAAAATAGTTTTAAAGCGGCACCCACTTTTAGCATATAAAAAAACAATCACTGATAAAAAGGAAAATGAATTGTTTTGGGACCACAGCTGCAAGGAATCATTTGTAAATCTAGCTATATCGTCGAATGATGAACTTTTTTGAAAGCTTTACAAGCAAGCAGGTGTGAATGAGATGGTTCTGTGTCCAGTTTTCCACAAATTGAGTGTGCAATAGAACGGCCACATGTGTTTGCCGTTTCATAGGAGCATATTCAAAAATGCGTTGTATCCAATATCTTCTCGGATTTCACTAGAAAACTTTAGTGAAATCCGAGAAGATATAAAAATGTATGATGGTTGTTCCACGCATCATCTGGAATTAATAGAAAATTCCTATTCGCTTATAAAAAAAGTTAAGAGGGAGATGATGTGATGTACTTCAGAGGTGAATCACGTGTCAAGGCGACAAATTTGCAGCGGCACATTCCGTCCGCCGCCCCGGTGGCGCAGTGGTCTAAGGCGTTGGCCTCTGATCATTCGTCCGAAAGGGGTCCGGGTTCGAATCCCGGTGAGGCATGGATGTTGTGTTTGTCTTACGGCACTGGCTCTCTCCCTTCCCTGGAACCAGTGACCCTAAATTAGGGACGGGCGACTGCTTATAGCCCATTGAGTTGCTCACAGTGGTCGTTAAACCTCCAATCAAAAAAAAAAAAAAAAAAAAAAAACATTCCGTCCGTATAGCTTAGTTGGGAGAGCAACTTACTCCGGAGTGTGTGTGGGGTGGGTGGGAGGGGTCTATCTCCGTCACGGACAAACTTCTGTTTTCACATAATATCAAGGCAGGTTTTCCTGACAGTTGATTTATGTGGCAGATTTTGATTCACACGGTATTTCTCCAAAAGGTTTTAAAAGCTTTCGTTATTTGATTCATTGAGTGGAATAATGCTATTCACCGTGTAGCATTGCATAAACTCATCGCAAAAGCAGTTCTGCCTTCGTAACGATGATATTGTTAATAACGGTCGTACTGGGTGGGGTATGGTCCTTAAGTTTTTTTTGCCAGCGTGAAAGGCTGCTGTTTTACAGGCTGATCGATCTGATAATTTTTCTAGCAAAGGGCATTTCTTTTTTAGAAATCGCACAATATACATTATTTCCATCAGTAATTAAATCTTTACTGTAGTTGGAAATCCATGCTTTGATTAAAATTTCATTATTTCATTCAATTTTAGTCACTTTAGTCGCTGACTCTCGCTATCAAAACTTGAGTTTTCCAAAACGCTCAATTATTCACAGATCAAAAGTAACCCACGTACCAAGAGATCTACTATGTTAGCTTGACATAGCTAACATTTGGTATGACAAAACCATTAGATTTCTAAATTAAATGTCGTATGCTATGTTTTGTTCGTAGCTTAGTGCAGTAGCTAACTGGGGGCTAGAGAGGACTCTTCCCCTCCTGCAAAGCAAGCGAGCCCTCCCTGTCAAATGCACTTTGTTGTTTTAAATTCCTTGAACTTTTATTTTGGTGGTTTATGAAAATCGCTTTTATATTTCATTATAAGCGCACAAATCTTTACTTTATTTTGCCATGCAATACACTTTTTAACAAAGGGAAAATTAAAGTGATACCGCATGAACGGTGGATAACTACAACGAAATTACCTTTCGAGGTAAATCAGTAGGAGTAGCTGCTCCAATAAATCTCTGCCACATGGTGACAGGCAGAGGCGTAACTGGGGATTTCTGCGCCCGGGGCAAACCACAAAGTATTGCGCTGCCATCTGTCTTTCTATCTTCTGTGCATACACACACACGCACACACACACGAATATATACTACTCGGCAAAACAAAATTAGTTTCACACCCCAGTGCTATCTGTTATCTCAATATCGGGGACACAATTAAACTGTGACTGTTTGTACCGCTATTCCCAACTGCTACCGAGTTTAGACTTTCTGTACCGCATCAAATAGGCCTAATGCACTTGGTCGTCTTGGCTCACTGCCGCAGTACTGATCGAATAGCTCCAAGAGAATCTTAAACAATGCGAACGATCCTTATATTGCAGGTATATATAATCCATCCAACTAAAGAAGAACCACACGCCCCAATGCTGTCGACGAAGATTGTGGGTCTTCATTTTAGTTGGGCGGACTTCATTTCTGAATATGAGTACATTTTTTTAACATAAATAGAACCATATATACGTACAGTCTTCGTTGAAGATTCATCTTTGTTTCTGAATGCGAGTGAATAACATCCCGTGAATGTTTTGAGGAAGAACTGCAAATTTAAAGCTGCCAAGGCTACCAAAACTGACGAAACGCGTGAAAATTCTGTGAATGGACAGATGACAAAGTATGGCACGAAAAAACTGTACCAAAAACTTGTGCAGAGGTTTTAATTCCAATCCTAATCAATTGTAAGCAGGGAGTTTTACGCCCTTACTTTGACGGCGCCCGGGGTAGCCGCCCCCGTCTGCCCCGCCCTTGTTACGCCCGCCTCTGGTGACAGGGTTTGTTAGTGTTCTGAAACGCCGTTTTCAGAGAAATGCTGTTTTTCTGTTTATTTGTTTGTTTGTTTTTGTTTGTTTTGTTTTATTCTCTATTCTTTTTCAGAGAATCAGAGAAATGCAAAATTTTGAAAAACATCACAAAAAAGAAAAAAGAAAGAGAAAGTGCATCCCTTTTGTGACGTACCTGCCAGCAGGACGCACACGACATAAAGGCAGATTGCAGTCTGAATAAACATTTGCGTAGCTCAGTTGGTAGAGCGACTTGTTCCGGGATAAGCGGACTCGGGTTCGAATCCCGGCGTAGACTAAAAATGACGGAGAAATTTACTTCGTTATACTTTACGTGTTAGAAAATAGCCCTGATGGGAAATCTTTGCTCGTACCCGAGAGAGAAAGAGCTTTTAACATCTTCTCATTCATTGTTTTTCGTCCCGTACGAATGGTTATATCATGCTCTTGTTGGAGAAAAGATTTTTTTTTTTATTTGGCTATTGACCACGGTAAGAAATTTAATCATCGAGCACCAGCGAAAGAGAATAAAAGGAATAGGTTGAAATATGACATCAGTATATCTTCGATGCCATGGCGTGGATTCGCGGAAAAGGAATTTTAATATTATACTAAAAAAAAATCAGGCTAGTTGGGAGTTACAGTATTTTGCCTTCAGCTATAAGGAACGCGGAACTCAACCACCATCAAGCAAAGTGAGCGAATGTGATTTATTTTTTATATTTCAACAGAATTCTGTTTGCTTTCTCTCTTTTTTTATTTCAATTTTGTGTTTTATCTAATAGTTTTTGATGTTTGGTCTAAACTACTCGCTAGTGAAGTAAATGAACAAAGGGAGGTTAAAAACAGAGGAAAACTTGCACCCGTATTTATGAAATAATGCAGTTTGTAGTTGAACACAGAGCCCTCTTGGCTCTGGGACCTAGCTACGAGCTTGACATAGCTTTGTATGTATTTCGTCTTAACTTTTGTGAGAATTGGAAGGAATTTCAGCCAGGAGGTTCAAACCTCAACGCACGTGTACCGGAAGAGGACATTTCTGATACCGCGTTTCTTGATGCCACGTGTCAGGTAGTTTATTACTCTTTCAATCGCGCAGATTTCAGTAGACAATCGATCCTCTGATCTACCGCCGAGCTTAGAAGTTCCTTAAGTTTGGGCTATTTCTTGTCTTTCTAGGTCGCTGGAGTACTGTAAAAAAATCTACTTAAAAATGAGAAACTGAACCTACTCGGGTTTTTTTTAAGAACAGTCGTTTCGTGAACGAGTACATGACATGCTCAAATATAAATAACCATACTATAATGAATACGCTTTTTACTGGTAGTTGTTATGTAGTAGTTATTATATCATGAATAAAGTCTTATGCTGGTTGTTAATAGTAACACTTAATGAAAGAGACCTAACAGCCAGACAGAGGTCTGACGAAACTATGAACTGAGAAAAACGTACTTACTAAGAAGACCTTTTATTAGGGAAACTCCTGGTATTATCCACAAACACTTCACAGGTCACACAACTACTCGCTATCTGGCTCTCACATATAACGAAGTTCCTCTCACATAAACGAAGCTCTCTTTACACCAAACGAAGATCTCTTTACACATAAAACAAAGCTCTCCCTACGCACATCAACAAAAAGCTCTCTCTACGCACATAAACAAACGCTCTCTCTAGTATCGTTGAACGCGCCTATTTATACTGCCTACCACCACGTCATGACTACACTCGTTGCCACATATCATTCAGCGGGAGAAATAACATCTCGTTAAGTAAGAAGATAATTTACATAGGAAAATAAAATAACGAGAGATAGTAAAATCAAAAGGAAACTGAATCTAGAGTATACGTTACAATACGTACTTACGAATAACTGCATCAATAAATATAAATATTATCTCGTATTACTTCATTTTGGATATTATAGATTTTAAGAGAAATTGTTAAATAAATGTGTAAAGTGACATAGATAAATAACTAGTACAACACTGATCACAAGTAATCTAATTATGCATAAATTATCTTTGTGTACGTTTTTAAATTAACTATATTTTTGTCAATCTCATAAATAATATATTGTCGCTTCATCGCTATATTTGTCATAAAATTGTGCGTTCCATTTGCCCAGCATGTGACAACGAGTATATCTATTATCCCAGATGGGCCATCGAATAATATACTTCCAGTTGATTCTATGAATAAATGAGTATGTATGGAGTACACGTATTCCAAATTTGAAATCGAGCCGCGGATGGCTTAGTGGTTAGAGATTCAGACTACTGATGGAGGTACCCCAGGTTCAAACCTAGCCTGATAGGCTTGAATCTGGGGGCTGGCTCTCCGAGATGGTGTGAATTTCTAACAATCGCTGGATATCCGCGATGCATCGGATGAGCACGTTACGAGACGGACCCCGGTTAGGAATCCCCTGGTTAAAGTTCTCTCTGCCTTCTATGTGCGAAATCGTGCGCTTGTACGGTGGCGCCATCTACTGTGCTCTCACTTACAAACTGTCCTGTTTGAACCGCTAGATTCGCTTTAACTTCCTTAAGTTTCTCTGCCCTGCCCCAAAGGGCACAGAAACTGAATGAAGTTAGAGCACATGTATTTGAAATACATGGATGTTTTTGAGTGCATATACTGTATTTGAAATACCAGATATACTCACAATTGATTCCCTGTATGTACTCAAAAATGAGCACCTGTCTCTTCCAAAAATGAGACACAAGTACTCGGAGCTATATAAGCCCAGAATGTACTCAAAAACGAGTACAATTTGCTTATTTCAAAGTACTAATTTTTAACAGTGAGGTTACGGCCTATTTTTCTTTTTCTAAATACACTCACGGACAATGAAATTTGCGCACCTAAAAGAAAACATGCTACAACCGCGAAACTTTGCAAATAGCTAGAGTGCGTGCTGGTATGCAAATGATCCACTTTTGGTACAAGTGCGTGCTGATATGCAAATGATCCATGTTTGGTGCAAGTGCGTGCTGGTATGCAAATGATCCACGTTGGGTGCAAGTGCGTGCTGGTATGCAAATGATCCACGTTTGGTGCAAGTGCGCATGACCGCCTACCCTGTGCGGTCATGCGCACTACAACATGACACTGACCCAATGGCCACCCAGAAGTCCTGACTTAACACCTTGTGACTTTTTCCTGTGCGGATACGTAAAGGACAAGGTATTCGCCCCTCCCTTTCCTGTTGATCTAGCGGAGCTGCAACAGAGTATCATAGCCACTATCACTGCACTTGATTCAGATATCTTACCTCGCGTTTGGAAGGAAATGGATTACCGGCTCGATCTGTGTCTGCCTCTAAAAAAATGTGAAACATTCCCCTACAATTCTGTAATAGGTAACATAAAATATCTTACATTGTTCTTGCTTTATAGTGCGTTGAAACTGTATACTTCTTTATAAATCACCCTGTATTATTTTACGGCACACGTCGTTGAAGCTATGATTATTTTTTTAATTACTACGTACACTGAAGTGCCGAAAAAAACAACAACCTGGGAAGGGTACAACCATTTCCATTACTTTCCGCCACACCCATGCGGTAAACGGTATCGTCCACAAACGACGTTTATATCATCATCATCATCATTGTCAACCATTATCAATCCACTGCTGGACGAAGGTCTCCCCAAGTTTCCTCCACAACGGTCTGTCTTGTGCCAGTCTCCTCCATGTCACTCCCGCATATTTACGAATTTCATCCACCCATCTCCCATGTGGTCTTTTTCTGGGTCTTTTCCTGTCCCTTGGAATCCAATCTAAAATTTCGGCTGTCCATCTATGGTCTGTCCTTCTGGCAGTATGTCCAGCCCATTGCCATTTCAGGGATTTAACTCTGATCATGATGTCTTCCACTCTCGTCATTTTTCGGATCCACGAGTTCCTCTTCTTATCTCTCCTGGTTATACCAAGCATGCACCTCTCCATGCAGCTTTGAGTTGTCTGCAGCCTTTGTATGTCTCTTTTAGTTAAGGTCCACGTCTCTGCACCATACGTAAGCACTGGAAGGATGCATTGATCAAACACTTTTCTTTTAAGACATAATGGCATATTGCTCTTGAAAATTATGCTGTTTCTTCCAAAAGCTCTCCAGGCAAGTTTTGTACGCCGATTAATTTCTTCATCAATGTGACCCTCACTTGATATCTGCTGTCCAAGATAAACATACGTATCTGTTATCTCCAGTTTTTCTCCATCAATTGATAAATCTTCATTTCTTGTAAAAGCATTGAACATCACTTTTGTCTTCTGAAAGTTCATTTTTAATCCCACTTCTTTACTCTTGTCAGCAAGTTCCTGGATCATACTCTGCAGCTCTGATGGGGTAGTTGCAAAAATGACTACGTCATCAGCAAAACGAAGGTGGGTTAGATAATCTCCATTAATCTTTATCCCTTTGTTTTCCCAGTTCAGTGACTGAAAGACATTTTCCAATGTGGCATTAAAGAGCTTCGGAGATATGGTGTCACCTTGTCTCACTCCCTTTCCAATTTTCATGTGTGTTGTATTTTCAAACAGCCGAATCTTTGCACTTGCATTTTCATAGATGTTATTAATAATATTAATGTATGCATCTTCAATACCGCAGGATTTCAGAGCCGTGGTAACTGCTGATGGTTTCACCGAATCAAAGGCTTTTTCATAATCGATAAAAGCCATGCACAATGGAAGTTCATATTCCCTCGCTCTTTCAATTAGTTCTCTCAGTACGTGGATATAATCTATTGTGCTGTAGCCACTTCTGAATCCAGCTTGTTCTCTCGGTTGAGCCATGTCCAGTGTTACCTTCAAACGGTGTGAAAGAACTTTAGTGAAGATTTTATAAACCACTGATAGGAGGCTGATAGGTCTGTAGTTCCTGAGATCCTCAATGTCACCTTTTTTATGTAGCAGGATCATTGTAGCATTGTTCCAATCCTCAGGAATCTTCCCTTCATTAAGGCATCGAGTGAAAATTTGGGCGAGTACTGTTTCAATTTCTCCACTTGCTTCTTGTATGATGTCTATAGTAATTCCATCTTCTCCTGGAGCTTTCCCCCGCTTCATGTTCTTGATTGCATGAGCAACTTCTGCTGGGAGGACTGGAAGAACTCTGGTACCTTTCATGATGTCTGGAGTACATGTATCATCCCTTTCATATAATTTGGAGTAGAAATCTTTCACTCTTGTCAAAATTTCGCCTCTATTTCTTGTTATAGAACCATCTTCTTTTCTCAGAGCCATCTTCTTTTCTCAGAGCCATAATCTGTTTTCTTCCCTTTCTGAGATGTCCCTTTGCTATCTTTAGGCTTTGGTTGTTTTCAATTGCTTTCCTCACTAGCTCACAGTTGAATTTCCTTACGTCTTCAGTGATACTTTTTCGTGCTGTCTTGCATAGCTCTATATATTCCACTTTGGAAGTCACATCTTCTTTAGTTGTCCTCATCTCTCTTCTTTTTTGCATCAACATTTTGGTTTTTCCTGATAATTTGTTCACATGCAACTTGTTCTTAGACCCAGCTAATTTTGTTGCTGTTTCCATAAGAGCTTTGGTTACTTTTCTGTTAACTTCCGAAATATCCACTTCTTCCGATGTTAGGCCTTCTAAAGCAGAGAATCTGTTCTTCAGTTTATATAGAGACAGATATCTCTGCAAGTTCAAGTAGTGGCATTCGCAGTTCCAATGGCAGTTTATTAGGATTTAAGAGATTTCGAACGTGGTATGATAGTCAGCACCCGGGAGGTGGGTTACTTCATCTCGGAAATTTCCACTTAATTTGAGTCGAGTGCGAGACCGCTGTGGCTATAGAAAAGTCCTGGACGATCGTGGGCAGCAGCGTCTAGCACGCATCGTAACATCCGCCTGGCGTGCAACATTGCACCTGTACTACACAAACTCAGGGAAAATATCCAGAGTGCGAGACCGCTGTGGCTATAGAAAAGTCCTGGACGATCGTGGACAGTGGCGTCTAGTACGCATCGTAACATCCGCCTGACGTGCAACATTGCACCTGTACTGCACAAACTCAGGGAAAATATCCAGAGTGCGAGACCGCTGTGGCTATAGAAAAGTCCTGGACGATCGTGGACAGTGGCGTCTAGCACGCATCGTAACATCCGCCTGGCGTGCAACATTGCACCTGTACTACACAAACTCAGGGAAAATATCCAGAGTGCGAGACCGCTGCGGCTATAGAAAAGTCCTGGACGATCGTGGACAGTAGCGTCTAGCACGCATCGTAACATACGCCTGGCGTGCAACATTGCACCTGTACTACACAAACTCAGGGAAAATATCCAGAGTGCGAGACCGCTGTAGCTATAGAAAAGTCCTGGACGATCGTGGACAGTGGCGTCTAGCACGCATCGTAACATCCGCCTCAGGGAAAATATCCAGAGTGCGAGACCGCTGTGGCTATAGAAAAGTCCTGGACGATAGTGGACAGTGGCGTCTAGCACGCATCGTAACATCCGCCTGGCGTGCAACATTGCACCTGTACTACACAAACTCAGGGAAAATATCCAGAGTGCGAGACCGCTGTGGCTATAGAAAAGTCCTGGACGATCGTGGACAGTGGCGTCTAGCACGCATCGTAACATCCGCCTCAGGGAAAATATCCAGAGTGCGAGACCGCTGTGGCTATAGAAAAGTCCTGGACGATCGTGGACAGTGGCGTCTAGCACGCATCGTAACATCCGTCTGGCGTGCAACATTGCACCTGTACTACACAAACTCAGGGAAAATATCCAGAGTGCGAGACCGCTGTGGCTATAGAAAAGTCCTGGATGATCGTGGACAGTGGCGTCTAGCACGCATCGTAACATCCGCCTGGCGTGCAACATTGCACCTGTACTACACAAACTCAGGGAAAATATCCAGAGTGCGAGACCGCTGTGGCTATAGAAAAGTCCTGGATGATCGTGGACAGTGGCGTCTAGCACGCATCGTAACATCCGCCTGGCGTGCAACATTGCACCTGTACTACACAAACTCAGGGAAAATATCCAGAGTGCGAGACCGCTGTGGCTATAGAAAAAGTCCTGGATGATCGTGGACAGTGGCGTCTAGCACGCATCGTAACATCCGCCTGGCGTGCAACATTGCACCTGTACTACACAAACTCAGGGAAAATATCCAGAGTGCGAGACCGCTGTAGCTATAGAAAAGTCCTGGACGATCGTGGACAGTGGCGTCTAGCACGCATCGTAACATCCGCCTCAGGGAAAATATCCAGAGTGCGAGACCGCTGTGGCTATAGAAAAGTCCTGGACGATAGTGGACAGTGGCGTCTAGCACGCATCGTAACATCCGCCTGGCGTGCAACATTGCACCTGTACTACACAAACTCAGGGAAAATATCCAGAGTGCGAGACCGCTGTGGCTATAGAAAAGTCCTGGACGATCGTGGACAGTGGCGTCTAGCACGCATCGTAACATCCGCCTCAGGGAAAATATCCAGAGTGCGAGACCGCTGTGGCTATAGAAAAGTCCTGGACGATCGTGGACAGTGGCGTCTAGCACGCATCGTAACATCCGTCTGGCGTGCAACATTGCACCTGTACTACACAAACTCAGGGAAAATATCCAGAGTGCGAGACCGCTGTGGCTATAGAAAAGTCCTGGATGATCGTGGACAGTGGCGTCTAGCACGCATCGTAACATCCGCCTGGCGTGCAACATTGCACCTGTACTACACAAACTCAGGGAAAATATCCAGAGTGCGAGACCGCTGTGGCTATAGAAAAGTCCTGGATGATCGTGGACAGTGGCGTCTAGCACGCATCGTAACATCCGCCTGGCGTGCAACATTGCACCTGTACTACACAAACTCAGGGAAAATATCCAGAGTGCGAGACCGCTGTGGCTATAGAAAAGTCCTGGATGATCGTGGACAGTGGCGTCTAGCACGCATCGTAACATCCGCCTGGCGTGCAACATTGCACCTGTACTACACAAACTCAGGGAAAATATCCAGAGTGCGAGACCGCTGTGGCTATAGAAAAAGTCCTGGACGATCGTGGACAGCAGCGTCTAGCACGCATCGTAACATACGCCTGGCGTGCAATATTGCAGCAAATCACAGCGCAATTCAATGCTGGGACCATTAGGAGCATCAGCGTTCGGACAGTGCAAAGTTCCCTGTGATCATTGGGTTCCCGAGCCGACGGTCTACCCGTATGCCTACGATATAAATGGCTGCGCTCCTCGCCTGTGATGGGAAACACCTCCATTGAACGCAAGATGATTGGAAACGAGTAGCCTGGTCCGATGAATCTTCGTACCAACTGCTTCGGGCAGATGGCCGACTCTGTGTGTGTGGACCACCCCACGAGGCAATGGATCCCAAATGCCTGTCTGGGACAGTGCAGGCTGGCGGTGGTTCTGTTATGATGTGGGGTGTTTTCAGATGGCACGTATTAGGACTCCTCATACACTGTTAAAAATTTTGTGGTAGGTTGCACCAAAAAGTGGTGCTACATCAGCTGCACTACTTTATGAGTAAATATACACCATCGTGTTTTGCAGACGAAACTCAACAACGTGGTTCAACTTTTCATCACGTTATGGTACAAAGTTGCACCATGTTGTTGGGTTTATTTTGCACCGCAGAATGGTGTATCTTTTCTAAGAAAGTGGTGCAGCTAGTGTAGCACCACTTTTAAGTACAACTTACCACACAATTTGTATCAGTATACATCTGCAGATCTCTCTTACCGGTGGAATCTAAGTAACGATCCTTGAGGATCTTTTGCACCCATTCATATCATGCAACCACTCCGACGGGTGCGACCTATTTCAACACGACAATATGCCACCGCACAAGTCCTCAGTCGCCCGATAATTGCTGGAGAAGCTTTCCACGGAGTTTGGCATCCTGACTTGGCTTCTCGTTCACCGGATTTAAATGCCATCTAACACATTTGGGATGCTCCTCAAGGTGCCATCAATGCCAGGAATCCTCACTAGTGAATATTACGGAATTGTAGGACGCTGTTTAGGAAGCATGGTGTGTAATACTGTCTCCACAGTACTACAGAGAGCTCGTGGAGTCCATGCCCCGTCGCGTTGCTGCCGTTATCCGATCGCGAGGAGGACCATCGCAGTATTAAGAGGTAACCCAGTTGTTGTTGGGGGGGGGGGGGGTTTGTTCTTTTTTGTACTTCAATGTGTTTTGCCCCAGTTTTGTTAATCTGGATTTGGACATTTTTCGACTCTCTGCTCTTGTTTCAACATTTTTCTTATAAAAACAAACAAACCATGCAATGTACAAAGAATCTAAAGAAGTGCTACGAGATGTACAAGCAATTAATGATATCTGAGAACATCAACAGCAGGTGGAAAAGTCCCCATCTTGGAAGGGAATGAGACTTGCATTAACTTGTTGAGAAACCCTGAAATTTTAATGTACCACAAGCTTCCGTATGAGAAATGAATGAATATCAAAAATAAATTGGCTAATTAGAGAAATTCGTGAAAATCTTCTCGCTGATGGTGAAAGGCGTTTTATGTGCACGCATCGTAATCAAAGTAAATCTCAAAATTCCTTACCAACCATGAATTTGAGTATAGGGAGATTTTCTTAGCCTACGCAACCCCAAAGCCGATCCACGACCATGTTCCAGCAGCCGCGTTGAACTCCTGGTTAAAATTTAACCAAAGCGCGGTAGGCTTCCACGTTTATGTTTGAATTCATCGTGCTTTCTGACATACAAGAGCCTGTATTTCTGAACTTTTCATGCTAAAACCTAAAAAAATGAAAATTTCCTAGTCAGTTCTTAAGTGAATAATAGGAGCACCCACATTATACGAAGATCTGTATATTTTATTAAGGAGCACCCACAAATAAAATATACAGATCTTGGTGTGCGGTGAAAATCTGCACTTTAATTAGCAGAATCTTAAAACTAAAAATTGTATAACTATACTACGAATCCGAATTTCTTGGCGTAGAGTAGAAAACAAAGTTTCCAAGCTTTCGCACATGAACCAGATGGCTTTTTCAAGGAAAGTAGACAGCTAACTGGTGTATATAGTGTTGGATCTTACCTTTACAGGCTGATGTGGCCGCGGCACCAGGTGAAGTATCGCCTGCAGTGAAGCACCCGATATCTCCACCGAAAAAAAAATAAATATCTAAATAAAAATAAAAAACACTAAAGAAAATTTTGTCAAAAATTTTGCTCTCCTCCTCTGCTGCTAGGGGCTAGCAAGGAGTTTTCCTACTTGCGTTGACAACCGAAAATTCTGCAACAACAAATTAATTATCTGATTTCAATAATTAATAATGACCTCCCATAATTAATTATAACAAATTAATTATTAACTTCCCGCAAAACCCGTACCGCGATTGGGCGTGGATGCCTGGATTTAACTCCAGCACGTCCCAATCTACCGAAAATCACAGCAACGCACACACACACTCGAAAAGATACCCAACGCTCATTTCACGTACGCTTGACATTTAATATCCAACGTTATGTTATATACACTGCCACCTTTATCCATGAAGTGGCACAAAAATCTGCTGAGATGAATGTATGGTGGGCTGCTCTATCGGCAGCTTAATTATGCACAATGATTTAAACACTTTATCACTGATTAAACGATAATACTGATTTAACTAACTCTGATTTAACAATTAACACTGATTCAAACACTGTTCACTGATTAAATTCTAGTATGCACAATAAACAAATAGAGCGAAGGAAACATGTGAGAGATTACCCAAAACATTTAAATACACACTTTAGAAAACTATAATTGAGTACGAGCGTGGGTACCAGCAATTAAAATGATACAGTAATTATCATGACTGCCGCAGTTTAATTATAAGCTATATGTAACTATACCATTACACATACCTGCATAGGCTTGATGCCAAATTAGCAGGGGAAGAGCTCTTAAAACTTATGGCCATAACACAAATAAAAATCACGAATAAAATGTGTTGGAGGCCTCCGCTGTCGTGCGTATTCATTTTTACAGGGGACAGAGTTCTATATGCTGTTCACTGTCCGACGGCACTTGTAAGTCGTGAGCAAATGTTCATGTAAAGACCACATACCTTGGCAACCGTTGTCTGAGGTCCTCAGCGCAGAGAAGTGGCAAGAAATGTCCTGCCTGTTGTCTATGTAGACCGCCTAGGCAAAAGTGCACTAATGTCGACCTAGTATCGGTCGAGAAGTCCAAAGGACTGAGATGTCCTCGTTTAAGAGGGGATCATTCATAGCCCTCCGTACTTGCTTCTCTCCTTCTTTTGCCGAGCTCTCCCAGCGGTCAGCTCTCCGGCCTTGGTTCCATGCCCCTCGCTGGTGCTGGTCTCGTGCGTGTCTTTTCGAATCCGCAGTCCGAAATGACTCGCCGCTTGGTTCTCTTCTCGTTTCTCTCCTCTTTGTCCTGTCACAGGGCTTCTCTTAGCCACTTGAAAAGGGATTTATCACCTTGTTTTCAACTGTGGGTGATAGTCGGTTCTTCCTTATCCCGTTCAGTTCGGAGAAAAACTGCAACCACCGAATGTCTCTTGGCTTGCAGAGGGACTTTTGGGGGGTGAGTTTTGCAGTCTTTCGTTAGTTGAAAATGCACACGACTGTTGCTATGAGTCCGAAATAGAGATGGTCTGTCGCCATGTGGCCTTTCACAATTCTCGTTTGCCAGAAGGCTACGAATTATGCACTTATCAAATACTGAACAAATTTTAACAATGGCAGTGATGAACAAATTAGAGGATCAATTACCGTAATTAATTATAACTATGAGTGTCGCCTTGCAGTTACATCGAAACACAAATTTACCGCATAAATGAAATATAAAATTTTCCACAAGTTAGGCTGCACCCTATAACAATAGTGTCTATTATTAATTACCTAGTTTAGTCACACAGGTAGGCGAGCGATGTGAGGTGCAGTCTTTATTTCACTCATCTTTGATGAACCCAGGCACAAGTACTGGACGAACCAGTTGGTGCGGTTGTCCCATAACTCTGCCCTCCCTGTTCCCGGAACCTGTGACTCAAGATTAGAAAGATTTATGTAGAGGATTTTGGGAAGGAAATGTCTGATCCCAGGTCATAAACAACCCTTAGAAGTAGGAAGCTAGGAGATTTGGGCTACAGTGCCCGACTGGAAAGTCACACGGAAGCGATGTAGAAAGAGAAACGCTGTTATTTATAACAGGAGCCCAGTACCTGGGTACGACAGCTTCACGTGCCTAACCGACGTACGCTGGATATGCATGCGTCGTAATAAAAGGTTGGAGATTCTGAACTTTAAATAAGCTCTAAAAATTAGTCTTCTGTTGTTTAAAAATATTTCTTTAACTGCACTTGAAAAAATTACAATATATCGTTTCATTTAATCTTATATCGGCCAATGCAACGTGCCTTTGTTGGAGCAGGTTCTAATAAATTATTATCATTATGAAAAATTATCGTCAGGGTTCAGATAGAAAAAATTATCTTTATGAAAAATTATCGTCACGTCGTAATCAGTGGTTGGAGCGTTTGTACCTACCTGGGAGCGAATTTGATACTTCCCTGTGGAAGTCACGGACGTTGACCACTAGACCATCTGCGGCTTCCCCAGGTTAGAGATGGGATATTGCTTATAAACCCTAGAGCATGATGATTGTTAAACCCCCTCTGCCAAAAAGCTCATCTCTTATGCTATAACTTGGAGATCTATTCTTATAACTGCAGTTATACATTTAGTTGTAGCTCGAAGTACCAAACTGTGCGCAGCCCTGTATAATTCACTGATTCCTTATTTAAGACACTGTATAACTGCATTATTTGTAACACATGTTTCCTGTTGTTCAGTTGAATGTTTTTCTTTATTAAAGTTAGGAGGGCGGGATATTCGAGGTATTTCAGTCAGATCTTAAGTATGCAAACCTGGAGGAACAAAGCCATCGCTGCCGGCAAGAGCTTGTTGTACTTTATAGAAATCTCGAGTACCAAGACATTTATATTCCATTTTAGGAGACAGTGTAATACTTCTTAAATGCTGAAGAAAAATCAACTAAAATTTTTTAGACAGATTCTGAACTTTAAATGCGCTCTAAAAATAAGTCGTCTGTTCTTTAAAAATATTTCTTTAACCGCGCTTGAAAAAATTACAATATATCGTTTCATTTAATCTTATATTGGCCAATGCAACGTGTCTTTGTCGGAGCAGGTTATAATAAATTATTATCATCATGAAAAATTATCGTCACGGTTAAGACAGGACCGCTTAAATAATTGGCTATTCCCATACACGTTTGAAGTTCCCATGAACGTCTAATTTTAGTAAAGTGTTTAAAATTTGCTCTGCAGTAAACTTTGCTTTTATAAAATATTGTTATCAATTATATTTAAAATAGAAAAAAATTTATTCACATATTTGCGCGACAAATTTATGTTTAATACATTTATTTTATGAGCTAAATATTTTCGTTTTATGCTTCTCCAATTTGGATTTAATGCAACTTACTTTAACTGGATTTTTTCGAAACATTAATTTCGGTTTATGGCAGTCATCAACATCGCTCGCTACCTTTTATTACGGAAAATTTATGACTCCAGTTATTGGCAGTGTGTTATTAATAAATATCGTTGCCTTTTTTTTAATTCATAATTTTGGTTTTTCAAAGTACACACACCGGCCACTGAATTAAAAAACTTTATGCAGATGTACGTAAACGTTACTTACGCAACGTTAATGCAAAATACGTGACCACGTGACGACCTAAGCAATTATTTAAGACTGCTGCTCGTCACTGATCGTCAGTAGTGCTGATCCTAATGGGGAAAATAAAGGATCTTTCGGCGTTCCACAAAGAGATCATTGTGGGTGCCCATCTGGCTGAAGCGAAGATTTTGAGAACAGCAGAGCTGACTAGTCTCAAAAGGTAAGATATCCCGGGTACTTAATCAGTGAAAAAATAACCCATATTGTTTGTCTTAGAGGCGTAACGGTGGCCCTACGACAATCTGTCAGGAACGAGATCGACGTTGTGTGAAGAGGCTTGTACGGTGAAAAAGGACCTGTGTGCAGCGATTGACCGAAGCATTCAATGAAGGCTGTTCCCGACCCAAATCTCAGCCAACTAGACGCAGGGAAGTGAACAAATCTCAGCGAACTAGACGTCGGTACTGGCAGTCGCATGCCGATACAGAAACCATTTATTTCTTCGAACAATCGGAAAGTTTGTCTACAGTAGTGTCAAGAGCTATGTGACTGGACACTGGAAGACTGGAAACAAGCTGTACGGAAGAGTCGTGGTACACCTTGTTCTGTACCATCAGTAGGCGGAGAGTTTGGTGGGAGCCCCATGAAGCATTGGACCCAGCTTGCTTTGTAAATACAACTCAAGGTTATAGAGGTGGTGTCATGGTGTGGAGGACGCTCTGTTGGTACGGAACCGATCTCCTAATACTGCTGGAAGGTTGGGTGTCCTCTAAGGATTATCTGAACATTGTTGCCGATCAAGTCCATCCCGCAATGTTTGCTTTTTATTGAGCAGGTGACGGCTGTTTTATGGACGACAATGCTGCTGTCCGTCGCACAAAATACGTTCAACAAAAGTTCAGCAAGCATAACAACGACTTCCACCATCTCCCCTGGCCACCACAAAGCCCGGGTCTGATCCTCATAGAGAATGCATGGAACATGTTAGAAAAACAGATCCCGGAGCAGAGTCCCTTTTTGTAAAATCTGAGCGAGTTGAAGGACTGTCTGGTGAACGTCTTTTATGCTGTGGACGTAGATGCACTAAAGCAACTTGTGTAATCTATGCCATATATACTGCACATACACTGAAGTGCCAGAAACCAGTCTAATACTTGGTAGGTCCCCCACGGGAGCGCATGACTGCAAAAATACGACGGGGCATGGATTCCACTAGCTTCTGGAAATATGCTGTAGGCAATGCACACCATACTTCCTACAGAGCGCTCCACCATTCGGCTATATTCGAGGTCTCGGATTCCTGTGTTCGATAACGCGTTGCACGGCATCCCAAATGTGTTCTATCACGTTCAGATCTGGGGACTTGGGTGGGAATGGCAACACCCCAAACTCAGATGAATGCTCCTCTAACCATAATGTGGCGTCCCGACACTTGTGTGGTGCTGCATTGTCCTGTTGGAACAGGCCCAACCCATCAGCATGAATGCAGGACATGAACGGGTGCACCTCGTCAGAAAGGATGCGCACATAGCGTTGGCCAGTCACACACGTTTGTAGACGTACCAGGGGTCCCAGTGAAGTCCAGCTAAACGCACTCCATATCATTACGGACCCCCCCCAACCGGTACAGTTCCCTGTTGACAGGCGGAATCCATGGATTCATGGGGTTTGCGCCACACACGAATCCTTCCATCTGCCCGATACAGTTGGGAACGCGACTCGTCAGACCAGGCTACTTGTTTCCAGTCATCAAGTGTCCAGCGGCGGTGTTGTCGTGCCCAAGCGAGGCGCATAGTTCTGTGTCGTGCACCCATCAAGGGGACTCGAGTTGGGCGTCGGCTCCCAAAGCCCATATCGTGCAGGGCACGTTGCACAGTCTGGGCGCTGATGCTTGTTGAGGCTCCAGCATTGAATTCCGATGATACCTGCGAGAGTGTTGCACGCCTATCGCGTGAAACGATTCTTGACAGTCGACGATGTTCACGTTCACCCAATGTCTTTTTACGGCCACACTGGTATCGTAAGTTGGAGGTTTTGCCGGAATTCTTATAGTCACGGTACACCCTTGCAATGGTCGTCCGTGAAAATCCGAACTTCGTTTCTACCTCCGAAATACTATGGCCCATCTCACGAGCTCCAACTATGACATCGCGTTGAAAATCACTTAAATCGTTATTACTTGGCATTCTCATGCTGAAAACAGCTCTGACAGCTGACAAGGATGTCTATCGCTTTATATACGCACTGGCTGACGCAACCGAGTACGCGCATAGGTGACATTGCTATGTATTTTGCATAAGTTCGTCTGTACCAGTTTTTCTCGCTCTTCAGTGTATATATATATATATATACTACAGTAGATGAAAACCCGTCAATAATGACGGGGAAGACAGAATTTATGGTACAGAAATTATTGACATTTATTTAGAGTTTTTGAGTTTCACGTCAATAGATGGCAACGTTGGCTCACAGCTTTCTGAAAATTTCTCAAGCAGTCGATTATGGAATTTGATACGACGAGTTGTCTGTTATGTGTTTTATAAAAACTTTAGTTCCTATTTCGTCAACACTTCCTGGAACACAACATTTTTCATATACACTGACTGTATCAATTTCCCCTGTTCTTTTTCGTGAACTATTTTTGCCGGTTCAACACCATGCAGAGCGGCATCATTAATGCTTTCTTGTTCAACTTCATAATGCATTTTGCATGCGTCAGCAAAAGGATTATTTTGAGACACAAAAGTGCTTAACTCTTGCGAATTGAAGGACTGGATTGCACTGGGCGTTTTCCCTAATCATCATTCTTTGATCACTAGCCTCTTCCGGGTCCAATATATACAGTTGAGCAAACTTTCTCTGGTCCCCATTTGCTGGGTGTAAAGCTCCTACTCGATGGTAAATTTGTCAGTTAATTCGGAAACAACATGGACCGTATCCAGGAGGCGGAGCAAGGTTAACTCCCATGGACGCAAACGCCAAAGCGCTATTTATTGATCTTATGTTGTCCATGAAATTTTTCGAATGCTGATGCTGTTCTTTTATTAACTGGTGAATAACAGGGGCGGGCTGATCTTATAGCATCTAATTTTACTTTGCCTTTATGACAGCATTGCGTACAAAGTTTGTCAGATGGGTGTTCTGCCGCAAAATGTTTTGCATGACAAAATTCGCAAATACTGTCCATGGAACCACAGTTATAAGCGTCTGCATTTGGTTCTACAACGTTAACTGCGTCAAGAACAGCTTGGTTTCTATTGGATTGTCGGAAAAGTCATGACGTATTTTGGCACGATGGCGGTTGGGCGGTTTTGGAAGTACTAGAGGCATGCACAGCTCTCTGTTATTGCTATGGCATTCGATAGGTGCCAGTTCTAGCTGCAGTCTAAAAGGAATAGTGAGCGATTTGGTTCATTTGCGGAGATTTGACTTCAAGTTGAAGATGGAAGACCAAACTGTGCATTTTCGCCATATTTTACTGTTTGACTTCCGTAAAGGGAAGAACGCGCGTCAAGCTTGTGAAAAGTTGCATAAATTGTACGGTGATAATGCTCTACAAGAACGTCAGTGCCAGCGGTGGTTCGCAAAATTCTGTGCTGGTGATTTTGACCTCAACGATGCTCCTCGGTCCGGAAGGCCAACCGAGGTTGAAGACGACCAAATCAATGCATGGATCGAGTCAAACCCACTTTACACGACACAAGAGACACATCCATCATTCAAGCGTTCACAACCACCGGAAGAAGCTGGGATACGTAACCAAGCTCGATGTGTGAGTTCCTCATGAACTCAAAGAAGCTCAACTGACGGCGCGTATAAACATCTGCGATATGCTCATTAAACGCGAGGAAAACGATCCTTTTTTGAAGCGACTGATAACTGGTGACGAAAACTGGATTGTGTACAACAATGTGCTGAGCAAACGGTCTTGGTCCCGACGTGCTGCTTCGCCTCAAACGACATCCAAAGCAGACACTCATCAGCGGAAGGTTTTGAGGTTCTGGTCACAGTGTGGTGGTATTTTAAAGATGTCGTGCTTTTCGAGCTCCTACCACGGAACCAAACAATCAATTCGAATGTGTACTGTCGGCAGTTGGACAGTTTGAACGAATCCATCATCCAGAAACGTCCAGAGCTCGTTCATCGTAAAGGTGTTGTGTTCCATCACGACAACGCAAGACCACACACGTTTGATCACCTGCCAAAAATTATTGGAGCTTGAGTGGGATGTGTTGCCACACCCAGCATACTCGCCTGACCTTGCGCCGTCAGACTTACACTTGTTTCGCTCTCTTCAACAGTCCTTGCGTGGTATAACGTTCAAATAAGATGAGGCTGTAAATCAGCACCTTGTATAGTTTTTCACCACGAAAGACAGGTTCTTCTATGAACGAGGCATTCTGCAGCTCACTGAAAGATGGCAAAAGGTTATCGAACAAAACGGGCATTATATCACTGATTGATCTTTGTTCTTTCTATCAATAAATGACCTTTGCAAAACATGGCTAAAATACGTCATGACTTTTCCGACAACCCAATAGTTCGTGGATTTTGTCGGCGGATTGTAACACCACGTCTCTGGCATAATATTTGCGATTGTGACATGTCTGCAATCTGATGTCGTTCGCGACCTTGTGCGATTTGTTCTGACGTCATGTTTGCAATTCGGTGTCGTTTCCGACATCGTTCAGTTTGCTGAGGAGTTATATTTGCAACGCGATGACGATTCGATCGCATTCTCTTTGCACAGCAGACATATTTTCCTGACGGGCCCTTTCTTGCTCCGCCTTTCGTCTTTTTGCTGCTTCCTTCTGGAAAGCTACTTCCTCAGCAGATTTTTTCCGTTTAGGAGGCATATTTTCAGTGTTGTTAAAACTCACGCAAAACAAAGTCGATGTTTTGAGACAAATGAACCACAATATGAATTAAATGACTTCGAATCGCACACACCCGAAAAAACAACAACTCTAACTTCGAACGAAAAAAAAAGATGTAAACAAAACGTTAAACAGGAACGGTTACGGATAACACAGTTTGTACACCGGAATATAAATGTTCGTCTTTTTCTGTTAAACAGCGTGATAAAGCATATCAAGGGTATATAAATAATAATAATAATAATAATAATAATAATGAATTTAATTTTTTGCTGTTACATTGTAGGCTGCAAAAAATAAAATGTATTATTATTATTATTATTATTTATATCATCATCATCATCATCATCATTGTCAACCATTATCAATCCACTGCTGGACGAAGGTCTCCCCAAGTTTCCTCCACAACGGTCTGTCTTGTGCCAGTCTCCTCCATGTCACCCCTGCATACTTTCGAATTTCATCCACCCATCTCCCATGTGGTCTTCTTCTGGGTCTTCTCCTGTCCCTTGGAATCCAATCTAAAATTTCGGCTGTCCATCGATGATCTGTCCTTCTGGCAGTATGTCCAGCCCATTGCCATTTCAGGGATTTAACTCTGATCATGATGTCTTCCACTCTTGTCATTTTTCGGATCCACGAGTTCCTCTTCTTATCTCTCCTGGTTACACCAAGCATGCACCTCTCCATGTTACTTTGAGATGTCTGCAGCCTTTGTATGTCTCTTTTAGTTAAGGACCACGTCTCTGCACCATACGTAAGCACTGGAAGGATGCATTGATCAAACACTTTTCTTTTAAGACATAATGGCATATTGCTCTTGAAAATTATGCTGTTTCTTCCAAAAGCTCTCCAGGCAAGTTTTGTACGCCGATTAATTTCTTCATCAATGTGACCCTCACTTGATATCTGCTGTCCAAGATAAACGTACGTGTCTGTTATCTCCAGCTTTTCTACCATCAATCGATAAATCTTCATTTCTTGTAAAAGCATTGAGCATCACTTTTGTCTTCTGAAAGTTCATTTTTAATCCCACTTCTTTACTCTTGTCAGCAAGTTCCTGGATCATACTCTGCAGCTCTGATGGGGTAGTTGCAAAAATGACTACGTCATCAGCAAAACGAAGGTGGGTTAGATAATCTCCATTAATCTTTATCCCCTTGTTTTCCCAGCTCAGTGACTGAAAAACACCCTCCAATGTGGCATTAAAGAACTTCGGAGATATGGTGTCACCTTGTCTCACTCCCTTTCCAATTTTTACGTGTGTTGTATTTTCAAACAGCCTAATCTTTGCACTTGCATTTCCATAGATGTTATTAATATTATTAATGTATGCATCTTCAATACCGCAGGTTTTCAGAGCCATTGTAACTGCTGATGGTTTCACCGAATCAAAGGCTTTTTCATAATCGATAAAAGCCATGCACAATGGAAGTTCATATTCCCTCGCTCTTTCAATTAGTTCTCTCAGCACGTGGATATGATCTATTGTGCTGTAGCCACTCCTGAATCCAGCTTGTTCTCTCGGTTGAGCCATGTCCAGTGTTACCTTCAAGCGGTGTGAAGGAACTTTAGTGAAGATATTATAAACTACTGATAGGAGGCTGATAGGTCTGTAGTTTCCGAGATCCTCAATGTCACCTTTCTTATGTAGCAGGATCATTGTAGCGGTGTTCCAATCCTCAGGAATCTTTCCTTCATTAAGGCAGCGAGTGAAAATTTGGGCGAGTACTGTTTCGATTTCTCCACTTGCTTCTTGTATGATGTCTACAATAATTCCATCTTCTCCTGGAGCTTTTCCTCGCTTCATGTTCTTGATTGCATGTGCAACTTCTGCTGGAAGGACTGGAGGAACTCTGGTACTGGTATCTTTCATGATGTCTGGAGTGCATATATCATCCCTTTCATATAATTTGGAGTAGAAATCTTTCACTCTTGTCAAAATTTCGCCTCTATTTCTTGTTACAGAACCATCTTCTTTTCTCAGTGCCATAATCTGTTTTCTTCCCTTACTGAGATGTCCCTTTGCTATCTTTAGGCTTTGGTTGTTTTCAATTGCTTTCCTCACTAGTTCACAGTTGAATTTTCTTACGTCTTCAGTGATACTTTTTCTTACTGTCTTGCATAGCTCTATATATTCCACTTTGGAAGTCACATCTTCTTTAGTTGTCCTCATCTCTCTTCTTTTTTGCATCAACATTTTGGTTTTTCCTGATAATTTGTTCACATGCAACTTGTTCTTAGACCCAGCTAATTTTGTTGCTGTTTCCATAAGAGCTTTGGTTACTTTTCTGTTTAACTTCAGAGATGTCCACTTCTTCCGATGTTAGGCCTTCTAAAGCAGAGAACCTGTTCTTCAGTTCTAACTTGAAGGTATTATGGTGTTTTTTAAGGTTGGTTATGTCAATAGATTTTGTTTGTCCTATGAGCTTGCCACGTTCAAGTTTAGTGTTGAGGTGCATCTTACATCTCACCAATCTATGGTCACTACCTGTGTTGAACTTGTTTAGCACACTGCAGTCTTCTATGACGAATTTTTTGTTACACATAATAAAATCAATTTCACTTGTTGTCCCATTTGGATGTCTCCATGTCCATTTCCTGTGTGGCTTTTTCTTGAAGAAGGAGTTCAAGATGAAAAACCCTTCTGCCTCTGCAAACTCAACGAGAGTATTTCCACGCTGGTTTCTGTTGCCATGACCGAATTTACCTACTGAAGTTTCATTCTGTTGCCGTTGCCCTATTTTTGCATTGAAATCTCCCATAATTATTTTCAAGTGCTGCTTACCTTTATTATTTAGATGACAAATTTCCTCATAAAATTCTTCAATTTCTTCTTCAGGATGACTTGTGGTGGGTGCATAAGTTTGAATAATCTGAGCCTGGTATCTTTTCGAGAGTTGGATAACAAGTCGTGCAGCTCTGTCAGAGGAACTTTCAACTTCTACAACTTTATCCTTCAGTTTCTTGTTTATTATAAATCCAACACCACTAGTTCTGCCAGTATCTGTCCCACGATAGTAGAAGAGATGTCCACTTTTCAGTTCGATGAGATCTTCTCCTTTTCTCCTTAGCCCGATCTTCTCACTTAGCCCCACGATGTCCCACTTGATCCTTTGTAGTTCCTCTTCCAATTCAAGAAGCCTTGAATCAGAAGATAGGGAGCGTCCATTGTAAGTAGCCAAGGTCAGCATCAGATGGCAGCCTAGTCCGGTCCTCCTGGGATTCTTAGCACCCTCTGCCTTCATGTCGCACTGGCCGCTGCCTTGGCCAGGTACATTCCAGCTGCCGGAGACTGAGGGCCAAGATTTAAGTTGTGGAATCATTTTGGAGGGGTTTGGCCATAACTCACCACGCTGGCCAAGCGGGTTGGTGAGTGTGGGATAGAATTTCCTCTAATCCCGATGGTATAGTTATACCGCTATGGGCGGTCGTCAGAGCCCCTTTAGTGGGAACAGGATGCACCACGAGAAGGCGGTGTTGACATTTGTCAAGGAGAGGCTGTGATGTTACGCATCACCTGACCTTACATCCCATTATTTATATACCCTATATGAAATAGAACGAAAATTCCTGAAGTAAAGTTTTCGAATCTCTAAAGAGTTGACCGGTGACGTAACGCATCTCTGACGTCATGTGCGCATGATTTGGATTAGATGACGTCAGAGCCGTAGTTGTGTTCTTTGTTGATATGACAACAAAACAAAGTCATATACGCGTAGACTGTGCGCGTGTATGTGATGATGTCATCTGCACGAAAATACGAAAAGCAAAGTGTGACGTCAGAAACATTTGTTTCTCGGTTGTTGCTATGACGACTTAAAAAGTGGCACGGAGAAGGAGGACTCTAGCAAATTATATATATATATATATATATATATATATATCGTGAAAGGTACCAATACCAGAATTTTTCCGGTCCTTCCAGCAGAAGTTGCACATGCAATCAAGAACATGAAGCGGGGAAAAACTCCAGGAGAAGATGGAATTACTGTAGACATCATACAAGAAGCAAGTGGAGAAATCGAAACAGTACTCGCCCAAATTTTCACTCGATGCCTTAATGAAGGGAAGATTCCTGAGGGTTGGAACAGCGCTACAATGATCTTGCTACATAAAAAAGGTGAAATTGAGGATCTCAGGAACTACAGACCTATCAGCCTCCTATCAGTGGTTTATAAAATCTTCACTAAAGTAAATGGACGATGTCATCGCTCTTTCCACGTTATTTTTTAAACAACGCATAGCGACTGAAAAATTGTATTTCGGCACCGCTGGGATCGAACCCGAGAACTCTCGATAACTAGTCGAGTGCGTTCGAATTTACGCTACGGCGCGAACAATTCTCAGCGCCATGCGTGGTTTATCAGTCAGCATCTGACTACACGAATACGTATTGATGGTCTCAGCAACTGAGATGTCGTCATCTGGTGGCATTTAACGCAACAGCTATTTAATTGTAGCTGAAGGGCGATAGAAATTGTTAATATATATAAAACGCACTCGACTAGTTATCGAGAGTTCTGGGGTTCGATCCCAGCGGTGCCGGAATACAATTTTTCAGTCGCTATGCGTAGTTTAAAAAATAACGTGGAAAGAGCGATGACATCGTCCATTTACATTATCTCCACGTATTTGATATATATTAACCATTCCTATCGCCCTTTGAATTTATCAGCTACAATTAAATAGCTGTTGCGTTAAATGCCACCAGATGACGACATCGCAGTTGCTGAGACCATCAATACGTATTCGTGTAGTCAGATGCTGACTGATAAACCACGCATGGCGCTGAGAATTGTTGGCGCCGTAGCGTAAATTCGAACGCACTCGACTAGTTATCGAGAGTTCTGGGGTTCGATCCCAACGGTGCCGGAATACAATTTTTCAGTCGCTATGCGTTGTTTAAAACATAACGTGGAAAGAGCGATGACATCGTCTATTTACATTATCTCCACGTATTTGATATATATTAACTTCACTAAAGTTATTTCTCACCGTTTGAAGGTAACACTGGACATGGCTCAACCGAGAGAACAAGCTGGATTCAGGAGTGGCTACAGCACTATAGATCATATAAACGTACTGAGAGAACTAATTGAAAGAGCGAGGGAATATGAACTTCCACTGTGCATGGCTTTTATCGATTATGAAAAAGCCTTTGATTCGGTGAAACCATCAGCAGTTACAATGGCTCTGAAATCCTGCGGTATTGAAGATGCATACATTAATATTATTAATCACATCTATGAAAATGCAAGTGCAAAGATTCGGCTGTTTGAAAATACAACACACATAAAAATTGGAAAAGGAGTGAGACAAGGTGACACCATATCTCCCAAGCTCTTAAATGATACATTGGAAAATGTCTTTCAATCACTGAACTGGGAAAACAAAGGGATAAAGGTTAATGGAGATTATCTAACCCACCTTCGTTTTGCTGATGACGTAGTCATTTTTGCAACTACCCCATCAGAGCTGCAGAGTATGATCCAGGAACTTGCTGACAAGAGTAAAGAAGTGGGATTAAAAATGAACTTTCAGAAGACAAAAATGATGTTCAATGCTTTTACAAGAAATGAAGATTTATCGATTGATGGAGAAAAACTGGAGATAACAGACACGTACGTTTATCTTGGACAGCAGATATCAAGTAAGGGTCACATTGATGAAGAAATTAATCGGCGTACAAAACTTGCCTGGAAAGCTTTTGGAAGAAACAGCATAATTTTCAAGAGCAATATGCCATTATGTCTTAAAAGAAAAGTGTTTGATCAATGCATCCTTCCATTGCTTACGTATGGTGCAGAGACGTGGACCTTAACTAAAAGAGACATACAAAGGCTGCAGATAACTCAAAGCAGCATGGAGAGGTGCATGCTTGGGGTAACCAGGAGAGATAAGAAGAGGAACTCGTGGATCCGAAAAATGACGAGAGTGGAAGACATCATGATCAGAGTTAAATCCCTGAAATGGCAATGGGCTGGACATACTGCCAGATGGACAGACCATCGATGGACAGACAAAATTTTAGATTGGATTCCAAGGGACAGGAAAAGACCCAGAAGAAGACCACATGGGAGATGGGTGAATGAAATTCGAAAGTATGCGGGAGTGACATGGAGGAGACTGGCTCAAGACAGACCGTTGTGGAGGAAACTTGGGGAGACCTTCGTCCAGCAGTGGGTTGATAATGGTTGACAATGATGATGATGATGATGATGATATATATACTCAGGGCTGGTTCTGGCAGGTGTGCAGTGCATGCATGCACGCAGGCGCCCGGGACCGCCTCTTTCGGTGGTACATTTGCGGAATCCCAATTTTCATAATTTTTACTCTAGACTAGCAGTGGCAACGCGAGTTTTACCTAATTGTGAAAAAGTTCAAAGAGCTTGGTTAATTTGTTCTACAAAATCCGGGGCCGCGGGTGGCCTAGTGGGCGACGTTCGTGACTGCCGCGGAAAGGACCTCAGGTTCCAACCACTAAATATCCGCCGTTCGTCGGATGGGCACGTTAAGCCGTCGGACCCCGGTTACTGGCCTCCCGGTAATAAATAAGGGCGTCTTCCTCTCAACTTTCCACTTCGCTTCCGTGTCACTGTCCTATCGGGCACTCTAGCCCAAATCTCCTAGCTTCCTTTTTCTAAGTGTTGTTTAAGAACTGGGGTCAGACACTCCCTTATTAAAATCCTCTACATATGATCATGATCATGTTCTACAAAATCCAATAGTGTGTTTTACTTTTGTTGCAAGCTGTTTGCTTTAAAACAAAACAAACTAACAGATTGTCAGGGGTTTTCAGATCGGCGACATGTAGCTACTCATTTATCGCGGCATGAAGCGAGTGTAGAACGTATGCGAAACTGTAAAAAGTGGTATGAATTAAAAACTCGCCTCGACAACAGTTGTACATTTGATAAAGAACAACAGCGGTACTTTGAATCAGAAAAAAGACGATGGCAAGCCATTATTGTGAGAATCATTGCAATTGTCCAGTTTCTAGCAGGGCAGTGCTTAGCTTTCAGGGTGAAAATGGTAAATTATATGAAGCAAACACTGGGAACCTTTTACTATAGAAATGTTAGCAAAATCTGACCCGTTATCTCACAGCATTTCGACAGCATAACAAAATCTCAACCTACTAAAAGTCATATGCCTCATTACTTAGGCCATGCTTTTCAATATGAAATCACATCTGTTTTAGCAAATGGCATAAAATCAAAAATCAAGAAATTTGTAAAGAAAGCAAAATATTTTTCGGTAATTCTCGACTGCACGCCAGATGCCACTCACATTGAACAGATAGCGTTTGTAGTTAAAATTGTAAATATATACAATTCTGATGTTGCAGTTAGAGAATTATTTCTTGGATTTTACCCAGTTTCAGACACTATGGGGGAAGGATTATGTAATTATCTCCTAAGTGAACTCTTAACAGATTATGAACTAGATATTCAAGATATGCCTGGACAGGGGTACGATAACAGGGCAAATATGCGTGGTAAGAATAATGACTTGCAGAAAAAATTAGGAGTATAAATCCTAGAGCCCTTTTTGTACCTTGTGCATCCCATTCATTAAATTTAGTTGTAAATGATGCTGCCAAAGTAACATTTGAAACAGTTAATTTTTTTAACATTATCGAAGAATTGTACACATTTTTTTCTGCACCCCTTACAGGTTGGATATACTAAAGCGTAATATTAATAGATTAACACTGAATCTGTAAGTTATACAAGGCGGGAGAGTAGAATAAAAGCAGTGCGACATCTCAGATTGCAATTAGGTGAAGTCATGAAAAGTTTAAATGATCTAATAGACAACAATTCCAGAGACATGAAAACAAAACATACAGCGCAATGTTTGTTAGACCGTTTTGCATCTTTTAAGCTCATCTCCTCAATCATTATACGGAACGATTTTCTGTCAAAATTTCATGTTGTAAGTAAAATGTTTCAGTGCCCTCAATCCAACATAAATGAATCTCTTAATGTTTTGAATGAGCTTGTTAAATTTCTGAGTGCAGCCAGATCTGAGGAGGTATTTAGTAAATATATTAGGGATGCAAAAGCTTTAGCAGCGGAAGTAAATGTGGAGGCGGAATTTCCAGTTGTAAGGAGTAGGACTAAAGTTCGCCTTTAAAATAATAGTTCAGAATACAATTTTTTCTAACGATTGTTGATACAGCCTTAAATTCCACTCAGGAAAGGTTTTAAAATCTATAGGAATGCCATAATGCATTTAAATTTCTTTCTGAATTTCGAGAAATGACTAAAGAGGAAATTAAAAAATCTTGCTTTGATTTAGATGTTTCCCTTCTAATTAACAAAGGAAGCAAAAGTTTTAAGGATATTGATGGTCTCGAGCTCTTCAACGAGCTGACAACGTATAGAGTTTTGAGCAGTGGAATTGCAAATGGGACAAACCCATGAAAAAACTTAGCATATACAACAAATAATAATTTAATGTCATCATGTTGATTTTTTGCTTTTCAGCTTTTAGGCACTGGCTTGTCTGTTAACATTTTTGCGGGTTTTAACTCTTTCTTTTCTTGGTAACTTTGCGCGTCTTTTGGGGAACTTAGGCACAGCAAATGGCTAAGCATAGTTCCTTTTCTTTGCGCTGTATTTTCAAAGTAGTTAAGTTCTTAATAACTACTTAATTATGCACTTAAAGCACTGCTGAAATACTTTGTACATATTGCAACTAATTGTTTAAGTCATATAACTTTCACAAAGTTTTCTTTAGTTTATTATTGTCTTTAACTTATTCTCGTTTTCGTGTTGTCTGAAGTTGTAGAGTAGGAGGTTTTAGAATCAAGTTTTCTTTCAAAAATCTGATTTTTAAAAAAATTAATATTTCCTTTTTTAATTGCAATGTAAAAATTTAGATTTCTTTTGCATTGTTTTTCAGGTTTAAATTCTCTCTCAGGCGAACTTGGCATTTCGTTATAGCCGAAAATTATTTCTAATTATTATGTCACTCTCACAGCTTGAGTTCTCTTTAATCTTCTTCTCTCTGTTTAATAGTAACAGATGGAGAGCATGGGTCGGGCCAGGAGGGTTATGGATGCAAGCGAAATTGTTAACTAGTGCTAGGTCATACAACTCTGCGGAGGACATGACATATATATATTTTTTAAAACAATTTTTGGTGGGCATGTTACTTGCATCTATGGCCTTGCAGAAACCCATTTCCAACTAGGTCTTTGTGGAAGTGAGAAAATGCAGAGTTTTTGCTGGTCCTTGATAAAGCCAAGGCTCAGTATTCTCGACACCTTCCACATTCAGTTGTTTTATTTTATTTTTTTATCTTTTCTCCTTTTACTCACACCGGTAGATACATAACCTTTTCTATGTTGTACTTGGTATGAGTCAAAAATATATATGTATTTTTTTTTTTTTTTTTGCTTAGGTCTCTTCTTAATAGAATGTGAATTCTGAATTTTCAAAACTGCTGCGTTGCGCGTTTTGATCTTCAGGTTATTTTGCAACTTTCGTTTTAAATTCTAAAGTTTTTCCTTAGTTTTCAGTTTTGCTCTTCAGTTCCTAATCTGTTTATAGGTTTGAGAATTCTTCTGACATTACCAGTTAGTGCAGTATCAGGTGAAAGGAGTTTTTCGAAACTCAAACTTATAAAGACATATTTAAACAACGTCAATGACTCAAGAGAGGTTTAGTGATCTAATACTGTTGGCTATAGAGAAGGAATTGTGTGAAAGTTTGGAATTAGCAGATGTAATTGACGAATTGGCAAGTAAGAAAGCAAGAAGAGTGCACTTTTAACTCCATGAATGCATACATTTTGTTAAGTTATGGCACTTATCTGTAACGTGTCAGTGTCTGTGTGATTGTGATATTTTTGAACAGTTTTGTTTTAAATATACACTGCTGGCCACCCAAAATGCAACACCAAGAAGGAAGTATCCGATTGGCTTGAAATTCGCAGCATGCGTCGCACGCGAGACAACATGCAAACGATTAGCATTGCAGGGCATATGCAAATTATGTGCGCCCGGCACGCCACCGAGAAGCACTATAAGAAGGGTGCACAGAAGGCGGGGTGTAAGTAGTGGAAGTGTGTTGTGCTGCCAGACCTTTGCAGAGGGAAGTTTCCTGATGCCTCGCCGCAGAATACGGCAGTCATTCCAGCACGTTTCGGAGTTCCACAGAGGACGAATAGTGGCTTATCACGACAGCAGTTTATCGTACCGGGACATCGGCGCCCGTGTGGGAGGACATCCAGCCACAATGAGGCGAGTATGGATCCGGTGAGTGCAGGGGGGACGGACGGACCGACGTGAGCGATTGCCGCAGCCGCGGCACACCACCAAACGAGAAGACCGGCATGTTGTGCGGCGAGAATCGACGGCTCGCACCGCCACATCACGAACGTTCGCGCAGGAATTAGGGTGTTTTGCGCAACAACCTTTGTCAGCACGTACTGTTCGACGTCGTCTGCAGGAGCGGGGACTTGTCACACGGCGCCCATTGCCCCGATTACCATTGATGTTATACCACCGGCGAGTGCGGTGGCAGTGGGCCGTTGAACGCCGCACCTGGACTACCGAATGGCACGACATTGTCTTCTCCGACGAATTCCGTTTCTGCCTGCAACACCGCGATGGTCGGATTCGCGTGTGGCGGCACCGCGGCGAGAGACTGTATGACGCCTGCACTATGCACAGCCATACCGGTCCGTCGCCTGGCGTTATGGGAGCAATTGGATATGACACCCGCACACCTCTGGTACGCATCGCCGGTACACTCAACTGCCATCGCTATATCTGCAACGTTTTGGAGCCTGTAGTCCTCCCTTACCTGCAGGACCTGCCAGCGGCCACGTTTCAACAGGACAATGCGCGTCCGCACGTGGCACGCATCGTGCAACAATTCTTCACGGCCCACCAGGTGTCACTGCTGCCGTGGCCCGCCTGTTCTCCCGATATGTCGCCCATCGAACACGTCTGGTCGCTGATCGACAACCGAGTGGCCCAGCAAGCACCACCCGCGGCTACGCCTAATGGACTGTGGCAACGTATGGAAGCAGACTGGACCAACATACCCCAAGCTTACATCCAAAGCCTCTTTTGTTCGATGCCGCGGCGTGTAGCAGCCGTTATTGCGAGCCATGGGGGCCACACGAAGTATTGATATCTGCGTGTTCTGCAAGTCGCACAACCCTGTAAGCTCAATCGCTTTATCTTTGTATCTGTTGTTATGTGTCCAGTAAACCTGGCTTTGCTATCTCGTGTCCTTCTTGGTGTTGCATTTTGGGTGTCCAGCAGTGTAGATAAGTAAAATAAGTGTATACGGTGTTGTGTTATTATTATAGAATATTTGAACGGTGTACGCTTGCACCCCTTCCAACTATATAGAACAGTGAAAAAAAACATCCCCTGTGTCATGGGTTAGGTTAGGAATCCAAAAGCATATTTACTTGTACTCAATCCGCTTTGGCAGGGGCGGCCGAATACCTGTGACTCGAAGACGGTTAACACCCAAGAACCGGCCCTGTATATACTGTAAATATACACTGAAGAGCAATTGAATTAGAGATACCTGTCTAGTAACGTGCAGTACCACCTTTCGACCTGATGACGGCGGCGATTCGTCTCGGCATGGACTCGACAAGACACCGGAAGCGTTGGGAAACCATACGGATCCACGACCCCTGAACAAGCTCTACAGTTCACGAAGATTTGATGGAGGGGTCAGAGCCTCGAACATCTCTCTCGATGGCATCCCAGATGTGCTCGATGCGATTGAGGTCAGGTGACCTTGCTGGCCAAGGAAGCGAGGTCTCGTCGGTGGAGTGTTCATCCATCCATACGGATACAATTCGGGAGCAATAACACGGTGCATTGTCCTGTTGCAGGATCAGTTCCCCAGTGGGATGTTGAAGACGCACAAACGGGAACAAATGGTCTTCCAGGATGTCCCGGTAACTGTTGCCGCGGAACTACTTCATAGTTCGGGTCACATTGTTTGCGGCCTAATTAAATTTAAAGACCAGGAGTAATCTACCTAAATTATTTTTTTTTACTTAAATTTAATTATTTTTCATTTGCTCCCTTCCTGCCTCATATACCCCCTTTTCCCCACTGAAGCAGAAAACCCAGGTGGTCAAAACGGTTTGTCGGACACCCGTGCAGAATTCCCATAGAAGTCACCTTCTTTTCACTCTTGTGAGAAGAAGCACGGCATTCACAAAATTTACGAAATGGCCCCAGTACTAGCGTTGCTGATGGGACAATTCATCCCGGTATTTCAGAAGGCACAGGCAAGAGTCCGAAACGCGGTCAGATGAATAGGCGAGTTGCGGTTTACGACCATCTCTTCTATGAGGGAGGCACCAGCGAAAGTCGTAAAGTACATCGCGGTGTCACAGAAAAGTCGTAACTCTGGCAGAGGAAAGCCCCTTTAAATTCTCCGCTATTCATCTGAGCGTTAAAATAGGCCTTATTGAATTCGCAAAAGGCACCACCTGCACAACAGGCCAGCTGCCGCGAAAAGGGAGCCAACTGGACCAGAGGCCCAACCTATAGCCACCAAGCCCGAGTACTGGTCAGCTCAGCTGACCAATCCGGACCCCAAGCGAAGAGTTCGTAGAAGGTTGTAGGCACGCCCCTATCACGTGAAAGGTTAAAGGGACGGAAATATATACACAGACAGAGGTAGAGAGAAAAAAGATATAGTCACACGAGAGGAGAACATGAGGAGATGAGAGAATAGAGAAAAAATTCGTAGCGGAGATTCGTGTTCGAGATGGTTATCTACAGATGGTAGTCGAAGTACAATTTTCAGAGATAGTCGATAATGAGACGGACTAGGCTTAGTTAGGAAACGGACATAGTACGCGGTCCTAGCGTGGCAGACGAGAGGCACAGCGAACTCCTCACGCGGTCAACAGAAGGGCTTCAACGAGGACACACAAACTAAAGGAAGGTAAGATGACGTTATCTTCCCCAATTCCAGTTCCCATGTTAACTAGTTATATACATATGCAGGGTCACTATGCCTCCTCGAAATAGATTGAGGGAGTTAATTTAAAGTTTAGCTCAAGGGTGTGACAGGCGTACGCAGCAGTTGACCAGTAAACATGGCTAATTCCACATTCTTTTAATTTAACGTAACTTTTATTTGGTCTCCACCTAAAGGATGTAATTGCTTATATATATACTTTTTCTATTAATAAACATTGTTAATTACTTAACCTGGTGTAGCTAACTTCTCTAGGGTGTATATTTCTCTAAATTCACAATTTGCGGCATATGGGTTTTTTACGAATACCTTGTAACGAGCACATATGAAACACAACGCGACGTCCGTAAACTTTGAGATTGGGTTCCTTACAGTTATGGGAACGCAACCTCACTCTTTATCCAATTAGACGAGTAATAAGAATTCCGCGACCACCGTACTACCGGGGGCATGGTAATATAACGTTGACCTGTTAGGGACGATGTCACACGTACCAGGGGAACCATTTCAGTCCACGTAAACAGTCCCCAGACGAGAATGCCACAACCACCAGCTTGAAGAGTACCCTGCTGGCAAGAAGGATCCATTGCTTCATGTGGTTTGCGCCGTACTCGTATCCTGCCATCCGCATGTACCAACGTGAATATCAACTCATCAGTCCAGGCAACATTTTTCCACATGTCTAGGGTCCAGTGGCGATGTTTCCGCGCCCACGCCAATCTTTTCAACCTGTGATGTGCGGTCAGCAGCGGTACCCTCGTGGGACGATGGCTTCTGTACCCTATAGCGAGGAGATGGTTCTGGATGGTGTGGCTGCTTACACGTTTTTGTGCACCAGCGTTATATTGCCGAGTGACAACAGCGTGTGGATGACCCCGCTCATCCACACGCTGTTGTCCACGGAAATTGACCCTTGCGGGGATGGTTTTACCGGATTCGATGTACTCACGGAGCACCCGTGACACAGTGGCTCGTGAAAATCCCAGTGTCTGCACTACTTCCGAGATGAAGTGACCCATTCGCCGGGCTCCGACAATTTGCCCACGATCAAATGCGCTTAGATCCTTCGTCTTACCCATCTGCACCCAACTCTTACTGATTTCCGTCGCATCACTCCTTATATTGTCGGATCGCTGCATACGTCATGTTGTTTCCGTTTACAGGGCCGCCCATAGCGCCACATTTGCATAACGCAAGCTGTCTCTAATTGAATTGCTCTTCAGTGTGTGTGTATACACTATCTACCAAAAAGTAATTGGACACCCCTGAAATCAACGATATCTGCGGTCCTGATACACGTCACGGCCGCCGCCGTTAAATATCGTATAGGAAACAACAACTCAACCAGTCGCATTCAAGATGCCACGCAGTTCGGAGCTCTCTGATTTCGAGAAAGGTGTAATCGTCGGGTATCACAGAAATGTCCGATCCATACGTGACATATACAGCGAGTTGAAGTACCCAAAATCGACAATGGCCTATGTGATTGGCAAGTGGAAGATGAGAGGTGACTGTCGGAATATGCCCCGACCCGGCAGAACCAAAAAACTGGGAGTTAGAGACCAACGGGTGTTGGCCAGAGAAATTCTGGAAGAACCGCACCAAATCGATGGGCCACATCCGCGAGGAGTTTCAACAGGCATTCAGGAGTGTTCTTTCGATGAATACCATGCGTAAGGAAGCCCATCTGCTCGGTTATCATGGACGTGCTGCCGTCCACAAGCTTTTGATCACCAAGTCCAATAGCGCTGCTCGACGTGGTGCAAAGAACGTCGACAGTGGACTGTTGAACAGTGGAAACAGGTTCTCTGGAGCGACGAATCAAGGTTCACCCTCTACCGTTCGGATGGCAGGGTCTGGATTTGACGTCTGCCTGGAGAACGCCTCCTGCCGGAATGTATTGTGCCAACTGTGAAGTTCGGCGGCGGTGGAATTATGCTATGGGGGTGTTTTTCCTGGTATGGCACGGGACCCTTGGTCGCAAATCCTGGTAGACTCAACGCCGAGACCTACTGCACCATTTTGGATGACCATGCGTTTCCTACGTTGTGGCAGTTTTACGGGGTGGACCCATGTTACTTTCAGGATGACAATGCCACCTGTCATGTTGCGAGGTCCACCATGGCTTGGTATGGTGACAATGGGGTTAATCGAATGGACTGGCCTGCTCAGAGCCCGGACCCTAACCCTATCAAGCACCTCTGGGACGAGTTGGAGCGTCGACTTAAGGGGTGCCTCCACCGTCCGAAATCGGTGAAGGAACTGACCTGTCTTCTCCAAGCCGAGTGGAAGAAAATACCGCTAGCCGTCATACAACGCCAGGTTGAGAGTATGCCCCGGAAGGTCGCAGCTGTAATCACCGCTCGTGGAGGCTCCACCAACTATTGAAGGTGAATAAACTTCGTTTTCCGTTGCTATCACAGGTGTCCAATTACTTGTTGGTTGATAGTGTATATATATGTAACTATAACGAAGTAAATTTCTCCGTCATTTTCGGTCTACGCCGGGATTCGAACCCGGATCCCCTCATTCCGGAATAAGTCACTCTAGTAATTGAGCTACGCGGACGTTTTATTCTGATTCCTATCTGCCTTTATGTCGTGTGCGTCCTTCTGGCAGGTACGTCACATCTCCTTGTACGTTACATCATCTCCCCCTTACTTTTTTTTTTTTTTTTTTTTTTTTTTCGAAGTGCTGGAGAAGGGATTCTCTTATTTTTCCTATCTCGCGGTGTGGAAATAACATGACACCAATGCGAGATTTTGAACGGTCGGGTCATCCGGATAGTTCGGGCGCCATTATAACGAAGTAAATTTCTCCGTCATTTTCGGTCTACGCCGGGATTCGAACCCGGATCCCCTCATTCCGGAATAAGTCACTCTACCAATTGAGCTACGCGGACGTTTTATTCTGATTCCTATCTGCCTTTATGTCGTGTGCGTCCTTCTGGCAGGTACGTCACATCTCCTTGTACGTTACATAACGTACGCCTATTGTTTATATACAGTTGTGATGTACGTCGCTCTTAAAATTTTTTGGACTTTGGGAAGAAGACACCATGTAATAGAAGACACTATGTAATTTTTTGAACATGTTAAATAATATTTTGTAATGTTTAATTTGTGACATGCGTCGCTGTTAATCGCCTTGGAGGGGCTTAAGCCCCAAACCTCTTCCGTGGGTGCGCCAATGTCTCAGATGAACACTTTTGAGGCGAAATGTTAGTTCTAGTTAGAGATTTGACACCACTACTAAAGTAACTGCTAAACAGACCCATATCTGCGGTCATTGTAACTTCTAAATTAAACATAAGTTTGTGATCTAAGTAATACTAAATGCACGCCCATTAAAAAACATTATGACGGAAAACTGCTAGACATTGGCAAAAATAAAAACGCTCGAAGTGGAGTATGTAGCTCACAATACGTAACAGATACTACAGCATCAAACAAAAATTCAAAAAACCTTCGGTTTGAGGGCATTAATCTGGAGACACTGTGGACCATTCTCACTGAACAGATAGATACCTGAAGGTGAATAAAAGAAACAAAAACTGAAGGGGTGAAAGACATTTGACTGAAAGGTTACCAAATCGATAAATGAAACTGCAGAGTACGGGTTCTTAATTATTGCATATGCATACGAGGCTTGTTTGATAGATTTACAACTGATATTCTCAAGAAGGAAGCCATTAAAAGATTTGAAGCCTTCGAAATGTGATCTGGTGAAATGGCTTATGAAGATAAAATAGATGCGACAGAACACCTGAGAATAGTCACTTGATAATGGCTATTCAGAACAAGAAAATTGGCCGTTGCTGGTACATTATTACAGGATCAAGATAGGAAGTACAGCAGAAGACAAGTTCAGAGGTAAGAGGTTTAGGAGAAAAAAAAATAAGGAACTGGACGGACGACATTAAAAAAACGGATGTGACAGGCTTAACGTTTGTTAGCAATCATACTCTGCTATATAAAAAAAAAAAAAAAAAAAAAGGTACATGGAGACTTGAAGATAGCATGTAGAGAGAGAGACAAATCCCCAACTGCAATTCTCGGCCTATGATTTTACTTCATAGAACGTCTCCTTTCGTTCAGTAAAGCATAAGCTTACGAAAGACACTTCGTTCTGTAAATATTGCTCCTGATCACACAGGAATGTATGTTATGATTAAAGGTTAAGATATGGCCGTTAGGTATCGGGAGATGATATGTATTTCACAACATACAGTTTAACCATAAAGTCCTTTTATGGGATCTTACCTTATTCGAAGGAAAAAATCGAGAGATTACCCTGGTAGTCTTTGTAGATAATTTATTGTATGCATCTTTCGCATGCCGAGGTCTTTGTGGGTGCAAAAATAAAACCAGTAATTCAACAGTTCACATTTATTTTTTTACGTACAACACATTGTATTTTTTCGCGTCACTCACAACCACATCGAGCCGCAATCAGGTACGTACTAAGTGGAATTAAATCTTGACAACAAACAAAACAAATTACATCATGACAACAAACAAAACAAATTAAATCATGACAACAAACAAAACATTTACAAATTAAACCATGACAACAAACAAAAATATTTACTAATTCCTGACACTGAGACTTACGATTGACGAATGTTATTCGTAAAGCCAGTGAAAGAAGATATGTGAGTCATAAAAGCCAGTAAGTGAAAAAAGAACAACGCTAGGAACGTCATACAGTATTATGATATGTTAATAATCAACGGCAGCAGAGACTGTGATCCAAATTGGAGTGCCATCGGATGAAATAACGACGTCACTGTGGACGACAGCATGCAAACGCTGTGTTTAAGGACTAGGGCGTGCAGAACGAAGTTATTCGTCCGCTGTCGTGTTGTTCAGTGCTCGCTAAAGAAGCTGCCATGCCTGGACGACGCAGGCGCGCAACATTTGTTCAGTTATCGCAGTTGGAGCGAGGCCGTATAGTGGGTCTACGGGAAGGAGGTTGGTTCTTCCGTCAAATTGCGGACCGAGTGGGACGAGAGGTATCGGCCGTGGTAAGATAGTGGCGTCGATGATCAGAGGAGCACTCGCACACTCGTAGACGTGGTTCCGGGTAACACAGAGTTACGGACGCACGAAGAATCAGCATATCGGGATGGCGGCGTTGGCAGAGCGGACGGCTACCGCGTCACAAATTCAATCCTCTGTCATACCAAGGGTGTCTACCAGAACGATACGGAATCATTTGTTGGTAGCAGGACTACGGACGCTCGTGCCGCTGGCACGGTTATCCCTGACTCCTGGGCACCGTCGAGCGCGTTTGCTGTGGTGTCAGGAAGGGGTTCATTGGAGGGAAGAATGGCGGTCAGTGGTCTTCAGTGATGAAACCCGATTCTGCTTGGGAGCGCCTGACGGTCGTGTACGCGTCCGGAGGCGACAAGGCGAGCGGATTCTGCCATCGTGTATCCGCCAACGACACATAGACCCCACACCGGGCATCATGGTGTGGGGAACGATTAGCTATCACTATCGTACGAGTCCGGTGGTTTTACGGGGTACACTGAGTAGCAGTACGTACGTCAGCCACATTGTGCAACCGGTCGTGCTGCCATTTTTGAGTGCTTTTCCCAATGCGATATTCCAGTAGGATAACGCCGCCCACACTCCACCCGAGCAACTCACCATGCTCTTCAGGTTGTGCATCAACTAGCTTGGCCAGCACGCTCTTCGGACTTGTCTCCAATCGAGCATGTCTGGGACTGAATCGGACAAAGACTCTTCCGCAGACTCCGGCAGGCAGCGACCCTCTCCGAGTTACACGTCCAAGTTGAAAGCGCATGGAATGCTATCCCCCACCGTAATATCCGGCATTTGTACGACCTATTGCATGCCAGATTGGAAGCTTGTATTGCTGCTAGAGGAGCAATACAAAAAATGTGCCTGCTGTACACTGTAATACGCATTAAAAGGTAAAATAAACATTGAATTGCTTCACGCGTGTGATGACTTTTCTTTCTTAACAAGTTGTTGCTACGACATAAATCTCATAGATGCAGCTGCAATTTTTAATGGTGTTCTTCTACCACTTTCCTGCAGTGTATTACTAAACTATGGAGCGAAGGCAAATGTAAGTATTTTTTTTTTTTTTTTTTTTTTTTTTGATTGGAGGTTTAACGACCACCGTGAGCAACTCAATGGGCTATAAGCAGTCGCCCGTCCCTAATTTAGGGTCACTGGTTCCAGGGAAGGGAGAGAGCCAGTGCCGTAAGACAAACACAACATCCATGCCTGACCAGGATTCGAACCCGGACCCCTTACGGACGAATGATCAGAGGCCAACGCCTTAGACCACTGCGCCACCAGGGCGGCAAAATGTAAGTATTAGGTGTACAATAAGTTTTAAAGCGTTTTTTGTGTGACGTATACAGCTAATTTACATATCCAACATTCCCCCGCGTTTTTGTCATGCAACCGTAACTGGTCCACAGTGTAAAATGTGACATAGAAGTTTGCCCAATAGTCAAACGCTCTTTCACATCGGTCGGTGAAAGATGGCAAGCGATACTGCATTCCTTACGAATTTCATCAAGGAAAAAGTGCTGCAAAAGCATGTGCATCAATCTGTTCTGTTCTGCGGGAGAATATTGTATCGAAAAGTACGTGCGAGTTTTCGTTTAGAAATTTGAAAGCAGGTGATTTTTATGTTAGCGATCGAGAACGTAGCGGCGCCCCGCAGAAGGTTGCACATGAGGAACTGCAAGCATTGAGCATTGAGCATTGCTGGATGAAGATTCGTCTCAAACGCAAAAAGAACTAGCTGAACTACTGAGGGTTACTCAGCAACCCATTTCCAATCGTTATCGCGCAATGGGAAAGATTCTGAAAGAAGGAAAATGGATGCCACATGACCTGAGCCAGAGGAACAAGAATGAACGTGTCATGAAGTGTTTGAATCTGTTGAATAAACAACACAGAAAGCCTTTCCTGGGGAAAATTGTTACGGGTGATGGAAAGTGGATATGGTACGACAATCCCAAACGTAAAAAAAACACTGAGTAGACCCCGGTGAAGCAACGACTTCTACACCGAAACGCAATATTCACTCCAAGAAAGTTCTGCTGTGCATCTGGTGAGATATGAAGTGTTGTGCTCTATTATGAACTATTGGAACAGGGTCAAACTGTTACTGCTGATCATTACAAGCAACGATTGCTGCGATTGAACCAGGAAACGTCCATTCACAGGCAACGGATTGCGTCTCGTGAAATTACTGCATGACATCGGTGCTTCAGGCACGCCATGTGTCTTCCACCTATTTAGTACATCTAAAACGGTTGACTTGGTCATGTTTAAACTCCTCTCAGTTTCTCTTATGGACAACCCACTAATATAACACCTAACAATCTTTTCTTTCTCAAAGTCAGTCAACCTCCCAGTGCGATATGATCGCGTTCAGCTGCAGGTTTGGTTTTATACTGTTTGCAGCTGTACCGCGCATCTTCACAACGCAACGGATCTGTTCATTTGCTTTTGAAGGTGTGTCCGGTGATTTTTATCAATATAATGTATATTCACATCCTGTGGAACACGCTTTGAGAAATTCTGTGGCGTATATACCTATATCATTCATGCGTCGTATACTACAGGCCAATGCCACAGGCGATACCGTGCGATGATTCTTTGCGAGCTAGCTGCTCTTGTGCTTTGTGTGTGTGTGTGTGTGTGTGTGTGTGTATGTTAATGCACCTGTGCCGAAAATTGATAGCGTACTTCGACTTTGAAAGAAATAAACCCTTTTGACAGCAGCACTAAAGTTTCTGACAGTATATGTACTTTTTCATCTGACTGCGGATTAGAAACCGTTCCAAACTGGCGATCCACAAACGGTCCTGGAAGCGGATTTTTTACAATTCATTTAATGGGGAAAATTATCGAGGTACCCCATTCTAAAATTTACGGTACGTCAGCATCGCCATTTTCTGTTAGAGAATCTTTTCAACTCAAGTCTACGAATTACTGTAGTGTTTGAATTGAGGCAATAATTAATTAACAACATTCTACTCATTTTTCTGAACCGCAGTCAAAGATATGCTTAGTAAATTTTAATGCAAGAGTAAACTTCCAATGCTGAAGCAATAAACGAGGTACGTTCTCTCTCTGAGAGAGGCTGTCAAAAATTTTATTCCATTCTTGTAAATTTTATTGCGATAGCTGAATTTAGAATTGTAATAATAGTTTCCTCGCTTTTAGTGAGAAGGGAAATTCAAAATGCCCCCAAATTTTTTTTTCAGGACTATTATAAACAAAATAACAACGAAAAAAAAAAAAAATCTTGAAAAACTGAAAATATTCAGAATTGCAGGAATTTAAATGCAAATTTATGAAGTGAGAGAATTTGAAGAACGCGAAAATTAATGTTTTCCAATTACTTTCAAATGGAGAAAGCATTTTTCTTGTAGTTGAAACAGACTTTCCAAAATTGCAGTTCAAGAATTAGGTAACTGTAAGGCCCTAAAGAAGTAGAGTATCAAAGCAGATAACGTTAAAAAGGGGGAAAAAACTCATGTGTGTACGTATATTTAAAGTCACCCGAAACACTTACCGTAGGTGACCGTAGGCGTACTCAATGAATTTCGAGTTTCCATTCCAAGTTATTGATAGTCATCATCATCATCATTGTCAACCATTATCAATCCACTGCTGGACGAAGGTCTCCCCAAGTTTCCTCCACAACGGTCTGTCTTGTGCCAGTCTCCTCCATGTCACTCCTGCATACTTTCGAATTTCATCCACCCATCTTCCATGTGGTCTTCTTCTGGGTCTTTTCCTGTCCCTTGGAATCCAATCTAAAATTTCGGCTGTCCATCGATGGTCTGTCCTTCTGGCAGTATGTCCAGCCCATTGCCATTTCAGGGATTTAACTCTGATCGTGATGTCTTCCACTCTTGTCATTTTTCCGATCCACGAGTTCCTCTTCTTATCTCTCCTGGTTACACCAGGCATGCACCTCTCCATGCTACTTTGAGTTGTCTGCAGCCTTTGTATGTCTCTTTTAGTTAAGGTCCACGTCTCTGCACCATACGTAAGCACTGGAAGGATGCGTTGAACAAACACTTTTCTTTTAAGACATAATGGCATATTGCTCTTGAAAATTATGCTGTTTCTTCCAAAAGCTCTCCAGGCAAGTTTTGTACGCCGATTAATTTCTTCATCAATGTGACCCTCACTTGATAGCTGCTGTCCAAGATAAACGTACGTGTCTGTTATCTCCAGCTTTTCTTCATCAATCGATAAATCTTCATTTCTTGTAAAAGCATTGAACATCACTTTTGTCTTCTGAAAGTTCATTTTTAATCTTTTTAATCCCACTTCTTTACTCTTGTCAGCAAGTTCTAGTATAGTATAGTTAATTATATGTTATTGATTACACAGCTGCAGTTAGCAAAAGGTGTTGAGGTACAAGAAATCAGCCCAAAGGGACGGACGTTAAGTTTGATAATTTTGGGAGGTGAGGTGGATTCTATCAAAAGCTTTGTTTGGCTCAATAGAACATTTGCTATATACGTAAGATTTTTTTTTTCATTTTTTTTTCTTTTCCGATGCCGTCAAAATGGTAAAGAAACTTTACCGTTTTAGCATAACTGGGCTTCCTTCTGTAAGAATGGTAAAGTAAAACTATAGGTATACTGTATATTCTTTTTTTTTTTTTTTATCTTGAGTTAGCATAAGGAATACCAGCCTAGAAAGGCCACACGAGAAATTCTCGCGGTATTCCGGCTGCTCAGTCAGCTCCTGATCAAAAGGTTCGAATCCTGGATAGTTACTAGACCAGGGAAAGTGATGCCACGGAAAGTTTTTAGCTTCCTGAATTACCTTCTACCAGGGGCGGATTGTCCCACCAGGATACCGGGATATTTTGCGGTGGGCCACCCGTGAATGGCCCACTTTTTCGCATTCTTTTTGACTGGGATTTTAAAAGGAAAGAATAATTGTCTTAGTACTTATGCAAAATAATCGTTGACTTCATGAGCTATACTTCTGCCTGAAAAGTTATTTCCTAAATAAAATAAAGAGCTTTTCTTTCTATCTTGGCGTTTCCTTTGAAATGACAGCAAAATTATTTGTACTTGCGTGAGAAAAGTGCCACTGCACCAGGCACGCTTTATAAATTAATTAAGCTAAATCTAACTAAACTTAGACATAGGTTGTTGGATTTGGAGTTCAGGGTCGTTGGTATGACCCCCTCCCTTCGTAATACTGAAGGAGGCATTAACATTCAGTTGCCTATCATCTCCACCCACTTATCCAAAAGCTGGCATAGAGCACAAATCGATTCTCCCCCAGAGATATCCTGAAATCTCTTTCCCGTCCACATTTATCTTAAAAGAAACAACGATTTAGCAATACTGGTTCATGGGTCGAAATAATGGGAAGACAAAACAATGCGTCTACTCAAGGAGGTTATACGAATACTAGATGAAAGCCCGTCAATAATGATGGGGAAAAATAAAATTTATGACACAAAAATTATTGACATTTATTTATTGGGTTTTTGAGTTCCACGTCAATAGATGGCGACGTTGGCTCACAGCTTTCTGAAAATTTCCCGAGCAGTCGGTTATGGAATTTGATATGACGGGCTGTCTGTTTGTTATGTGTTTTGTAAAACCTTTAGTCCCTATTTCGTCAATACTTCATTGTACACAACATTTTTCGTATACACTGACTGTGAACCCTGTATCAATTTCCTCTGTTCTTTTCCGCGAACTATTTCTATCTTAACGTTGCCACATACAGATGGCTAAACACCGGTTCAGGTAGTGAACCAAAATTCCTGATGTAAAGTTTTTCGTAGCAGGGTGGCAGAGTGGTCTGAGCGATGACCTCTGATCATTCGTCTGAAAGGCAGTGGCGGCTCGTGGTTGGAAAAATAGGTGAAGAGGTACAAGAGCAGTATGAAAATATATCTACTGTCTACAATGAAAATCCCTTAATGAGAACTTACTTATTTTTTTTATATTAAATCTATTTTTCTTCCTTTTAAAGCTGCAGATTTGTCGATTATGTCGTCATAAGATGGTTAGATGGTTGTTTCTTCGTGAGCATCAATAAAATGTCTTCCTGAATAGAAATATTTGCCAGAGAAGCAAGTCTATCTTGGGAACTAGTGTTTCTTGAGCAAGTTTGTATTCTTTTAAGAAAACTTCTTTCCACTGGCACACTTGTAGATGGAATTGTTAAACTGAGGAAAACCAATTTATAATCTTCTGTAAAAATGTCTTTGTCTCCGTGAAACACTCGATGGAGTTCTTGAGTCAATGTATTCCTTAATTTTTCATCGGCATATACAAGACTCAGTTCATTTTTAAGGCGCTGTGTTTAGTAAATATGTTTCCGTAAAAATGTAGATTTTCAAGAGCGCGAGAGGGAAAGCATGCATTAAATTATTCGAATTTGGTTGTGTCAGCAAGTCAGACAAATTGAAGTTTCTTACAGTCTTGAAATCTTATATCCATATCCATAAGAATGTGGTCCAAAATTTTAAAATACAATTGTTTATAATTTTGAAAAATTGTTTCCTGTGTAAGAGCAGCATATTCCCGTGCTTTTTTCTGTGATTTTGCTAGCTTTTCCAAACTGTGCTTCAAATAACTCATCGTTCTTTTTATGGCTCAAAATTTCACAAGTTTTTTTTTTTTTTAATTTGAGTTACACAGTAGTTTATGTTTAGTTATTTTTTCTTCAAAAGTTCGAATAATAGATCGGTGGAGCAAAAAATGTAAATTCGAAAGTGTTAATATCATTCAAAAACCCCTTGGCAAGATGAATTGATTTTTTGTCTGAGTATTCGCTATTCGTCAGAAATCCGAACACTTCCTTCAATTTATTTCAATCTTCAACAACTACACTTACTAATTTCGAAGTGGAGGACCATCGAGTTTCTGCTATGGTTGGTCTGCGTCTTGCGTTTTTGCCGCCACGGTGGCGCAGTGGTCTAAGCGATGGCCTCTGATCATTCGTCCGAACGGGGTCCGGGTTCGAATCCCGGTGAGGCATGTATGTTGTGTTTGTCTTACGGCACTGGCTCTCTCCCTTCCCTGGAACCAGTGACCCTAAATTAGGGACGGGCGACTGCTTATAGCCCATTGAGTTGCTCACGGTGGTCGTTAAACCTCCAACCAAAAATAAAAAAAAGTTTTCGTATCTCTAGAGTTGACCGTGTGACGTAACGATGAATATAAAGCTTCCTTATCAATTCCTTTTTTACCACCTATTACCAATTTGTTAAAGAGAGAATGGGCAGAGAATCAAATATTTTTGGCTGAAACTATCACCGATAATGGTGCCTTATTGACTTACAATGACAACAAGCTAATCTTCGATAAATCGGGCGTATATTTTATCCCGATAATAACTAACCCCAATCAAAAAGATTCTATGTACATAGGTAGTACTAAGGGACGCCTTATTACTCGATTAAAAGAACATGTATACTATTGGGAAAAGAAAAGGCCCAAAACAGCACTTATTCAATATTGCATCGAACACAGTGCTGTACCCGATTGGGAAAATGTCAAAATTCTAACATCACTTCGATCTCATAAACAAATTCTCACTTTTGAGTCTCTAATTACTGAAAAATATAAAGGGAAATGTTGTAACAGTAATTCACCTATCGATATCTCACACGCATGGAGATACCTGTTTCATTCTGAAAATCAACGTAATATTAAACGGAAGTCAGATAAATTCTGCTTGCTTGGCTTGGTCGATCAGCAGGACGAATACGTCGGTGAAATCCCCACAGATGGCGCTATACAAGAATTGCGCGATTGGGTATAGGTGTTCATAGCTTATGGGACGAAGTTAACATACTGTCTTTTCATTCAGGCATGTCATATTACATCTGTGTTGATTGCGGAGGACTAGGCACTTTTGAACTCTTCCACTGATGAAGGCATAATATTTGTTGAAACATGTATGGATGCTGGTAGCATGGGTAGAATGTAGATGGGTTCGGTGGTTTTGTCATTTTCAACTTTTAACTTTGTTAGTTTTACTTCTCAATCGATTTTAATGTTCTCATTTCATTCGAATTTCACCATTTTATACTTGGTTTTGTACCGTTTCATTCACGTTTTACTCAATTGGTCGTTTTTACCGTTCGTTGTGATATATGTCTTATCGACCGCTGATATTCGTTCACTAGCAGAGGAAGCCGGACGACAATGGATGTAGGCCTACTTTTCAAAGTTGGGGTAAGTCTTTTTGATTGTGCTGCTTGTAGTTTGCTTTTGTTAATATTACCAGGAACCTGTTGACTTCTGCTTAAAAATGCTAGTATAAACACGTGAAGAACAGTATTTTGCTACTGTAAATAGTAGTTATAGATTCATGAAAGAATGATTTGGATTAGATGACGTCACACCAGCAGTTGTGTTCTTTGTTGCTATGATAACAAAACAAAGTGGTATACGCGTAAACTGTGCGCGTGTAGGTGATGACGTCACCTACAGGAAAAGCTAAGCGTGACGTCACAAACATTTGTTTCTCGGCTGTTGCTATGACGACTTAAAAAGTGGCACGGAGGAGGAGGAGAGCTCTAGCAGATTATGTATTAGGATTGTTGCGCTGTAGATGATCAGTGACCAAATAAATGCAAAAATTAATTGCGTAGGAAAGTTGCTATGTGGCAGATGCGCCACATTTTAACTTTTGGAATGATCTTTATGGTGATTTAGTACGAAATGCGGGTTTCAAGAGACCCGTGATTTTTTTTTTTTTTTTTTTTAGTCGAAACCAAATTCTCTTTTATAGGAAAACAATAATCTGTAATCTGGTACAACACATAGTTTTGAATTCGTTTTACAATGCATACTTCAGGAGCTCCCTTTCATCAAGGATTTAACATAATTTTTTTCATGGGGAATTAATGAGGTATTCCCTTGTGGTACGCTGGTACGCCTGTTTTCGTAATGGACCGCAAGCAGGGACATATATAGAATATTATTTTTCGAGGGTGGGAGGGGGAAAAATGGAAGTCTTTTAAAACCACCAGAACAAAATAAACATAAATGAAAAATAGAAGAAGAAAAAAATTAAAGCATTTTTTTCGAATGTAAGTTCATGCATTTTTATTGAAATAAGGCATTTTTTTCTAATGTAAGTCACATTTTAATCCAAAACATTAAGAAATAAAACACTTTCGGGGGAGCAATGTCCCCTCTAAATACGGCCCTGACCGCCAAACTAAAATTCCCGGCCTGGTCTGGTCATTCCAATTTGCCGCTGCCTTCTACTGTTTTTCTCCACTTTATTTATTTATAGGCTACATCATTTTACGTTCGGTATAGTACGAGCCAGTGACGCAAGAGATACTGCGTCTGGCTACAGATCAGAAGACTCCTTCCTATAGCTAGTTCACTGGTGTACCGTTTTTGTTTTTTGTATTTTCTGTATTAATGGCTTTTTTGGGGGAAATCCATGGCATGCTATACTTCGAAAGAAAACTGTATGCGTTAGTGGCACAACGGGTAATGCGCCTGACTGCAAATTAGAATTCCGTCTGGCTTTTAGGGTTGTCTCACGACAAGAAGTTTTTCATTTCCTGATTTATTTTCTACTTAGGTTATATCATTTATGTGTGGCATACTATTTCTCAGAGTCTCACTTAACGGGGATGACGCAGGAGCCCGGGCCTTCCCCATGAGGTATCACTTGATCCTTTGTTCTTGGCTGCTTATTTTTAATTTATTTTTAAATACATATATTCTACAAATCGCACTTTAATATAGCGGAGATATTTTTATCGCTTCCGAATACCTTGGGAGTTGTTTTTTCCAGTGTATTTTGATTTGCATCTCCAATATTTTGGACCACCTCCATGAAGGAATCCGGTGCAAGAAATACCGCTATGTGGCCGAATGGCCAACGACTGGATCTTCTGCGCCTTTCTGCGCATCAGGAAATTCCCAGCTAGTTTTTTTTTTTCCTTTTTCTTTCTTACTCTTTCCAACCGTAGGCTGAAGAAGCGTATATGCTCCAGCTTTGTGTGTCTGTCCGTCCGCACGATAACTCGCGTAAAAATGGTTCGATTTCAATGAAATTTTAGTATGTGGTAGGGGACCACCTGAGGACGAACCCCTATTGAAAATGGGCGAAATGGGCTCAAAGGTCAGGACATAGGAAAGGGATCCATTCCATTGCCCTGATGCGTCATAACTTGCGTAAAAATGGTTCCATTTCTACGAAATTTTAGTATGTGGTAGGGGATTACCTGGGGACGAATCCTGTTGAAAACGGGCGAAATGGGGTCAAAGGTCAGTACATAGGAGAAGAATCCATTCCATTGCCCTTATACGTCATAACTTGCGTAAAAATGGTTCGATTTCAATGAAATTTTAGTATGTCGTAGGGGACCACCTGGGGACGAACCCTATTGAAAATGTCTGAAGTGGGGTCAAAGGTCAGGACATAGGAGCGAGATGCATTCTGCTGGCCTTATGCGTCATAACTTGCGTAAAAATGGTTCAATTTCGATGAAATTTTAATATGTGGAAGGGGAGCACTGGGGACGAATCCTGTTGGAAATGGCCAAAATGGGGTTTAGGTCAGTACATAGAAGCGGGATCCATTCCATTGCACTTATGCGTCATAACAAGGGGCGGATTGGCCCACCGGGACACCGGGGCATTTCCCGGTGGGCCCCTTCCGTATATTTTGTCTCTTTCTTTCTTACTTAAAAATATTTTCAGTTCAATTGCTTTAAACACACAACTAAACCACAACACTTTTTTATAAACGAAATACATGTAATGTAATTATAACAAGCGGGGAGGGGGGGGGCTTCTATTTTGAATTAGTTAAAACATCCCCTCACCAGGCAACTGCCAGAAAGCCAACTAAAATAGATGGGCCATGTATGTTTGCAAACTTCTGGGTTCACTTAGTAGCTGAGGAACGAGAATGTATGTACCGTATGTTGCGGGCGGGCGGAGGTTCTATATATTCCACAAGGAAGGGGGGGGGATAGTAGTTGATTTAACTCCCGTTTGTTGTAGGAGGCATTAGTACTCTGCTCATAAGAGCCGAGTTCGGGCTCAATTTTAAGAGTCCGAGCCCGAATTTTATATTGCAAAATAGAGCCCTGGCCCGAACGAGCCCGCAAACTATGATTAATCTGTTTAGGCATTAAAAAAATATCTCCTCTTTCAAACTTCCACTCCTTCCTCCCCGTGCAATTAACAGATGTCTTTCTCAACTGCGGAGTGGGGAAGGGATGTCTAGCTATTTCTATAGTTTCTTCTTTGACTATTCACTTCACTCTGAAATGTTTCGAGGGGCCCGGCATCAGGAAAAATCGGGAGGCACAACAATCTAAGTATGTTAACAGCATTGGAGTGGAGGCTGAACAGGGCTAAAAAAATTTCACTACTTTAATTATAGTGACAATGCTCACCCATGTTTGATAAAGTTGCAGAACAATGCTAGATAATGGTCATTATGGGATGTACTATCCACTATACGACAACACAGAATTCAAAGTGAAAGCTAATAATATCAAGAACTTATTTTGAAATAACTAAGATTATTTGCGGGGGTGTTCATATACGATCCCTTACCCCCGAAATGTTCTACCTACGCAGCCTACGCTCCTTGTGATAACTGACAAATGCTGAGATGAAGGCATTTAAGGAGATATCATTTCAACATGAAGTTGCAAAATGTTTTGTTTTCGTTATTTAGTAAGATTTATTTACATAATCGCGGCATAAAAGCACGTTTTGTAATTGAAACACATGCCGATATATGATCACTAAATGAAGAATCTGTTCTCCACGATATTTAAAAATCTTGAAATTTTTAATTGTGATTGTCCACAATAGAAAAATTACAAAAATTGCAGTGCAATTAAAAAATTTTACAGTGTAAAAGTTCTGTATTTTTTTACATTTATTTAATTTTAAAAATCATGTCTTATGCGAAAGGATTTTGGCACAACTTCAACATAATTTTGGTAGTAGCTGTTCTCTCTCTCTCTCTCTCAAATATTTGCTGGAATTTCAGCCCACTTCGTTGAAAATCTTAGAACTGGAAGCTCAAAGGTATGGAAATCAAGATTATTTTACAATCTGTCAAACATAAAAAGGCTATATAAGCAATTTAAAAAAAATAATAATATTCTTACTTCAGCGTTCTTAAGAGAAAATTTTAAACAAATATAAATATTGAGTGTGTGCAAAATTAGGAACTTCTCCAGCGCAATTACATACATAACTAACTAAACTAGTGATTTAAACCTGGTTATTCGCTCTTTCCACGTCGATTAAGTGAGTTTGCCACGATATTTAAATATCTTGAAATTTCTAACAGTGACTGTCCATAACAGAAATATTGCAGTACAATTTTTCGGCAGTAAAATCTTGGCATGGGCCGATAAAAAAATTTCCACCACACGCACTTTAATTTAAGGATGACGGGTGTACTTTTTAACCCCCGCCCCGCAGTACTATGCTGGCCACTGTTTCCAGAGCAACTGTATTTTTTGTTTTGTTTCTTAAATAAAAAAAGTGATTTTATGTTGTGACACAATAGTACCGCAAAACTGCAACTGAACGGGCCCATTTGCAAAAAATTTTCCGGGCCCTTTTGTGACCGCCAATCCTCCCCTAGTCATAACTTACGTAAAAATGCATCGATTGGAACAAAACTTTATCATGTTGTTCCGGAGGTATACTGAACCAATTCTGTTTAATATCGTCGAAATGGGGTCAAAGGTCAGGGCACAGGAGCCAGATTTATTCCACAGCCATTATCTTCATAACTTGAGTAATGATTTCTGGTATGTTGGAAAGCGTATCATAATCAATGCTTTGCATGATTTTACTAACTTGTTTAATTTTAATACTGTTCTGCTCCTATTGAGGAAATGAATGACATACTGGACTTTGAAGATGAAAGGTGTGGTTCCGTGGCGCAACGGATAGCGGACTCCTACTAAAGGAATAAATAATACACTAGACTTCGACGGGGACTGGTGTGGGCCAGTGGCGCAACGGATAACGCGTCTGACTACGGATCAGAAGATTCCAGGTTCGAATCCTGGCTGGCTCGGTGTGTATAATTTTTTCTTTTTTTTTTTTCTTTTGCTGTGCACTTATTTAGTTATTTAGTGCTGCCATTATGAAAATTGATAGCACTCTTACGGACCAGAAGAATCCAAATTCTTAATCCTGCTTGTCTCTTAGGCGGAGATATTGAACGAAATTTTCCGCTTCCTGATTTGCTATTCTCTGGTCCTTTATGTTATCTTTTATTCAGTATTACGGAAAGTTTTTTGGTCGCTGAACACTTTTCAGGAAAGAAAGAAAGGACGGAGAACCTTGTTTTTCTTTCCTTTTTCTTGTATTTATTTATTTATTTATTTATTTATATATTTATTTTTAGAGCCAACTGTATTCATACTAATAGGAATCAAATCCACAGTTAGAGTTCAGTAAGTTTTCGACAATCTTTTTTCTTTATGCGTTTGGTTTTCACAGAAATATTTGTGCTCAAATATATTTCATTTAAAAAAAAAAAAAAATTGCAAGAATAAAATTTAAATATTGACTTCTAGCATAATAGAGATTATAAAGTAGCATAAGAAATCAAATGCAACTGCCAAAATTGAAAAAGTGTTCTATAAGAATCTGATTTTATATGGAAGCTAACATAAAACACGAGTTTAATGCGAATGATATTTCTACATCATTGTTTGGTTTTTGTAGCAGTATAAAACGAAAATTCTGTCTCGCAAAAATCAGAGTAGAAAAAGAAACGAGCATTCGAACTGCTCATTTAGCCACATAATTGTAATTTTCTATTAGGCCTGCCACGTTGATTCGGTACATCAAAGAGGAAACCATGGCAATAAATGTCCTGTTGCCTCATTCGCAGCCTCGCTCGATGTGTCGCTTAACAGAATTTCTTAACGAATTAGGAATCGGCAAATATTCGTGTGTCCTCATATTCACATTTGCTAAGATGCGTACAACGCTTTTTATTCAATACGAGATCAATCAATATCCGGAAAAAGTTTTGTGATAAATCATAATCATTCGAAAAGAGATTTTTTTTTTCAAGGAACACCTATTCACATCGGAACTAGTGTTTCGCGGAACACGCTTTGCGAAACACTGACCTAGATAAATAATGTCCAAAACAACAGATAAAATGATAGTTCCGTGATTGATGTCACAATCACGGGTGCACATAACCGGATATTATCGAACAAGAGAAACTGACTCATGTAGTGAATTAAACTCATGTGCTTAACACGGGAAATTATTTGGTGTGACACATCCTGCTTGTCTGGAGTAAAAAGAAAGAGAAAATATGATCTGTATCTCGCCCAATCAAAGGCATCAGAAATTTGACAGCAATAGGTGTTAAAGAGCGCAGAAACAATGATTCGCCTATAATGCTACCGGTAAGACTCCCCCCACACACACTTAAAAGAGTTGGTAATCCATATCACATCACGTTCCCGTTGGCAACATCCGAGGTAATATTGAAGTTCTTTGGAAAGTTTATTGCATGTCCTGCAGCAATAAAAAAGAAAATCAGATCTTGGTGTCAAAGCATGCAGCACTCTCTCCCAAATTCATCATAAATGATACAATTGATGCATTCTGGTAAATCTGAAAAGCCTTTTTTTCCGTCTCTCACTTATGACTGAAGAAGCAACAGGTAACAAAGAGTACAAGAATAAAAATCACATTGCTTGCCGAAGTTATTGACAATGGAGTGCCATTAGCTCATTTAATCAAAATGACTGATTTACAAACTATATTTCTCCTGATACACAAAGAGCTGTGGAAATGGAATGGACTGATAATCATGGCTATCAGATGCAAAGAAAGGATAAGTTTGGAAACCGATGGCTGGACGGCAGAACTTGTAGCTTGCCATTGGTTGGTCGTCATAGACTGCGTTATAAAACGTCTGGAATTGGGCTTTAAGGTGGGCGTCAAGTAATTTTGCTTCCTATACTTCTAATGGAAAAACTTCTGTACACATTTTCTTCACAATTAATGCGTTCTCAAGGAGGAAAATTTGAACATCAATTAAAATAGCTTCATTTTATAACTTGGAATACTTAATATTTTCTAAAACATAACCATAATTATGCAATCCAACATTTGTTTGTCTACTGACGTCATCAAAGTACAGGTCGCGCCATCTTTTTTTCTAATTTCAACACCCCTAAAGAAAAAGTTATTGATTTTTAATATAATCATGGTTATGTTTTAGAAAATATTAAGTATTCCAAGTTATAATATGAATGTTTTTTAATCGATGTTCAAATTTTCCTCCTTGGGAACACACTAATTGTGAAGGAAATGTGTACAAAAGTTTTTCTATTGGAAGTATAAGAAGCAAAATTACTTGACGTCCACCTTAAGGCAACATTTTACCAAGGTGATTCAAAAGTCATTGCCGTTTTCTGACAGTTGGTGAAAACGTGTATAAATACCCAAACGTAAAATTTTAATCTTCGAAATGGAGCCAATCGTGTTCAATGGTCCTACATCATCGTGATGCCATGTCTTCAAACCTCCTACGAAAACATTCCTTTGGTTTCGAAGCGAAAAAGTCTTGGAGCCCAAGTTCAACATCGTGTGTGCTTTGGAAGTGTTTCCCCACGTAGAAAATGCACCATGGACCGCAATGAGCGGTAGTCCGAAGGCAGAAGCTCCGGACTAAAAGCGGGGTGGAGCATTAGCTCAAAATCCTACAGTTCCTGTATTTTTCCTTAATTCACCAAGCACGATGAGAAGGATCATTATCCTGTTGGAGGATAACTCGTTTGCGGTTCACCAGAGCAGGATACATTTGGTTTAAAGCTGCATACATCCGCTCCAACTGGCCACAGTACATCTGCACGTCATTGTCTCAGCTATCTGGAACAAGAGATGGAAACCGGTCACGGGTCAACGGGTGCACAATTTTTAGTGGGTCAAATGGGTCGAGTCAAGGTGTTCCTGACCCGATTTCGACCCAGTTTTATTCCCCCCCCCCAAAAAAAAAATCCAAAGAAAAATGCGCAGTCTGGAATTTTGTGCTTGGTACTTGTGCCCACGGACTGGCAAATGATTTGTGATGCAATATGAAGAAAAAGTGTCCTAAGATGGAAAAGTGTCCCTTCCTTCTGAGAGGCAATGATGAAAACAACATCTCTATTTTGGAAACTTTCAATTCTTTATAAACTTGTGAAAACCAGTGTTGCTGTGAAACATATTCCGAAGCTTAAAGTGTTACTAAGAAAACAGCAAAAACTAAAATTAAGCATATATAAAAATTTGCTTAATTAAAGTTTTTTCACTGTAGCGCCACCAAAATAATTAGGTCGAACAGCCTTAACATTACTGCGGAGGAACTTTTTGACTCTCGCACGTGTATTTGTAAGCATGTGTAAAACAGTTATGTCTGGCAAATGAAGGACGACAGTTTCAAAACTTCCTGTAAGAAAGTGAGTAAATTATACGTTCCTGTAATACATTTGTTTGATTTACATATAACCTAAGATACCCAATGCGAAGATACTTTTTCAACGCTCTATGTATAAAAAAAAAAGGTAATGCAAACGTGAGCATAATTTTACATTAACTGCCAGATGTCGTTCAAATTGCCCATGTTTGTAGAGTAACTCTTTCTCTATACAATGGTACTAATCAACATAGTCTCCATCACAAGCAATGCATTTGCGCCATCGTTGAACCCAACTCTCGAATCCTCCTTGAAAAATTCAGGTGTAGACTGTTGTACCCACTACTTCACAGCCACTTTCACGTCGTTCGTGTCATCAAATCGTTGTCTCCGGATACTGCACTTCATTGGACCAAACAGGTGGAAGTCGGAGGGCGCTAGATCTGGGCTGTACGGCGCCTGGTTTGTTGCCAAAGATGCGTTGTGGTCGCGCATTGTCATGGTGAATGTGGATCCTTTTCAGATTCTTGTTCTGTCTCTTCCTCCTTATGGCTTCTCTAAGCTTCTTGAGCGTCTCAACGTACCGCTCACTGGTCACGATACGGCCACGTTCCAGAAAATCAAGAAGACTTACACCCCTGTCATCCCAAAAAAACAGTCAGCATGACTTTCTGTGCTGATCGCTGGCTCTTGAACTTTTTAGGCCTTGGTAAAAAGGTGTGACGACATTCCATGGATTGATTCTTCGTTTCCGGATCGTAAATATGCGCCCACGTTTCATCCCCTGTCACCAGATCGGAAAAGAACGTGTCTTCATTGGCTTCAAACGTGTCCAGCAGATCACAGCAGACTTCCACCCTTCTCTCCGTCAAATCGGTTGTCAACTGCCGAGGTAACGACTTTGTTCACACTTTCCGATACCCTAAGTCTTCCACCATTTTCTGAATGGCATTGTGGCCCTAGTTCAGTTTGTAATAAGGTTCACAGATTGTGACTCGTCTCTCCGCGCGAATAAATTCATCCACTCGCTGACGATTCGTGTCAGTGGTCGCAGATGATGGTCTCCTACTGCGTGGTTTGTCTTCAGTGCTGGTTTCCCTTTCTTTAAACTTCTTCATCCATCTGTGCATATTGTTCTCATCAATGGTGTAATCTCCGTAAACATTCTGTAGCCTTCTGTGGATGTCAGACAGCCTGCACCTTTCCTTCGTCAAGAACTCAATGACGGCACGTTGCTTCTGCTTGGAATCTATTATTTACCGGCCATGAAGAACAAGGGTTACTATAGAGGAAGAGTTACTCTACGAACATGTGCAATTTGAACGACCTCTGCCGGTTAATAAAAAAGTTACGTCCACTTTTGCATTACTTTCGGTACAACCCTCGTAAATATATACACTATATTGACAAAAGTCACCGGACACCTAGAAGAGAAACACAACATAGCATTTATTGACATACATTAGTACGGTGTCGGTCCGCCTTGGGCCTTAATGCATGCACTAACCCTTCGAGACTTTGAGGGTTTGGAACACAGCGATAGGTATCCGCTTCCATTCAGTACATAATTCTGCCGCTAACTGTTGCTTAGTAGTAGGCATTGGTTCCAAACTTTTTATGCGCCGCTCTAATTCATTCCATTGGTACTCAATGGAATTAAGATCAGGACTCTGTGCTCGCCAGCTCACACACGACACGGAATTATCGTCAAACCACGCCGTAACAAATCTTGCTTTATGGCTCGGTGCATTATCCTTCTGGTACCGACAAGCCTCGGTTCCATAGTATTGCCACAGAGTTGGTAGGGCATAATTGTCCAGAATATCGAGGTAGACGTGCTGGTTAACAGGTTTGTCCACGATAACCAATGGGCCGGGAACATACCACGAAAAACCCCACACGAGTACACTGCCAGCTCCAAACTTGACCGTAGGAACAGTATACTGTGGAAAATAGCGTTCCCCTGCTGCCGCCATACCCACCCATGCTCATCAGACTGATGGATCGTGTATCTGTATTCATTAGTCCATAGGACACGTTTCCATTGATCTACAGTTCACGATAAATGTTCTTTACACCATGCTAAACGACGAGTAGCATTCCGAGTGGAGATGAAAGGCTTATGAGCAGAAGCACGACCACGGTAACCCATGGAATGAAGTTCTCTGCGAATGGTACGTGTACATACCGAGGTTCCAGCATTTTACTCACCTTTACACTGAGGTCCAGTGCAGTACTTCGTCTATTAGGTGTAACGACTCTCCTGTGGCTTTGATGCCCTCTATTGTTGATTTTCTTTGGTCTGCCGGTACGTTTTGCTGCTTCAGGCACGCCATGTGTCTTCCACTTGTTCAGTACATCCAAAACAGTTTTCTTGGGTATGTTTAAACGCCTCTCGGTTTCTGTTATGGACAACCCACTAACATTACACCCAACAATCTTTCCTTTCTCAAAGTCAGTTCTCTCACGCTCCGACATTTTCACTCAACCTCAGAGTAATGATCGCGGTCAGCTGCAGGCTTATTTCTACACCGTTTGCAGCTGTACCGCGCATCTTAAGAACGGAGCGGATCTGTTAATTTGTGTTTGAAGGGGTGTCCTGTGACTTTTGTCAATATAGTGTGTATATATATACACTGATGTGCCAGAAAAAATGGTACACCAGTCTAATACTCGGTAGGTCCCCCACGGGAGCGCAGTACTGCAGAAATACGACGGGGCATGGACTCTGGAAATATGCTTCTGGAAATATGCTGTTGCCAATGCACACTTCCTGCAGAGTGTTCCACAATTGGGGTGTATTCCGAGCTCTCGGATTCCTGTGTTCGATAGCACGTTGCATGGCATCCCAAATGTGTTCTATCACGTTCAGATCTGGGGACTTGGGTGGGAATGGCAACACCCCAAACTCAGATGAATGCTCCTCTAACCACAATGTGGCGTGCCGACACTTGTGTGGAGGTGCATTGGTTTGTTGGAACAGGTACAACCCATCAGCATGAATGCAGGATATGAACGGGTGTGCCTCGTCAGAAAGGATGCGCACATAGCGTTGGCCGGTCACAGACATTTGTAGACGCACAATGGGGTCGCAGTGAAGTCCAGCTAAACACACTTAATACCATTACGGAGCCCCCACCAGCAGGTACAGTTCCCTGTTGACAGGCGTGATCCATGGCTTAATGGGGTTTGCGCCACACACGAATCCTTCCATCTGCCCGATACATTTGGAAACGCGACTCGTCAGATCAGGCTACTTGTTTCCAGTCATCAAGTGTTGTGGCGGTGTTGCCGTGCCCAAGCGAGGCGCATTGCTCTGTGTCGTGCACCCATCAAGGGGACTCGAGTTGGGCGTCGGCTCCCAAAGCCCATATCGTGCAGGGTACATTGCACAGTCCGGACGCTGATGCTTGTTGAGGCTCCAGCATTGAATTCCGATGATACTTGCGACAGTGTTGCACGCCTATCGCGTGAAAAGATTCTTGAGAGCCGACGATGATCACGTTCCTTCAACGTCTTTTTACGGCCACACTGGTATCGTAGGTTGGAGGTTTTGCCTGAATTCTTGTAGTCACGGTACATCTTTGCAATGGTCGTCCGTGAAAATCCGAACTTCGTTTCTACCTTCGAAATACTATGGCCCATCTCACGAGCGCCAACTATGACACCGCGTTGAAAATCGCCTAAATCGTCATTCTCATGGGGCCCCTCAAAGTTCCACCATACGCATAGCATAACTTTGTGTTCAAATCATCCCCTTTTTGGGGCGATTTAACCACTGTTTTATCATCTCAGGTTTCCGGGATGATATCCACTTTTTATCATATGTCGCAATTCGCCTAAAGAAGGTCGTCCTGGGGATTTTCCAGTAAGTGGGGACACAATTTCTGGAAAATCCCCATGACGACCGGACGACCCAGCTGATTTGTCAGTTGTGTAGTGCTTGTGCACGAATTTGACTCTACGGCTTGACGTTCAGCTTCAGATTTAACCGTCGAAGGTCTTCCAGCATGTGCTTTGTTTTAAAGGTAGCAGTCCCCACTTTTAAATCGCTGAATCTGAAATCCTGCAGTTCCTTCAGACATTGCTCCTTCATCTTTGCGCAGTACAAATTTCCCTCGCTAAAGAAAAGCCGTAACAGCACTTGGATCGTGTATTTCTTGTCCACAGTTTTTGACAGCGGAGAATATATCCTACAAGAGTCGCCCAAATGAAAGTGCGTCTCGTGTAATAGCGTAGTTGTATAATTATACAGAGCCGTGCATTTGCGTTCGGTAGGGCCGCCCCGGTGGCGCAGTGGTCTAAGGCAATGGCCTCTGATCATTCGTCCGAAAGGGGTGCGGGTTCGAATCCCGGTGAGGCATGGGTGTTGTGTTTGTCTTACGGCACTGGCTCCCTCCCTTCCCTGGAACCATTGACCCTAAATTAGGGACGGGCGACTGCTTATAGCCCATTGAGTTGCTCACGGTGATCGTTAAACCTCCAATCAAAAAAAATTTGCGTCGGTAGATGGCGTATCATGTCAGAAAGCACGCTGTTATTGGCGGCATGTGTCAGTGTGCTGTTTGCACGTGCGGTGGCAAGTTGACTACGAAGGGTCGTGACATGGATTCGTCCAAACAGGCCCAGCGAGCAGTTACGCAATTTTTGGCGGCAGTAGGTGTTAGTGGAGCCGAAATTCATCATCGTATGAAGGATTTGTATGGGAATGAATGCCAGTCACAGTGTACAGTGTTCCGTTAGTGTAGTGAATTTCGTAAAGGACGTGTGAGCCCGGTGGACATGCCGAGACGTGAGAAAGCACGCGTGGTCATCACCATGGAATCGATTGCTGCCTTGGACAACCTTGTGAAAGAGAATCGCCGAATCACCACCTGCGAGCTTGCAACAACATTGTCCGTGAGTAAGAGAACTGTTAACTCCATTCTCAATCGCCGATTGGGATACAGCAAGGTTTGCGTACCATGGGTCCCCAAGCATTTCCAGGAAAATCAGAAGACTCGGCGAATGGTTGCTTGCCTGGAGCATCTGCATCGTTACCATGCAGAGGGTGGACAGTTTCTTTCCAAGATTGCGGCCGCAGATGAAACTTTGTGCCACCACTTCGGTCCGGCCACAAAACGGATGAGTATGGAATGGCGGCAATCCAACTCTCCACTCCCCCAAAAAGCTCAGTCCTCCTTAACAGCTGGAAAAGTGATGCTCACGGTTTTCTCCGATGAGAATGGCCCATTGCTGTTGGATTGGCTGGACACAGGCAGTACGGTCAAGGCAACCACATACTGCGATATGTTACGCAAACTCAAAACTGCCATCAAGCGTAAAAACCCGGTATATTGTCAAATGGGGTTATTCTGCTGCCCGACAACTCACACCCGCATCTGGCGACAGTGTGCCAAGATTTGCTGCGGAACTTCCGCCGGGAGGTCCTCCACCATCCTCCCTATAGCCTCTACCACATCTTCGGGCCACTGAAAAAAGCTCTCAAGGGCCGCCGGTTCGCTAATGACGCTGAGGTACTGGACGCCGTTGAAGACTGGTTCCACGGCCAACCACGGACGTTCTTCGCTCAGTGTATCCACAACCACGTGCGGCGCTGGGACACTTGCTTGAACCAACAACGTAATTATGTGTAGCGGGTATGTAGCCCATGTATCACTCTTACTTCCTGTATGTTCACATATTACAACCTATAAACCCTTACGGCAAAAAACCGACAGTCTCAGTTTCATTTGGGCGACTCTTATATTTATACCAACCAGACAATACCGGTTCTTCGGTCCTGCGTCACTTTTTTCTGCATAACGCATGCACACCAAGTAATTACCTCACACAGGACGACTGTTCAAAACGGCAATGACTCTTGAATCACCCTAATATACACTGAAGAGCAATTGAAATAGAGACAGCTGGCGTTATGCAAATGTGGCGCTGTGGGCAGCCCTGTAAACGGAAACGACATGACGTATGCAGCGATCCAACAATATAAGGAGTGATGCGACGGGAAATCAGTAAGAGTCGGACGCAGTACGGGTAAGACGCAGGATCTAAGCGCATTTGATCGTGGGCAAATTGTCGGAGCCCGACGAATGGGTCACTCCATCTCGGAAGTCGTGCATGCACTGGGATTTTCACGAGCCACTGTGTCACGGGTGCACCGTGAGTACATCGAATCCGGTAAAACCATCCCTGCAAGGGCCAACTGCCGTGGACAACAGCGTGTGGATGAGCGGGGTCATCGTCCGCTAGCTCGCATTGTAACTGCGGATAGAAGGGCCACTGTGCAAGAAATCACTCGGCAATTTAAAGCTGGTACACAAAAACGTGTAAGCAGCCACACCATCCAGAACCATCTCCTTGTTATGGGGTACGGAAGCCATCGTCCCACGAGGGTACCGCTGCTGACCGCACATCACAGGGTGCAAAGATTAGCATGGGCGCGGGAACATCGCCACTGGACCCTAGGCATGTGGGAAAATGTTGCGTTGCCTGGACTGATGAGTCGAGATTCACGTTGGTACATGCGGATGGCAGGATACGAGTACGGCGCAAAACCACATGAAGCGATGGATCCTTCTTGCCAACAGGGTACTCTTCAAGTTGGTGGGGGTGGCATTCTCGTCTGGGGACTGTTTACGTGGACTGAAAGGGAACCCCTGGTACGTGTGACATCGTCCCTCACAGGTCAACGTTACCGGGATACCCTGGACGACCATTTGCTCCCGTTTGTGAGTCTTCAACATCCCACTGGGGACCTCATCCTGCAACAAGATAATGCATTGTGCCATCGCTCCCGAATTGTATCCGAATGGTTGGATGATAACTCCACCGACGTTACCTCGCTTCCTTGGCCAGCTAGGTCACCTGACCGGAATCCCATCGAGAACATCTGGGATGCCATCGAGTGAGATGTTCGACGCTCTGACCGCCCTCCATCAAATCTTCGTGAACTGTGGGAGCTTGTTCAGGGGTCGTGGATCCGTATGGCTTCCCAACGCTTCCGGTGTCTTGTCGAGTCCATGACGAGACAAATCGCCGCCGTCATCAGGGCGAAAGTGGTGCTACACGTTACTAGACAGGTATCTCGAATTCAATTACTCTTCAGTGTAAAAGCCATATAAAGACACTCGTAGTGGCAATAAAACGTCTCTTTAAATTTTTTATTCTTGATCATCTGAACGAATCTAATCATTTAGAGCAGAAGCTTCTCTGTTCGAAGAAAATCATTTTAAGCCTTAGAATATGGATTGAGTGAGTCAGATTTCTTATTATTAAACAGTTTGCAAAGATTCTCTTGAAAGTGGAAGCAAATTTTTTCCACCTAAAGGGCATTTCTTGTTCATGAGCTTCTTCATCTGAACAAGTAGCTAATAAAGTTTTGAAGCATGTTCTAACTTATAAATTTTTCTGGTGCCTTCATTTCTTCACCTGTCATTTAGATGAAGTTACCCAGCATTCTCTTTCTTTGCAGTAGTACCATCACTCATTTTACACAGTGCTTCCTCGTATTTGCAACGTAAAGGAAAACTTGTACTGTAGTTACTGAAAACTATATGTAGATGGCATAAATATGACGGATTTCACTGAAAATGTTAACAGACTTTATTAAAAGAAGATTTTCTGCATTTCAAGACATAAATGGAAGAGATGGTACTGTTATTCCTTTGATCAGTGCTTTCTAAAATAGTGATAATTTAGAAAGCACTGATTCTTACCATTTATCAATAGACACGACAAAAAAGTTTCATTAATATAAACAACCGACATTGTATTGCAATCGTAAAGACCTACAGTGAACGTAAATGATGAAATATCAGCATTGATGTATCAATTCAAAACCTTAGCAAAATACTGGTGCTAAGATTTCGATTATTGTGGTGAATTTTACAAAACAAAACAGGATGCATACAAGAATCAGAAAATGACATTCCAATTGGGTTCATTTACCTTTTAGAAGGAATTTTCTGGAAAAGTATGATGGGCATAAAAAGAATGTGCTGGGTTGGTGCAAATAACCTCGTTCTTTGCCTAGTCTGTATCATCTTGTGAGGTGGATTTAAGTTGTATGAAAGAATACAATGTGACGGGGGAAACAATTCGAAATTAAATACTTTGAATGCGTCGACGAATAATAAAATTGAAGGACCTATCATGGGTAAATAGTGTGATGGGAAAATGGGATATCTGGAACGTGAACCATATTAAGTGAGTATAACCGTACTTTGCCGACAGTGGAAGCCCAGCCTTCTTCTCCGGAGCGGCTGTTCTCTCAACTGAACTACGCCGGCAAACTTATCGCTGCTTCAAATTGCTCATTTCACTCATACGTCACCAAGAGGCAAAACGAAAAGTCCAGGGATAGAGCGAAAGTTTGCGTCTTACTTGTTAAGCGAAAAGTTGTTTTAATTAATTTTTATTGCTTATATATACACTGAAGAGCTATTGAATTAGAGATACCTGTCTAGTAACGTGTAGCACCACCTTTCGCCCTGATGACGGCGGCGATTCTTCTCGGCATGGACTCGACAAGACACCGGAAGCGTTAGGAAGCCAAACGGATCCACGAACCCTGAACAAGCTCCCACAGTTCACGAAGATTTGATGCAGGGGGGTCAGAGCCTCGAACATCTCTCTCGATGGCATCCCAGATGTGCTCCATGGGATTCCGGTCACGTGACTTAGCTGGCCAAGGAACAGAGGTCACGTCGGTGGAGTGTTCATCCAACCATTCGGATACAATTCGGGAGCGATGGCACGGTGCATTGTCTTGTTACAGGATGAGGTCCCCAGTGGGATGTTGAAGACGTACATACGGGAGCAAATGGTCGTCCAGGATATGCCGGTAATGTTGACCTGTGAGGGACGATGTCACACGTATCAGGGGTCCCATTTCAGTCCACGTAAACAGTCCCCAGACGAGAATGCCACCCCCACCAACTTGAAGAGTACCCTGCTGGCAAGAAGGATCCATCGCTTCATGTGATTTGCGCCGTACTCGTATCCTGCCATCGGCATGTATCAACGTGAATCTCGACTCATCAGTCCAGGCAACATTTTCCCACATGTCTAGGGTCCAGTGGCGATGTTCCCGCGCCCATGCTAATCTTGGCACCCTGTGATGTGAGGGTCAGCAGCGGTACCCTCGTGGGACGATGGCTTCTGTACCCCATAACAAGGAGATGGTTCTGGATGGTGTGGCTGCTTACAGGTTTTTGTTTTGTTTTTGTTTTTGTTTTAATTGGAGGTTTAGCGACCACCGTGAGCAACTCAATGGGCTATAAGCAGTCGCCCGTCCCTAATTTGGGTTCACTGGTTCCAGGGAAGGGAGAGAGCCAGTGCCGTAAGACAAACACAACATCCATGCCTCACCGGGATTCGAACCCCGACCCCGTTCGGACGAATGATCAGAGGCCATCGCTTAGACCACTGCGCCACCGGGGCGGAGCACGTTTTTGTGCACCAGCGTTAAATTGCCGAGTGATTTCTTGCACTGTGACCCATCTATCCGCTGTTACAATGCGAGCTAGCCGACGATGACCCCGGTCATCCACACGCTGTTGTCCACAGCACTTGGCCCTTGTAGGCAGGTTTTGCCGGATTCGATGTACTCACGGTGCACCCTTGACACAGTGGCTCGTGAAAATCCCAGTGCCTGCACGACTTACGAGATGGAGTGATCCATTCGTCGGGCCCCGACAATTTGCCCACGATCAAATGCGCTTAGATCCTTCGTCTTACCCATTCTGCGTTCGGCGCTTACTGATTCCCGTCGCATCACTCCTTATATTGTCGGATCGCTGCATACGTCATGTCGTTTCCGTTTACAGGGCAGCCCACAGCGCCACATTTGCATAACGCCAGCTGTCTGTAATTCAATTGCTCTTCAGTGTATACCTTTTGTTATATTAAAGCTTAAAATATGTATAGTGTTGCATGCGCCAAAGAAAGCATTCGGTTAGCGTTTATTAAAATGCGTCCCTAAAAGTATATACAAAAGTCAAATAATATAATTGCATGCTGTTTGGTCGGTTCCATTCCCAGTGCTAAGTGAACATAAAAATCCCCATTTTTATAGGCATCAGACAAAGTTGTACCAATAATTGCAGAACTGCAATTCAACCAAAAGTAATTGCCCTAATTTCCTGGCAACACATGAGCTTTATCCGACACATTTACGACGGCTGTATGAAGCAAAAGCGAACGAAACGTACACTTTACATGACATCTGTAACCTAATCAACATGTAAAGACATATTTTCTTATATATTTTTCTCGCAGTATAATGGTAGTAACATTCAACACACACAATATCAGCTACCCCCGGTGGCGCAGTGGTCTAATCGCTGACCTCTGATCATTTCTCCGAGATGGGCCACGACCAACGATATACTGAAGGCCAGATCAGCTTTGTGACGTCAGCCGTGACTAAAGATCACAGCGACTTTTGAGAAGAAGATGATGACGATATGTATGCATATACCCACCGAGTAATCACTGAATTATAGCCACCCTATCAAAAGTGGATGAGGCCCGTTGAGACCGTGATTTCCGAGAGGGAGCGATTAATCGACCGACGTAGAGTATATAAGGTGTGAGTGAAGCAGTAGGTAGTAAAATTCGGAGCGTGATGGGCAGACGGAAGAATTTATCGGACTTTGAGAGAGGGAAGATTGCGGTGGCTCCGATAGCGATTGCCTCGATTTCCCAAACGGCTGAAATGGTGAGTTGTTCAAGTGTCTGCCGCCGTAGTTAAAGTATATCAAGACGGGCGTGAAAATGGTCAAACAGCGACCCAGAGATAAAACTGTACAGGACAGCAAAAGGTTGATGTGAGAGGTGAGCGCCCGGCCGGACGACTTGTACAGGTCAACAGACGCAGCACTGTTCAACAGTTGACCCCCCAATACAACAGAGGTCAACCCGGAATAGTATCTGTCATGACCATGCGTCGCCCGCTCGTACGTTTGGGCTACAACAGCAGACAGCCCCAACGACATCCTCTCCTTGCAACGGTTCATCGGCGCAAAAGACTCACCTGGTGCAAAGATCATGAAAGTTGGATGTCCGATGACTGGAAAAAAGTGTGCTGGTCTGAACAAGTTATGTTTTTTCTCTTCCCTCCGTGGATGGTCGTTTTTAGCGCAAGCAACATGAGGCCCTCGATCCATCCTGCATGGTCCCCGCAGTGCCAGCCGGTGGAGGGGGGGGTCGTATAGTGTTGGGCATGTTTACCTGGCAAGAACTTAGTGCATGTGGAGTAACATATGACTGGTGCCTACTATTGTGAATTGCCTGCTGACTCTGTACACCCAGCAATCTTGCACTTTCCCCCGAATGGCGACGGTGTCTTCCAAGATGATAATGCGCCAAGCCGCGGGTACAATGTTGTGCAGGAATGATTAGAGGAACACAGCTCAGTCACAGTAGTTCACAGTTCAATATAGCATATGGATTGGCCTCCAAACGCTCCCGATATCAATTCCACAGAGCACTTGTGGGGCACTATGGAACGGCATATCAGGCGTCTGGCTACACCAATCACCTGCATTGAAGGCCGCATATGCACGCAGCTATAGGTTGGCCATACCTACCAACTGCTTCCTGCATCTTATTGAAATCGATACCACGTCGGTATAGCTGCTGTACTGAGGGTGAATGGAGCACCTATGAAGTATTAGGTAGGTGGTCATAATTGAGTGATCACTCAGTGAATATTGTTGATAATGACGATATACGTGCGTGGGTATGTGTGCGTGCGCTTAAACAGTAATTCGGAACTCCACGCTGTTTAACACATTGCCATCTTACTAGAAAATTTCAAGAACTTAAGTCTAATGTTAGCTGGGTAGTTCTGAGACGTAAGTATGTTTCGAGGAAAGATTGGGAATTGGAAAATTCAGCACTCCACATCGTTAAAAGTTATACTGTTGCTTTGCTATCAAATTATAAATTCATTGACGTTATTTCTACAGAGGGTTGGGTCGAAAGTTTTTCAATACTTGGATCACTTTATATCTTCTTACGTACCTTTACGACGAAAGCTGACTAGCATTCAAATTATAGGCCATCGCGTTGCACCGTCTTTAGCCATCTGACTGCCAGTTCTTAGATTCCGCGGCGGTACCAGTTCTTTTCCCTCGAGGCGAAGAACACCTTCACCCCAGCTGCCACCTCCTCTTGGTTGTTGAAGTGCCACCCGCGAAGGAAGTGGGTCTTGGACCGGGAGAAGTAATAATCCGACGGGGCAAGGTCCGGACTATAGGCTGGGTGTGACATCAGTTCGATGCCCTCAAGTTCCTGGAGTTTTGCCCTTGTCGTTCGCGCGGTATGAGGCCGAGCGCTGTCCTGCTGTAGGAGAGCGCGCTTTCTGTTCATTAGTGCCGGGTACTCCTCCTCCAAAACGGCATACATCCACTCCAGCTGTTTAGAGTAGAGGTTGGTGTTGATGGTCCGACCATCTGGAACAAATTCGTAATGGAGTATCCCCTCGAAATTCCACCAGTCACAGAGCATCACCTTGTGCTTGAAGTGCCCACGTTTGGCAACAAGTTCAGGAAGTTAGCCAGCGCTCAACCACTGCTGTTGTGTGCTAGGATTACGAAAATAAGCCCACTTTTCATCGCACGTAACACTTCTCTTGATAAAACGTACATCGCGCTGGTTTTCTAGGAGTTTCGTGCACACTTCCTCTCGGCTGTGTGCGTCAGTTCGTGAGCGACAATGCGGCAGCTCCTGTTGACCTTACCAAGGTCCTGAAGATGACGAACCACGGTGGCCTGTGATATGCCCAGCTCACCTGATAATCTCCGAGTGCTGGTTGTCGGATTTGCCTCTACGGCCTGGCGCACGGCCTCCGAATCCATGGTTCGCGTCTTACCTGACCTTGTCTGATCGTCGAGGTTTTTGTCACCTAAGCAACATTTCTTGAACCATCTGGTTGCGGTGCTGTGGTCCACGGAACCTTCCGCTTTAGCATGACAAATGTTTCGTGTTGCTTGAGCAGCGTTATGGGCGAGTTCAAACTCGTAAAGTAAAAGTTCCCTAATTAGCCGGTATAACGTACAAGTTTGTCCGCATCGGGCATCTCATCCGAATACCCTCACTCCGGAGTAAGTCGCTCTCCCAACTGAGCTACGCAGACATGTGCTCTCACTTCTGTCTGCCTTTATCTCATGTGCGTCCTGCGGGGCAGGTACGTCACAACCTCCCCCCCCCGAAAGAGGGCCGGAGCATGTGTCGTTGTAGGCAGTCGTCCGCATGAAGAACGTGCATTTGAGAAATCCCAGACAATTTGGTGTGTGGAACGTAGCATCAAATTGATTCATTTTTTTCGAAGCACTGAAGAAGTGATTCTCATTTTTCCTGTCTCGCTGTGTGGAAAGAACATCACATCATTGCGAGAAACTTAACAGCTAGGTCATCCTGGAAGTTCGGGCGCCAATATAACGTACAAGTTTGTCCGCGCCGGGTCCCCTCACTCCGGAGTAAGTCGCTCTTACAACTGAGCTACGCAGACATGTGCTCTCACTGCTATCTGCCTTTATCTCATGTGTGTCATGCGGGGCAGGCAGGTCACACCGGTTGTGGCTGTTCATCTGTTAGGCGTCCCAACCACAGACAGAACGACGGCATGCAATGCTGTTCACAGCAACGACTACCACTTTATACCCCTTTCGACTGACTGCAGTGCGCGATTCGAACTAGTTTAAACACGTGACACAACCGCCGCAGCAAATGCGTTTATGCAGATATTGCAAAACTTTCGACTCACCCTCTGTAACAAAGAATTACTATTTCAACCAAGTTGGTGTCTTCAACCACATACATTAAGGTGTTTTTGGTATGTGGTCGCTTATGCTAGATACACACACACACACACACACACACACACACACACACACACACAAACACACACACACACACACAAGATTCCGTCAATAATATTTTAATTTTTGATGGAAGGCCGCAAATCATGAAATCTGCCGTTTTATTTTTATTTTGAGTGATTTCATTCATAGGCAAAACCCTGGCTTAAGGAAATGCCTAAAGAAATTACCAAACTATCTGAAAGAAATTACAAGCAATGCGAGAGGTGTTCAGGAAAACCAATTTTTGAATGGGTGCTGTTTGTACTTTGTTAACATTACTGTTGAATTTGGTGAAGTACTCTTGAGTTTTCCATGTGCCATTCCCTGAGCCTGAGAGAATGATTGGAAAGATCTGGATGATTTCCCATTTCCATTACGATTCAACCTAAAATGCAAGATCACTGTATTTCCTGATTTTCTCCTGTTAGATCTTGTGCAGATTCCTGTTAAATGGAACAAACTTTAATCTACTATTATAGATTTTGCTGGCTTTATTCTCAAAAAAGTCTTCACAAGTCTTCGCTATTTGGTTGCGTCAATCATTTTGCGCGAAGTTATATGATCGACCCCTTTAATATATAGTTCCTCATTTGAATTTTGCTGTTCTTGGTTATTGTTATAATTAATGCTGTTGTTATTATGTTGTAGACAAGCTTGGTATAACCAGGAGAGATAAGAAGAGGAACTCGTGGATCCGAAAAATGACGAGAGTGGAAGACATCATGATCAGAGTTAAATCCCTGAAATGGCAATGGGCTGGACATACTGCCAGAAGGACAGACCATAGATGGACAGCCAAAATTTTAGATTGGATTCCAAGGGACAGGAAAAGACCCAGAAAAAGACCACATGGGAGATGGGTGGATGAAATTCGTAAATATGCGGGAGTGACATGGAGGAGACTGGCACAAGACAGACCGTTGTGGAGGAAACTTGGGGAGACCTTCGTCCAGCAGTGGATTGATAATGTAATTGACAATGATGATGATGATGATGATAAGAGTCGACTTTGAGCATTCGGGGCCCTGGGTAAGGGCTTTCAGGGGCCTTCTTTCATCTTGTGTTACGTGCATATGTGATTAACCCGTCGTTGGTCTCTACACGTTGAACAACGCCAGTTGTCGCACGTGAGAGTGTCTCTCACACTACCTTTTAGTAGTCTATTCAGAAAAAAACACTTCAGAATTCTTTCTTTGCAAGAAATATATTTAATATATATAGTTACAAATCAAATTAGGCGAAAATCGCACTCTTACCATCGCGTTATCTATACAAATACAAAACACAAACGCCAGTGGTCGCTTGATGAGAGAAATGCTCACACGAAGCACCCTGGAGCAAAGAGAAGACTGTTTGAAGGTCAAAGACGCGCCAGTCCTTATCGGAACTGGCAACAATAGATTGTTGAAAAGATTTTAAAAGTCAGCTAGAGTCGCCATTTATTTGGAAGTCAGAAAAAGTTACCATTTTTTTGGAAGTGACCCTGGAGGCACCAGCCTCCAGGGTCACTTCCAAATAAATGATGCTCTTCATATGTGAAGCGTGAGAGAAATGCTCGTAGCCTGACCAACGACAGGTTAAGGATGGTCTGACGAAAGAGCTCACTAATCAGGGCTCCCTCCAAAAATCGGGGACACTGGGCACAGCCGTAACTAGGGCGGGGCAAGCGGGGCAGCTGCCCCAGGCGCAACTGATGAGAGGGCGCAAAGCTCAGTGCTTACCGTCTGATTAAAATTGGAATTGAAACTTTGCACCAGTTTCTGCTACATTTTTAATGTTTTCCCTCAAAACGTCCAGGGGATATTAATTGCTCACATTCAAAAATGAAGGCGCAGTTGTACGTGTGATGCGAGTTAAGGATGTCGTTCACGTTGTTGAGCATTCTCTGGGGACTGTTGAATGATTTCTGAACTTTGAGCCTCGACTTCTATTTGATGTGGTACCGAACGTCGTTAAGTCATAAGCCGTGCAAACACGCACAGTCCATGGTTTTTTTTTTTTTTTTTTGGGGGGGGGGGGGGTAACGACCACCATGAACAATTCGATTGGCTAACCCGTCCCTGAGGGAGGACACGTCCCTAATTTAGGGTCACTATTTCCAGGGAAACCACATCCATGCCTCACCGGGATTTGAACCCGGGTACATCTCGAACGAATGGTCAGAAGCTAGTGCTTTTACCACTGCACCACCTGAACGGCAGTTCGAATATGCCGCCCCTATAGATAGATACATTGGGATGAGACGTTTTGTTTTGTCGAGCAATATACATTTATGTGTGTGCATATGTATACGCGATTAAATCAAAAATATATATAAATAATTTATAAGATAGAGGGGCCGCAATATTTTGTGCTTTGCCCTGGGCACAGAAATGCCTAGTTACGCCTCTGCCTTGGGACAGCCTCGAATGCCCTGCCAATAATCAGCCTCTGACTGGATACTGCTAGTATTGTGATCATTTGTTGATGAAATATCGATCATAAGTGTTAGAAGTAGCACATTTGACGAGTCAGAAATGCCGAAAGAGGGAAAGTTTCTGAATTTCTGAATATTTCTTCTTTTTTTTTAATATGTCATATCAGTGTAAGTATTTTGGAATGAGGGTTTAAAACATATGTGTACGCACGAAATCCTAAAAGTTTGTTCTTGCGCTACCGAGCAAAGTGGGTAACGCAAGAAAAAACAGTGGAAAAAATTCTAAGTAGACCCAGCAATTGTATATTATGTATACAGCCACCGTGTGGTTGACGTCACCAAAATGAGGTCCCAGCCAGTTAATTCGATGCAAGCTGCCGTCAGCGACGACGTACTTGTTTTCCAATGACTGGTTACTTCCGAACAATTCTTAACTATTTAAAAACATACTTCGTCACGCTCCTTTGTTCACGTTTCCGCGGCTTTCGGCGTTTCACGCCGAGCTGCCCTTCAAAAGACTAAAGCCGTGACGTCAAATCCACCTTTGGAAAAGGGCACGTGTCGTTCACGTAATAGCCTGTTGCGTTCGCTTCAGCTGGCTTTCTTTTTTGGTATTTTTATTTCGGCGCAGATATTTTCCCGACTCTGAAGTCACGTGTGCGTCATCAAAATACCTGAGTTGCTTGCATCAAAGCGGAGAACTAAATATACCTAAAACGGACGTAACTTTATTAATAGAAGTTATACCGTCACAGGCGTGAGCAATTTACCAACAGACATGCTTTTAACTTGAACCGGACGGACAGCTAAGACATACGTTCAATCCACTTAGATAAATTTGAATATAGCCTTTTGCATTTCCGGAGAGATGAAGGTGGGAATAGGTCGTTGGAAATCGCATTTTACCTTGTACGCTGTAAAATAATACCTCACAGAAATAAAGCCTGAAGCGGAGGAACTACCCGTGAAACAAAGAGCACCTACATAAAGCCATTTTTCAAATCTGGCGAAGTATTGTTATTTCGATGTCTAAACTGGTGTAAGTTTAGTAAGTGGAACGAAACGTTAACACGAGAGTCCACCAAACGAGTCTGCATTTATTAGTAAAATTACTAAGTACGTTACGCGCAGTGACGTACCTGAGAAACCCCCCCCCACTAAAATTACCTTCGAGGCCCTTCTGTGAAAATCAACTAGATTTCAATTATTGAAAATTTTAAATTCCATATTATAAATTATCATTATTATTTATTTGGAATTTGTTTAATTCCATATTATTTTTTTAATTATTTAAAGTTTTAAATTTCATATTATTAATTATCGTTATTATTTATTTGGAAATTTTTTAATTCCATATTATTTTTTTAATTATTTAAAATTTTAATTCTCATATTCGTAATAGGTTTTATGAGCGTTTTAATAATGCAAGTTCTTTGGAACCTTCAGGTAATTTTCCTAAAACCAAAATTGTTGCACTTAATTTCGTGGAACACAAACGTTCGCCGTGCAGTTATAATCATTGCCCTAGTTTTATACAAATACAAAATATTACAAAACGCTTCCGAAGCATATCTTGCAAATTTTATTAATTTAGAGAACTAGCCATCTCTTTGAAATTCATCACGCACACACAGACACACACAACTGTCGTATGATAGAGTCTAATGATTTCCAGTTTATAAGAAAACACAGAATATAAGTTAGCAAATAAGTAACAATTAAGAATTGTGGCAAAAAAAAAAAAAGTAAAACTACTTAAATTATTTGCTCTTGAATATAAAAACTACACTTAACATAATGCCACAATGATATTTACACATAGTAAACAATTTTCTCTTGCCTCTGTTATGAAACAAAATCCCACAAGTCTGTTTCTTCGTCCCCGCGAAAAACATGTTTTAGTTCACTACATTCTGAAGGATGCGTAGTTATGTGCAGAGAAAACGCATAGCACCTTATCCTCATTGGTACAAACATTTCATTCATTGAACTGATATTTCTTTCACATTGTCTTGCTAACAGGCTGCGGAAAGGGGCTCAAGTCCTCTGGAAAAAAATGGATGCTTTTCTGTCATGCAGTTTTTATAAACTGAAACCGCGAAAAGGTTTCTAAATATTTATCTTATTTATTGGGGGAAAAAATGCCCAAAATTGGTTTTCTTTCTAATATTTCCTTGAAATCAGCCGGCAGGAATTACTCGCTATTTTTTTAACCGCTTTCGTATGAAAAATTTGGTAAAATCTTTTTACTGAGGCAAGAGACCCTCGAAGCCGTGACCCCCCTCCCTCGAATGCGAGGGTTGCGGGAGCTATCAGTACGCCCCTGGTTACGCGTTGCGTGAAGTTAATTTAGGGTTACTCGATACAAAAGATTACCTGGCGTCGAGTGGTGGAGGGCGCAGTCTTCCGGTGCTTCGTGTTCCAGCGCTTGGATAGAAAAATATTGCTTTTATCCGGATAATACATTTAGGATCATTCTACGGCACTGATGTTCCTCTTTGCTGGAACCAGTGATTCTAAATTAGAGACGAGTAACTCATGGCAAAAAGGCGTAAACGGGAAACAAGGAGCCTGGGATGTACAAGAGAAGAAGACCTGTTCGTACTTCCTTCTTCAACTAAAAATAACAATGCGATAAAGATTAAAATCGTAATTTTAATCATGATCGCACTCTTTTTCTTTTACTAACACTTGGGAAGAGAAAATTGTCGCATGTGCCGTGGCATCTCTCTGGCAAAATGCCGGTAAGTTACTGCTCCTCCTCTTCAATTAAGGATTGCCAAAACCCGTTCTCATTGTTGTCAGATTATTCGCTGTAGCGTGTAACTATTTAATTGAGGTTCTTTTGTGAGGTTTAAGATAAGACATATTGTATTTAACGAGTCAGATGTTGCTTTACCGATTCAAGATGCACACCTCCGATTCAAAAGAGAATAAACATAGTTTAAATGGCACAAAATGTGTACATTTTGTTTAAATAGTTGACATAATTAAACGAAGGACTTGGATTTTGATTTTCAACCAAAGTACTCATTCAAGCAAATCATGGTTTCCATGAAAAAATTATATAACATCTAGGCGAAAACCCGTCCATAATGGGTATTCTTTTTGTTTGTGATGTCCAAATATGAAAGTATGTTTCATGAACATTACAACAATCAATCAACGTTGCAACCATATAAAAAAAGTATATTTGTTGAGGCAGAGATTCGACAATTAAAGCAGGCAAGCGCTCTTTCCACTGCGCCACCAAAGTGGGACAAAAGTTCAAACGTCCAGACAAAGGAAATTATATTGTTTGTGATGTCCATTATTGCAATATTTGACTGACCATGCTACTTTAGGAACATGGCATTATACTGATACTTTGACTAGACTAAATACTGGGGTCAATTGACTAGAAAATTTTAAGCTTAGTAGTTTTATTAATGAAATATTTCTAAAAGTCAGTCGAATTTAGTTAAAATGTAATTAACAGATAATAAAATTACAATTTCACAAGCATGTCTGTAAATTGTTCAAAATATATTGCAATTTGAAATGTGCAATGTTAGAAACAGTGTTTACCCTGCGAAGGAAGAACGCTATAGAAGATTTTTAAAAGTGTCTTGTGGTACCTGGTACCAACAAGTCACAAGCAGATCCTTTAATTTTTGCAAGTTACGTGGTTGAACAGCAGCAGATCGGATTTGCTGTAACCACAAAAAATACAGATGCTCGATTGGATTGATGTTTGGGGAATTAAATGGTGAGGACAATGCCTGGAAGTCTTCCTCATGTTTTTTGAACCATTCTCGAATGATCCGGGCAGCGTGGTATATCGTATTATCGTACTAAGAGGGTGGGGGCATTCTACAAAAGGAAGTACCTGCTCTGCAGTTATGTTAAAGTACTAGTAGGTTGTAGATGTCATAGTTTCCTGAGCATGAATGACGGGGCACAGGATTTCTCAGCAGAACGTTGCCCAAACAATTACACTTCCTCCACCGGCTTGTTTTCGTCCCAGAGTGCATCCTGGTGCCATTTTCCCCAGGTAAACGACGAACACTTTCGTCCACATGGTGGAACAGGAAACAAGATTCATTGGGCCAGACGACATTCTTCTAATCATTCAAGGTCCAGGCTTGATGCTTCCGCGCGCGCTCATTGTAGGCGCTTTCGACGGTCAACAGGAATTACCACGGGCACTCGTAGCGGCTTGGGTCTACTCCAAGGTTAGCAGATGGCAAGGTTATGCTCATCCTGCACTTCAGGGGATTGCTTTGTGACGTCACTGTCCAAATCGCCATTGTACGACTACTTAATCGCCACGTTCCTTTATACACTATCTACCAACAAGTAATTGGACACCTCTGCAATCGACGATATCTGCGATCCTGATACACGTTACGGTCGCCGCCGTTAAATATCGTGTGGGAAACAACAACGCAACCAGTTGCATGTAAGATGCCACGCAGTTCGGAGCTCTCTGATTTCGAGAAATCAAAGAGCTCCATGACTGAATTTCTTCTGTTTGCATGACTGAATTTCTTCTGTATTTAATGTAAATGTGCTTTTGCATAAGCTTTTGTTCGGTATTTGAGTTTTAAAAATTGTTGACAAGACATCTTCTTCCATAGCTGCAGTTAGGATCAACGATTGACATGTTAGGACGGTGACGTCACCCAGTGACTTCACGATTATTCGTCTGCGAGGAAAGCGGGATGAGCCAATGAGCCAACCTTACTGTCTATTATTAACCTTGTGGCTACGTAACCCCATTTTCAGACGGGTTAGATGCACTGTCACTGTGCGTTATGATACAATACTCCTGTCATCAGATTATAGGCGAGTTGCGTATCTCTTCTGTTGGCTCGTACCATACGAAATGGCTTACGCTCATGGGCAGCGGAACCTAATATTTTCGGGGGGGGTCCAACTGCTGCGAGAGCGAAAAAATTTTTAAAAAAGTAAGGAGAGAAAGAGAAATAAAACAACATAGGGGAGATGAGTATATACTGGTACCTATCATCATCATCATCATCAACAACAACAGCCACTGTCAATCCACTGCTGGATGAAGGTCTCCACAAGTACCTTCCACAACTTTCTGTCTTGAACCTGTCTCTTCCAAGTCACTCCAGCAGGCTTTCGTATTTCATCCACCCATCTTTCACGTGGTCTTGTTCTGGGCCTTTTCCTGTCCCTTGGTATTATATCTAATATTTCAGTCGCTCAAGCACGGCCAGTTTTTCTAGCAATATGCCTAGCTCATTTTCACTTGAGCGTCTTCACTTTGCTCATGACATCATCAACATTATTCCTTTCCCTAATACATGTGTTCCTCTCCCTATCTTTCTTGATTACACCAAGCATGCACCTTTCCACGTTTTGCTGAGTTGTCTTCAACCTCTTTATGTCTCTTTCAGTTAAGATTAATGTCTCTGCTCCATATGTAAGAAATGGAAGGATGCGTTGATTAAACATTTCCCTTTTAAGACGTAATGGTAAACTGCTCTTGAAAAATGTACTATTTCTTCCAAATGATCTCCAACTAAGTTTTCTACGCCTATTTACCTGGGCGAGTCAAAAGTTTGTCCCATTTTAAGCTCCACATAATGTGGGGCCTCTATTCCTGTGTAAAACGTGCTCCACCATCGACTGCGTGCAGCGATGACGTGACACAAAGGCGAATGACGTGCGTTTGGTACCGAGCAACATTGCGTTATCACGTGAGCAGAGGACGGAGGTCGATAAACACACTGTTTGAGTTCACCTACGTCATTATTGGAAAAATGGGTTAAACCTGGCAACAGCGAGACAAATTTCTGCCCTTGAAGGCGAGAAAAGAGTAGACAGCAACACTGCACGAAAATAGTTCCGACGTTTCAATGCTGCGGACATCAGTCTCGAATACAAATCGAGATCAAGAAGTACATCGATCACCAACACCGACACCACGGCGGAAGCTGTGACAGCTAACCCCGGTACCAATACACGGCAAATGGCAGCTGAGGTGGTGCCTTCCCAATCCAATTTTATTCGTCATCTGCACAAGCTTGTTCTCTCCTCCCGGTGTCATCTAATGGTTCCCATGCAGTGACACCCCAGAAGGCGAAACAAGGTGTTGCTCTCTGTCGAGGATTGTTGCCAAATCCACAGGACGATAACTTTTGACGTCCTATCGCCACAGGCAATGAAAAGTGTATAATCCCACGTTTACCTACCACTGGGCACCAGTGGCTGAGGACACACCAGATAGCACAGCCAGTGGCACAAAGAGGGAACCTCGAGTGGAAAGTCTTGCTGTACATTTGGTGAATTTTGAGATATTCAGGCTCCGGACGGCATCTCTATGCAAAACAACCGCAGCCACTCAGCACTCATTAATAGAAAGCGGCCGTGGATAATACCCCCAAGGCACACCTATGGAATGGTCCGCCTGAAACTATAGGAATTGGAAGGGATTGGGATAGTACCCTATGTTCTATACAGCTCTGACTTGGCCCCATCCGAATGCCACCTGTTTCGATCCTACGAGGAAGGCAAGTCGCTTCATTGGTGAAAGTGGAATCTCACATCAGATAGTTTCTGTCCTCGAAACCTGCCGAGTGGCACCGCCGTGGGAATGTGGCTCTGGTGGAACGTTGGCAAAGAAGTGTAGGACAACGGCCTGTACTTTGCAGAATGAGGTGAGCATGTATAGCTATTCTGCATCATTCAGCTTTTTAGCTGCAAACGGGACGAACTTTTAACTCATCTTCGCATTTCTTCTCTATGTAAACCTTGCTTGATATCTGTTGTTCAAGATAAATGAAGGAATCGGTCACATCCAGATTTGCCCCATCAACTTCCTAATCTTCAGTTTTTGTAAAAGCACTGTACATGAATTCGTCAAATGCAAGTTCATTTGTAAACCCCTTCTTTGCTCTTATCACCTGGATCATACACTCTAGCTCTAAGGGGGTACTCCAAAAATGGCTATGTCGTCAGCAAAGCCAAGGTGGGTTAAATAATTTACATTAATCTCCCCCCTACCCCCTTGTCTTCCCAGTTCAATGATTGAAACACATTCTGCAAAAATGGCATTGAAGAGTTTGGGAGATATGTTGTAAACTTGTCTCACTCCCTTTCAAATTTTTGTAAGTGTTGTGTCCTCAGACAGTCGAACCTTTGTGCTTGCATTTTCATAGATGGCATTAATGATGGTTATGTATTCATCCTCAATACTGCAGGATTTAAATGACATCAAAACTACTGATGATTTCACAGAATCAAAACCTTTTTCATAATCAGTAAAAGGCAGGATTTCATATTCATTCTTTCTTTCAATTAGTTCTCTTAATGCGTATATATGATTAATAGTGCAACTACTGTTCCTGAATCCAGCTTGTTCTTTTAGTTAAGTCAAGTCCAATTTTCCTTCAAGTGATGCGACAGTGCCTTCCTGAAAATGAAGTAAACAACTGATAGCAGGCTGATGGGTCTGCCGTTCATGAGTTTATCAAGGTCCAACTTTTTATGTGTCATGATCAAAGAAGCATTCTTCCAGTCATCAGGAATCTTTCCTTCTTTGAGGCATTTAGTGAAAATTTGAGCGAGTGCGGTTTGTTTCTGCTTTGGCTTCATGTACAATACTCATGGAAATTTCATCCTCTTCTGGAGTTCTTCAGTTCTTTCCCGTTCTGTGTTCTTAATGAGCAACATAAGCCAGAACTGGAGAGACTATTGGCAGAACTTGCGCATGATTTTAAGAACATGAAACGGGGAAAAGCTCATATATATGTGCAGGGGTTTATAAAAATAATGAAACACTTACTTTTTGCGGAGAACCTTTTATTTGTAATTTATAGGCCCAGCTCGGGCTTTCAGAACAGAAGCAATTCGATTTGAAATTGACTTATTAAGTCATGCACATACGCTAATGGAATTTGGGACCATTTTTCTTGTAAAATATATCCCAACTGTGTCAGTGAAGTTGGAGGTGGAAAGTGGGATGGACTGACCTTTCGCTTCAGATATTCCCACAAGTATTCAATAATAATATTGGCGTCTGGAATAGCTGTTGTACCTCATTTTTATGCTCTATAAACCACAACTTGACACGTTACGCACAATGCCAGAGTGTATTTATTGTCTGCTTGAAACCAGCGGTGACCGTTTGCGAATCATGCCTTCAACATTGGGTGCAGGTGTTCAGCAGGAATGGATTAGTACATTGCAAATGTTACACGATCCTGCAGAACAACCAATGACTCTAAGAAAATGCCACGATATGGCACACAACAGCATCAGGAATCCACCTCCGTGCTTCACAATGAGAATCAAACAGTCAGGTTTGTACGCTTCTTCAATTTTTTGCCTGACGTACACTCTACCAATGGTGCAAAACAATGTGAAGAACGATTCACCAGGCCAGATGTTACCATTCCAGTCTTTAGCATCTCAGTGTCTATGTGCTTTGCACCACCTTACATGTTTTGTTGCATTGATGTTGGTAATCAGAGGTTGTGGATTGCAGAATGGCCGTAAATATCGGCACGATGGAGTTCCCGATGAAGTGTTATGACAGAAACGGATCATTCTGATAGGTGTTCAACTCTGCCGTTATTCGCAGTTGGTTTTGTGCTTCTGTTGATACAATCCGTACCAACGTTCGCTTATCCCTATCTAACATCTCCGTACGGGTACACAGTTTGCACGCTTGGAGGCAACCCCATATCCTTTTTGATAGGTATTCATAATCTTCGATACAAGTCCTCGTGTTACACTACTGTTTCTACCGTTCTATAGTAAAGCCCCCGCAAGGAGCGCATCAAATATTATGCCTTTTTTGAAGTCACTGAGATCTGCTGGCGTTGTCGACAATTACTCCACAACACATCTTCATCTGCGAATATGGCACCGCTACGTCATAGCCGACATCGTACTGCGCCCCTTTATATATCTCACATCGCGGGTGACGTCGTCCCCGTAATTTGCGTACAGCTCATTGTGTTTATAGTCGCAGTTGGCGTTCCCGTTATTTTGATAAATACCTGTACATATGTATGTGTGTGTTGACAGTTCATATTGCAACCTAGCTCAGATAAGAAAAACATATTTTAAAAAAATATAATTTTTCCCAGCAACTTCGAATTTTTAGGGAAAACCAGTTTGACAATTTTTTTAGCACAAAGTTGAGGGACAGACTAAAGAGCTTCTAAAATTATAATAAGTTGAGAACATTAAGTTGTACCGTAAATTTAATGCTTCAATAGAATTTGATATATGGTAGCATAGCATCTGTTGATTTCTTTTACACCGTTTAAACGATTTCTGTATTTATTTAAGAAGAGTTCTCCACGAGAAAAAAATCCTCAGTGGTAAAAGATTTCATCACTCGCAATTTAAATTTAAGTACAGAACTAGCAATTAAATTAAAGTGAAAATAGCAACGGAGCTCTTAAAAAAATTTTGATAGTAAAAATCTATATGGCACTGCTAGATAAGACAACATGAAGTCATATACTGCTCTCGTTATTTACGTGTAATAGTAATATTAAAAAAAAAGGTTAAAAATTTTATCTGCGTCGCATATGTTAGTATCGATGTAAATAACACAATGCTGCTTATTACTGATAAATACAGAAATTTGTGAAAATAAGCCCTTTTTGCCAGTGGTGGAATTCAAATCCACAAATCCCTTCGCTCCGGAGCTAGTTATTCACCCAACTGAACTACACCGACCATGGCTTATCGCCGTGACTTGCCGTTCTGACTCTTGCGTCACCTCAGTGGTACGTCATATACTGTATATCTATCTCCTCCTACCCCGTAAGAAAGACGGGAGCACGAAATCGCAATTTTAGAATCCGCCCCAAACCTGGAGTAACTCGCTGTAGAAAAGGAACACTTCCTGGGGTGTTTTTACCTAATCCCTTCACCGTTCATGTACTTTTTATATTAGACCTACATCACTGATTACAGGCTTCAGTTATTTGTTCTGACATTTAACGAAATTACACAGAAGGGATTTGCCAAGCAACGAATCTCAATATCACTTCATATTATTTATTTCATAAAACTTTCAGTACATCTTTCTGTTTATTTGTGTATTTACTTTTGTAGCACAGGCTTTAGACACATGTAGTAACAGTACATTTCTCGTAAGCGGAAATGCACGAATATGAGAGTAGACTACGTAAATAGAGAATAAGTTAACATCTTCAAACCTTACCTATTTTGCAGAGTCAGCATCCGTTTCATCAATTCCATGTTAATGGACCTTTCTCGGAAAAATTCAAAAATACCAGTAGCCCAGTGACGCATTTCAGTGTGTGTGTTGGGGGAGGGGTCTCCCCATAAGGTGTCGCTTGGTTCTTCGTGCTTAGTTGTTTATCATTCGCTACTTATTTTTAAATATATTTGTATATATTTTTAAATACATATTTTAGGAATGATTGGAAACTCATTTCAAAATAGCGGAGATTTTTTGTTTATCGCTCTCCAATGCTTTCGGTGACGTTTTTTCTAAGTTATTTTATTTGCATCTTCAATATTTTGGGCTACCCCATAAAGAAATTCCTGTTGCGCCACTGAGCAGACCTTTCATATTCTAACAAAAAATGTGTACCCAACCTGAACAGCTAGACGTAAAACAAATATTAGAAAATATTGCGCGCAACTGAAAATATGTTATCACCTGTCAACTGATATCCAGAAGGGAGTGCATTCCAAAGCCAATTTGTTGCCTTGCCGTATCTGCCTGCTAAATTGCAGGCGCCGGACTCCGTTGGAGTCTAAAGGCTTAAAGAGGTGCGGCGATTGGAAAATCGCCCCCTCCCCCTTCCGTTCCATCTGTGATATACGAAACGTGTAAAGCACGCCGAAATTCTTTCATCATCCGACTGTTAGTAAATGTCAAAAATTAATTAAAAAGGATGTCTGAATTTTCGGATGTTTACTGTTGCCATCCCAGGTACAATTAAGCGTTCATATACTGTATACTGTAGTTATACAGTATATGAACGCATAATTATACCTTGGATGGCAACAACCATTTAGCATTGCAATTACATATCATCATCATCATCATCATTATTGTCAACCATTATCAATCCACTGCAGGACGAAGGTCTCCCCAAGTTTCCTTCCTCCACAACGGTCTGTCTTGTGCCAGTCTCCACCATGTCACTCTTGCATACTTTCGAATTTCATCCACTCATCTCCCATGTGGTCTTCTTCTGGGTCTCTTCCTGTCCCTTGGAATCCAATCTAAAATTTCGGCTGTCCATCGATGGTCTGTCCTTCTGGCAATATGTCCAGCCCATTGCCATTTCAGGGATTTTACTCTGACCATGATGTCTTCCACTCTTGTCATTTTTCGGATCCACGAGTTCCTCTTCTTATCTCTCCTGGTTACTCCAAGCATGCATCTCTCCATGCTGCTTTGAGTTGTCTGCAGTCCTTGTATATCTCTTTTAGTTAAAGTCCACGTCTCAGCACCATACGTAAGCACTGGAAGGATGCATTGATCAAACACTTTTCTTTTAAGACATAATGGCATATTGCTCTTGAAAATTATGCTGTTTCTTCCAAAAGCTCTCCAGGCAAGTTTTGTACGCCGATTAATTTCTTCATCAATGTGACCCTCACTTGATATCTGCTGTCCAAGATAAACGTAGGTGTCTGTCATCTCCAGCTTTTCTCCATCAATCGATAAATCTTCATTTCTTGTAAAAGCATTGAACTTCACTTTTGTCTTCTGAAAGTTCATGCATATATCTTGGATTAAACGGGTAAGTCTGTTGTTGAAATGGCAGGAGCCAGCTTACTCTGGCTCTTTGAAATTCACATCAAACCCAGTGCATAAATAAATCTCCGAGTTTTCTGTACCACACACAAGCATTATGCATGAAGAAGACGGGTGAAAACACAAACAACAAGGAAACGCCTATAGATTGTTTCTACCCTCCGCAAAAACACCATCCAGAACGCCACAGAGTGTGAGAGGCAAACGATTTTGTTGCTCTTATAGTTCGACAATAGTTGTTCTCGCAGCAAAATCACACATATTCGTCCAGGATCGTTTATCCTCTATGTGAGAAACCACCAAGAATGACCTGTGCTCTGTGCACAACAAGTTCTGCAGTTAGAGTTCTTTTGTTCAATTATTTATTTTTCACATGTATTTAATGGGTTTTCTGTCCTCGAGTAACACACATTCGGACTTGGAATTTAAAAAAAAAAAAAAGAACGCACAGAAGGAAGGATAGAGACTCCTTCTCCCCCGTGGTTATTGCTTTAAAGAAATTTAAAGAATTCTTTAACGATATTTTTTAAGGAGAAAAACGGAACGTTGAATTAACTTTTCAGTACGTTTATGCGAAATCAATTTTCAAATTTGTATTTCAAGAGTTTTCCAGAAAACTGCGAAACATTGTGACTGTATCCAGGAAAAAAAAAAAATCCTATAAATAATATGTGAACCACATAGTTTTAGGACGTTCCCTGGGTGAACCCCCTCAGTGAAGGGGACCATGAAATTCCAGAGGGGGTCCGGACCCCTGGGTCCCCTACCTTCCGCCGCCCATGCCTACGCTCACCTATCGATCAGCCGTAGTCAGCCCACACCCTACAGCAGTTATTAGTTTGCCCTTCCTCGGGCCATTTTTTGAAGATTCGTAGTTTGTCCTTCCTCGGGCGACCAACACCGACACCACGGCGGAAGCTGTGACAGCGAACTCCACGGTACCAATCCACGACACATTGCAGCTGAGGTGGTGCCTTCCCAATCCAATTTTATTCGTCATCTGCACAAACTTGTTTTCTCTTCCCGGTGTCATCGAATGGTTCCCATGCATTGACACCCCAGAAGGCGAAACAAGGTGTTGCTCTCTGTCGAGGACTCATATTCCGTCGCTCTTTTAATTAGTTCTCTCAGTACGTGGATATGATCTATAGTGCTGTAGCCACTCCTGAATCCAGCTTGTCCTCTCGATTGAGCCAAGTCCAGTGTCACGTTCAAGCGGTGTGAAAGAACTTTAGTGAAGATTTTATAAACCACTGATAGGAGGCTGATAGGTCTGTAGTTCCTGAGATCCTCAATGTCACTCTTTTTAATGTAGCAGGATAATTGCAGCATTGTTCCGATCATCAGGAATCTTATCTTCATTAAGGCATCGAGTGAAAACTTGGGCGAGTACTATTATAATTTCTCCACTTGCTTCTTGTATGATGTCTACGGTAATTCCATCTTCTCCTAGAGCTTTTCCCCGTTTCATGTTCTTGACTGCATGTGCAACTTCTGCTGGGAGGACTGGAAGAGCTCTGATACCTTTCGTCATGTCTGGAGGACTGGAAGAGCTCTGATACCTTTCGTCATGTCTGGAGTACATGTATCATCCCTTTCAAATAATTGTGAGTAGAAATCTTTCACTCTTGTCAAAATTTCACCTTAATTTCTTGTTACAGAACCACCTTCTTCTCTCAGAGATAATCTGTTTTCTTTCCTTACTCAGATGTCCCTTTGCTCTCTTCAGGCTTTGGTTGTTTTCAATTGCTTTCCTCACTAGTTCATAGTTGAATTTCCTTACATCTTCAGTGATACTTTTTCGCACCGACTTGCATAGCTCTATATATTCCACTTTGGAAGTCACATCTCCTTTAGTTGTCCTCATCTCTCTTCTTTTTTGCATCAGAAGTTTGGCTTTTCTCTGATAATTTGTTCGTATGTAACTTGTTCTTAATACCAGCTATTTTTGTTGCTGTTTCTATAAGAGCCTTGGTTAGTTTTCTGTTAAATTCAGAGGTCTACTTTTTCCGATGTTAGACCTTCTAGACAGAGAAGCAAGCCTTAATAATAAAATTGCATATAATATGCTCAAAAAAAAAAAAAAAAAAAAAAAAGTACTGCTTCACCTGTTAACTTGCTCGGGGCAAAAAATCTCATTGGTGAGATTTCTGCCTAGAGCAAGTTAACAGGTGAAACGGTACTTTTTCTATTTTTTTTTTTTTTTGGCAGAAATCTCACCAATGAGATTTTTTGCCAACAAATTTTTTATATAAGGATTATTTGTTGAATTAACTGCTGACCGAATGTGAAGAAATCTTGACAATTGTTAGGTTCATTAAAATATTAACTTTTCTTTTACTTTATGCTACAACTTAAAAAGAAAGTAATTACATTTCGTTTTTGCGTAAGACCAAAGTAATTTGTCAGGCTCGTCGAAATATTTACTTTGCTTTCACTTCGTACGAAAACTTTAAAAAATAAATCATTAATTTCGTCTAAATAATCGTATTTCATGCCACGACTTAAGTATTTTTTTAATAATTTGCAAATAAAACAACAACACATTTCATTTATTTTGTGCGGAAATCCCGTCGGTTAATATTCTAAGTGAAAACTCAAATAATTTGTCACTTTCATCTAAACATTAGCATTTCGTTCACTTTTCGCGACAACTTTCTAAGTAATTCGTGAGCTAAATATTAGCGCATTTTATTCATATTGCAATATCAACTTTCAACGCACAGAAAGTGATTCGCTAAGTTTTTTGCAAATGAATCTACATGATGTAAACAAATGCAGAACACCACGTTAAACGCGACACATCGTCCGCTCTGAACGAAAGCAAGATCCATCGGAGCTGAACGTCGGACCCCTGCTGTGACGTCACTAAAGCTGCATTGAGGATCGATCAAGTATAACGATGGCTCCGGTGTACCCCACAAGCCTTTCCGTCTCGGAAATGCTCTGACTGAGTCGCCTGGCCGTTACAATTTGGCCTTTGTCAAACTCGCTTAGGTCCGCTGCCTTTGCCATCTGAAGAACAAGAATAATACTGGTTAACACAGCTCAGTATCAGGTATTATTTATACAGTTTCATTCATGACCTTGACACGCGCCGTCGTTTACCTGCAGTTGCTTCGATTTGCATAAAGACACGCTGGTCATAATGTTTTGTCTGTTTGGTGTACATCGCATGTATCACCCATTCAGCACCATACAACATGGCCGTTTTAAGGTGTGGGCCAAAGGGGCCGGTACCCACGGCCCCCACCTCAACTGGGGCCCCCAAGAGTCCTATGGGCTTACAAAAACCAAAAGCCGCCCCGGTGGCAGAGTGGTTTAAGCGATTACTTCTGATCATTGGTCCGAGAGGGGTCCGGTTCGAATCCCGGTGAGGCATGGATGTTGTGTTTGTCTTACGGCACTGGCTCTCCCCTTCCCTGGAACCAGTAGCACTAAATTAGGGACGGGGGACTGCTTATAGCCCACTGAGTTGCTCACCGTGGTCGTTAAACCTCGAATAAATTAAAAAATTAAACTCTTTCAACACTCCCCAGAAGGTTATTTTTAGCACGGCTTTTGTAAAAAACAGATCGTGCTTATGTTATCGGTTTGTCCGTCCGTCCGTCTGTAGACACGATATCTCTGCAACTATTACTCTGATTTGAAAAATTCTTTTTGCATTGAGAAGCGTGAAATATGAGAATGATGATCCTTCATTTCGTTTTTTTTTACGATGTACAATTTCTCCGCTAGAGGGCGTCGAATTAAAAAATACGTTTTATTCCTCATATTTGCTTCTAAACATCCGATTGAAAAAGTTCTGTTATCTTTCAATTCCATTTATGTCGAAGATTTAGATGTAGTTACTTTTTCAAATTACTCATAAATTTTCCACGGGGGGGGGGGAGGCGTAAAAGTAAATTACGTTTCCCTCGATAACTTTCCTTCTAAAACTCCGATTTCAAATTTTTTTCTTCAGTGGATACAGCTCCTGATGGCAAACCTTTTGCATGTAATTTCTAATTTTTGGTAAAGTATACTTTCTCCACCAGGGAGCATAAGTGTTAATTATTGCTTCTGATGTATTTGCCATAAAATCTGAGCTTCTAAAATCTCGATTGAAAAAATTCTTTCGTGGTTCGATGCCACTCACGGCGACAAACCTTTCAGAATATTTTCTTCTTAAAATAGTCCATGGTATCTCCGCCAGGGGGCGTAGATATATATCTTATTTTTGTCAATATCTTTACTAACGATTTGAAAAATTACTTCTTTGTTGGATAGTGTCTTCAGTGTGACATGTTTTTCATATAATTTCAAAATTTTCAGTTAATTCATAGACTTCCCGCTGGGGTGAGGGAAGGTAAATTGCCTTTCCCCCTATATCTCTGCTTCTAAATCTCCTATTAGAAAAATTCTTTCTGCACCGGATACAGCTCCTGATGGGAAATCCTTTGCATATAGTTTCTAATTTTTGTATAAAATGGTTTGGCCACTAGGTAGCATAAGCCTTAATTTCCTCTTTTGATACATTTGCAGCAATATATGAGCTTCTAAAATCTCGATTGAAAAAAAACTCGTTTGTAGACCTATACTACTCATGTCGACAAACCTTTTAGGAACATTTTCTTCTTAAAATAATGCATGGTTTCTACGCCAGGGGCGTAGATATATATCTTATTTTTGTAAATATCTCTACTTCTAGAAGTCCGATTTGAAAAATTCCGTCTTTGTTAGATAGCGTTTCCGATGCGAAATGTTTTTCCTATAAATTCAAAATTTTCAAGTAAATCATAGACTTTTCGCTAGTCTATGATTTACTTGAAAATTTTCTGCGCTATTTCTGCTTCTAAAACTCCGATTTAAAAAACTCTTCCTGTATCGCATACAACACCTGATGGAAAATATGTTTTCGTATAATTTCTAATGTTTGGTAAAGAATGGTTTGGCCACCAGGGGGCATAAGTGTTAATTTCTGCTTTTGATTTCCCACCAGGGGAAGTAAAGTCACATCTTATCTTTGTCGACATCTCTGTTTCTAAGAGTCCGATTTGAAAAAATTCTTTCGATGTTGGAGAGCGTTTCCGGTGCGAAATGTTTCTCATATAAATTCATGTTTTTCTTAACGCACAAGTCTGTATCCAAAGGGCGTAAGCTCACGATTTCGTTTACAGCAATATCTGAGGGATTAAAAACCCGATTGAAAAACTTCTTTCTCCCCTCAGATACTATTGTTTTCCATACCGTTTCCATTGACTTTGAATAGCTTTGATAAATTTAGTTTGCATCAGAACGGATTCAAAAGACGTGCTTATTACACTCGAAAATTCGGTGTCGTCTTTCTTCTTTTATTTAATTTTCGTTGAATAATTTCCAGAATGGGGAAGAAACGTTATATCTTTCAGCACCAATTTTCTTGTAATTTACTGAGCAATTAAATATGAGTGCATTTGGTACACTTAATGGAGTTCTACAATTTTGTCACGCAAAATTTTGCATTCAAGTGGTATTTAAAAAGTTACTGGACACTGAATGTTTCTTCTCTGAGACAACATGGTCATGGTGGTGAATATACGTATGAATTCTCATATGTTATACATACGTAACACCATACTGTAACAATACCACGTGTGAATAAAAAATATAACCACACATTGTAATAATACCATATGTTATATCATCATCATCATTGTCAATCCACTACTGGATGAAGGTCTCCCCAAGTTTCTTACACAACGGTCTGTCTTGTGCCAGTCTTCTCCATGTTACTTCCACATACTTTCGAATTTCATCCACTTATCTCCAATGTGGTCTTCTTCTGGGTCTTTTCCTGTCCCTTGAAATCCAGTCTAAAATTTCGGCTGTCCATCGATGGTCTGTCCTTCTGGCAATATGTCCAGCCCATTGCCATTTTAGGGATTTTACTCTGACCATGATGTCTTCCACTCTTGTCATTTTTCTGATCCACGAGTTCCTCTTCTTATCTCTCCTGGTTACTCCAAGCATGCATCTCTCCATGGTTCTTTGAGTTGTCTGCAGTCCTTGTATATCTCTTTTAGTTAAAGTCCAGGTCTCAGCACCATACGTAAGCACTGGAAGGATGCATTGATCAAACATTTTTCGTTTAAGACGTAATGGTATATTGCTGTTGAAAATTATCCTGTTTCTTCCAAATGCTCTCCAGGCTAGTTTTATACGCCGATTAATTTCTTCATCAATGTGACCCTCACTTGATATCTGCTGTCCAAGATAAATGCAGATATTGGTTATCTCCAGCTTTTCCCTATCAATCAATAAATCTTCATTTCTTGTAAAAGCATTTTACGTCACTTTTGTCTTCTGAAAGTTCATTTTTAATTCCACTTCTTTACTCTTGTAAGCAAGTTCTTGGATCATACTCTGCAGCTTTGATGGGGTAGTAGCAAAAATGACTACGCCATCAGCAAAACGAAGGTGAGTTAGATAATCCCCATTAATCTTTATCCCTTTCTTTTCCCAGTTCAGTGATTGATGGCATTAAAGTGTTTGGGAGATATAGTGTCACCTTGTCTCACTCCCTTTCCAATTTTTATGGATGCTGTATTCTCAAATAGCCGAATCTTTGCACTTGCATTTTCATAGATGTTATTAATAATATTAATGTATGCATCTTCAATACCGCAGGATTTCAAAGCCATTGTAACTGCTGTTGGTTTCACCGAATTAAAGGCCTTTTCACAATCGATAAAAGCCATGCACAATGGAAGTTCATATTCCCTCGCTCTTTTAATTAATTTCTTCAGCACGTGGATATGATCTATAGTGCTGTAGCCACTCCTGAACCCAGCTTGTTCTCTCGGTTGAGCCATGTCCAGTGTTACTTTCAAGCGGTGTGAAAGAACTTTAGTGAAGATTTTATAAACCACTGATAGGTCTGTAGTTCCTGAGATCATCAATGTCACCTTTTTTTATGTAGCAGGATCATTGTAGCATTGTTCCAATCCTCAGGAATTTTCCCTTCACTAAGGCATCGAGTAAAAACTTGGGCGAGTACTGTTTCGATTTCTCCACTTGTTTCTTGTGTGATGTCTACAGTAATTCCATCTTCTCCTGGAGCTTTCCCCCGTTTCATGTTCTTGATTGCATATGCAACTTCTGCTGGGAGGACTGAAAAAAACTCTGGTACTTTCGTAATGTCTGGAGTCATTTTGGAGGGGTTTGGCAATAACTCACCAAGCTGGCCAAGTGGTTGGTGAGTGTGGGATGGCATTTCCTCTAATCCCGATTGTGTAGTTATACCGCTGTTGGCGGTCGTCAGAGCCCCTTTAATGGGAACAGGATGCACCACGAGAAGGCGTGGTTGACATTTGTCAAGGAAAAGCTGTAGTATGTTGCGCATCACCTGACCTTACATCCCATATGTTATATATATGTATTTATGTAAATAAGATCAGGGGGTCCCGGAAAATGTGACGGCCCAGTCCCTTAAGATTGTGTTAAGACGGTATTGCCTACAATGCGGTAAAAAAACAAAACAAAAAACACCCCATGGTACTACTGTATAATGAAATAATGCAAGAAAAACAAATACCAGATTACAGGAAGACAGATACAACTGCAGCCCTACGTATATTCATAAAATCAATTTCAATCGTCAATCCATTGGGATGTTTCCATGTCCATTTCTTTTGCGGCTTTTTCTTGAAAAGGGAATTCATGATGAAAAACCCATCTACTTCTGCAAACTCTTCCAGAGTATTTCCACGCTGGTTTCTGTTGCCAGGACCGAATTTACGTACTAAAGTTTCGTTCTGTTGCCGTTGCCCTATTTTCTCATTGAAATCTCCCATAATGATCTTCAAGTGCTGCTTGCCTTTATTATTTAGATGACGAATTTCCTCATAAAATTATTCAATCTCTTCTTCAGGATGACTTGTGGTGGGTGCATAAGCTTGAATAATCTGAGCCTGGTATCTTCTCGAGAGTTGGGTAACAAGTCGTGCAGCTCACAAGGTATATACAGCTGTGTATACACTGAAGTGCCAGAAAAACTGGCACAGACAAGCTTATGCAAAATACATAGCAACGTCACCTATGCGCGTACTCGGTTGCGTCCGCCATTGTGTATATAAAACGATAGACATCCTTGCCAGCTGTCAGAGCTGTTTTCGGCATGAGAATTACAAGTAATAACGATTTAAGCGATTTTCAACGCGATGTCATAGTTGGCGCTCGTGAGATGAGCCATAGTATCTCGGAGGTAGAAGCGAAGTTCAGATTTTCACGGACGACCATTGCAAAGATGTACCGTGACTACAAGAATTCAGGCAAAACCTCCAACCTACGATACCAGTGTGGCCGTAAAAAGACATTGGATGAACGTGACCATCGTCGGCTGTCAATAATTGTTTCACGCGATAGGCGTGCAACACTCTCGCAGGTATCATCGGTATTCAATGCTGGAGCCTCAACAAGCATCAGCGCCCGGACTGTGCAACGTACCCTGCACGATATGGGCTTTGGGAGCCGAAACCCAACTCGAGTCCCTTTGATGGGTGCACGAGACAGAACTATGCGCCTCACTTGGGCACGGCAACACCATCACAGGACACTTGATGACTGGAAATAAGTAGCTTGGTCTGACGAGTCGCGTTTCCAACTATATCGGGCAGATGGAAGGATTCTGTGGCGCAAACCCCATGAAGTCATGGATCCCGCCTGTCCACAGGGAACTGTACCGGCTGATGGGGGTCCGTAATGGTATGGGGTGTGTTTAGCTGAACTTTACTGGGACCTCTGGTACGTCTACAAACGTGTGTGACTGGCCAACGCTATGTGCGCATCCTTTCTGACGAGGTTCACCCGTTCATGTCCTGCATTCATGCTGATGGGTTGAGCCTGTTCCAACAGGACAATGAACCTCCACACAAGTGTCGGGACACCACATTATGGTTAGAGGAGCATTAATCTGAGTTTGGGGTATTGCCATTCCCACCGAAGTCCCCAGATCTGAACGTGATAGAACACATTTGGGATGCCATGCAACGTGCTATCGAGCACAGGAATCCGAGACCGTGGAATGCTCTGCAGGAAGTATGGTGTGCATTGCCTACGGCATATTTCCAGAAGCTAGTGGAGTCCATGCCTTGTGTTATTTCTGCAGTCCTGGGCACCTGTGGGGGATCTACCAAGTATTAGACTGTTGTACCAGTTTTTCTAGCACTTCAGTGTATACGAATATGTAGTCAACTCTCGATGTACCGCCCCTTGGTTTACCACCAACCTTTGGGTGTGAACAAACGTGCTCTATAAAAAAATCCCTTGATATATAACTCCCACACTCTTGGCATCCGTCATTACTACACCAATCTGCCGTTTCCAACACAAAACATACTTGGTCTATTGCCACTTGCATGCTGTGTGGGTATATCCTTCCCGGTTTTTCGGACAGTGATTCAGTTGTGGAAAACCTTAAAGACACGGATTCAATCGAAGATGCGAATTAGTGTCTTTTAACTTTAAAAAGATTCTTCGAAGCAAACTCGAAGTATGGCGAATATTTCAAACGCGCTTGCTTAATAAGATTGTGCTTTGGAAATAATTAGGTTGAAATCTAAAACACAAATGAATATAGACACTTTTTTAAAGGAAACCAAGAAATGAAAAATGATTATGTGTAATGATATTAATTTTTACTTGATAAAGTTATTAAACTTTAGAAACACGAATTTACATTCATTTTAGTATAATTAAAATGTTAACACTGTCTGCCTATTATGCAATTATGATTTCCACATTTAAATGCATACCAGAACCTTCCGAGATGGAAATGTACACTTCGAACTACAATGCGCATTTTGTACACAATATAAAACTGCATTTTTTTCTAATTAACATATTTCTAATAAATGTTAATTATGATCTTCGATTAATCATAATTAACAAAATCTGGGTTACTTAAATATAATTAGCAAATTTGATGTAACGCCACAATGCAAAGTAAGCGGTGGCGTTACATCAAGGGTTGACTGTATACTGAATTTACCAGAAGTAACTGAAGTTCTATGGGTTTATTTTACTCTATCTTATCAAAAGTATTCGGACACTACCAAATATTTGCATAAGTGCGAATAACGGTTACGCATAACGGCTTGCTGTGAGTAGGGAGGTACAAAGTTGAGACGTTCTGTTGTGTTAGCAGTAACTTTGAAGCGGATATGCCGCGTGGACGTGAACTTTCCGAGTTCCATCGTGGGCTGGTCACACGTTGTCAGTTGAGTGACGTTTCCATACGAAGCATTTCAGCTAAACAAAACATATTAAAATCGACTCTAACTGACGTCGTGAAGAGATGGAAGCAGGACAGTGCAGCTACAGCAAAAAAAAAAAAAAAAAAAACACTTTCAGGAAGGCAGCACAAACTGACGGAACGTGACAGAAGAGACATCGTAAGAAATGTTAAGAAATCCAGTTCTTCCACTGCCATTTCCACTGCTGCTGAAGTAAGAACTGCTTGTAATGGCTCGATTAGTACCATAACTATCCGCAGAGAGATGCACACGTTTGCACAGTGTGTTATTATGGTAAAGCATCGGCACACACGCAACACATCACTACCGTGAATGTGAAACACCCTTTGGAGTGGTGTGTCTCCCGTCGTTCCTGGACTGTGGAAGACTGGAAAGATGTTATTTGAAGTGATGAGTCACGCATTTCACTCTTCCAGCCTGATGAGAGAGTGTTTGGATTTGACGACAGCCCAGCGAAGGATTTTCTTCGGACTGTGTTCTTCCAACTGTTAAGTGCGGCTCATGCTCCATCATGGTAGAGTTGTTTTTCATGGATGGATATCGACCCGTTGGTTATTATACCACAAACCATGAACTCTGAAGTGTTTCTCGACGTTCTGGATAATTATGCCCTACCGACAATGAGGCAATATTATGGAAATGATCGTTGTGTTTACCAACACAATTAAGCTCCCTGCCACACTGCACGGCGTGTGCCGGACTGGTTTCTCGAAAATGAAGTGGAATTGTTACACTGGTCTGCTCAGAGTCCTGATCTTAATCCCATAGGACACTTCTGGGATGAAGAGAAACGACGGATACGAAATCGACCAGAACGACCGTTTTCGCTCTCCACTCTGGCAGCATCTTTGCAGGACGAATGGCGAGCCAGTCGTGTCGAGACCTACCGGAAGATAGTTCATATTATGCCACGACATGTTGCTGCTGTCATACATACAAGCAAAAGCTGGACCGACTAGCTACTAATTGCGATGATAAAGCCATTTGTCCTAAAATGTTGTGGCTTCCTAATACTTTTGATAATATAGTGTATATCCCATTACATGTTTTACACTGAAGCCACCGAAGAAGCCGTCTCATGCACGATTTTTCAGGTAAAATCACTCTTTAATATTTAAAATGATGTTAAAAACACATTAAAAAATTAAAAAGGGACGAGAACTTTCGGTGATCGCGTCGGTCCCTTCATCGGGTCTGCACACTGAGCAATAGAAATAAAAAGTTGGGGGACTTAAATACAGAATGAAGATGTCATGATACAAGTACCTACGAATGTCAAAGAACCAGATTTACATAAAGTGGATACACCAATTAAAGTTCTGAACAACTTGAAGTTATGTTTCCGGTTTTAAAAGAAATTTCCAAGAGAGAGGTATCTGAACAGGTGTGTCGTTATTGCAACATTTAGGTCCATACTTGTAAATCCATAAGCTTTCATAGAATAGATTAGCAAAACGTATTGTTGGAGCCGAAAGGATAGTAGTAAGGTTCCGTAGTGGCTCGTGATTATCTTCCGAGCATAATCTGGATAATGTCATTGCAGAGGAATTTGTTTTTAAATTGTATTTGTGTTCATACATTCGGCATTTTAGATTGCGAAATGTAGGACCTATATATACAGAGTCTCTTTCGTTGGAGTCTATGGCCCTTAATGGAATGGCGTGAACTCCGTGACGATAGTCCAAATTCCTTTTATCTCTGTTGTTTCTTATTTGCAGTATTAAATTACATGTTTTTACACCAAAGCTCGTATCATACCTCATACATATGTTCTTAAGAACATTTTTACAACATATATTTTACCTCTTACAAATGTTCTTAAGAACATTTGTAAGAGGTAAAATTAAGAACATCTTACAAATGTTCTTAAGAACATTTGTAAGAGGTAAAATATATGTTGTAAAAATGTTCTTAAGAACATATGTAAGAGGTATGATACGAGCTTTGGTGTAAAAACATGTAATTTAATACTGCAAATAAGAAACAACAGAGATAAAAGGAATTTGGACTATCGTCACGGAGTTCACGCCATTCCATTAAGGGCCACAGACTCCAACGAAAGAGACTCTGCATATATAGGTCCTAAATTTCGCAATCTAAAATGCCGAATGTATGAACACAAATACAATTTAAAAACAAATTCATCTGCAACGGCGTTATCCAGATTATGTTCGGAAGATAATCACGAGCCACTACGGAACCTTACTACTATCCTTTCGGCTCTTACAACACGTTTTGCTAATCTATTCTTTGAAAGCTTATGGATTTACAAGTATGGACCTAAATGTTGCAATAACGACACACCTGTTCAGATATCTCTCTCTTGGAAATTTCTTTTAAAACCGGAAACATAACTTCAAGTTGTTCAGAACTGTAATTGGTTTATTCACTTTATGTAAATCTGGTTCTTTGACATTCGTAGGTACTTGTATCATCATGACATCTTCATTCTGTATTTAAGTCACCCAACTTTTTATTTCTATTGCTCAGTGTGTATGATCTGATGAAGGGACCGACGCGATCACCGAAAGATCCCGTCCCTTTTTAATTTTTTAATGTGTTTTTGACATCATTTTTAAATATTAAAGAGTGGTTTTACCTGAAAAATCGTGCATGAGACGGCTTATTCTGTGACTTCACTTACTTAGCACGAAAACTTCACGACTTTGTGTTTTACACTGTAATTATTATTTGGAAACTTTTCATCGCTACAAAAGTATTTTATTGGATAGCAAAAGACAGATAACTTGGTCGGAGATGTATTAGAACTAAGACATTGTCTGCACTAAGAGGAACATCTGAATGCACTAAACAAAATCAGAAACTGTTCAATCATTGCTGTCCAGTTTTGTTCCTTAAAATTAATTTAACTCTCTTCATCATCGAAACGGATCGTTCATTTGTCGTTGAGACTGGCAACTGACCAGGAACTTTTAATAGCCTCCAAATACTTTGGTAGAAATCCTTTTCACCCGCAACAAGAGCCGTAGTAATTTCCCGAGTTTTAATTTCTCTGATGTCTGTTTCCGTTTCTATTACCTATACCACGAAAGATATTCTGACTTTACTGTTGTACGAACCACAGATTTTCAAAATAAGGTTTTAAGTGATTTGGTAAAATAATTTTTTCCGGATGATACTTTACAGTTCCTACTGGAAGTAGAACCAAGATTCCTGACGTAAAGTTTTCGTATCTCTAAAGAGTTTATCGTGTGACGTAGCGCATCTCTGACGTCATGTGAGAATGATTTGGATTAGATGACGTCACACCAGCAGCTGTGTTCTTTGTTGCTATGACAACAAAACAAAGTGATATGACATGGCCCATCCACTTCCGTCGAGATATGGGAAAATACAAGACTCTACTGTTATTGTTCAGTTCAAGTCCAGATCAGTAAGAAACCTATGGATGTCAAAGAGAAAAACACTCATCTTGAACTCTGATTTGGATCCAAGTTTGCCAGCTACCAGAATTTTCTTAAACGAAAATTTAATTCCATGCTATAAGCGGCTCTTCTGGCAGGCAAGAACTCTTGTTCACCAGAGCAGAATTAAATATGCTGGGATCTGGAATGGTGGTTTGTATATAAAGGTGACAGAAGATGAACTAAAAAAAAGAATTTATACTGAGAATGATTTGGTTCAATATGGCCTTGAATTGACCTCACTGGCTTGAGTTGATTGGAATAAAAATGTGGGTTTGGTGATCAGGGTTGGCTTTACAAGGGGGATTTAGAAATGGGTTTGGGGAGGGAGTGTTAACTAACACTAATGACAGAGGATTGTCCCATTATTAACAGATTAACCCATACACTAACAACTAACTCAACCCCAACATATACTTTAGAAAATTTTAATCAGATTCTAATAAAGGAACCACATTCAACTCTAAAATTAATACATATAAATGCAGGATCATTAATAAACAAAATTACATTACTTGAAACTTTAATACAACAGATTAGAGTAAAATTAGATATTATCTGTATAACAGAAACATGGTTTCCAACTGAGGAATATAATTTACAAATTAATGATTATAACAATTTTAAATTAAATAGAACTTCTTTAAAAGGGGGAGGGGTTGCAATTTACATACATAAAGATAATGAATACTTCTCTTTAGTACCTGAATTCACTATTAGCAATAAAAATATTGAAATCTTGACAATCCAAAACCAATTTTACTTCATCAATATATGTTATCGACCACCAAATGCTGAAATAACTGAATTTCTAAAGATACTGAGTGATCTCGCTAACTATGTTAACTTTGCAGGAAAAAAAAATATTTATGTTCGGAGACCTAAACATTGATATTTCTCAAGTTAATCCATTTACAAATAAATTTGTACATACTCTTCACTCAGTTGGATTAAAAAATACAATTCTATCCCCAACGCGTATTACTGCAACCTCTCAAACCATATTGGATTTATGTATAGTAAACTCACAAACTTCTACATTTATTACTGGAGTTCTTGAATATCATTTAAGTGATCATCTTCCAATATTTTTTATATATAAACATACTTTTCATCATCCTAAAATTAATACAACTATCAAAAATTCCCAAATTAGGAAAATTAATACTTCAAACTCAGAATATTTTAAAAATAATCTTAGTCAGATAAATTGGGTTGAGTTGGATACCATGACTTGTTTATTTCAGTATTTAAGAAATTATATGAAAAGGCATTTCCAGTGATTGTATTGTCTAATACAAAAAATAAAAAAATTTAGAAAACCATGGATCACAAACAATTTAATAAATCGTATGAACAAAAAAAAACTGTATGCAAAATTTCTAAAAACTAAACTACAAGTAGACTTTGAACACTTTGAAACATATAGAAATCATTTAAATTCTGCAATAAGAGTAGCAAAAAAAAACTATTACATAAATATCTTTTCCCAAAATCAGCCCAGAAAAACATGGAAGCACTTAAATTTTCTTCTGGGAAACTCTTCCAAAATGGCATGCCCAGACTTTTTAATTAATCAAAATAATAAGCAAACAGTAAACAAAAACGAAATTGCTAAATTATTTAGTGAACATTTTATTTTAATCCCAAAAATCATAAATGAAAAAATAAAAAAAACAAATACTCCTTTTAAATCATATTTACAAAATACCATTTACACTAACTCTATATATCTTATGGAAATAACAAAAACTGAACTACTAACTGAATTAACCCATATAAAAACAAATACTGGACCTGGCTATGATGAAATCCACCCAGAAGTTATTAAACACGTAGCTGAAATTATTATTGAACTCCTATTATTTATATTTAAACTCATAATTAAAACAGGAATTTTCCCAGAGAAATTAAAAATTACTAAAATTTTTCCTAAACACAAATCTGGATCTAAAAACATTATAAATAACTACAGACCAATTGCAAACTTATCTACTTGTGCAAAGATTTTAGAAAAATTAAAATATACTAGATTAATTTCATATCTGACAAAATTTAAAATTTTAAATCAGTATCAATATGAATTTCAACAAAATAAATCAACGGAAATGGCAGTACTTACAATTAAAAATAACATACAACAGAATCTTGCAAATCACAGCTTCACATTAGCTATTTTTTTAGACATAACAAAGGCATTTGATTCATTAAATCACGAAATATTATTAAAAAAGCTGATGCATATAGGGATAAGAGACACCTCTTATACACTTCTTAAAAACTACTTAACAGATAGACCTCAATTTACACAAATTGAGAAATATTCATCTCTACAAAAAACGATAAACTCTGGAGTTCCTCAAGGTTCTATACTTGGGCCTTTGCTATTTAACATATACATAAATGATATTTTCAATGTAAATAAAGAAACTAATATAATTTTATATGCAGATGATACAACTATTCTAATTCATGGCAATCATATTGATGAAATGATCAATAAAGCAAATATATTGGTCGAAAAATATTCTAACTGGATGGCAGCAAATAAAATGCTAATAAACTTAGAAAAGACTAAAGCAGTAATATTTACTTGGCAATTATCTCCTCTACAAATAATTGAAAAATTGGTAATGACAAAACAATAATTCAAATAATAGATAAATTTACTTATTTAGGAATTACACTTTACAAAGATTTAAAATGGACTAGACACATAGATACATTACTAACAAAAATATCTACAAATATAGGAATAGTCAGTAATGTGATAAACAACCTAACTATTAAAACTTTAATGTTATTATATTATGCCTTGATTCATCCATATTTAAATTATTGCTTTTTGGCTTGGGGCCAGACAACGAATACTAACCTCAAAAAACTTCAAATACTACAAAACAAATACATTAGATTAATTGATCTTAAAATTAATAATAACAAGGATAATATTATACAAATAAATAATTTTAGGTACTCTAAGGTATATCCACAAAAATATAAAATATTAAATATTAAACAATTGTATAACTTCAATCTGGGAAAAATTATGTTTAAACGTATAAAATCAGATAATTACAATCTTACTGAAATAATTAAAATAGCACCAATATTACATCTATATCACACAAGATCAAAAGTGTCTTTGCAAATATCTACACCAAGAACACAAGTGGCACAGCAAAATATTACATATAGTGGTCCAATGTACTGGAATGCACTCCCAAACGAATTAACCAATATTAACAATTTCAATTTATTTAAGAAAAAATTTAAATCATATATACTTCAACAATAAGAAAATTGATTTTCAGATTAAAATGTTATATGCTCTAACATCTGCTCTAACATCTGTATAATTATACAATTGACTTGACTGTTATCAATTGATTACAGGGAAGCCTGAACTATGTCAGGACCCTTGAAAGAGGCCTTTTCTTAGGCTTCCCATACTGTTACAAACTTTAAGTTACTCTGTAAACTAATTTACTCAATGATTCTATTGTAACAGTTAAACAAATAAATAAACTATATATATATATATATATATATACGCGTGGACTGACCTCGTGTAAGTGATGACGTCACCGACACGAAAACACGAAAAGCTAAGCGTGACCTCACAAACACTTGTTTCTGGGTTGTTGCTATGACGACTTAAAAAGTGGCACGGAGGAGGAGGAGGAGGGCTCTAGCAAATTATATATTAGGATTATTTTGAGTATCCTTCCTACTTTTATTTTAAATTGAATTACGTGAACGTTAGTATCAATTCGAAACAAAACATAACGTTAGCATTGAAAACTTCACTCGTGTATGAAGTATAATTCATTTCGGACATATATTAACACGATTTGTGCAATCAAAAACCACGCAAAGAGAAGGAGGCAGGATTGCGGAGAGACCAGATTAGCGAGAGTCTACTCTATTGACATTTACGCCACTAAAACCTGCGTGTTATCTAAAGAGAATAATATCCCCATCTTTACTTTAGCGAATGGCATACAATAACAAAGAAATGTTTCAATAGGATTTTTAGGAGTGGAGATAAGAGTCGCAAATAGAAAAACACACTAACACCACCTAGCTCCAGAACTCTAAACTACAAAAACCCACGAGTACATGCAAAATGTTCTACAAAGTGAATGGCATCTGATGTTAAAATAATTTTTGAAATCGAACTTTTAGAAGCAGAGATATCGAGAAAAACAAATAAAACATTTGCTCCAAAACAGAGGAAACTGTGCATTCTTTTGGGCAGCAGATACACACAAAATCTTTTCGTAGTCAAAAGTATCCGACCGAAAAAGGATTTCTTCAATCGGGATTTTTAGAAGCGCAAACATTTGCTGTAGAAATGCTCTAAAAGGAAAAGAGAACTCATGCCTTCTGGTGGCAAACTTGTACGCTAAGAAAAATTTTAAATTATATGCAAAACATTCCTCACCAGAAACGTCCGACAAAGAAAGATTTTTTTAAATTCGACTGTTAGAAACAAAAATATCGAGAACAATAACGTATACATCTACGCCTGCTGAAGAGACAATAGTAAAAATTTCCTTGGGTGGCGGTGCTAAAATATTCATAAAAAAATTCTTTCAGCTTGGCTCCCCCTTAATTCTGGCGCCCTATATCAGTGTTCACTGGGCCCGTTGCTTAAATCGACCCTGCATAATACTGCCACATTGTTGGTCGGGAAGAATTATCCAGAACGTCGAGAAACACTTCAGAATTCATGGTTTGTGGTATAACAACCAACGGGCCGATATCCATCCATGAAAAACAACTCTACCATGATGGAGCATGAGCCGCACTTAGCAGTTGGAAGAACACAGTCCGAAGAAAATCCTTCGCTGGGCTGTCGCCAAATCCAAACACTCCCTCATCAGGCTGGAAGAGTGAAATGCGTAACTCATCACTCCAAATAACATCTTTCCAGTCTTCCGCAGTCCAAGAACGACGGGAGACACACCACTCCAAAGGGTGGTGTGTCTCACATTCACGGTAGTGATGTGTGGCGTGTGTGCCGCTGCTTTACCATAAAAACAAACTGTGCATCTGTCTGCGGATAGTTATGGTACTAACCGAGCCATCACAAGTATTTCCTATTTCAGCAGCGGTGGAAACGGCAGAGGAAGAACGGGATTTCTTAACATTTCTTACCATGTCTTTTCCGCCACGTTCCGTCAGTTTGTGCTGCCTTCCTGAACCTTTTTTTTTTTTTTTTTTTTGCGTTAGCCACACCATCCTGCTTTTATCTCTCCATGACATTCCCAACAGTCGATTTTGGTATGATTAGTTTAGCTACAATGCTCCGTTTGGAAACGTTACTCAAATAACATCGTATGACCAGCCCACGCCGGAACTTGGAAAGTTCATGTCCAGTAGTATGTCCCCTTCAAAGTTACTGACAACCCGACAGAACATCCCTGTCTTATACACCAATGAGCCATTCGATTATGACCACCCCCTGCCTAGAGAAATGAGCGCGCCTGGAGACCGAACGGTGGCGCAGGTGAAGTTCACAGAGCAGTAGACATACAACCCGAGGACCAGCTTTCGGTTAGTAGAGTGTTCGGAATCAGAATAGGAAAAGCTGCCGATTTATTGGAGTTTGATAAAGGGCAAATTCTGATGGCACACCGCCTCGGAACTAATACGATCTCGGAAACTGTGGGTTGTGCACCTGCCGCTCTAGTGAGTACGTATCAAAAGTGGTGCACACATGGCCAAACGACGAACCATCGTCCAGCCGTGTGCTGTCCGCAGCTCACTGATGCCAGAGGGGAACGGAGACTGTCGCGCATTATTCACAGTGACCGCAGGGCTACAGTGCGACAAATCACCCGCAGCTACAACAGTGGTGATCAGGGCAATGTGTTACAGCACACAGTTCATCGCAGCCTTCTACGCATGGGCCTGCGTAGCCGAAGACCCAACCGAATCCCCGTGCTCACGGTACGTCATCGCCAACAACGCATGAAATGGGCCCAAGATCAGCGAGATTGGACCGTGGACGATTGGAAGAAAGTAGCCTGGTCTGATGAATCAAGATTCCTGGTGCATCACGTAGATAGCCGAGCGCGGATACGCCAATTACCAACGGAGGCTATGGCAGCAAGATGCACTGTTGGGCGGAAACAGGCCGGCGGCGGCGGAGTTGTGCTATGTGCGATGTTTTCTTGGGACACTTTAGGCCTCATTATCCCAATGACACAATCCCTGACAGCTGTCCGGTATCTGAACATCGTTGCTGACCAAGTTCACCCATTCATTGCAACTGTGTCCCCTGCTGGTGATGGCCATTACCAATAGGATAATGCTCCATGCCACACTGTCAGAATCGTCAAGGAGTGGTTGTGACTTTGACTTTCTGTTAATACCCTGGCTGGCTTCCAGATTCACCTGACATAAACCCAATCGAACATTTGTAGTTCCACTTGGAAAAGCGGGTTCGCGCTAAATCACCACCACCTTGAAATGTACTGGAACTGGAGGACGTGCTGTTGACATAATGGTATCACATACTTCAAGATACTTATCGCCATCTCATCGAATTGATGCCTCGCCGAGTGGCCGCTGTTTTGTATGCTAAAGGGAGTCCTACAGCTTATTAAGTAGGTGGTCATAATGTAATGGCTCGTCGGTGTACACGTACCTCCCTACTGACAGCGCACCTTCCTATGCAACCGTCCTTCGCACTTATGCAAATATTTGGTAGTGTCCTAATACGTTTGGTAATATAGTGTATGAATTACTTGACTGCACTCGAAATAGTCCTCGTAATAAATGGTATCGATGGGAAGAAAAAAAAAATTCAATCGGGTATTTAAAAGCAATAATATGGAATAGAATGCATTTTGAATTCGATGGACCTGCATTTACGTCCTTTAGCGGCGAAGTTATGCAGCAGAAGATAAACTAGAAAGCAAGGATCATCGTTCTCACATTTCTGGCTTTCCAACGCAAAAATAATTTTTCAGATCGGATTAACAGTTCCAAAGACATGGTGTCCACAGACGAGCGGATGGAAAAAGTGATACCATAAGTACGTACTTTTATTACAAAAGGCGTGTTAAAGAGGTGAAAATTAAAGGATACGGTTAGTGGAAAATATCTGCAGTTCCTATTGCACGTAAACGATGTAATACGAATCGCAGAAACGGATGACGCGGAAAGGCTATTTTTTTCAAAGTTATATGAAGAAATTTACAGGTGAACATAACATGAAGAATTATAAAACAGAACCAAAATGAATGACACTGTACAAAGAGCCAGTAATATGTACTGCATTTTTAAAACAGAAAATATAACAGTAGGACAAGAACCAGATTTCAAGTTTAGGAATTTATAAAAATAAATAGTGCAATAATATCAGAAAGAATATCAGAATGCTTAAATAACCACATATAAGGAAAAAAAAAATAACAAACGGAAAGAAAAGTTAGAATGTACATGCTAGTAACTGTCTGGTCATGCCATATTCAAGAGAAACAAAAGCTGAGGTAGCTAAAACTGAACAAACGCTCCATGTAGAAGAAATGAAAGCCTTCAGAAGAATACTAAATGAAACCAGACTACACAAAATAAAGACCGACAAAAATAGAATCCTCTGAAAACAACGCGTAAATGAATGGGCATCAAGAAAAGGACAGCATAGAACAGCCGCATAGACGGAACGGAGGAGGAAAGAACTGTGAAAAGGGAAACTGAAAACCTGTGACGGATTGATGATCCATAAACGGCCCTGAAGCAATTCTGTGCGGTCCACTTTCGGGAAAAATTATCAAGTTATCTCACTCTTAAAAATGCAGCATGTCAGAATCACTGTTTACTGTGTAAACATCTTTTCAATACAAGTCTATGAATGAATGTAGTTTTTTTACGCTTTCCAACCGTAGGTTGAAGAAACATAGGTTGAAGAAGCTTTTTCCGTCCGTCTGTCGGCACGATAACTCATGTAAAAACGGTTCGATTTCGATGAAATTTTAGTATGTGGTAGGGTACCACCAGGGGACGAACCCTATTGAAAATGGACAAAACGGGGTCAAAGGTCACGGCATAGGAGCGGGATCCATTCCATTGCCCTTATGCGTCATAACTTGCGTAAATATGGTTCGATGTCGATGACATTTTAGTATATATTAGGGGACTGGAAATGAAACCTATTGAAAATGGGTGAAATGGGGTCAAAGGTCAGGACATAGGAGCGGAATGCATTCCATTGCCCTTATGCGTCAAAACGTGCGTAGAAATGGTTCGATTTCGATGAAATTTTAGTGTGTGGTAGGGGACCACCTGTGGGTGAAACCTATTGAAAATGGGACAAATGGAGTCAAAGGTCAGGACATAGGATTGGGATCCATTCCATCGCCCTTATCCCATACTATTAAGGTGGACGTCAAGTAATTTTGCTTCCTATACTTCCAATGGAAAAGCTTTTGTACACATTTCCTTCACAATTAGTGTGTTCCCAAGGATGGAAATTTGAACATCGAATAAAATAACTTCATATTATGACTTGGAATACTTAACATTTTGTAAAACATAGCCTTAATTATATTAAAAAACAATAACGTTTCCTTTGGTGGTGTTGAAACCAGAAAAAAGATGGCGCGACCTGTACTTTGATGACGTCAGTAGGAAAATAAATGTTGGATTGCATAATTATGGTTATGTTTTAGAAAATGTTAAGTATTCCAAGTTATAAAATGAAGCTATTTTATTCGATGTTCAAATTTTCATCCTTGGAAACGCATTTATTGTGAAGAAAATGTGTACAGAAGTTTTTCCATTGGAAGTATAGGAAGCAAAATTACTTGACGTCCACCTTAAAGGAGCAATTCTTGTATCTACGTAAATTTTATTTTGAAAACGGCTCTAAGGATTTTGATGAAAGTCGTTAACCTACCGTTTTCGGGTACTAGAAATCGATTTAGCTTGATCTCGACTTTAGGAAAATTGGTTTAGTGCTTTAAATAACCACCCCGAATTACCACGTTTTTAGTGTCATGGCGTCGTTCCATTAATGTTGCACATGCTTAGAAATCTTATGACGTCACTATCTCGCGACTGAGATGTTGGCTCGCGGTCACGCCATCTGTTTCATTACGTCACGCGTTGTGTGTGAATCCTATTAAAGGTTTATGACGTCACATTCTTGCGAGCAGATGGTCGCGATTCCCATCTGCCTCATTACGTCACGCGTTGTGTGCGTATGTCCGCCCGCACGTTAACTCGCGTAAAAATCGTTCGATTTCGATGAAATTTTAGTATGTGGTAGGGGAACACCTGTGAAGGAACCCTATTGAAAGTGAACGAAATGAGGTCAAAGGTCAGGACATAGGAGCGGGATCCATTCCACTGCTCTTATGCGTCATAACTAACGTAAAGAAAGTTCGATTTAGATTAAATTTTAGTATGTGGTAGGGGACCACCTGGGGACAAACCGTATTGAAAATGGGTGAAATGGGGTCAAAGGTCAGGACATAGGAGCGGATCCCTTGCATCCCCATTATGCGTCATAACTTACGTAAAAATGCTTTGATTTGGATGAAATGTTAGTATGTTGTAAGGGCCTGCCCGGGGACGAATCCTATTGATAATGGGCGAAATGGAGTCAAAGGTTAGGACTCAGGACCGATATTTATTCCACAGCCCTTATACATCATAACTTACGTAAAAATGCTGCGATTGCGACAAAACTTTGTCATGTTATTTCACAGGCATACTGAACCGGTTCTGTTGAATATCATCGAAATGGGATCAAAGGTCAGGGCACAGGACCGATATTTATTCCACAGCCCTTATGCATCATAACTTACGTAAAAATGCTGCGATTGCGACAAAACTTTGTCATGTTATTTCACAGGCATACTGAACCGGTTCTGTTGAATATCATCGAAATGGGATCAAAGGTCAGGGCACAGGACCGATATTTATTCCACAGCCATTATCCTCATAACTTGAGTAATGATTTCTGGTATGTTGGAAAGCGTATTATAATCAATGCATTGCATGATTTTACTAACTTGTTTATATTGAGATAACATTTTACCCAATTTCCCTGGAACGCAGATCCCTAGTAAAACTTAACATAAGAACAAAATTATTTCCGTTGCTGAAATGCGACAGACAAGGTACATTCCCTAAGAGAAGATGTCGAAGACATCTTCTCTTAGGGAATGTACCTTCTTTTAAATTTTATTGCGATAACTGAATTCAGGATTTGTAATAGTTTCTTCGCTTTTAGTGAAAGAGGAAACCCAAATGTGCCTAAAATTAATTTCTTTGTCAAGTAATTACAAAAAAAAAAAAAAAAAACCTCTTGAAGAAAAGTGAAATATCCAGAATTGCAAGAATTTCAATGCAAATTTATAAAGTGAAAGAAATTAAAGAACGCGAAAATTTATCTTTATTTAATTGCTTACAAACGGAAAAAGGAAAGAAGCCCAAAGTGGTAAACAAACTTTTCAGTTTTAGTATAACTTGGTTTTCTTCTACAAGAATATTGAAGTATAAGTACACGGTCGTATCAGAATATGACCACCCTTGGAATCACAGTGTACCCGGGCAGGCGCGTCACAGAGAACACGTGACAAGGTCGACCGCACGGAGATATAAGCAGCCGGCTAGGATAGATGAAACACAGTGCGTGACGTGAGCACAATGAGCAGAGGCGGTGATTTGACGGACGTTCGAAAATGAATGATCGTCGGCTACCGCGCCAATGGTGGAAGCATCTGAGAAACAGCACACTTCGTTGCCTGTTCGCGATGTGCTGTAGTAAGGGTGTACCAAGAATAGACCGCTGGCACACCGAGTAATTCCCGACGTCATAACTGTGGAACCCCAAAGGCCATCCACCCCAGAGAAGAACGTCGCCTCCGTCGACTGGTAAAGAGCAATCAACGCGCTACAGTGCAGCAATTGACCACGCAAATGAACGCTGAAGCACCCAGGTACGCGTTTCCGAAAACAGTAGAGCGAACCCTGTTACGCATGTGTCTCCGATGCTGCGTCAAGGCGACCATGTTAACCCAGGTCCATTGTCAACGACGCCTGCAGTTCGCATGGGACTGCCGTCATTGGACATAGGAAGAGTGGAAAAAGTTTGCCTTCTCCGACGAATCGAAGTTTCTACTCCACAGAAATGATGGGCGATGGCGGATATGGCGTCTGACACACGAGAACCAACATCCGAGCACGCTTGTCGGTCAAGGCTGTGGCAGTGTGCATGTTTGGGGAATGTTTTCTTGGTATGACCTGGGACCGCTTGTTCCACTAGATGGGTCCGTGAACGCCAATACTACTTGTCCATCTTCTCTGATCGCATGCTTCATGTTGGACGCTTACCCTGGTGGGGATGGTGTCTGCCAACAGGACAGTGCGCCCTGCCATGTCGCTAAGAGGTTGCGTGACTGGGATCAAGAACACGACAGCGATGTCTCTGTTCTCCCTTGGCCGGCGAATTCGCCTGACCTCAATCCCATAGAACACTTGTGGGACTATTTGGGTCGACGTGCCGACACACAACTACGTCATCTCTGGAACCTTCGTGCTATGCTGCAGTCCGAATGGGCACTTGTGCCTCAGGCAACTCTCCAGGGTATCATTGCATCCATGCCACACCGTCTGGGCGCCGTCATCCGGGCCAAGGGTGGTTATTCCCATTATTAAGTAGGTGGTCATATTAAATCTGATACGACTGTGTATAGTATATATACTTATTTTTATCTTGAGTTAGCGTAAGGCCCGCTGTCCCAGAGTATGGCGGTCCACCTGAAATTCTCCCGGTATATCGGCGCCCCAGTCTGCGCCTGCTGGAAACTAAGGGAACAGAGAATATTAGGAAGATCCCCGCGCGCGCGCACACACACACATACACAGCAATAGAAATTCACAGTAAAAAAAGTTTTGCTTCGCCGCAACGATCTGAGACTCAATGCTTCGGGAAAAGAAGAAGAGGTCGAACCTTTTTATCTTCATCTATCTGCAGATAATGATTTCAACTTGTGGGTTCTGTGTTTATACAAATTTTACCAAGGAGGGAAGTTCAGGCTAAAACACTAGAATGCTAAGAGAGGCTAGATGCCGAGGCAGCATGTAAAATTCGGAATGTGTGGTCAGAGATTTCAGATTTATGATGGTTTATTGTCACTAAGAATGCCGATCTTGCAAGAAACTTCTTATTTTTTAATATAATAAGGACATGTCAACTACACAGTGGCCGAGTTTGACTATTCGCACTTCTGGGTCTCGTTTCGAGATCCGGAGAAAGACTTGGATGTCAAGTTTGTTCTTTTGCAGCTGGCTCTCTCTCTCTTTCCTGGAATCAGGGCGCGGACGTTGATGACCTAAAAATTCCTAAAAAAAATGCCCATAAAATTTGAAAGAAAAATCCCCTTAAAACAGTCAGTATTATAGTATTTTTCAAAATTACAAATTAAATAACTTCAATCTTAGACAATTTATAAACCAGAATTTTGTCTTTTCTATATACGTAGGTCATTCGGAAAGTAAGGAACGTTTGCGCATAGCGTTTGCTCAGGATCCTGGCCGGCGCTCATTCAAGGTCACCCAGGCCCAGTGCGCTATTGGCAATTAAGGTACTTTGGTTGGCAATCTAGCCACGGATGGCTTAGTGGTTAGCGATTCAGACTATCGAGATGCAAGGTCCTCAGGTTCGAACCTGGGCTGATCTTTCAGAGATGGTGTGATTTACTAACAATCGCTGAATATCCGCCGTGCATCGGACGAGCACGTTAAGTGACGGCCCCCAGATTGGACCCACTGGTTAAATGGGTATCCTTTCCTATGCCCCCCCTAAAATTCTCTCACCCCTTTGTGTGCAACATCGTACTTGTACGGTGGCGCCATTTACTGTACTCTAATCTCACTACAAACTGTTCTGTCAAAGTCGCTAGACTTGCTCCATTCCTTCCGTTTCTGTGTCCTGCCCAAAAGACGATCTCGCTGTAGGTGGCTGGGACCTAAACTCTACTCACTGTGGACGGAAGTCCAACAAGAAAAAAATGACAAAAATGGTTGGCAATCTCCTGGCACCATTGTCGAGCGGGATTATCCGTTTGTGGTTAGTCATGATCTTTCGAAATGAACAAGCGTATTGAAAGTCCCGCCGAATGCGAAGTTTGATCAGTTAATCTTTTTCTGACTTCTGAAAACACCAGGCTCATTGATATTCATCAGAGACTTGTTCAAGTGTATGGAGAAGGTGTTATAAATGAATCCAGTATCAGAAAGTGGTGCATAATGTTTAAAAACGGAAGAACAAACGTTCATCACGAGGAGCAGTCAGGGTTCCACTCTCTCATCACAGATGAACTCAAACAAAAGGTTAGTGACATCTTTAAACAGAATCTACACTTTATGCTTGATGTCTGATCACTGGAAAATTTTTGAGCATCCACCTTACAGCCCGGGCTTGGCACCATCGAACTGCCACTAGTTCCCCAGTTTAAAGCAGTTCCTTGGTGGACAACGTTTTGATGATGATGATGATGATGATGATGATGCACTAAAAGAGGCTGCTATGAACTGGCTGAAAAGATAGGCGGCAGAGTTCGAATGAAGAGGGGATACTTAAACTTATCCCGAGATATGACAAGTGCCTCAATATCCAGGGCAACTATGTATAAAAATATAGGCTAATGTATGAGTTAAACATTGTAAATAAAATATTTGAAAAATTTAAAAGTATATAGCTTTTATAACGAAACGTTCTTTACTTTCTGAACGGTCCACGTAAAATACACTATAAATCCTCAGAAGAAAAGAAAAATGCAAGTAAATCGCTATTATACATATGAATTGCAATGATCTGTACTATGACTTGCAATAAATCAGAATTCCAAAGAATATTTAGATGTTTTTTAACACTGTCAAAAGTGAAGGACCGTCTGTTGTCTGAAAGCAAGTTTTTACAGCTTGAAAAACTTCTCTCAACATCTACAGAAAAGGCCAAGAGTAAGTATCCAATCTTACTCTTGGCCTTTTTTAGTATTTCGCGTGCTTCATCGATGTAATCAATTGCATCAACGAGTTCCATACCTTGGTTTTTCAAGCACTTAATAGTGGAAAATCAAATGCTGAAGTTCTACTTTACATATGCCAAATTTCCTTCTGTTTACTCCCGAGGGAACACACCATGTGCAATTTGAATAGATGCTGCATCCTCTGGTTCAAAGTCATTTACCGTAGATATCGTAGTCTCAGAATTATCACTGTAATAAATGTAAACATTCAGCTATGTTTTTCAACGTGTTATCACAGGCTTTGGTGACAAAATTAAACTAGGAGCTTGCGTTTTAAATGTTTATATAAGAAAAGAGGATTTCACGAAAATCTTTTGATATTAGAAACAAGTCTTTCTACATATAGATAATTTGCCCGAAAATCTTCAGAAATCCTATGCAATGCATTTGCAAGGTAAGTGGCATGCACCAGATTTGGATAAAAGCCTTTGCTTTTCCAGCTTTTATTAAATACACTGTATGGTGCAGATCCTTTAAAAAGAGAAAATTGTTGTGTTCCATTCCGTTTCGCCACAAAATATTTAGAGATTTATCAAGTAGTTGACAGTAGGTTGAATGGTTTACTTTTACAAGTACCACCGAACTCAATAAAAATATTTTACTACCTGACAATCCTGATCAAGTATCCGTATCATAACGTTGGAAACAGGAGGTCTGTTAACATAATTTTTTTGTCAATTGACACAAACATTTTGTTTTCTTTTACATGCTTCTTTATTTTGTCCATTGTTTCATAGTAGCACTCGTGCAGATAGTTTTTCCGAAGTGTAGATGCGTCAGGTATGAAGTGTCCAGTGTGTTTCTCCAAGAAATGGCTAAATTCGGGATTATTCATCTTTTCGAATGGTATATTTGCTAATACTGGAACGTCACACGCCTCTTTATAAAATGGTGACTTCTTGCATGGTGTTGATGAACTGCATTGCGCAAACAAAACTTGAGATGCCCGTGACTTTTTCTTTGCAACCTCAAGACCTCTTATATATTTGTCTCTTCCAACAAGTTGCGTGACGGCAAATCTTTTCTCTGCTGCAACTCTAACTTCATACACTTTGCAAAGGAGAATTACACCATCTGTAGAAAAAATATCTCCTCCAAATTCAGTAACTCGTTTTAAATGGTAAGATTTAGTAGGTCTGCACTTAGGCATCTTTTAAAATGAACAACTACTACTTCCCTTTCCAAACTGAAAGTACTACTTTCCCACAAGTCATCAGGTGTCCAGGAGAAAGATCGCACCCTAAAATGTAGTCAGAACCAGTTACTCTAACCTGTTCTTCCAGGTAGTACATAAAGGGTTTGGAATATCAGCAACAGTACAAGATAAGAAGCTCTGAATTGGAATAATTTTGTGTATTACTCTCCCCCACAGTCACTTCCAAAGGTGGACAATGAAGATTCTCTTTCGCCAAAACAGGATAGTACTAAACAGTGTCTTAAACAGAGTTGCCATCATGCGCTTCTGTTTTTCATCTGGCCATCCTGGTTTTGAGAGTTGCAATCTGAAAGCATAATCCACATAAAAAAAAATATTAAAAAACCCATAGGAAATGCAAAAAGAAAAAAAAAAGACCTAAAATAAAAAAAAAAAAGTGCTCCGAAAGTATAAAAAGATGCCTCAAGATCTTAAACAATGTCCTAAAATCTCTAAACAATGCCCTAAAGGCCGTCGTTACTTCTCAAAACAAACAAACAAATGAAAGTGTCAGAAGAAAATGAGCGGTATGCTTGGTTGAGGAAAGTGTCATTAAGAATAAATTATCAACGTTTATTCACAATTAAAAGCTTTATTAGTATCGACTATAGTTTCGATGCTAATAAAGCTTTTAATTGTGATTAAAAGTTGATAATTTATTCTTAAGCAATATCACAAGCGTGTAGTCTTGAATTATAAAGTGTCATTGTTAACTTCATAGGTAATTCTTGATTCTGTAGTACAGTATGGGTTTGTATACATGCTGTAGTGAGCTTTGTGCTATTGAGCAAAGCTGTGGACGGCATTAGATTAAACGAAAGCATAATGGAAAATTCCATTTTTAATAGCACACCACGGAAAGCATGCGTGTGGACGAGTTGCAGTTGATTGTGTGAGGAGACGAAAGATATTCAAGTGTCATTTTCTGCGGTTCTGAAACTAATTCCTCAGCATGGTTCATGTTTACATAGGGTTTACCGTAACTTCCAGCAGCCATGTCCATCAGCTATTGGTCGTCGCTGTCATATCTGCACATCTATGAAATATCACTGTTTTGAAATGTCTTGTTAATGTGAATGAGGAAAGGTATGCAAATAATATCCTTAAATCTCCCTATAACGAATATGCATTTCATTGAGTCGAGCAGGAGGAGCCACAGTACAAACGCACATTAACTGTTCACTTTTTGGGCAGGAGTGATGGACCCAAATATTAACTGTCGCGGGTTGTTTGCGTCCATCCAGGTAGCAACCCCTACTAACTTCTACCCACCTCTCCTATACTTAGAATTCTGAACTTTCCTTTACATTTGTTTCAGACTTAGATTTGACACATTTGTGCAAAACACAAACATGGTATGTTTAAATGTTGCAGAATTCAGGTTTGTAATTTTTAAAATAGCTGAACAAAATACGGTGTGATTTCTTGAAGCTGAGATATTTGCTTTTTTATTTATTATCTTCCACCGTAGTTCAAACCAAATAAATTAATAGGTACAGGGGCTCGACGAAATAATGTGAGCATCTAAATAGCGAAAAAATAGGAAATAGGCGATATACCTTTATTAATAAGGTATTGGATCACTATTTACCTTTAATATGGCTTCCAACCTTCTTGGAAGAGTCATACAGCTTTTGAATAGTCTCCAGTGGAATGTTGTATCATTTGTCTATCAGAACATCCCCCAATTGCTTCAGACATAATGGAGGAGGAAATCTGCTTCGCAGTGTGCTCTCCAAAACTGTCCACAGTGGTTCGATGACATTCAAGTCAAGTGAATGAGCTGATCAGGACAGACGTTCAAGTTCGTCTTAGTGCTCCTCAAATCGAGACTGAACTGTTCTGGCTATGTGTATGGGCGCATTATCATCTTGAAAAAAGGCATAATTGTTGGGAATCAGCATTTGTACCCTAGGGCACACCTGGTCACTTATAATATCTAAGTACTCGCTGAGAGTAACTCGGGCCAGCCGAATAACAAGATATGGCCACCCAAATCATCACAGACCCACCTCCATGTTTGACAGTTGGAACCAGACATTCCGAATTGTACGCTTCCTTGGAGATTCTCCATGCATATGCTCGACCTACTGTTGGGAATAATGTAAATGAAGTCTCATCGGACCATAAAACACGTTTCCAGTCATCAACTGTTCAGGTTTTATCCTCATGACGCCATCTTTCTCGCATTGTAGCGTTGGTTTCTGTGATTAGAGGTTAAGGAACTGCAGCTCTTCCTTGGATTTTGGCCTTGTGAAGTTCTCTGCTGACTGGTTTTTGTGGAGACAAGGTCTTCCAGGTGGATATTGAGTTCTGCTGTCACTTTTACTGCAGTAGTTCTGTGTTGTTTCGACAGAATCCTTGTCAGTGTTCGACGGTACCCCTCATTCAATCTCAGTTTCCGCCCGCTATTCTCCGCAAGTGAAATCTTGCCATGCTTTGTGTACGTATTCACAACCGTGGAAACTATTGCTCTTGAAACATCAAACAAGTTGGCTGGTATGGTTACAGACGCTCCTGCTAAATGGGCTACCCAGATTTGTCCTCCTTGAAAGTCCGACAAGTCACCCATTTAACAGACCGCTCGGCTGCCGAACACAACTTGTACTACACTGGCATTACCCATTTATGCTCGACATGTCGTGAATGCGGCACCCTTCCCGCGGCAATTGAGCACCATCACTGACCCAGCTATCCATTTCGATGTAGGTCTTACGTCCACAGAGGAGGTTTAGACCCCAGCCTCCTTCTGCTGTCGCAGCCTATCGGGCGGAGTTAGGGAAACGGAAGGAAGTGAGAGCAAGTCTAGCGACTTTGACAGAACAATTTGTCAAGTCGTAGCAACCGAGATCGCGAATGGTACTCAATGGCATTCCACACCATCACACTTGGCGTTCGGCCTGTATGACGCTTGAAAATGAATGCTGGAAGCAGGCGCTCACTACAATACCGTCTAATGCATATGATCACGGCATTGTCTGTATTGATGAACACGGCATTGTCTGTATTGAAAACCCCATTCCAGCCTGAGGCGTTCATGGTCAAAGGAATCCGCTGCAAAGGGATGCGTGCAACCAAAAATAAATGGCGTCGAACTGTGGAGGTAGACAGACGACAGTAGATGGCGCCACTATGCAAGCCGATGGTGCACATAGAAGGGAGAGAGAATAATCGGGGGAGGGGGGGGTTTAGGAATTATCACCTTTATATGTAACCGGGGAGGTTAGTACCCGGGGACCGTCGGGTTAACGTGCTTCTGCTAGGCTCGGCGGATATTCAGCGATTGTTAACAAATGTCACCACACAGGATCGAACCTGCGTCCTTTCCATCAGTAGTCATATTCATTAATCACTAAGCCATCCGCGACTCTTGTACTACAGTGGCATGCAACCTAGATAACATATACAAAGAAAAGATACACACAACTTTTTTGTTTGTTTGTTTTCAGTGTAGCTTACACGAATAACATTAACTCCTATAATCATGGTGTGCGCATTATTTTGTCCAACCTAGTATGTACAACTGTAGCTGATGATATTAATCACTGTCATTTATCGACTAAGAAATAATTCATGACGTATCGTTCAAAATGTTTATCCAACTGATTCTAATTTTTGTGCCATTGAAATATTTTGTAAGCTTTTTTTTTAAAACATTTTCTTTTAAAATCCTACTGCCGATGGTATTTTTTCAAAAACATGGGGAGTTCTTCTGTCAATTTCAATGTACACCTTCCTTGGTTTTGGCTGTGGGGTGCCAACTTTACATTTTTTTAAGTTTCAGGATCTTACTTTCTGCATCTTTTTTAAGAGTGGAGTGTTAAAACTCGGATATTTTTTTCTTTTGATTATTGCAATTAACTCAATGTTCCAGCCTTTGATAGCATTGTTCGTTCTGTGCTTCCAAGAACTGCAATTCCGCCAGACCGTTGTGGAGGAAACTTGGGGAGACCTTCGTCCAGCAGTGGATTGATAATGGTTGACAATGATGATGATGATGACTTCAATATTTGGATTTTCCATCCGCTGTTCGGTGAAGTAGTTAAAAGCAGAAATCTCCTCACAGCTCGGTGAATCTTCCGTTATCAGTTACCAACCTTCGCCAATATCACACAAAGGAATATGTGCCAATGTAGCTAACATCCTTACGTGAGGTTTTGTTTTTTCATCTTAGTAGTAGTCTTTTACGAGTCTCAAACATTGCATTTGTGTATACAACCATTGGTCAAAATGATAATTACGTCCATGTACATGTATTTCTTTGGGGGAAAACAATTTCAGCGTTTTCATCACAGCAGTCTTCATGTTCAATGTAATACTCTCTGGGCTCCATCCAGGAAAATTATTTATCAGCAAAGAAAATGAGCTTTGGTAGTTAGTTACCTTCTTCTTTATCAAAAAATAGTGCGTAACATCACAGGAAGAAAAGCACTTATTTCCAGTGGCGAATTTTGAGTTATTAGGGCCCCACGCGCAGCATGATTTTTTGGGGACCTCTCTAGCGATGAGTTCGGGCTCAAATTTAGGAACCTGGGCCCGCTCGGGCCCGGATTCTTGGAAAATTTTGCTTATCAAGGCTTGCATTTATGCATCATACACTGGCCAAAGATATGGATCAAGCAAGGATTAGTTTAAAAATAATTAGTTTAAAAAGTTTAGTTCAGTTAATCCACTTCCCAATATTAATATGTTTTTAGAAATACTACGCATAAACCAAATGTTCTAAAATGTGGATTTGAAAATAAATAAATAATCAACGTGCCCTTTGACCGTATCAGGAGAATCAGTAATTTTGGTAAAAGCTGAAGAAAAGAAAATCGTTTAGAAACAAAAAATTCCATTCGCTTTTTCTTTTTGATTTCTAAATTTACTTCTATTTTGAATAAATTGCATTAGAAAACGTACAACGCCGTACAGACAATTGCAAGTGTTTGAAACTTTGACTCTGGAAAACTAATCTTTGCAATATAATTTACATATATGCTAATTGGTAATGGTAGTTTAGAGTGATGTAGTAGAATACACTGACGGAAAAAAAAACCCCAACACCACGAAAAAATAGTTGTAGAGGAATGAAATGGTGGCAATACATTTGTATAGGTAACATATTTACTCGATTAAGGTTTCAAGATCACAGCTTATTGTAAGCGCGAGAAGAGCCATTTTAAATGTGAAATGCTGGTACATTAATAACCGGTGTAACCGCCAGAATGTTGAATGCAAGCACACAAACGTTCATGCATTGTGTCGTACAGGTGCTGGATGTCAGTTTGGGGGATGGAGTTCCATGCCTGTTGCACTTGGTCGGTCAATACAGGGACGGTTAATGCTGGTTGGGGGGGACGCTGGAGTTGTCGTTCAATGATGTCCCATACGTGCTCGATTGGTGAAAGATCTGGTGATCTAGCAGGCCACGGCAACATGTCGACACTCTGTAGAGCATGTTGGATTACAACAGCGGTATGCGGGCGAGCGTTATCCTGTTGGAAAACACCTCCGGGAATGCTGTTCATGAATGGCAGCACAACAGGTTGAATCACCAGACCGACGTACAACTGTGCCGTCAGGGTGCGTGGGATAACCACGAGAGTGCTCCTGCTGTCATAGGAAATTGCTCCCCAGACCATAACTCCAGGTGTAGGTCCAGTGTGTCTCGGCCGCAGACAGGTTGGTTGCAGGCGCTCACCTGGCCTCCTTCTAACCAACACACGGCCATCACTGGCACCCAGGCAGAGCCGGCTTTTATCAGAAAACACAACAGATCGCCACTCCGTCCTCTAATGAGCTCTAGCTTGACACCACTGACGTCGCAAACGGCAGTGGTTTGGAGTAGGTGGAATACCCGCTACAGGGTGTCTGGCTCGGAGCTGTCCTTCAAGTAACCGATTTGTAACAGTTCGTTGTGCCACTGTGGTGGCAACTGCAGCTCGAATTGCTGCCGCAGACGCGGTACGATGCGCCACGGCCTTACGCCGTACACGGCGGTCTTCCCTCTCAGTAATGCCAGGTGGCCGGCCGGAACCTGGTCTTCTTGAGGCAGTACCTTCCCTTGACCACCGCTGCCAACAATCATGCACAGTGGCTACATTCCTGCCAAGTCGTTCTGCAATATTGCGGAAAGAAGATCCACCTTCTCGTAGCCCTATTACACGGCCTTGTTCAAACTCCGTGAGCTGTTGATAATGGCTTCTTCGTCTTCTTAAAGGCATTCTTGACTAACATCAACACATTACGTCGAATCTCAACGATAACTAACGCTCACGAACGTTACAGCGCGTATTTACAGCAAACCTGCTTTGCATGTTCCGTAGGGCGCTACTAGCGCCACACGTATGCGCCGAGCGCGAAACTTACATAGACGTCATCTTACAGATGTACTCTCACCGCCTGCCAACTGTCGTTTATCTAACACAACCCCTTCTTGGTGTTGGGATTTTTTTTTTCCGTCAGTGTATAAAAAAAGCATGTAGGGGAATTTTTCAAACTTAAAAAAAAAGAACGTAAAAGCATTCCAGACCAGATTATTCTGCATTTTGTAATATTAGCAAAGCTTTGCGCTTTATAGTAAAATAATCACAATATTATCATATGTGTGTGCAGTTTCCAGATCAAGTTCATCATGAAGAGAGAGAGAGAGAGAGAGAGAGAATTGCATCTAATGCCTCAGCGCTTCAACTTGATCTTCTTTTCTCTAAAACTCGACTTGCTGCACTAAAATCCAACGTCACCCCAAAAATCGTGGGAGTGGGAAAATTAAAAAAAAAAAAAACAATACTTCTAACTGCACAATTTTGGAAATTAATACATCATTTTATAGATAAGATTCTTGATTTTTAATAAAATACAAAAAATGGGAATGTGATTTTTTCCCAGTTTTTCGATACCACACCTTTTTAAACTAATCCTTGCTTCGGCCATATAGCTTTGGACAATGCATAATGCAAGTCTTGCAAAGCAAAATTTGTCTTGCAATGGCAGCTAGCTTAGGAAATTGAAAATCCTTCCACCATGGTAACAAATCCACAATGAAATTTAACGCGTGTGATTCAACCGGGCTCGGGATTACACGTGTTGAATTACAACACGAAGTGTAATTCCGAGCCCGGGCCCGGGGTTTTCGGTAGTTAATGAATTCTGAGCCCGGGCCCGAGCTCATCTCTAAACCTCTCACTTTGCCCGACATCCTACAAAAGTAACGTTTTTTCCCCTGCATACCCCTTCCCTTCCACAGTTTTATTCTCTCACATTAAGTAATGTATGAGAAAGTATTGTATAGTCGCCAAACAATTCCTTCGAAATATGACGTATATTCTAATTCAACTTTCATTTTTAGTTTCTTTCTCCATGTAAATTTGAGTTCATTGTTTTTAAGCGTTTCGGCCTTAGCGCGTTATATTTTATTCAGTCCCTGAATGTTATGTGGCAACAGTATTGAGGTCAGGTTGAATGACGTGTGTATATTTTGACAAGATAAGAACGATGTATATAATGTGCGGAGGGAGCAGTGTAAAGTGTGGATGGATTAGTGCAGCCTTGTGTTGTACCTTGTAGAATAAGAATAATATATACAGGGTATTCTAAAATTATCTTTACAACTTCGACCCTCAATGAAACCTAAACGTAAAAAGATGGCGAAGTTCTGTTTTTTTGTACATGTTATAGCAATGCATAGTTTTATTGGTACGCCAAAGGTTTTTGTTAACTTTCAGGTACGACTCAGAACTTGTAATGGCTACTCCACAGGACCAGTGTGTGGTATGGTTCATAAAGACGAATTCAGATACACAAGTCCAAAGGGAGATAATTCGGATACACAAGTCCAAAGGAAGATAATTCAGATACACAAGTCCAAAGGAAGATAATTCAGATACACAGACCCTCAATACGCGAGTGGCACAATAATTTTATGGAGACTGGTAGTGTGCTTCATAAAAAGGACGCTGGCCAGCCAAGCATAAGTGAAGAGGATACAGAACGTGTTCGACAGAGTTTTTCGAAGTCCACAGAAGTCCATTCTTACGGCCTCCAGGCAGTTGGGGTTACCACATACAATGATGCACAAGGTGCTGCACAAGCGCTTGCACCTGCCTACCTACAAGATGCTGCATAAGCGCTTGCACCTGCCTACCTACAAGATGCTGCACAAGCGCTTGCACCTGACTGCCTACAAGGTGCTGCACAAGCGCTTGCACCTGCCTGCCTACAAGGTTCTGCACAAGCGCTTGCACCTGCCTGCCTACAAGGTTCGGCACAAGCGCTTGCACCTGCCTGCCTACAAGGTTCGGCACAAGCGCTTGCACCTGCCTGCCTACAAGGTTCGGCACAAGCGCTTGCACCTGACTGCCTACAAGGTGCATTTGACACAGGCACTGCACCCTGGGGATAAACTGAAACGTTTTGATTTTGCTGTTGATATGCTCCACAGGATTGATAATGAGGAAGGCTTCCTGAAACATGTTTTATTCAGCGATGAGGCAACATTTCATGTCTGTGGTGTTATGAAAAGGCATAACAGCAAAATTTGGGGGTCTGAAAACCTAGACGCCGTCCGTGAATTTGAACGTGACAGCCCTAAGGTTAACATCTGGTACCCTCTCCTGCACAACCGCATCATCGGCCCATTCTTTTTCGCCGAAAACACAGTCACATTCAATGTTTATTTTGATGCTAAGGGAGTTTGTTACCCCACAATAAAAGGACTTGCAACCGGCTATCATCTTCCAGCAGGACGATGCACCCCCGCACTTGGCACTACGTGTTCGTTAGTTTCTTGATGCAACCTTTCCGGAGCGATGGATTAGACAGGATGGTTCAATTATAGATTACAACAATTTTTGCAGCAAATATTTTTTATATCTTAAAGCACGGAGAGATCAAGTTTAACAAAGCGAGCTAACAGCTGAGTGAAACACACACACACACACACACACACACACACACACACACACACACACACACACACACACACACACACACACACACACACACATATATACACTGCCGGACAATTGCTAAGGACGGATAACAATAGCAACGATAGCAACCATAAAATGGAAGGCAGGAAAATGTGGAAATTAGCATAAGTGCGGGATACAGTAAGACGTGTTGTGCGTATGCAAATTTTGGATTGCCGAACTTGTTCGTGACGTCATAGCGCTAATAAGAGATATAAAGGATTTGACGCGTATTGACCGTTGTTGTTCAAACGCAAAGTTGAAAAGGAAAGAATCAATTGACGAACTTGCAATTTTCAGTATGTCTTCCCGACATCACCTAGATGATTTTACGCGTGGCCGTATTATTGGCAAGATTGAAGAAGGGCGAAAAATAACAGATGTTGCCAGGGAGTTCGACGTAAGCCACAGTGTTGTTTCAAGGCTTTGGAAATCATTTCAAACAAATGGAGAGTGTAGCAAACGTCACGGGGGAGGTCGTGTTCGCAGTACGACAATTGCAGAAGATCGGTACATATTGCTATCAACAAAAAAACACCGGCGCATCACAGCTAGTGAGGTAGCAAATCAGTTTATGGCTGCTACTGACAAGCGGATCTCCCGAAAAACTGTCGCCAGACGTTTGCATGAAGGAGGACTATACGTCCGCCGTCCTCTTGTGTGCATCCCATTGTCCAGACGTCACCGTACCGCCCGTTTGCAATGGTGCCATCAACATCGCAATTGGACTGATAACGACTGGTCTGCTGTCCTGTTCTCAGATGAGAGTAGATACAGTCTATCGTCTGATTGTCGACGACAACTGATCTGACGTGATAGTGGTACTGCATATTGTCCAGCAAACATAGAGGAAAGGGACCGATATCCGACATGTAGTGTCATGGTATGGGCTGGCATCATGATCAATGGCCGTACGTCCCTCTATGTGCTTCCAACTGGGACTATGACTGGCCAACGATACATTAATGATGTTCTGCTACCTCATGTTCGCATGTTGCGTGGTGCTGTCGATGATAGATTCATTTTCATGGACGACAACGCAACATGTCATCGAACAGTCGCTGTCCAGGAGTGTCTTGAGATCGAGGATATTCAACGCCTCGTATGGCCAGCACGTTCTTCAGATCTGAATCCCATTGAAAATGTGTGGGATGCTTTGAGGAGGAGTCTTGCTGATCGCCAATGCCCTCCAATAAACAAGGACACCCTCATCCGTGCACTGACAGAGGAATGGGATAAATTACCCCAACAGCTGCTTGATAATGTTGTGCAAAGCATGACACGACGTGTGAAAACTTGCATCGCCCTCCATGGTGGTCATATCCCGTATTGACATCTTACGCCCGAAAGCCTGCGGACGGTAATTGCATTTTCTTTTTCACGTTTACGTATTCTGCACAAAATGGCCTGTTTGTCCCTTGAACACGTTCCAAAGCCTTCTGGATTTCAGAGCACAATAAATTGTCTTTCTTGTAATGTCCTGACATTCTGACATTATTTTATTTCACTTGGCATCCAACCACACTTACTTTTTTATGCGCTATATAGCCGTTTATGATCCGTCCTTAGCAATTGTCCAGCAGTGTATATATATATATATATATATATATATATATATATATATTCTATAAAGAAGATACCTAAGCAAAAAAATACGTATATAATTTTGACTCACACCTAGTACAACATAGAAAAGGTTATGTATCTACCTGTGTGAGTAAAAGGAGAAAAGATAAAAAAATAAAATAAAACAACTGAATGTAGAAGGTGTCGAGAATACTGAGCCTTGGCTTTATCAAGGACCAGCAAAAACTCTGCATTTTCTCACTTCCACAAAGACCTAGTTGGAAATGGGTTTCTGCAAGGCCATAGATGCAAGTAACATTCCCACCTAAAATAGTTTAAAAAATATATATATAAGTCATGTCCTCCGTAGAGTAGCATGACCTAGCACTAGTTAACAATTTCGCTTGCATCCATTAACCTTCACCCTTCTTTTTAAATTCTAAAATTTTTTCCTTAGTCTTCAGTTTTGCTCTTAAGTATATATATATATATATATAACAATCAAAGCAAATATCTGAAAGCATAAGGAAACTTTGATTCGGAAAAAACGAAAGAGGAGAAAAAGAAAATCAACCAACAGAAAAGGAATTTATTATAAAACATATGGCAGCTCCCATCTGTGGCTTCATCAAGAGTTAGCACAGATCACACATCTCATACCTCTAAGTGTGGGTTTTTGCATTATACAGTTTGCAGGAAAAAATATAATAACTAAACAGAAAACTTAGAAACCCTTTCCAATTAATCAGAGTTTTCTTATGCTTTCAGATACTGTATCTACTTTGATTGTTATGTATATGTTTTTGAATTTTCTTATACGCAGCCTCTGGCGGTTTGGAATTTCAAATACTGGATAGTAAGTTAATGAGTATCTTTTTATTTTGCCTATATATACATGTGTGTGTGTGTGTGTGTGTGTGTGACGACCGACAAATAGAGGCATACGAGTAACTATACCACCGGAATTAGAGGAAATGCTATGCCACACTCATCAACCCGCTTGACCAGCGTGGTGAATTATGCCCCCGTCCCTCCCCCAACAGATGACATTGCAACGTAAATTTTGGCCTTCAGTCTCCGGCAGCTGGAATGTACCTGATGGCCAAGGCAGTGGCTCGTGCGACATGAAGGCAGAGCTTGCTAAGAATCACCGGAAGACTGGACTATGATGCCATCCGATGCTGACTTTGCTTACATTTAACGGACAATCTCTATCTTCTGATTCAAGGCTCCTTGAATTAGAGAAGGAACTCTATAGGTTCAAGTGGGATATCGTCAGGCTAAATGAGGTAAGAAGAAAAGTAGATCTCATTGAACTGAAAAGCGGACATCTGTTCTACCATCGTGGGACAGATACTGGCAAAACTAGTGGCATTGGATTTATGGTAAACAAGAAACTGAAGGACAGTGTTCTAGAAGTTGAAAGTTCCTCTGAGAGAGCTGCGCGACTCGTTATCCAACTCTCAAAAAGATACCAGGCTCAGATTATTCAAGTTTATGGGCCCACCACGAGTCATCCTGAGGAAGAAGTTGAAGAATTTTACGAAGAAATTCGGCACCTAAATAATAAAGGCAAGCAGCACTTGAAGATTATTATGGGTGATTTCAATGCAAAAATAGTGCAACAGCAACAAAATGAAACTTCGATAGGTAAATTTGGGCATGATAACAGAAACCAGCGTGGAAATACTCTCGTATCCTTTTTCAAGAAATAACCACGTGGGAAATGGAGATGGAAGCATCCGAATGGAATGACAAGTGAAATTGATTTTATTATGTGTACCAAGAAATTTGTCATTGAAAATTGCAGTGTGCTGCTAAACAGGTTCAAGAGGAATTACTTCAATCTTCAGTTATAAATAAAAATAAAATAAAAAAAAGGGGGGGGGGGGAGGCGGCTTTTGAGATGTTTACTTACAAATGATTTCACTAACTACACTAACTACCAACAAGTAATTGGACACCTGTGATAGCAAAGGAAAACGAAGTTTATTCACCTTCAATAGATAGTGGAGCCTCCACGAGCGGAGATTACAGCTCCGACCCTCAGGGGAATACTCTCAACCAGGCGTTGTACGACGGCTAGCGGTATTTTTCTTCCACTCGGCTTGGAGAAGACAGGTCAGTTCCTTCACCGATTTCGGACGGTGGGGGCACTCCTTAAATCAACGCTCCAACTCGTACCAGAAGTGCTCGATAGGGTTAAGGTCCGAGCTCTGCGCAGGCCAGTCCATTCGATTAACCCCATTGTCACCATACCAAGCCATGGTGGACTTCGCAACATGACAGGTGGCATTGTCATCCTGAAAGTAACATGGGTCCACCCCATAAAACTGCCACAACGTAGGAAGCGCATGGTCATCCAAAATGGTGCAGTAGGTCTCTGCGTTGAATCTTCCAGGAATTGCGACAAAGGGTCCCGTGCCATACCAGGAGAAACACCCCCACAGCATAATTCCACCGCCGCCGAACTTCACAGTTGGCACAATACATTCCGGCAGGAGGCGTTCTCCAGGCAGACGCCAAACCCAGACCCTGCCATCCGAACGGTAGAGGGTGAACCTTGATTCGTCGCTCCAGAGAACCTGTTTCCACTGTTCAACAGTCCACTGTCGACGTTCTTTGTACCACGTTAGCCGAGCAGCGCTATTGGACTTGGTGATCAAAGGCTTGTGGACGGCAGCACGTCCATGATAACCGAGCAGATGGGCTTCCTTACGGATGGTATGCATCGAAAAAACACTCCCGGATGCCTGTTGAAACTCCTCGCGGATGTGGCCCATCGATTTGGTGCGGTTCTTCCGAATTTCTCTGGCCAGCACCCGACGGTCTCTAACTCCCAGTTTTGTGGGTCTGCCGGATCGGGACACATTCCGACAGTCACCTCTCATCTTCCACTTGCCAATCACGTAGGCCACTGTCGATTTTGGGTACTTCAACTCGCTGGATATGTCACGTATGGATCGGCCATTTCTGTGATACCCGACGATTACACCTTTCTCGAAATCAGAGAGCTCCGAACTGCGTGGCATCTTGCATGCGACTGGTTGCGTTGTTGTTTCCCACATGATATTTAACGGCGGCGGCCGTGACGTGTATCAGGACCGCAGATATCGTCGATTGCAGGGGTGTCCAATTACTTGTTGGTAGATAGTGTATTTCCCAATATTTTTCAGTTTCATGCTTTAGCATCCAGAGCTCGAGGATTGCTAATCGTGCAGGAATAACCTTCTAACTGCCAGGAATCACTGTGCCAGGTACTCGAAGACCTCCAATGATGCCGCCGCCAGAACGACCGACTCATCATAAATATTATTAATATTATTTATATTATTTCTCTTATTCTTTATTCTATGTCCCTACACTAAATTTTTGCTTTTTCCTTTCTATCAAACCTTTTATCTTTCCTTTTCCCCAACTATTAATAAATCATCCCCCCCCCCCAATTACTTTTTTTTATACCAGATTCTCTGTTCCCTATATATCTTTCAGTCGCTCCGATTCAATCTCACTTTTCCGCACCTTTTTTTTTAACTTTGCTAGGCATATTAGATGCGTCTCATAGCTGTAGAATACTGTTTCCATATTCTTGATATTAGCATGATTTTTCAATCGTTTTGAAGATAATGTGAATCATCATGACATTGGAAGTACATTTCGACATTTTCGTTTTCAAAACTCATTCGAATTTACTAGTTTTTCGGGAATTTGTAATTAATTTTGAGAAGTGAAAGCACCTTCACAAAAAATGAGTTTTGTTAAAATTTTGACGCATAACAAACGCCAAGAAGCGCAACCTGAGGGTTTCTTCAGTTGGTGAAACCAGTTTTAATCTTGTACATATAGCGTGTTTTGCCTTTCACCCTAAAATTTTGGGTTTTGTAAACTGCTGTCTGGAGAACTAGAATTTTGAAGAAAGAACAGCAAAGTTCTCTTACTATATGACCTACATAGTATATATATTTTTCTAAACATATGTGTAATATACATAGTATGCACAGTGCACATACTTAACTTTGTAAATACTGTGTGAAATCGGCGTTCCCATGGTCTGGGCAGACCTAAACCGATGAGCCATTACATTATGACCACAACCAGCATAGAGAAATGAGCACGCCTGTGGACCGAACGGTGGCGCACGTGAAGTTCACAGAACAGTATATATACTAACCGAGAACCCGCTTTCGGTTAGTAGAGTGTTCGGAGTCAGAATGGGAAAAGCTGCCGATTTATCGGAGTTTGATAAAAGAGAAATTGTGATGGCTCGGCGCCTCGGAACTACGATCTCGGAAACGGCGCGGCTTGTGGGTTGTTCACGCGCCGCTGTAGTGAGTACGTATCAAAAGTGGTGCACAGATGGCCAAACGACAAACCGCCGTCCAGCCGTGTGTCGTCCGCTGCTCACGGATGCCAGAGGAGAAAGGCGACTGTCGCTCATTGTTCACAGTGACCGCAGGGCCACAGTGCGACAAATCACCCGCAGCTACAACAGTGGTGATCAGGGCAATGTGTTACAACACACAGTTCATCGTAGCCTTCTACGCATGGGTCTGCGTTACCGAAGACCCAGCCGAATCCCCATGCTCACTGTACGTCATCGTTAACAACGCATGAAATGGGCCCAAGATCATCGAGATTGGACCGTGGAGGATTGGAAGAAAGTGCCCTGGTCTGACGAATCAAGATTCTTGGTGCATCACGTAGACGGCTGAGCGCAGATACGCCGATTACCAACGGAGGCTATGGTACCTGGATGTACTGTTGGGCAGAAACAGGCCAGCGGCGGCGGTGTTGTGCTGTGGACGATGTTTTCTTGGGACACTTTAGTCCCCATTATCCCAACAGCACAATCCCTGACAGCTGTCTGGAATGTGAACATTGTTGCGGACCAAGTTCACCCATTCATGGCAACTGTGTTCCCTGCTGGCGATGGCCATTACCAACTGAATAATGCCCCATGTCACACTGCCAGAATTGTAAAGGGAGTGATTCGAGGAACATGCTGTTAAGTTTCTGTTAATGCCCTGTCCTCCAAATTCACCTGACATGAACCCAATCAAACATTTGTGGTTCGACTTGGAAAAGCGGATTCGCCCTAAATCACCACCACCCCGAAATGTACGGGAACTGGAGGACCTGCTGTTGACATTATGGTACCAGATACCCCAGGATACCTATCGCCACCTCATCGAATCGATGCCTCACCGAGTGGCAGCTGTTTTGTGGCAAAAGGGAGTCCTACAGCTTACTCGGTAGGTGGTCATAATGTAATGTCTCATCTGTGGATGTGCATACTTTCTTGCGAAATGGTGCCCTTTCGCTATTAAAGAGAGAGAGAGAGAGAGAGAGAGAAGCTCGATAAACAGGCAACCAAGCGGAATGTAAAGTTCCTAAGCTTCTTGATTTACCAGAAATTTCTTCCTGCCTAAAATTTTGGATTTTGGCTTATGTGGAATGCAGCTAAAAATTTTAGAAAACATTCACACCACTGGGCACAACATCAGGGATTTATCCACACCACTCCAACAGCACTCCAAATTTCCTCAACACCTCCCTACCCCCATAAAAAATCTCTTAGCCCTCCATTTGGAGATGTGTAATACACGTACACACACAAAAGTATATATATTTTTACACATTTTAATTTTTGTATTAGTCATTTTTTATTGTCAGATAGCCCAGTTGTCAGCAGCAGTTAGGAATTGCATGAATTCCTCAGCTTTACCTTTCAGTATCTTTTACCATAGTGCAATAATTTGTCTTTCTCTCTTTAATTTGAAGTCCATGTACAGTATATAGCAGTTACGTTTCTTTTTTGGGTTTTCTTGTTTAATTCATATGCTTAAAGTCTGTCATGCAACCATAAAACATATACAGTACATGTATTTCTTCATTTTCGTCTGTTACAGATTTTGCAGAGATACTTCTGAATAATGACAATTTTCACATTTGTGAAAATATCAAAATTTGTTTCAACAACCCATGTTAATAATTCTTTGTTCTAGCCTTGTTAAGGGAAGCATTTAAAACATCAGAGATAAAGAAATAAAAGCAGTGCAATAATTTAACCAGCGTGTAGCTTTTGAAAAAATAGTTTTCCGTTCTGAACTATAAAAAATCAGCAGTTATCCAGTTTTTGAAGTTTTCTCAATTTATAATCCTATGTTTAAAGCCTAAATATTTCACTATAAGAATTTTCAGCCTTTAAAAAATTTCCTTTCATCCAACCCCCCCTCTTCATTTTATTTCCAGCACCCCTCCAATATGAAATCCCTGTATAAACCGCATAGCACCATTACGTTTCATTTAAGTACACGAAAGTAGTGTTTTTTTGTTTTTTTTTACTTTCTCTTTTTGCTTCTTTTTAGGAAAATAATGATCATGTATCAAATGGCAGAGTTACTAAACGCGGTTTTTATTACTGTTACTATATGCTTTGTGTAGCCCTGAGAATTGTGGAGTTGAACATGCGTACGAAACAGCGGTTTGGAACTCTCCCAGATGTGGAACTTGGGAATATTTTAATACACTGTCCAGGGGCGTATATATAATTTTTTTCGGGGGGGGGGGGGGAGCCGACGGAAAATGGAAGTTTTTGAAATCCATCAATACAAAATAAAAGTTAATGAAAAACAGAAGAAAAAGTTAAAGCATTATTTTGTATTGTGAGTTGGGGCATTTTTATTAAATTAACGCATTTTTTCTAATGCAGTCGCATTTTAACAAAGAAATGAAACACTTTCGGAGGGAGTTGAGCCGTCAAGGCCCTCTAAATACGCCACTAGCACTGTCCGTTAGATTCCATAGAGTAGTGAGCTTTATGCATTCACTATTCAAAACAATATTTTTTTGTTAATTTTTGTATTTCACTGTCTAATGCGCATGGTAAATAAAAGTTATCACTCTTAAAAGGTTTGACAGCTACTGTACCCAACATTTTATAATGATTGAAATACTTTTGATAAGTTACCAGTATGTTGTGTTGATCGATAGTTTTTCTCTGTAACCGAGGAATGAGATTCGCTGTGAAAATAATCGTGGAAAGGAGCGTTAAGATCAGCAGAGAACGAAAGAATCTTTATCGTTCCATTTCTTTTCATTTTTTGTTTTTCCGCGTGCGGCTTTGCATTGTGAAAGCAGAGGGTAAGATTCTTGTCTGCCGAACACCTCCCACGCAAAAAGCACAGGAGTTCACGAAAGCTGAATAATATGAGGTCAGTGGAATAAAACGTCTTAACAAAACTTCGAGCACCACCTCATCGTCTGTGTTTATTTTCCTTTCTTTTTTTTTCTTTTTTTTTTCTACGGTGATTGAGCAGCTTTGACGTTCCACTGTGGAATTTCGCTGAGTCTTCTTTCATTGATATTAAGCTCACAATTTTGTCTGAACGTCAGTGCACGCACGGGTGATGTTTGCCACTAAAACACACGCACAAACAAAATTACGCCATATCGTTTCACGATATTGCATCACCACACTCCGCGCCTAATAGGCTGTCGTCATGGCAACATCAGCTGCTGGAGTTCGAAATTTTGGTGCATCTTTTGTACATCCTACACGCGTTGGACGACTCTGTATTCACTTTCAAGGTCAAAACGCAAAACTAAGAAAAGTTGCAGACGCGGTTCTGCTCTAAATGAATTTCCAAGAAAGGCACCTGAGCGCCATCTTCTGGCAACAAAGCTAGTGAAAGTCTTGGAATCGCAGAGTTAAACAAATGGCGTTTCATCCCTTCAACTGTTTCCGAAAAGACTGGCATCCTTGTAAATTGAACTTATTGAGATGAAGCAGTTTCAAATCCATTTGTAAAGCATTACCGTGATCGAAATATTTTCTCTAACTTCAGAGAAGAGAAAAGAAAAAAGAAGACATGGAAAAAAAAAAAAAGCGTTCGAGGCGTCTATGGTTTCTTTTTGCAAATGAGTTGCGCCCTAGCATCAGTGGCGTAGGAACGCTTTTGATTTAGGGGGGTGCAAGCTCATGAACCTTACATCTCAAGGATTAGGCCATCTATGGATGACCCCTTCCGAATTTTTTTTTTGGGGGGGGGGGGGCTAGTATATTAGAGTTTTTATAAAGTACGTATACTGATCAGGAATTCATCCGAATGAACATTGTTATCATCATATTATTATTAATTATTACCATTATTATTTTTATTGCTGACAAAAAGTTCACATTATTAATTTCTTATCAGAAAATGAATGGAGAAGGGTTTTTTTTTGTGTTCTCTGTTGTTAATTTTTGTACTTTTTTTCCCCATTAAAATATTGAGCAAGGACAAGTCAACATTAGGACGAATTTCTGTCAGCAGAGTTTAGAAAAGAGGGATTTCTCAGGAAATGTTATATAACTCTTTACGAATTAAATTTCTTTACATTTTTGTTTACGTTAATGAAGTAAAACCGCAGTAAGATAAAAACTGCTCTACCCGCGAAGATAGTACCATTAAAGCATTATGAAGTCTATATTAAAATCTTTGAACGATACATAGGCTGACAATTGATGTAAAAAGCTCATTGGTCTGGTGCAAAGCTAAATAATGGTGGAGATATCGAGGAATTGGAGTTCTATGAGTGGTACGTGAAATCCGTAATGCACTTGTTGTATTGCTACAGATCTTAAGACAGAAAACAATTTTAGTGCCGGGGCTGCGGGCGCTGAGATGTCCACTATTGCATTAAATTTTTTTTTAAAAGTGCAGAAAGGACGACCTGATCAAGATGCATGAAATTTTAAGAGAAAAGAAACACTGATCACAAATATGTTATCAAGTCCTAGCCCTACCATATGCTGTTTGAAGTTATTAACAAAAACCTCGCACTTCATTAGTAGTTAGTGAATTTTGTTTTATGCGATTACTGACGTGCGCAAACCTATTTGTTACTGCTAGCAAGGGTATAATAGTTCACCCTACAAATATTTTATCTTTTTAGGACAGTTAAAGGTGATATCTTACTAATCAAATAAGTATTCGCATCATTAATTCGCCGATCTCAAGGCAAAACCTTTAATTTCTCCAAACTAAGAAATATCACCTGGACTCAGCGCAGTGAATCATAAAACTTTTAACATTTAAAATTTTTTTCTGTGTCATCCATACTGTTAAGCTGGCAGTCGTTTGAACTCGTTTCCCTACAGAACTAATTTGCTGGAGTTTCCCAAATGGTTGGCCAGTTTTTGGTGGATGAAAAGCCTCCCACTACAAGCTTCGGATATAAAAAAAACCAGATGACCCGTGATATTTCTTTGAAAAAAAAGAGAATAAAAAAAAAAAAGTAGCATATAAATTTTACAGTTCACTCTTTATGAATGATTGGTTTTTGTTTGCTCATATCTGGGGGGGTACAGTAGATATTAATGTACCCCTCTCCAAAATTTGGGGGGTACATTGTACCCCTCCCCCCTGTTCCTACGCCACTGCCTTGCATTACATTTTTTCAATAGCAGAGATAACTACTAACTCTACGTCAAAATAAACCATAGGATTGGACTCGCATAAATTTACACGTGTATTTAGTATATTTAAACCGAAGTTTTCGCGTTTCATAATCGTTGCGCCACTTGTACAACCTCATTTGCGATTACATCGGAAACACGCAGAAAATGCACTTGCGCTGAACTGTAGCAGACAGAGCAAAAAAAAAAAAAAAAAACGTGTAAATAAAGATCTTTGGAATGCCTACTGTTACACACAATATCTTAACCATTTCATTTTAGTTCGATACGAGCGCTTTGTTACTCAAGAGTATGTTGACATTAGGAGTCGTTTGTGGAACAGATGCTGTAAATATTCAGATGACAGAGACATTTCGCTTTAATTTTCCGAACAGATAATCACCCAGATCACTTGGTTGCAGATATGAAGTTGTGAAAGAAATCAAAATTTCAACTTTACTGTATCTGTAGTCTCTGACTATTCCCTTGCCCCTCCGAAATTTTGACGAATTCTTATGAGAAGAAAAATATGTTGAACGAATTATTAGTAGTGGCCAAACGTATCAGTTGCTCTTATTAAAAGTTACTTGTATCAGTTAAAAGTAATACAAATCGGTTCCGGATTGAGTAAAATCCAAAATAACGGCATGTTAAAAATATTTGAGAAAAAAAAATTAAAAAAAGAAAGTAAGAAGAAGGAAAAATCACATTTCTACTATTTTTTGATCAAAATACCTCTTGCAAAATTATTTCTTTCATTTCATAGTAAAAAAAAAAATTCCTAAAGAGATATATCATCGTTTCCCGGCTCATATGCTAGAAATTAGCGAATGAAGGAAATCAAGTACTTGTTCCCAGATCGCAATCTCTCATTTTATTGTTTTAAACAAGAATATATACAGTAGGATCACGTATGGTCACACAGTGGCCTAGCCAGAAATTAATTTTGATAGGTGCATATCGTCGCTGCAATGTCAAAACCACGAACGCGAAATTGCTTGAAATATCACTATTTAAAAATTTAAATTTGGTCTAAGAATCACTTTTGCAATTATATCAGGCTGTTCAAGCACTATGCATAACATTTACACCAAGTTGCATTTGTATTATGCATCAGTGAGTAAAATTTTAAATGATGTAAAGTCAACAATCGAAATATTCTCTCATTCTTGGTTTTATCACTGCAGCTATACGATATCATTCCTTCCTAAAGTGACAAAAAAAAAAAAAAAATGTGCATGGGAACAGGCATTTAATATTATTAATTACAAAGTAATGTTTATTCAACGTTTTTGTTTTCCTGTTATGGTATGTACTCAAGATAAAAGGCTTACCCTTCCCTCCCCCAGACCCCAGCTCCCACTATTCATTAGACTGACGCCCTGACCACTACAACACGCAACACCAGTTCTCTCTCTTCTTTCTTCGGTGGCATGCAAGTGGGAAATGCACACGGGAAGGGGGATAGGCATTAACAATATGCATATGTGACCTCGTCTTACCATTCCAAATAAATGAGTAACTAACGGAAATTTAAGGAAGACCAGAATGGCGACACTAGCAAAATAACGTCACCGACAAATTTTATCAATTTTTAATACTAGGCAAAATTATTTTGGGGGGTGCATATGCCCATTTGCACCCCCTTGGGTACGCCACTATGCTCACGTTCTAAAATCAGGGCACGTACCGGATTATGTATGATCACATTCTAGTTTCAGTGTACGTACTGGGTAACTATGGCAAGAGAAAACAAAATGCAACGAAAGTGTAACATGGAAAACATTTTTTTTTCTTTTCCTGCAGTATAACTAACAAAAGAAAAAAAGAAAAAAACTTAGCATCACAGGACAGGCAAGTAATAGATTAAATCTACGAGCAGCTTCCGAAATTCAGAGATACAGATTTATGTTACTCCCACGCACCTCACCTCCCTTCGAACCCCATAGCAGAAAGTTCCTGATCAGTTTGCGGGAGATATATCACTGTGCCACAAAAAATATAAATAAAAATAAATCTGCACATGGTCACAGAGCAAAGTAGAAATTAAATTTAAAAAAGTGAGAGAAGAAACTGACCACCTTATATCTTGTCTACCTAAAAGAAAAAAACACAAAAACAATCGCAATGATAACTAGGATCGAGAACAATTTAATTTCCTAGAATTTTGCTTCATTTTCAAGCTGAAACACAAACAAAGTGTGGAATAAAATTATATTCAACAACAGTACAGAACAAGTGAAACATCATTAGAAAAAAACATTGTGATTACAGGAGAAATTTTCACTCCGTCTGACTTTCGTTTCCGAAAAATTTTCCTCCATTTTCATTCTGAAATACAATCATTTATGTAATAAAATAATATTTAGCAACAATACGGGGCAAAGGGTCATCGTGAGAAAAATAATTTAAGATTACATAAGTCCATCTAACTTCCGTTTCCGGAAACTGTTGCCTCCGTTTTCAAACTGAAACACAAACGTTATGCAATAAAACGTTATTTAACAACAGTATCGGACAGCAGAAACATCGCGAGAAAAAAAAAAAAAAAAAAAAAAGATTTCGGGAGAAATCCTCACACCGTCTAACCTCCGTTTTCAAAATGAAGGAAAACTTGCATCTATGATCCGGAGTCTGCCAGAGACAAATTAATGGGGTTATGGGGGATACTGTTTTTACCTGAAGAACCAAAATAAAATCTGCGACGTACGTCTCGCGTCGCTGCGACTCTGCTTTGGAGCCTTCGACTACCCCTCAGCTCCTTTAACCTAAAATGATGGTTTTAGATCAGTTGCTCTCAGGAAGAATTTTCTTAGAGTCACATGAAAAGAAAAACGAAAGGTATCAGCGAAATCAGGAGCATTAAACGATCGCTCGTGGCTATTTCTCCCAGGTGGTGCAGTGGTCTAAGCGATGGCCTCTGATCATTCGTCCGAAAGGGGTTCGGGTTCGAATCCCGGTGAGGCATATGGATGTTATGTTTGTCTTACGGCACTGGCTCTTTCCCTTTTCTGGAGTCAGTGGCCCTAAATTGGGGAGGGGCGACTGCCATTGAGCTGCTCACGGTGGTCGTTAAACCCACCATGGTTTAACGACCACACAAAAAAGTTTAATGACCAAAAAATAAAATAAAAAGCTATTTCTGAAGTGTCGGCAGAGTACGCACTGAAATGGTAGCTAATTTTAGAACGTCCGCTGACATATGACTAAATGTTCATCAGTTTTAAATTATCGATTTGCATTTTCGGAAACTGAAATGAGAAGCTCTTTGAATTTTTTTTTTTATACTCATTTTTATCTCATTTCCATTTCAAAAAATGCAAAACGATCACTTAAAACAGATGAACATTACATGCCAATGGACGTTCTAAAATTAACTACGGTTTCAGTACGTAGATTTTCCAAAATTCGGTACTAATAATATATTATTTCGCAGTTGATTTCAGCCTTACTCTGTCATCTCATATTCTTTCTTTCAAAATAGGTCCGAAGAATGAAAACATGGAAATGTTATTACCAAAGAAGGCTTTGATAATTTGCCGAAGCCTCTCGATGACGCGCGAAAGCTCGGCTGAAACTGTGTGTTAGTTTTACGCCATTAAAGGAAATGTAGTTTATGTCATTACTAACCTTCACGTGTAATACGAGATCCATTGCAGTTTATTTAAGTATATTATTCACGAAAGCACTGACGATCATCCAAAAACATTAGTTCTGAATATGCTAATCGGATAAAGTATGCTTTAAATAGAAATTTTAGATAAAGAGAATGTAGCTCCTTTCAGAACTTTAATCAATTTTATGGTGTATTCATGTTTTAGCACTAAGTCCATTATGAGGTAATCATAAGATTCTCAAAGGCGATGAATATCTAAATCTGAACTTATTCATCGATCTTGGTTGCCACTGAGCGAAAAAATATTATGGTTTTTGGCTGGTAATTTAATTTCATGTTCCAAAATACACTGCTGGCCACCCAAAATGCAACACCAAGAGTGAAGCATCCGATTGGCCTGAAATTCGTAGCATGCGTCGCCTGCGAGAGGACATGCAAACGATTAGCATTGCAGGGCAAATCATGCAAAATTATGTGCAAATCATGTGCGCCCGGCACGCCACCGAGAAGCACTATAAGAAGGGTGCACAGAAGGTGGGGTGTAAGTAGTGTAAGTATGTTGTGCTGCCGGACCTGTGCGTGGGAAGCTTCCTGATGCCTCGTCGCAGAATACGGCAGTCATTCCAGCACGTTTCGGAGTTCGACAGAGGACGAATAGTGGCTTATCGCGAGAGCGGTTTATCGTACCGAGACATCGGGGCCCGTGTGGGACGACATCCAGCCACAGTGAGGCGAGTATGGATTCGGTGGGTGCAGGAGGGACGGACGGACTGACGTGAGCGATTGTCGCTGCCGCGGCACACCACCGAACGAGAGGACCGGCATGTTGTGCGGCGGGCATTGACGGCTCACACTGCCACATCACGAACGTTAGCGCAGGAATTAGGGTGTGTTGCGCAACAACCTGTATCAGCACGTACCGTTCAACGTCGTCTGCAGGAGCGGGGACTTGTCGCACGGTGCCCATTGCTCCGATTACCATTGACGTTACACCACCGGCGAGTGCAGCGGCAGTGGGCCGTTGAACGCCGCCCCTGGATTACGGAATGGCACAACATTGTCTTCTCCGACGAATCCCGCTTCTGCCTGCAACACCACGATGGTCGGATCCGCGTGTGGCGGCACCGCGGCGAGAGACCGTATGACGCTTGCATTATGCATCGCCATACCGGTCCGTCGCTTGGCGTTATGGTTTGGGGCGCAATTGGATATGACACCCGCACCCCTTTGATATGCATCGCCGGTACACTCAGCAGCCACCGCTGCATCTCCGACGTTTTGGAGCCTGTAGTCTTTCCTTACCTGCAGGACCTGCCAGCGGCCACGTGTCAACAGGACAATGCGCGCCCGCACATGGCACGCATCGTGCAACAATTCTTTACAGCCCACCAGGTGTCACTGCTGCCGTGGCCCGCCTCTTTTTCCCGATATGTCGCCCATCGAACACGTCTGGTCGCTGATCGGCAACGGAGTAGTCCGGCAAGCACCACCCGCGGCTACGCCTGATGAACTGTGGTAACATGTGGAAGCAGCCTGGACTGACATACCCCAAGGCCATATCCAAAGCCTCTTTCGTTCGATGCCGCGGCGTGTAGCGGCCGTTATTTCCAGCCATGGGGGGCCACACGAACTATTGATGTCTGCGTGTTCCGCAAGTCGCACGGGCCTGTAAGCTCAATCGTTTCGTCTTTGTATCTGTTGCTATCTGTCCAGTAAATCTGGCTTTGTTATCTCGTGTCCTTCTTGGTGTTGCATTTTGGGTGGCCAGCAGTGTATGTTAAGTTAAACTACCACCCAAAAAGCATCACACAAAATATGTGATACGACGTATTCGTCGTATCTGTTGCCCCTCTTGAAGTTAGTTCAACATTGTGCGATACACGCATGCGCACAGTCATTAATAGTTATGTACACTGCTGTTCAAAAATTAAGAACGAAAAGTAGATTTTAACTAGTAAAAATCGGAAAAAGCGGTTTTACAGCTGCAAGTGTAATCGATGGCAATAGCAACAGTAAAATGAAAAACAGAACATTGAAAATCATGAATAATACGTAATAGAGATTGAAACAGAACAAAATGTTACGAAGCGGCTGACTTATTGTCCACAGTGACACTCTTCCATCAGCACTGCACAAACAGATAAAAGGCGAAGTCCTCAGTAGGCGATATGTCCACCCCGCATCAAAATGCATGTTTGGCACCGGTGAGTCGTGCTTAGCACCAGGTGGTTTAGGAGCTCTTCCTGCTGGATACCCCTGAAAAGTTCTGGAATGGTTTTTGGTGAGGAAAGCAATACACACTGGTGTCAGCATGCATGGGATGCTCTGGTGGGTCCCCAGAGCGTCTCATGCATGTTCGATTGCATTCAGATCAGGGGAGTACGTTGGTCACTCATCGACAGAACTTATCGCTGCAACTTGCCGTTTTGACTCTTGTGTCAGTCACCTCTGTGTACGTCATACATATCCCCCTCCTTGAGAAAGGCGGGGCACAAGATCGCAGATTTCGGGTCGCTGGCAAGCCTCACTGTAGAAGAAGGAATTTTTTTTTAATTCTAGATGACGTGTGGAACAATCAAAACATTTCTTTTTTTCGAACCTCACTGCCAGGAGATTCATTTTTAAGCTCGGGCGCCAATGTGAAAATAATGCTTTTTTTCTTTCCTTTTTTTTTTTTTTTTTTTTTGCCTATCGAATCCACTTCTTCCTATTCCAGAACCGAACATTCTCCACACTAAACTACACTAGAAAAACTTATCACTGCAACTTGCCGCAATGTCTGTTTCTAAACTACAGCGGAAAAAATTAGTTCCAGTTGTATGTACTGCTATTACTGGTGCAAAATTTCCTCGCTAGGAGGTGTAAATGGTCTTGCATTTCTTACAATGTTTGTAATTGGAAAAACCGAACTTGAAAAATTAGTTTTTGACTGTGTGGAGGCAAGATCCCAAGTATTTTCTTCATGCCCCCTCCCCTTAGTTTACTTTTATTTTTGCTAGATTTTTTTTTTTTTCTAAATCACGTAAATGTAGGTTTGCAGTTTCACGATATCTCTGGGTTTGTGAGATGGACTGAGAAAATTGCACCAATAGATGTAAGGCGGACAAAGTTTTTCCATGTACGAATATTTACCGCTTTCCCTAAAACACATCAAGGATGGGAAGATGTACTTGTTTTTGTCATAATATTTTTCTTTTTTCTAAAAGGCACACTGAAAAAAAAAATGCATAATAATGAGATCACCCCCAAAATTTTAGCAAGTCAGCCATATCTTTTCGGATCAAATGAATCCTTTATGATCTGGATGTATTGATATTTTATCATCCAAAGGAATTAAATTTGAAAAGAGAAAAACAATGTTAAGTTTCTGTGTAACTTATGACTCAAAATAGTTCCTTCTCACTCTCCACGTTCTTTTGTGGTCTATGTGGAGAAATACAACTCGTGAGAAGACTGGCAGGATTCTTTATAGGGATGGCTCAAAATATAGAAGATGAAAGTAAAAATACACGGGAGAAAACATCTCTCAAAATATTGGGAAGTGATAAAGAAATTTCCGTCATATTAAAGTGCTTTTCCAATGATTCGTTAAATATACAAAGGCTGTTCCATAAAAAGTGAGAGGTTTTTTTTTCTGCTTTTGAGTCGGCAACAGTGCAAAGGGGGAAACAACCACACAGACGACTAACTGAATTAAGAAAGTACCTACGGCAACAGTTATTAGCCGTGGCAGACGATCCTGGTTTTGTTATTGCACGGTTGTTTAAGGTATACGTCTGATTTCGCTATACAGCTATATAGGTGCGTGATTCAAAGTCAAACAAGAAAGATGACAGCGAATTTTCGGGTGTAATACGTCTTTTGAATCCGTTCTGACGCAAATTAAATTTATCAAAGCTATTTAAAGTCAATGGAACCGGTATGGAAAACGATAGTATCTGACGGAAGAAAGAAGTTTTTCAATCGGTTCTTTAATCCCTCAGATATTGGTGTAAACGGAATCGTGAGCTTACGAACTCTTAGAAACAGAGTTATCGACAAAAACAAGATGTGACTTTGCATTATTTTAGGAAGAAAGTATTCGCAAAAGGTTTATCCATATGAGCGGTATCGGTCCAAGAAAAAAACATTAGTCGAGTTTTCACGAGCCCAGATTTTGCTACAAATACACCAGAAGCAGAAATCAACACTTATGACCCCTGGTGGCCAAACCATTCTTTATAAAACATTAGAAATTATGTGAAAAATATTTTCCATCAGGACTTGTATGCGATACAGGAAGTATTTTTCAAATCGGAGTTTTAGAAGCAGAAAACGCAATTTACCTTTATGCGCCCTAGCGGAAAGTCTATGATTTGTGAAAATTTTGAATTTATATGAAAAACATTTCGCATCGGATACACTATCCAACAAAGAAGGAATTTTTCAAATCGGACTTTTAGAAGTAGAGATATTGACAAAAATAAGATATACATCTACGCCCACTGGCGTGGAATACATGCATTATTTCAAGAAGAAAATGTTCCTAAAAGGTTTGTCGACGTGAGTATCATCGGTCAACAAAAGACTTTTTTTCAATCGAGATTTTAGAAGCTCATATTTTGCTACAAATACATCAGAAGCGGAAATTAAGATTTACGCGCCCTGGTGGCCAAACAATTTTTTTACGAAAATTAGAAATTATGTGCAAAGGATTTCCCATCAGGAGCTATATCCGGTGCAGAAAGAATTTTTCAAATCGGAGATTTAGAAGCAGAGATATAGGGAGAAACGCAATTTACCTTTACGCCTCCTAGCGGAAAGTCTATGAATTACTTGAAAATTTTGAAATCATATGAAAGACATGTCACACGGAAAACACTATCCAACAAAGAAGGAATTTTTTTTGAAATCGGACTCCTAGAAGTAGAGATATTGACAAAAATAAGATATACATCTACGCCCCCTGGCGGAGAAACTGTGGGATATTTTAGGAAGAAAATATTCCGAAAAGGTTTATCGATGTGAGTGGCATCAGTCCCGAAAGATTTTTTCAATCGATATTTTAGAAGCTCAGATTTTATGGCAAATACATCAGAAGCAAAAATTAACGCTTACGCCCCCTGGTGGCCAAAGTATTATTCTTTACCAAAAAATTCGAAATTATATGGAAAGGACTTTCCATCAGGAGATGTATCCGCTGAAAAAAAAAATTGAGTTTTAGGAGAAGAGTTGTCGGGAAAAATGTAATTTACTTTTACGCCCCCTAGCGGAAAATCTATGCGTAATTTGAAAAAGAAACTTTATCTAAAATACTCTTCGACATAAATGGAATCGAAAGATAAAAGAATTTTTTCAATCGGATGTTTAGAAGCAAATATGTGGAATAAAACGTAATTTTGAATTCGACATCATCTGCATTTACGCCCTCTAGCGGCAAAATTGTACATCGTAAAAAAAAACGAAATGAAGGATCATCATTCGCATATTTCAAGCTTCCCAATGCAAAAAGAATTTTTTAAATCAGACTAATAGTTGCAGAGATACCGTGGGTACAGACAGACGGACGGTCGGACAAACCGATAGCATAAGAACGATCTTTTTTTACAAAAGGCGTGCTATAAATGAAATGCGTTGTGCGAAAAAATTTTGCTATTGTTTGGGTAAAACGGCTCCAGAAACAATTGATTTAATGGGAAAAGCTTGCAAAGATAAATGATTGGGAGAGCCACCGTTTTTTAGATGGCACCATGATTTCAAAAAAGGGCCTTTGTCGGCAGAACTCGCTCCTATAGTCCTGGTCGACCTGAAAGTGTTGTTACGGAGCGTATTGTTAACACTGTTTGGGCAATCCTGCAAGCAGATCGACGAATGACGTGTGGGGCCTCAACTAATACTTCAAAAACGTCGGCATGCCGCTCTACGAGACAAATTACTTCTGCGGCATGTGTGTTCCAGATGGGTACCTCATCACCTGACGAGAGAATAATTGTTAGCCAGAGTTCAGCTGTGTCATGAGTGGAAACAAATGTTTGCAAAGGAACCAAACTTTCTAAACACAGTAATAACTGCCAATGAAACATGGGTCCACTATTTCGACTCCCTCACGAAGCGCACAACGAGTGTCTGGAAACACACAGACTCGCCTCCTCCGAAAAAAAGTCCGCCAAACCAAATCAGCTGCGAAGGGGATAATGATAATTTTCTTTTGTCATAAAGGTGTAGTCTACCAGCATGCCGTTCCTCCACAAATTACTATCAATGCTGAGTATTGCATTTCAGTCTCGAAGCGTCTGCGACGACACATATAGATTAAGTGACCAGAACTGGTGGGCAAGTGGACCCTACACCATGATAACGCCCGCCCACATGTGGCTGCTTGTATTCAACAGTTTCTTACGAAATGCAGTATTGAAATCATGTCACAGCCTGCCTACAGTCCTGACCTCGCCCCGTGCGATTTCTGGTTGTTTCCAACAATGAAGGAGAAGTTCCGTGGCGCAATATTGAAACAGATGCCGACGTTATTCAAGCTGCACAGGAGTCGCTAAAGCAGCTTCCTCAACATGCCTTCTCCACATACTTTGAAAAGTAGACTGAACGACGTGACAGTTACATATCGTCCGAGGGAAGATACTTTGAGAAAGAATAACATATATTTTGCTGTACCTATTTCATTTTTCACACACTTCATTTTGTGTGATTTTACTCAAGTGTTTATGGAATGCCCGTTGTATATTTAAAAAACATATACAAATATACTGTACTTAAAAATAAGCAGCCAATAACAAAGAACGAAGGACCAAGTGATATATCATGGGGAGGACCTGGATCAATAGGCTACCCCTACTGAATGCGCCACTCTGAGAAGATGTAGTACAAAAATACGTAAGAGATGAAAGAAGAAATACATCTCTTTCCTCTATAAATACATAAGAGATGTAGAAGAAATCTCTTTTCCCCCAGCATCAAAGACGTCCATGTTTTATTGAATGTGTGCTTTTCCTTCTGTGAACTTTGCGGCTTGTTTTGTTTTTTTAAAGAGAGAGAGACGTAGTTTTATTGTATTCTATCCTCTACGTGCGAGGCTTTTCACACATGTAGCATTCACATTTGCTATATATATTTTTTAGTATCAGTGTTTGAATGATAACATATCACGGAAAAACAGAAACGCTTCATCAGTTTTTTTTAATATAGTTTTTTCTTGATATTCAGTAGTAGAGTAAAAAATGGATATTGAATAGAATAAAAAAAATTAGGAAGACAAAAAACACATGCGTCTCCCCTGTGGTCGAGAGGTACCAAGCGTTGGCTTCGAATTATTCGTCCAAAAATGGGTCCTGGTTCGAATCCCAGGTAAGGCATGGATAGTGTGTTTTGTCTTCCGGCACTACATCTCTGCCCACTCTGGAACCAGTGGCCCCAAATTAGGGACGAGCGACTGCTTACAACCCCTGCAATTGCTCACGGTGATCATGACACTTCCGCCCCCGCCCTCTTAAAAAAAAAAGATACGCAGTTGCTGAAAACGAAGCGGGGAACAGTGACCGCAAAAAGTTGTTTCGTGTCGTTAAATAACAACAGAAAACAAGAAAGTTGACACCGAATTTTTGGGTGTAATAAGCACGTCTTTTGAATCCGTTCTGAAGCAAATTAAATTTATCAAAGCTATTCAAAGTCAATGGAACCGGTATGGAAAACAATAGATCTGACCAAAGAAAGAAGATTTTCAATCGGGTTTTTAATCCCACAGATATTGCTGTAAACGGAATCGTGAGCTTACGAACTCTTAGAAACAGAGATATCGACAAAAATAAGATGTGACTTTACGTCCCCTGGTAGGAAAACCATGCATTATTTTAGGGAGAAAGTATTCTCAAAAGGTTTACCCGTACAAGCGGTATCGGTGGAAGAAAAAAATTAGTCGAGTTTTCAGGAGCCCAGATTTTGCAACAAATACTTCTGAAGCAGAAATAATCACATATGACCCCTGGTGGCGAAACCATTCTTTACCAAACATTAGAAATTATGTGAAAAATATTTTCCATCAGGTCTTGTATGCGATACAGGAAGAATTTTTCAAATCAGAGCTTTAGGAGCAGAAATAACGCAGAAAACGCAATTTACCTTTGTTCCCCCTAGCGGAAAGCGTATGATTTACTTGAAAATTTTGAATTTTTAGGAAAACCATTTCGCCTCGGAAACACTATCCAACAAAGAAAGAATTTTTCAAATCGTACTCTTAGAAGTAGAGATATTGACAAAAAGAAGATATATATCTACGCCCCCTGGCGTAGAAACCATGCATTTTTTCAAGAAGAAAATTTTCCTAAAAGGTTTGTCGACATGAATAGTATCGGTCAACAAACGACGTTTTTTTCAATCGAGAATTTAGAAGCTTATATTTTGCTGCAAATACAACAGAAGCGGAAATTAAGATTTACGTCCCCTGGTGGCCAAACTATTTTTTTACAAAAAATTAGAAATTATGTGCAAACGATTTCCCATCAGGAGCTGTATCCGGGGTAGAAAGAATTTTTCAAATCGGAGATTTAGAAGCAGAGATATAGGGGGAAACGCAATTTACCGCTACGCCCCCTAGCGGAAAGTCTATGAATTACTTGAAAATTTTTGAAATTATATGAAAAACATGTCACACGGAAAACACTATCCAACAAAGAAGGAATTTTTCAAATCGAACTCCTAGAAGTAGAGATATTGACAAAAATAAGATGTACATCTACGCCCCCTGGCGGAGAAACTGTGGAATATTTTAAGGAGAAAATATTCCGAAAAGGTTTATCGATGTGAGTGGCATCAGTCCATGGAAGAATTTTTTAATCGATATTTAGAAGCTCAGATTTTATGGCAAACACATCAGAAGCAAAAATTAACACTTACGTCCCCTGATGGCCAAAGTATTCTTTACCAAAAATTTTAAATTATATGCAAAATATTTTCCATCAGGAGATGTATCCGCTGAAGAAAAAATGTTTCAAATCGGAGTTTTACAAGAAGAGTTATCGGGAAAAATGTAATTTACTTTTACACCCTCTAACGGAAAATCTATGCGTAATTTGAAAAAGTAACTATATGTAAAATACTCCTCGACATAAATGGAATCGAAAGATATAAATTTTTTTTCAATCGGATGTTTAGAAGCAAATATGTGGAATAAAACGTATTTTTGAATTCGACATCATCTGCATTGACGCCCTCTACCGGCGAAATTATATATCGTAAAAAAAATGAAATAAAGGATCATCATTTGCATATTTCAAGCTTCCCAATGCAAAAATAATTTTTCAAATCGGACTAATAGTTGCAGAGATATCGTGGGTACAGACGGACGGACGGACGGACAACCGATAACAGAAGCACGATCTTTTTTTACAAAAGACGTGCTAAAAATAACGCACTGTGCCGCTTGTTGTTCAGAATGTAAAATTTTTTAATTGCTATGCGCTGTTAAAAATTTTGTGGTACGTTACACTAAATAGTGATGCTTCACCACATTTTGGGGCAAAGTTAAACCATCGTGTGGTGCATGAAATACACAAAACCATAATGCAATTATGTAACATATTATGATATCGAACCTGATTGGTACAAAGTTGCACACACTGCACCATGAAACGTTTAAAATTTTGGTTTAAAATTTCTGTTCGTATGTTTCACGCACCACAAACTGAAAATTTAAACTCAAAGTGTGGTGCAGCTGGTGTAGCACCACATTTTGGTGCAACCTACCACAAAATTTTTAACAGTATATAAAGTGTTAATGATATAACCAAAAACTAGAAAACAAAGGTTTCGTAAACCACATGACAAAACAGGAAATCATCTTTTCCGTTTTGTCAAAGCGTGCTGGCAGATAACCAGACCCCCCCCCCCCCCCAAGCGACATTCCACGTATCTGCTTTTTCAGTTTTCACACAAGAGCGGAGAATTGGAAATTACTTTTCGACACACTTCTACAATACATACTAAGCCTTTTATTTGAGTGCAATTGTTTGAATGCCTGCATTATACTTCATACGCAGTTTGCTAAGATACATACATTTAGCTTTTCTTGTCTGAATATGTCGAGCTACTCTGCAGCGACCATCTAGCTATAACCTTCACGATAGGGTTTGAGAAAAGTGGGGAAAAAACCCAGGTCCAGGTTCGACGCCCGGAACCTCAAGTGGTCGGAACTCCAAGGCCGACTATCAGATCTGCTAAAAGAACGAAGAGCAGCAGATCTTGATGAGGTAGATCTCAATCAACACCTTGGTAATCTTACCAAAGAGATAGTTGAGACCTGTGAAGGTTGCAGGAAAGCAGGGGGAAGGGCAAGACCCCTGCTCCCCTGGTGGTCGGAAAATCTGAGTCTTCTGCGAGGGAAGGCCAGACGCAGCAGACGGAGAATGCAACGTGAGAGATTTGACCCAGACAGGAGGGAGCGCCTGAAAAGGGAATATAATCTCCACAATGCAATGTATCGCAAAGCAATGATAACATCGAAGAGAGAGCACTGGAGACAGTTGTGTGAGACCACCCCTGTCGGCAACCCCTTTGGGGTACCGTACAAGGTGGCGAAGGGCTCGATCACCGGCCCACTGTTACTGGCTTCCGTCAGAACAGAGAGTGGCACCAACACCGCCACCCTGGAAGACACAGTGGAGGTACTCTTAAACCACCACTTCCCTTGATTGAGCGGAAGGTACACACCGCTCTCTCACAGCTAAATAGTTGGAGCAAGGAGTGTAAGCTCTGCTTCGCTCCCGAAAAGACGACACTAATGCTAATAGCAAAGAAGGGGGAACTGGTCACTCCACCAAAGTGTCGCTTCAACGGGCATACTATTAAAGCGGTGAGAGAGATGCGGTACCTAGGGGTCATCCTTGACACCAGATTGTCAGGGCTACCGCATCTTCGCTTCTTGAAGGACAGATGCACCAGCATTCTAAATAAGATCAACGGAATGCGGCTGCCTGGGACAGCCAAAAAGGTGCTCTATAAGCGAGGGGTGGAGCGCATATTAACATATGCGTGTCCCGCCTGGTGGTCAGATACGGTCAGGATGAGAAATGGTATTAACCAAATTCAGCGCAGGGCGCTATTGGGCATGACCAGGTGCTTCCGAACGACCTCCACAGCAGCGCTTCAAGTGCTGGCTGGGTGCGAACCGGCGGACCTGGTCGTAGCGAGGAAGCAGCAATGCAGACCCTACGCTATGGGGAAGATGTTTCCTTCCTGGGACACCAGTATCGGTCGTCCGAGGTGGAACTTCTGAGGATGGACTGGACTTGCCATCCAGCCAATGAGCTTTGTCTGAGTTGGGATAAAGCCCTCCCCACAGGGCAGGGGATGGAACTGTACACGGACGGTTCTAAAATAGGAAGTAGTGTCGGCGCAGGTTTCTGCGTGATCTCGGATGGCAACGAGATGCAAGCGAAACGAATGAAACTCTCGTCTAATTCCTCGGTGTTTCAAGCAGAGTTATTGGCGATCAGAGAAGCACTGCGCTGGGTGCTTGCTATGAATGGAGAAGGGGCATATAGCATACACTCTGACAGCCAAGCGGCCCTGAAAGCGCTTGGCCAGTTCGGGGAGTAAGACTCCCTTGTCAGAGAGATAAAAGTGCTATATAATTCAATGGAGAGTAGGAGGGTTACCTTCCACTGGATCCGAAGTCATGTCGGTACGGTTGGAAATGAACGGGCAGACCAGCTAGCGAAGGAAGCTACTGGTAAAGAGGAGATAGATTTTCAGATGCGAACGCCGCTGCAAAGTGTGCGGACGCAACTGAAATCAGCCACATTGGTGGAGTGGCAGCAGAGATGGGATGAAGGGGATACGGGTAGAAGGACATACCGTATCTTCCCCCGAATCTCGATAAGGCGCATTGAGAGTAATGGCTTCCTCAACCAAGTACTAACCGGGCACGGAGTGTCGCCGGAGTACTTCCGCAGATTTGCGGTTAGGGAGCGAGTGTGCATGTGTGGTGCCCAGACTGCAGATGTCGCACACATGATTCTAGAATGTGCTTCTCTGGCAGGGAAGAGAGCAACGTTAGTGCCAGAATTGGCAAAGACGAGGGACCTCTCGATCCTGCTCGCATACCCAAGAGCGAGACAGGGGCTCATCGAGATGGTCAAGTACCTCAAGGAGGAACAGGCGGTCTACCTAGTAGAGGGGTGACCGAAGAAGAGCGAAGAAGGAAGAAGAAAGAAGAAAAGAAGAGGATAGAAGAACCGAAGAAGGAAGAAGAAAGAAGAAAAGAAGAGGAATGAAGAACCGAAGACGGGAAACAGATGACTCGAGCCCAGAGTCGTCACCACAGAACCTACCCTAGTCCTGTGGTAATGTAAATACTGTAAATATTTCAATGTGAGAGGGCCCATTGAGCAAAGGACTCGTTTCCTAAGCGAAGATGGGTTCCTCAGTGTAAGTAACAATGTTTGTATCCTGTTTGTTTAAATAAAGGGCAGATGCCCCAAACAGTTCGCGCCAGCAATTATTCTCCCAGTCAGGGGCAGAGAGGAAAATTTCTAGCCCCTGCCCAAATGGCACGCACACCCGGGTCATAAAGGAGAGGTGGGAAGTGCCGGCAACAGGGGTAGCAGCGCACTGCAGGTCCACAGACCGATCCTGTCCGGATGGAGGAATGTCGGATCCGGGCAGGATTACTCGCAACGCCGTCACCAAAAATCTATCGAGAGAGTTCTCCTAACCCTGTGGAGTCCGCATTTGGACGGTACAGGATAATGGTCGTCAGCTAGTCGTTACTCTTTCATTACCATATCAACCCTCATTATTTCATGTTATCATTTCGATGCCATTCAATTTTCATATGAATAAACATATTTATAAAGTTGCATCATCATATCGTTTATGTAAGTTATATGTAAAAACAGAACAAATCCTTTTAATATAGAGCTTTCAGTAATTCATAATTCATTTATTTGCGTGAACTAATGCAATTTATAACTTCCGCATCAGGAAAAAAACTTGAACTAATACGTTACAAACTGCAGAAGTATTGCAATAGCGCATTTTGTCAAAGCTCCTAGAACTAGAAAATGCTACAAAAGGAATGGCATGCATTACAGGTTAATCGAAAAGTCACGCAACTCTTCGCCAATAAACGAATATTTTTCCAAGAAATACCTCAATGAAAATCATAAACATACATGCTTATTAAGTGTCTGATATACACTCACGGACAATGAAATTTGCGCACCTAGAACAAAACATGCTGTAACCGCGAAACTTTGCACACAGCTAGAGTGATTGCTGGTAGGCAAATGATCCACGTTTGGTGCGAGTGTGCATGTGGTGGCGCCGCAAGCACGAACCGGCAGATTTATAAACCGGCGTGTAATCGATGCCCCATGAAAAGGCCGCGGGTGGCCGAGTGGGCAACGTTCGTGACTGCCACGGGAAGGGCCTGAGGTTGAATCCCAGGCAGGTACGAACGCTCGATCCACTAAATACCCGCCGTGCGTCGGATGGGCACGTTAAGCCGTCGGACCCCGGGTACTGGCCCTCCCGGTAATAAATAAGGGAGTCTTCCTACCCCTTTCTACTTCGCTTCCGTGTCACTTTCCTATCGGGCGCTCTAGCCCAAATCTTCTAGTTTCCTATTTCTAAGGGTTGTTTAAGACCTGGGGTCAGATACTCCCTTCCTAAAATCCTCTACATATGATCATGATCATGCCCCATGAAAGTGAAAAGCACCGGCCGAGGCAAGCAAGAGTACAGAGTGGCAAGAATGCCGGGTAGACGCTAGAGACGTCGATTTACGGAACTTACGGGCTTTGAGAGAGTCCTGATCATCAGGCTGAAAACCACAAGGTGGTCGGAGTGCCGCATAGCCCGCCACGTGGATCGTTCTGACCATACCGTCTGACTGTGTTGGGAGCAGTGGACACGTGACGGCACTGCCACACGGCGAAGCTGCTCCAGATGGACCAGGAGGACCACCGGTAGAGGGGATCGACGGATCGTGCGTCAGGTACGAAATGGTCCCACGGGGACCCGGTGCACTATACAGGCAGATGTAGCGACTGCTGTGTGCCCACGAGCCATTTCCCGACGCCTCGCGGAAGCGAATCTGCGATCCCAGCGCCATACGTGTGCTGCAATTAACACCGGATGTGGTGGTTCCAAACCAGAGCGAAGTGGAACTCCACAGAATGGCGACGTGTGGTGTTTAGCGATGAGTGCCGCTTTGTTTTGGGGTTAGATGATCATCGTGTCCTGGTGTGAAGGTCTCCGGATCAACCGCACAATCCCAACCTCTCGATCGAGCACCACACCTCCCCTAATGCAGGCATTATGGTCTGGTGAGCCATTGCCTACGATAGCCGATCAGCTCTAGTAGTGGTACGTGGATCATTTTCGGGCCAGCGGTATGCGGACGAGATCCTACGGCCCCATGTGCTACCATTCCTGGCCGGGATTCCAGGTGCGCTAATTTCACTTCTAACTTTACCAGCAGGATAATGTCCGCCCGCACACGGCTCGACTTGCCCAGGACTGCCTACGTCATGTTCAGAACTTTCATGGCCTTCCCGCTCTCTGGACATGTCCCGTATCGAGCATGTGTGGGACCAGTTGAAACGCCAGCTACCGCTGTGCAGCACTCTTCGAGATTTGGATCACACCGTCGAACACGTGTGGGCCAGTCTGCAGCAAAACAACATCAGGCTTCTGTTCGCCTCAATGAAGAACCGTATTGCAACATATATCGCCGCACGAGGTGGTGCGACGCGCTATTGAAGATGATTGGACTACATGCCACAGATCCCTCTGTAATTGTCCTGGAGCTCTGTTTTTGCCACCATGTGTATAATTCATCTGTAGCATTACGTCCATAAAATTTCAGTTCAATCCGATGCTTTCTTCTTGGTGCGCAAATTTCATTGTCCGTGAGTATATCTACTGCCTTCGGTGGCTCCTGCATTCATTCACTTTTTCACATGTTTGGTGTAGCCAGGTGAAGAGTTTCCATGGTGACATTTCAGGTGGCATCCATGGTGACATCATTACTCTGTGTCAGTTATTCTTCTAATCAATGTATGAGGATTGTTTTCGTGTGCCTTCTCCCAAAGAAGAAGAACCCTTCAAAAGTATAAATCTGGTGGTCACAGAATCGGTGGTCTAGGTGGACCGCAAATTTAGAGAAATAGTGCGATCAGGATAACTACCGCATGCTTCTGCCATCACAGAAACATTACACCAGACGAGATATAATCAATTTGTTTGAAACGAGGGAATCAGTAAAGGTATTTTACTTGCTCTAGCAAGTAGTAACTACGAAATATACGACAGGTTTGGAGTTGTGATTCCGTCTATTGGTGTAAATTGTGACAAGAGTGGCACCACACCTCCCCTAATGCAGGCATTATGGTCTGGTGAGCCATTGCCTACGATAGCCGATCAGCTCTAGTAGGGGTACGTAGATCATTTTCGGGCCAGCGGTATGCGGATGAGATCCTACGGCCCCATGTGCTCCCATTCCTGGCCGGGATTCCAGGTGCGCTGTTATTTGACTTACCACTTTTGTCATAATTTACACCAATAGGCGAAATCACAACTTCAAATTTGTATTGTATACTGGTGTAATTCCGTATTTCAAGATACGACAGGTAGTCTTCGACAACGATAGCGTGTTACATTTGTGAAGAAGACATCCTCGCTATTCTGCACCAGTGAGACAATTGGAAAACTGGCGAAAGAAGGTCTTTCAGTTGTTTTACAGATGTGGTAAGTACATCCTTTTATTTTGTTCATGAAAACAGTTTCTACCTTCCTCTCTCGCTTCTCAGAGTTTTCGAACAGTTACCAGAAAAAGAGCACACATCAAGCCAAAACTAGTTTGTAACAATAGAAAAACAAAGACTCTTCTGAGTACGAAGTCTGTACCCTGTATATTCAAAATTTGGCGTTAAACCGAAGTAGGCGACGTACGTGATTATGAATTCAATTGACATACAGTATGTTGAATCACAATCACTAGTAAATAATTCAATATACTCTAAGTGGACAGAAATCACGGGATAGTACCTAGTAACGGGAAGGCCCACCTTTCGCCCGGATAATGGCAGTCACACGGCGAGGCATTGAGTCCACTAGGCCAAGAAAGCGTCCCGCAGGTATCTCAACTCATGCGTCCTGCACCGCTATCCATAATTCCGTCGTATTCCTGGGTGGAGGATCCAAAGCTGGAATGAACCCTTCCACAGTATCCCAAAGATGCTCTACAGGTTTTATTTCTGGTGAACTGGGATGCCATTCTAGGGGGGAAGGAGGACTTTGGAATACTCTTCTAATCATGTTCTAGTCACCACGGCTTTGTGGTGAGACTCACTGTACTACTGAAAGTTTCCAATTCCCTGTGGGTTCATGATGACCATGAACGGATGCAGGTAGTATCCAAGGATGGACACGTGGCGTGAACCGTTCAGAAGTGCATCTACAGTAGACTTATCAGAGGTGCCAACGTGTGCAAGTTGAACACGCCCCAAACCATAACCGAGCTTCCATCAGCCTGAAAAGATCTTTGTTGACATGCTGAGTTCACTGCTTCGTGCGGTTTCCTCCAGATTCGCACGCATCCGTCTGCGCGAAATAAGTAGAAACGGGACTCGTCGGACCAGGAGACCTGTCTCCAATCATCCAAGGCCCAATGCCGATGTTCTTTTGCCCATCTGAGGCGTACAGTCCGGTGATGTGGAGTTAGCAATGGGACTCTGGTGGGTCGGCGGCTCCCATAACCTATTGCAGTTAATGATCGCCTTATGGTCGTGGTGAAGACGTTTCTGGCATCTCTCTCGTTGAATTCTGCAGTGATTTGCACCGCTGTCGCTCTCTCGTTGGTTGCAACTATGAGACAGACTTCGAGGGCCACGTTTATCCACAACCTTCCTCCGCCTACAGTGCTGTCCATGATATGATGTTGTTCCAGAAATGGCGTATTCCAGATTCACTCTTGATATTGTCGGACGGGGATACTGCAATTCCTGTACCGTCTCCGCGATAGAGAGACTCATGCGCCGGGTACCCACTGTCATTCATCTCTCTGTCAAATTCTGTCAACTCACGACGTTTATCCAAACTGACATCGAATCACCATGTACATGAATAGAGTTGATGTCCTCGTACATGAATAGAGTGATGTCCTCCTACATGCCAATCATGCCTGCCAATCGTTCGGTTCGTCCATTAACGAGAGGGGTGACAGCGTCGCGTTGCCCAGGAACCAGGTATTCCACGGTTTTTACCCTCTTAATGAAAGTTGCGTGACATTTGGATAACGGTGCAATTAGTGTTTTGAATTTACCTATACCAAGACAATCTACATATACAGTTTAAGTTTCACTCATGACATTTGCAGTTAGAACCATACTTCAGATCGGGTCGGGTCTTCATAAAAATGCGTATGGGTCCGGTTCAGATTAGAGTCACAAGCTTTTGACCCGATTTAATCTCTTCTACATTCTCTACGGGTTTCTTAATAGAAGGGACTTGGTGGCAGTCGGTCTGGAAGAGGGCAAGGGCACTTGAAGCTGAGTTTGCATGACATTGCTACTTAGACTGAATGTCAGAGAGAGATGGAATAGGGTCAAAATTTTGCGACCCGAAATCCATGAGACCTGGAATTGGCCTGAACTGATCCAGACCTTCTTCGGACTAAACAGCTTGGAGTTATACATACAATAAGTTAAATTGCACTTAAATGCGTTGGCACATCTAAGCAAGAAGTTTGACACTAGTTTTCAACTTTAGTGGAAGGGAAATTGTTAATAATATTTGTAAAATGACTAAGATATAGTCAATAACGAGAAGAAGTTAAGGCTCGGCGAGACGTAACTAGTGCCGCCATATCTTAAGAATTAAAATGCAGTGCACGGAAGCCAACATACAGGCTGATGCCGGGCAGACTGCGCATGCGTATTTCTGTTGACTTCAATTCTTTGGGTTAAGAACAGTCAGCCGAGCTACTCACAGCACGTAATTGTTACCTTCTCGGTAGCATAATCACTTCGCAAATCGGATATGTTAGTTTTGTTACGCCAATCGGGTTAGTTAAGGCCTTTGTTTGTTCTTCAGTTTTTCAGAAACATTTTCAGTAATGCCAAATACTAGGGAATGTCTGCATTTTGTACGGATCCTTAGGCCTAACTGTAATATTTGCTGAAATTTAATTTAAATAGTAATACTAATGTTATTGCATATTTTTCTCACCAAAATAAGGGATGGGCGGGATATCAGAAAACAGCAACAACAACAACAGCAACAACAACAAAAAACTGCTCTAAGCAAATAGTCATCAGATCGAAGGAAACCATCGTGGATCAAAGAAAAGCTTCACTGTCCCCCTAACGTGTTTCGTTAGGGGGACAGTGATCCACGATGTTTAACCATCGTGGATCAAAGAAAAGCTTCGTAGTCCCCCTAACGTGTTTCGCTCCTGAATGTTAACTTTCCCGCAGAGCATATTACCTCTTAAGATATGGTGGCGCTGTTGCCGCCTGTTTTACGTTATCTCTATGAGAGTTGGCTTTCTTTAAGCGTTAGATATTGTGCAGAAAAAATATGTAAATTACACTTTCATGTCCTACAAACATTTTTAGAAAAGTTAGACTCAATTTTATTATCCGATATTAGATATACAATTGTTATTGACGAGTGTACTGTACATATGTATGTATGTATGTATGTATGTATGTATGTATGTATGTATGTATGTATGTATGTATGTATGTACGTACTGCATGTAGTTCATGTATGCGCTATTGAGTTGGCGAGATATTTATATAAAATAATAAAACATTATTCAGCTTAGTATCCTTTCCTGTAGTTCTTTAACAACCAGAACTTGAGTGCCCAGCATTCGAGGCTTTAGTTGAGTTCTGTCCTTTCTTACAAGGAAGGGACCAGTGTACGAAAACTGGCCTTCTGACTCACATCCGATAATGCTTATATTACCAAGATTTCCTTCGCAATTGTGCTTAGCATATGACATATAAAGTGTTGTGCACCCCATCACCTTAGAGGTTTGGACAAAAAGATTTTACAGGTATCCACGCATTTTCCGCATTTGTACTGAGGAGTAACAAATGGATCAATAGTTGCTAGGTAACGCCTCAGTTCCGCTTTGACATCTTCAGCTTTAGAAATCTTTGATTCACGGATGATGAAGAGACTTCATTTAGTTCAAAGTTCGGCACTCGGAAAGACGCCACCTAGGGAAAAGAATTGTGCTTAAGAAAAATCGGAAGGTATGCCAATAATTTTAGTCATGGTAACAACTATCGGACGAGAGGGAAAAAAACAAAATTATCATTCGAAATGGAGATATGATGTAGTTCTGCTGATTCACAGACCACAATAAAGTCGGAAGACGGTAACTGGAAAATCATCATGCAAGAAATTATGCCCATGGTTGTTATTGTTTACCAAAGAAATTCAACTAACCACTTTTCTCTAAGAGAAAAGAAACAAAAACAAGAAAGATGACATCGAATTTTCGGGTTTAATGAGCACGTCTTTTGAATCCGTTCTGACGCGAATTAAATTTATCAAAGCTATTCAAAGTCGATGAAACCGGTATGGAAAACAATAGTATCCGACCGAAGAAAGAAGTTATTCAATCCGATTTTTAATACCGCAGATATTGCTGTAAACAGAATCCTGAACTTATGCCCTCTGGTTGCAGACTTGTGCGATTCGAAAAATTTGAAATTACAAGTTGTATATGAGAAACATTTCGCAGCGGAAACGCTCTCCAACAAATAATTTTTTTTCAAATCGGATTCTTAGAGACAGTGATATCGACAAATATAAGATATGCATCTACGCCCCCTGGCGGGAAAAAACATGCATTATTTTAAGAAGAAAGTATTCTCAAAAAGTTTTTCGATGAAAGTGGTATCGGTACAGGAAAGAATTTTTTCAGTCGAGTTTTCAGGATCTCAGATTTTGCTGCAAATACATCAGAAGCAGAAATTAACACTTGCGCACCCTGGTGGCCAAACCATTCTTTACCAAATATTAGAAATTATATGAAAAACATCTCCCTTCAGGAGCTGTATGCGATACAGGAAGATTTTTTTACATCGATATTTCTGCTTTTTAAAAGCATTTTTACATGCTTTTAAAAAGCAGAAATATTGGGGAAAACGCCCTTCATCATAATGCCCCCTAACGGAAAGTGTAGGAGTTACTAGAAAATTTTGAAATTATACAAAAAACATTTCGCACCAGAAACGCTATCCAACAAAGAAGGAATTTTTCAAATCGGACTCTTAGAAGTAGAAATATTGTCAAAAATTAGATATACATCTACGCCCCCCTGGTGGAGAAACCATACAAGGTTTTAAGAAGAAAATATTCAGAAAAGATTCATCAACTTGAGTGGCATCGGTCCACGAAAGATTTTTTTCAATCGAGATTTTAGAAGCTCAGATTTTGTGGCAAATACATCAGAAGCAGAAATTAACACTTACGGCCCCTGGTGGACAAATCAACCTTTACCAAAAATTACAAGTTATATGCAAAAGATTTCCCATCAGGAAGTGTATCCGGTGCAGAATTTTTTTTTCAAGTCGGAGTTTTAGAAGTAGAGATATCGGGGGAAACGCAATTTACTTTTACGCTCTCTACCGGAAAATCTGTGTGTAACTTCAAAAAGTTACTATCCTAAAATGCTCTTCGACATAAATTGAATCGAATGGTTAAAAGGATTTTTCAGTCGGAAGTTTAGAAGCAAATATACGGAATAAATGTATTTTGAATTCAATATCATCTGCATTTACGGCCTCTAGCGGCGAAAATGCACATCGTAAAAAAAAAAAAAAAAAAAAAAAAACGAAATGAAGGATCATTATTCACATATTTCAGGATTCCCAATGCAAAAATAATTTTTCAAATCGGACTAATACAGTTGCAGAGATATGGTGTCCAGAGACGGACGGACAAACCGATAACATAAGCACGATCTTTTTTCCAAAAGGTGTGCTAAAAAACGAATCAGAAGGTTCTGGCCCGAAAGGAAATCTTGAGCAGTGACCAATAACCGATTCCATCTCTGATCAGAGACCAGTATGAGTAGCCAAGTTTTCTAAAAATATGCCACCATCACCTGGCGATTTGAAACACATACTTCTCTGATTTTTTTTCTTTCATTTATTTGTTTATTTTTTGTCATAATTTTTACTTGGAATGGTGATAGAGATTACCCACCCTTTAGTGACCCACTCCTGTGGATATTTTGAGCCCTATCACGAGCATGTGCTGAGAGAACTAATTGAAAGAGCGAGGGAATATGAACTTCCATTGTGCATGGCTTTTATCGATTATGAAAAAGCCTTTGATTCGGTGAAACCATCAGCAGTTACAATGGCTCTGAAAACCTGCGGTATTGAAGATGCATACATTAATATTATTAATAACATCTATGAAAATGCAAGTGCAAAGATTCTGCTATTTGAAAATACAACACACATAAAAATTGGAAAGGGAGTGAGACAAGGTGACACCATATCTCCGAAGCTCTTTAATGCCACATTGGAGGGTGTTTTTCAGTCACGGAGCTGGGAAAACAAGGGGATAAAGATTAATGGAGATTATCTAACCCACCTTCGTTTTGCTGATGACGTAGTCATTTTTGCAACTAGCCCATCAGAGCTGCAGAGTATGATCCAGGAACTTGCTGACAAGAGTAAAGAAGTGGGATTAAAAATGAACTTTCAGAAGACAAAAGTGATGTTCAATGCTTTTACAAGAAATGAAGATTTATCGATTGATGGAGAAAAGCTGGAGATAACAGACACGTACGTTTATCTTGGACAGCAGATATCAAGTGAGGATCACATTGATGAAGAAATTAATCGGCGTACAAAACTTGCCTGGAGAGCTTTTGGAAGAAACAGCATAATTTTCAAGAGCAATATGCCATTATGTCTTAAAAGAAAAGTGTTTGATCAATGCATCCTTCCAGTGCTTACGTATGGTGCAGAGACGTGGACCTTAACTAAAAGAGACATACAAAGGCTGCAGACAACTCAAAGCTGCATGGAGAGGTGCATGCTTGGTGTAGCCAGGAGAGATAAGAAGAGGAACTCGTGGATCCGATAAGTGACAAGAGTGGAAGACATCATGATCAGAGTTAAATTCCTGAAATGGCAATGGGCTGGACATACTGCCAGAAGGACAGATCATCGATGGACAGCCGAAATTTTAGGTTGGATTCCAAGGGACAGGAAAAGACCCAGAAGAAGACCACATGGGAGATGGGTGGATGAAATTCGAAAGTATGCAGGGGTGACATGGAGGAGACTGGCACAAGACAGACCGTTGTGGAGGAAACTTGGGGAGACCTTCGTCCAGCAGTGGATTGATAATGGTTGACAATGATGATGATGATGATGATCACGAGCATGATTGTTTATTTAAACAATCATTACATTGTTTAGCATACAAGTATTATTATTAACGACTTATCCCCAGGTTCACAAAATGCGCTTTCCTACATTTAACAGTATCCGTTAAAAATGCAGGTGGGAATGGGCAAAATGAATTATCTGAGTAACTTTGAGCCTGGCATGATAGTTTTATCCAGGCAGGCATATTCGAGCTTCTCCCAAGGGGCCGAATTCTTGAGCTTTTCACGAACGACAGCAGCAAGGGTTTACCGTGAATGGTGCGACAGGCAAAAAACTTCTCGCAGTCGGCGATCCTGTGGATGAAAACAGCTAGTGGATCAGAAGAAGGTCAAAGAAGACTGCTGAGAATCAAACAGGAGAACAGACTGTCAAGAGAGTGGCAAATACCTACGGAAATGTTGCTTGCACCGACGCATCAAACTTCTTTTTGCGTCATGGTGATAGAAGAATCCAAATTTAGTGTAAGCAACATCAAGCCACGGAACCATCCTGTCAGGGGTCAACAGTTCAGGCCGGTGGTCGCTGTTTGCTGGACTGGGGGATGTTTTCGGGGCACGCATCGGGCCCTCAGATACACATCCACGACTTACTTCAACATCGTTGCCACGACTTACTTAAACAACGCCACGACTTACTTCAACATCGTTGCCAATCGAATACGTGAGGCTACGGTTTATCCTCAATCAGATTACATCTCCAGCAGCACAAGGCTTTTAACTTTACTAAAATTGTTCCAGGAACATGCGAACAAGTTTTCCTTGCTTCGGTGGCATGCGTAGTCCCCGGATTTGAAATCCGTCAAGTATCTCTGATATGGGAGTGGACCGAGATTGGGACTGTGCCATCGTCCAATTTGCAACAACAATTCCCGCGACTATACTGTATATACACTGCTGGACAATTGCTAAGGACGGATCATAAACGGCTATATAGCGCATAAAAAGTAAGTGTGGTTGATGCCAAGTGAAATAAAATAATGTCAGAATGCCAGGACATTATAAGACAATTTATTGTGCTCTGAAATCCAGAAAGCTTTGGAACGTGTTCAAGGGACAAACAGCCATTCTGTGCAGAATACGTAAACGTGAAAAAAAAAATGCAATTACTGTCCGCAGGCGTTCCGGCGTAAGATGTCAATACGGGATATGGCCACCATGGAGGGCGATGCAAGATTCCACACGTCGTGTCATGCTTTGCACAACATTATCAAGCAGCTGTTGGGGAAATTTATCCCATTCCTCTGTCAGTGCACGGATGAGGGTGTCCTTGTTTATTGGAGGGCATTGGCGACCAGCAAGACTCCTCCCCAAAGCATCCCACACATTTTCAATGGGATTCAGATCTGGAGAACGTGCTGGATATAAGAGGCGTTGAATATCCTTGCTCTCAAGATACTCCTGGACAGCGACTGTTCGATGACATGTTGCGTTGTCGTCCATGAAAATGAATCTATCACCGACAGCACCACGGAACATGCGAACATGAGGTAGCAGAACATCATTAATGTATCGTTGGCCAGTCATAGTCCCAGTTGGAAGCACATAGAGGGACGTACGGCCATTGATCATGATGCCAGCCCATACCATGACACTACATGTCGGATATCGATCCCTTTCCTGTATGTTTGCTGGACAATATGCAGTACCACTATCACGCCAGATCAGTTGTCGTTGACAATCAGACGATAGACTGTATCTACTCTCATATAAGAAGAGGACAGCAGACCAGTCGTTATCAGTCCAATTGTGATGTTGATGGCACCATTGCAAACAAGCGGCACGGTGACGTCTGGACAATATGATGCACACAACAGGACGGCGGGCGTATGGTCCTTCTTCATGCAAACGTCTGGCGACAGTTTTTCGGGAGATCCGCTTGCCAGTAGCAGCCATAACCTGATTTGCTACCTCACTAGCTGTGCTGCGCCAGTGTCTTTTTGTTGATAGCACTATGTACCGATCTTCTGCAGGTGTCGTACTGCGAACACGACCTCCCCCGTGACGTTTGCTACGCTCTCCATATTTTTGAAATGATTTCCAAAGCCTTGAAACAACACTGTGGCTGACGTCGAACTCCCTGGTAACATCGGTTATTTTTCGCCCTTCTTCAATCTTTGCCAATAATACGGCCACGCGTAAAATCATCTAGGTGATGTCGGGAAGACATACTGAAAATTGCAAGTTCGTCAATTGATTCTTTCCCTTTCAACTTTGCGTTTGAACAACAACGGTCAATACGCGTCAAATCCTTTATATCTCTTATCAGCGCTATGATGTCACGAACAAGTTCGGCAATCCAAAATTTGCATACGCACAACACGTCTTACTGTATCCCGCACTTATGCTAATTTTCCCATTTTCCTGCCTTCCATTTTATGGTTGCTATCGTTGCTATTGTCATCCGTCCTTAGCAATTGTCCGGCAGTGTATATAGTCGCTGGGATGTAAGGTCAGGTGATGCGCAATATACACAGTGTATATACAGCCTCTCCTTGACAAATGTCAACCCCGCCTTCTCGTGGTGCATCCTGTTCCCACTAAAGGGGCTCTAGCGACCGCCAAATAGCTGTATAATTATACCAGCGGGATTAGAGGAAATGCTATCCCACACTCACCAACCCGCTTGGCCAGCGTGGTGAGTTATGGACAAACACCTCCAAAATGACTCCACATCTTAAATCTTGGCCCTCAGTCTCCGGCAGCTGAAATGTACCTGGCCAAGGCAGCGGCCAGTCCGACATGAAGGCAGAGGGTGAGAAGGTTTAAATATGCATTTATTAAACACTCGGAGTACAGAAAGAGAATGTGCAAAGAATCACCGGAGGACCGTACTAGGCTGCCATCTGATGCTCCTCTTGGCTACGCATAACGGACGCTTCCTATCTTCTGATTCAAGGCTCCTTGAATTGGAAGGAGAACTACAAAGGATCAAGTGGGACATCGTCGGGCTAAGTAAGGTAAGGAGAAAAGGAGATCTCATTGAACTGAAAAGTGGACATCTCTTCCACTATCTTGGGACAGATACTGGCAGAACTAGTGGTGTTGGATTTATAATAAACAAGAAACTGAAGGATAAAGTTGCAGTAGTTGAGAGTTTCTCTGACAGAGCTGCACGACTTGTTATCGAACTCTCGAGAAGATACCAGGTTCAGATTATTATTCAAGCTTATGCACCCACCACAAGTCATCCTGAAGAAGAGATTTAAGAATTTTATGAGGAAATTCCTCATCTGAAAATTAAAGGCAAGCAGCACTTGAAGATCATTATGGGAGGTTTCAATGCGAAAATAGGGCAGCGACAACAGAATGAAACTTCAGTAGGTAAATCCGGTCGCGGCAACACAAACCAGAGTGAAAATACTCTCGTAGAGTTTGCAGAGGCAGAAGGGTTTTTCATCATGAACTCCTTTTTCAAGAAAAAGCCAGACAGAAAATGGGCATGGAGGCATCCAAATGGGACGACAAGTGAAATTGATTTTATTACGTGTAACAAGAAATTTGTCATGGAAGACTGCAGTGTGCTAAACTAGTTCAACACAGGTAGTGACCATATAATGGTAAGATGTAAGATGCACCTCAATGCTAAATTCGAGCGTGGCAAGCTCATAAAACAAACAAAGTGTATTGACACGACCAACCTTAAAAAATATCATAATACCTTCAAATTGGAACTGAGGAACAGATTCTCTGCTCTAGAAGGTCTAACGTCGGAAGAAGTGGACATCTCTGAAGTTAACAGAAAAGTAACCAAGGCTCTTATGGAAACAGCAACAAAAATAGCTGGTACTAAGAACAAGTTGCACACGAACAAATTATCAGGAAACCCCAAAATTCTGATGCAAAAAAGAAGACAGATGAGGACAACTAAAGGAGATGTGACTTCCAAAGTGGAATATATAGAGCCATGCTAGACGGTACGGAAAAGTATCACCGAAGATGTAAGAAAATTCAACTGTGAACTAGTGAGGAAAGCAATTGAAAACAACCAAAGCCTAAAGATAGCAAAGGCACATCTCAGTAAGGGAAGAAAACAGATTATGGCACTGGGAAAAGAAGATGGTTCTGTAACAAGAAATAGAGGCGAAATTTTGACAAGAGTGAACGATTTCTACTCAAAACTATATGAAGGGGATGATACTTGTACTCCAGACATTACAAAACGTACCAGAGTTCTTCCAGTCCTCCCAGCAGAAGTTACACATGCAATCAAGAACATGAAACGGGGGAAAGCTCCAGGAGAGGATGGAATTACAGTAGACATCATATACAAGAAGCAAGTGGAGAAATTGAAACAGTACTAGCCCAAGTTTTCATTCAATTCCTTAATGAAGGGAAGATTCCTGAGGACGGAACAATGCTACAATGAACCTGCTACATAAAAAAGGTGACACTGAGGATCTCAGGAACTACAGACCTATCAGCCTCTTATCAGTGGTTTATAAAATCTTCACTAAAGTTCTTTCACACCGCTTGAAGGTGACAATGGACATGGCTCAACCGAGAGAACAAGCTGGATTTAGGAGTGGGTACAGCACTATAGATCATATCCACGTACTGAGAGAACTAATTGAAAGAGCGAGGGAATATGAACTTACATTATGCATGGCTTTTATTGACTATGAAAAGGACTTTGATTCAGTGAAACCATCAGCAGTTACAATGGCTTTGAAATCCTACGGTATTGAAGATGCATACATTAGTATTATTAATAACATCTACGAAAATGCAAGTGCAAAGATTCGACTGTTTGAGAATACAACACCCATAAAAGTTGGAAAGGGAGTGAGACAAGGTGACACCATATTTCCGAAGCTCTTTAATGCTACATTGGAGGGTGTCTTTCAGTCGCTGAGCTGGGAAAACATGGGGATAAAGATTAATGGAGATTATCTAACTCACCTTCGTTTTGCTGATGACGTAGTCATTTTTGCAACTACCCCATCAGAGCTGTAGGGTATGATCCAGGAACTTGCTGACAAGAGTAAAGAAGTGGGATTAAAAATGAACTTTCAGAAGACAAAAGTGATGTACAATGCTTTTACAAGAAATGAAGTTTTATCGATTGATGGAGAAAAGCTGAAGATAACAGATACATACGTTTATCTTGGACAGCAGATATCGAGTGAGGGTCACATTGATGAAGAAATTAATCGGCGTATAAAACTTGCCTGGAGAGCGTTTGGAAGAAACAGCATAATTTTCAAGAGCAATATGCCATTATGTCTTAAAAGAAAAGTGTTTGATCAATGCATCCTTCCAGTGCTTACATATGGTGCAGAGACGTGGGCCTTAACTAAAAAAGACATACAAAGACTGCAGTCAACTCAAAGAGCATGGAGAGGTGCATGCTTGGTGTAAGCAGGAGAGATAAGAAGAGGAACTCGTAGATCAGAAAATGACAAGAGTGGAAGACATCATGACCAAAGTAAAATCCCTGAAATGGCAATGGGCTGGACATATTGTCAGAAGGACAGACCATCGATGGACAGCTGAAATTTTAGACTGGATACCAAGGGACAGGAAAAGACCCAGAAGACCACATGGGAGATGGGCGAATGAAATTCGAAAGTATGCAAGAGTAACATGAAAGAGACTGGCACAAGGCAGACCGTTGTGGAAGAAACTTGGGGAGACCTTCGTCCAGCAGTGGATTAATAATGGTTGACGATGATGATGAGGATGATATAGCCGCTATGCACTGTGTGGATGACGGACTTTTCTAGCGGGTGTTCGAACCCCTGTCCTGTCTGCCATGTAATGTAGTCTGCGGTTTTTCCGGGGATTTCCCGCGGACTCCCCGTGTTTGGGGAGTCTGGGGACGCGAATCCGTAGATGGTTCCCTCTGCAGTTAGCCCCGGATGCGCTTTGTCCTTGGATACCCCCCCTGCCTTCCCCAGGCTGCCTGGGTTTACCAGATGAGTATCGATTCAGTGGTTGTAAAGCAATGTAAGACGAATGAAATCTGATGCCATATGGCATCCGGCACCAACGGGATTTGTACCCATGGTTGTCGATGGCGATGATATTTATATATTTCCAGAAATTCCATCCTTTCTTCAAAGGAGATAGACGGAAGGACTGAAAAATTATATATACGTGAAATTTCCGTTGCACCACCGTTTCTAATTTAATGCTGTAAGTTAAAGGACAAGAACACTTGCTATAAACCGGAGTTTTCTAGATTTCTTTACTTTCCTATACATTTCAATGTCCAAAGATTTTGGGCAGGATTATACATTACACTAGAAACTTGTTAAAATATTACCTTACGGGGGAAGGGGCGGTTGCTCCTATTTAAAAAAAGAGAGAGAGAGAGAGACATTGTGGAAGACACACACACACACACACACACGCTATAAACTTGCAGCTCTACCTTACTGGGATCGCAAGGTTTTTCAAAAATTTTCGTTAAAAAAATTGTTCTAAATTTTTAAATCATGAACTGCGAACGAGAACAGAAAAATCAGCACTATTTTCATAGAGTTCAATTGCCCGCTATTCGAGGAAACCAATTTGATGCCTTTTAAATCTCACGTCTGGGTAAAATCTTTCAAAATAAATTTTGAACCCCTCTGTTCAGATGGGTTAATTTAACAGAAAATTTTCCAGCTTGAAAATTTGTTACTAAATTTTATTTATGGCCCCATCGAGGAACGTACTTCGCTCTGTCACCCACATCATCTCACACACACTTCAAAATCTACCCCACACGGGCACTTTTCCTGCTCCCAATTACTAAAGATGCCAGACAATACAAGAATACAGAACAAAGCTCACCAATTACTTTTCTTGTTCAGTCGAAATTTCTTTTCGTTTCCTCTTTCATTTTTCTGTTCCTGAACCTCTAGTTTTTTTGTTGTTTTTTATTTTTTTCTGTTTAATATAGAACAGAATTTACAGCAAATTTCAGTTGTTTTGAAAACTGTAACGGAAGCCTGTGGATTTATTACTATAATTTTCCAAAAATAAATGCTGCATTAATTATTTAGATATTGGCCATTTTAAAAAGGAAAAAACTGCTTTGGGGGCTGGGGGAATCGTCCCAATCGCCTCCTGCTGGATCCGCTACTGACAGGAAAAACAAAATGCTTTATTTGCAATATACTTAGTGCGATTAAAAAGTTCCAAGACTAGGTACGTAGCGCGCCAACAGATGTCCGCACGCGGATGCGTGAGCAGCGATCGAGGACAGTGACCTTCATGAGTCATTGTGCGGAGTGGCGTCGTTCTGTGAACATCGGGAGCTGTGCTACATGATATTTGGTGACCACGAGCAGAACACAGCTGCGATTTCGGTATGGACAGCAAACAAGAGCAGCGAGTGAACCTCAAATTCTGCGTCAAACTCGACAAAACGGGAACGGAGACACATCAAATGTTGCGGCAGGCTTATGGCAATGAAACAACGAGTCGTGCGAGGTGTTTTGAGTTGCACTCACTCTTCAAGAGCGGTAAAACGGCACTGGAAGACGACGAGAGGTCAGTGTGACCGTCCACGAGCAAAACCCCCGAAAATGTGGACAAAATTAGGGAACTGGTGCATGAGGATCGTCGGAGAACCTTTCAAGACATTGCTACCATCGTCAATGTGTCATACGGAACAGTGCAAGCTATTCTGGCGTCCGTTTTGAACATGCACTGCATTGCTGCAAAGTTTGTGCCAAAGATTCTGAACCCCGAGCAGAAGGCGCTCCATGTTGAACTCTGTCAAGATCTTCGTCAGCAGGTGGTGAATAAACCAACGTTCCTGTCGTGGGTCATCAGTGGGGACGAGATTTGGTACTACGGTTACGACCCGGAGACCAAACAACAGTCGTCGCAGGGAAGAGCCCAGCATCTCTACGACAGAAGAAGGCCCGACAATTCCGGAGCGCAACCAAAAGCATGTTGATCGTGTTCTTCGACGTTCGTAGGGTTGTGCACAGTGAATTCGCTCCCCGTGGTCGGACCGTGACCGCCCTTTTTTACTGCGATGTTCTGCGGCGTGTTAGGAAGGACATTCGCAGCAAACGATCTGAAATGTGGCGCAGGGGCGATTTCCTGCTCCATCACGACAATGCTGCAGCTCACAGAACGTTAGCAACACGCCAGTTTTGCAGCCGCAACAGCATGACTGCCCTTCCTCATCCGCCTTATTCGCCAGATTTGGCCCCGTGCGACTTTTTTCTGTTTCCGAAGATGAAGCTGAAGCTCAAGGGTCGCCGTTTTGAAACCGTGGACGAGATCCAGCGCGATTCGCAGACGGTGCTTGACACGATTCGCCAACAGGACTTCCAGAAAGCGTTCCGACGGTGGCAAAAGCGCTGGCAGCGGTGTTTCGCTGCCCAAGGAGACTACTTTGAGGGAGATCATAGCCAGATTTAAGTAACGTAAGTGCATTTTTGTATAGCCGCCCAGTTTCGGAATTTTTTGATCGGACCTCGTATTACTTAATTTTTTTCACGCGCTATATTTCTTCAGATTTTTCCGTGCTAGTTAGGAACATCCTTCAGAATGCAAAATGAAAAATTATTGCTTGTTATAATTTCATCAGCTTGAGTTTCAGTGAAAGAAAAGAAAAAAACGTTAAATTAAAAATAACCTACGTTATTAAATTTGCAGAAGTTTACAAAAATGACAATATTGTTTCATATTGTTTAACATTTATTTGCACTCGCTTATATTCATTTATTTGCGGGATACTTTTGAACACAGCTTACACAACAAATGAGTTCCGGGAATTTTCGTGTATGATGAATTCGTGTAAAACGGAAAGTAAATGCCTATTAGATGTTAATAAAAAAGAAGCCTCCGAACGCGTTCCAAGCCCTCGACCTTTTTTCGGAATATATTTATACTTTAAGTCTCTTATGCTTTCATTTTGAAACTCTTACGTTGTTTAGCATATGATTAACACAAATACGCGAAAACACAGTGATAAATGTAAATGGAAAAAAGTCCAAGAAAGCGAAAAAATTTCTAGGAATTCGATGAGAAGCTAGAATTTGTTTTCTTTTAACTTTTTATTTAACACTCTCTTAGCTTTGTATGTCTCCGTAGTAAAAAAAAACACTGCGTTAATTTTTTCAGCATTTACATGAATGGTGGGATGAAATTTTTCATGAAAAATGAGAACATGGTGAATTTAGCATGTGCTTTCTTTGCTTTCCAATAACCTTATTATTCAATTATTCAGCTTTTGCTTTAAAGTTATGATTTTTCTGCATTTTTTATTACCGCTTGCTTGTTTCTGGGATTGCACTCACAAGGAAATCCCAAAAAAATTATAAAATATAACATAAACCCAGAACTGGGAGCGGGGTAACGAACAATCATGGGCGAGCTATCATTAAATTGAATGCATGCTAACATGAAGGACAGTAGGATAAGAGAGGGACATGAAAGATGAGCGGGAAAACAGTTTAATATATGCATTGCCAAAATGAGCTTATTCTTCCTTCTGATATTTTAGATTATTTTTCAGAAATCGCCTTAAAGATTGTGCTGCCAAACTTCGAATTATGTTAAAGTTTTTGTTAATCAAAATCGGGTTAAGCGATATCACCCTGCGTCTGTCAAAAATATCATTCGGTGTGTTTTAATACTTCTCAAAATATGTCCCCATTATTGTTTTTGATCTATATGGATAAATTGCTCAAGGAAAGTGAGTTATCAGGTGCTGAAATATAAATCATTCTAATATCAGTAGAGTTTGCCGTATGCTGGTGACATAGTGCTAATTCTAAAGTAAAAACAAAGTGGGCACAATCACTTGAGGGTGTGGAAAACTTCGGATAAGAATCAACGTTAAGAAGTCTAAATCAATGGTTCTTAATCCAACTCTAAAAATTTGCAGTTTTGTAATATAGAAAAAAACTCTAGAACAGGTAACCGATTTTGATTATTTGGGTACGATTATTGATGAAGTTTTGATGGGGAACAAGATAACATAATTCGCCTTTAAAAGGGAAAACTCTTAACATTTATGTAAGAAAATTTTCACTAAGAGTTTAGTCAAATAATTAAACTTGCTGTTTGCAATGCAGTATTTTGGCCTACTCCCTTTCATGGCAGCAAGAGCTGGACGCAAAGTAAAACAAAGGATGTATACATTGTGAACAAATTCCTGAAATTCATGAGTCATTTTCCGTGATTCCTTTTAACGGAAGCATATTCCTGATTCAATCTGTTCCGTGAGAGACGGGGAAAATTCTAAATTACGGGTGCTCTTTTTTATACGTGAATTGACAGAAATACTCCTGTTAATCTTTTTCCAGTTAATAGCAGAAAATTACAGTTTTTAAAAGTTGTTATCGAAAAATCCTGAGCTTTCAGGAAACCTTCCCGTGATTCCGTTTCTATAATAACGGAAAATAATTTGTTCTCACTTTCTCCGCATTCATATCAGAGCTGAGACGGGCTGAGTCATAGCCCCAGCTCGGTTGCATAATATTTACTATGGTTCGGGGTCGGGCTCTGAAACAGAGAGAGATGGAGAAAGATATTTTTGAAATGTCATTTTGTATGTTTTAGCACAGGAGACTTCCCTTACACTTTCTAGTTGATAAAGAGAATATTTTGCAATTGTGTCTGGGCGGGGAGCTGGGACTCAGGAATAGAGGTCTGCACGGGCCCGAGCCGCATCGGGCCTTTGCTCATTTCTAAGTTAGGAAAACGGGCCGGGCCTTCAATATTTAATGTAAAACAGACACGGGCCGAGCAGGGTTTTTTTTATGAGCAAAACAATCCCTGTACAGTATCTTTCTCGTTTGGAAAACTTGCAACATACAGCAGCAGGATAAGATAGAATAATTTCCACTGATAGAAAAAATAGAAGTTTTACGACATCCACCTCTCCTACAAAATAATTGGGGTGGGTCAGGTCTTTTAGTTTTTAGGGCTGTCGCAAACGATCTTTTTTATTGTTCTGGTCGGCGGCACTTTGTTCTCTAGATGTGTGAAAAGCTTTTAAGTTGTCTTAAAGACACGGGAGAAATGGGCTGGGAGAAACTTGCTTCTGTGCATAAATCTGTGTCGTATTTTCCCCATTTGTACTATCAGGCAGCCGTTTTCAAAACTTCTGTGACACTGATTAGCTGGGCAGTCTGTCGTTGTTTTCCCTTAGCATATGCTCAGTTCAGTGTTGCGGATAAATATTTTTCCATACTTATTATGGAGTTTAAGAAAGCGAAAAAATCGCTTCCGGAAAATATGTGCTTGTAGAACATGGAAAGGGCAAAAGCGATATTTGGAAATATTTTACTGTCCCGTTCTGAAACTAGTCGGCCGATAAACGTTGTGCAGTGCACTAAATGCAAAAACGTTTTGAGTTACGATAGCACAAAGTCTGGAACATCGCATCTTAAGCGGCACAAATGTGCTTCCCCCCCACACACACACACACAAGAGACATATTGGGTTCCAGCAATATCATATGCCAGTAGAGATAGGTGCCGTTTATGAAGCCATAAAATCTTCTCCCAGTAAAACGATTGGACTCATAATTCTGGATATTTCGTACTTTTTGAATTACCCCCCCCCCCCCCTTTTCTCCCCTTATCCTTAAGGATATTTCCGGGTCCGGTGGTAGGGAATGATAATTTGAAAACCCTGAAAATTTGAAAAGCATGGAAATTGTCCTTTTCATTTTTCATGCAATGTTTTTGAGTATACAAGCCCCCCCCCCTCCTCGGACGTCACGTGACTTATAAATATTCTGAATTGACGTTTATTGTAATAGAAAACTTGTAGCAACTAAGAAAACAAAAACTCTTGAGGAGTCGAATGACCGAGTGCACCAGGTGTCGAATTCGTGTTTTGGTAATTGTTGAAATTTTACGGGCCGGGCCTTGAACGCGCGGGCTTGGGCCGGGCTGGGTTTTCCAAATTAAAGCCCGTGCAGATCTCTTCTCAGGAGGGCTATTTATACCGGGCATGGGTAAAAAAATGCCATAGGCTACGTGTTAGTGAGTTTCTGCGGAGAAGAAAAAAAATTCTTTAAGAACTATAGAAACTACAGTACATTGTAGATAGCACGACGACGAAATTTTTTCCCTCCTTCCACGCGGTATCTCCCTGCTTATTCTATTCAGCAAAGTACGTATTATAGTTTCTAGCGCCTCCGAAAACATTTCAGGAAAGAACGAATGGTAAAAAAAATCGCGCAACTGTACCGTAGAAACAGATAGCGGTCCTTTCTACACTCCCTAGTTGAGAAAGACATCTGTTAATAATAGAGGGAAGAAAATGGAAGTCTAGAAGATGTGATATTTTTTATTAATACCTAAAAAGGTTAGTCATAGTTTTGGGGCATGTTCTGGCCTGGGCTATATCTTACAATATAAAATTCGGGCTCGGACTGATATACTTCGCTCTCGGACGGACTTGGACTCTGAAAATTGAGTTTGAACTCAACACTGATCCACATGACGGAAAACTATCGGTAATAACAGCGGTTCGCGGGAATACTTGAGGTTTGATTAACTATTAAATTTCAATTGTCTGTTGGCAGACCTAATTTTGAAGTTCTGTAGCGAGACCAGATATTGTGGATAACGTATCTCATAATATTAAGACTATTGTAGCAACGCAAATTTCCCACCTTCCTCAGTTGATGCACTTATATATTATGTTACCGTAAGGGACCGAGTGTAGCTTTCTTTACTATTTGAAACGTGTATACACTCATCGTCAAACAAACAAACAAACAAAAAAAATAATTGCACCCAGAAGGAAGCAACCGACAGGAATGAAACTTGGTGGGTAGATTTGACATCGTAAGACATGCAAATGATTCAAGTATCACGCTCGGCCGCGCATGTGACGCTAGCAAGGACGGGTCGTAGCGCTGTGCCTTACCGGCTATATAAGGTCGTCCCGTTGCTCGTCTTTGCCATTCTGAATCATGCTGTTGTGTTGGTTACGTCCTTTGCAAGTGAAGTATGCCTCGGAGAAAAGTTCTGAAGCAATTCAAGCAGTCGGAGGAGTTCGAGAGGGGTCGTATCGTAGGGTTCCGGGAAGCGGGATAGTCTTATCGCCGTATTTCGCGCCATACCGGTCGTGCGGATATCATCATAGCAACGCTGTTGGCAGTAGTGGATAGAACAAGGCACACAAAAGCGACTGGAAGGGTCTGGAAGACCTAAACCAGCCACGGAGAGAGAGAGAGAGAGAGAGAGAGAGAGAGAGAGAGAGAGAGAGAGAGAGAGAGAGAGAGAGAGAGACCTACGGGTTGTCCGACATGCACGGAGTGACTCAACAGCCACGATTGCGGATATTCAGCAAGCAGTGGTGCCCTCCATGTATCGTCCGATTAGTACCAGCACCATTGGCAGACGGCTACACGACGTAGGACTACACGCACGCAGACCGTTAAGACGACTGCCCTTAACACCATTGCATCGTCGCCAGAGACTGCAACGGTGTCGTGCCAGACTGTTAAGGAGCCACTCAGAATGGCAGCGGGTGATCTTCAGTGACGAGTCCCGCTTTTGTCTCGGAGGAGACGACCAACGAATCCGTGTGTGGAGGCACCCTGGTCAGCGCCAAGATGAACGGTTTGTTGTCGAGCGTCACACGTCAGGAAGGCCTGGTGTCGTTGTGTGGAATGCAATTTTCTACGCTGCCAGATCCCCTTTGGTGTTCATTACAGGCACTTTGACAGCCCAACGTTTAATGAGGTCCTGTAAATAGTGGCCCTACCTTTTCTGAACGCTCACTCCGGTGCGATTTTCCAATAGGTCAACGCTCGTCCGCATACCGCTGTTGTTCCGAGAGCTTGCCTTCAAGGCACTGATACTCTGCCATGGTCAGCCGCATCGCCAGACCTATCGCCGATTGAAAATGCGTGGCATGCTATTGGACGTGGTATCCACACTCCACCCCTACCGCACAATCTGCAGGAACTGCTTGAGCAGATTCCAGTTGTATGGGATGGCTTATCGCAGGACACTAATAGGAGCCTGTAGAATTCCATACGGAGACGTCTGGCATGCTGTGTGAGCAAACGTGGCGGCCCGACGCCATACTGAGAAACACTACTTATTGGCATGTAGCTCAATAAATATTGCCCATATCATTCTCAATGTTTAATCCTTTATTGTCCCTGGTAACCTTTACCTTCCTCCCGAATAGCATTGCAATCAGACACATCCTCCTGGATGCAACAATTTTTTTTTTTTTTGACGATGAGTGTATATAGCTTACTGAACACTATACATACAATTAGTTCTTCTTATCCACTCATTTTAAGTGAAACAGGAGTCACTAAAATAAAGTTCAAGAAATACGAGTAATTACTTACAGTTCTTCCCCTTTATTCTGCCAAAACCTCATAAATACTGTTCATGCAGAACGTTAATATTCTAACATACTTGAACAATGGTAGCATACTTCAAAACTGATTAAAAAACGTCAGCAGGCAGAAAACTTTAATTCCAAAAGCTGAATATACAACAGGCCAGCTTAACACGCCGCCTTCAAGTAAACCAAACTTCAGAGTAACGCAGCTTTTACAATTATATTATAACATCACACCACCATTTCACTATTTTGGCTGCTGCTTCAACATTATACAATATCTCTAGTTCTTATCTGTCATATGTATACGTCATGCTCTGTGACCTCACAAGTGTTGCCAGCATCATTCCGCCAGCGAGAAGATATAACGTTAAGGTTGAAAACGCTAAAAGAGAATGAACTCTAATTTACATAGAGAAAACAACTAAAAATGAAAGTTAATTGAGAGTACATGTCCCACGGGTACCTAGAGTGTCGTACGGGTGATAGTATTGTGTCTGTGTATCAGTTACAATGTTCTTTGCTAATTATGTATAACTATGAGTGAAGAGTTAATTTTCCTAGAACATTATATTACATGAAGATGAGAACTGCTTTAACTGAAACGTTTCGTACAGTTTAATTGATGTTCCGGATAACTAAAACACAGATATATTTTAATTTAAACACTGATTGGCTTGAACGGCCAGCAAATAACAAATCTGTACTTACTACGACTTTATTTCACCCAATATTGGTCACTTTAAATGTTCGCACACTGCGCCATATCATTCGTAGTGTCAAACACTCTTCAAGTATAGCAAACTTGGTAACAGTTTAATGCATCAATCTCAAAATTATTCAAAAAAATCAGCATCTAAACATCTAGCGAGCAACTCCAAACATTCAATGCAAAACAGCAGAATACATTCAGAAAGAAACAGCACTGTGTCGGAAATCAGCTAGAAAGGCAGTCAGCTCGAAAGCTAGTTAGTACGCCTCAAACAAGCATCGCAAACATGGTTTTTATCTTATCTCTGTTGAACACATACGTCGTTCTACTCCTGACCTCAATCCAGGTTGCCACAAGAATGTAGCGTTAATGTAAAAACTGTTTAAGCAGAACGAATCAAAATGTATATAGGTACAGAAACTAAAAAAAAGGAAAGTTCTAGTAGAGTATAACGTCACACACTCTGTAGACCCCTTAACACAAACGTTACTATCGTCGTCAAGAGTAAATTATGTATTTAGGGGTTTTGTGAAATTATATTATATGGTATAGTACATTTCCCTTTTTGCTTAACATATTTGAAAGTCATTAATGGACAGTTTAAAAAATCTCGAGTTCCAAAACTTTCTGTTTCTTTCAAAAATCACAATGAAAAAAAATTTAATTTGTGATAAGTCCTCCTACAGAAAAATATAAAATTAATATAAACCTATTCAGAAAAATAATGAGCTTCCGCAGAAAATAAAATGATTAATCAACCCGCATTCATAGCGAAAAACATTTCATCTTCACGCAACTCCAGTTTTGTTCGTTCTTACCTAAACGTGATCTGGTGATTAGTGTCTTGCTAGTTCAATAAGTAGCTCTCCTCAGGCGTGCGCGAACCATGCTTGACAAGAAGGAAGTATCTCTTCACTTCATAAGTCAGGAAAAAGTCCTGCAACGTATGTAGCGCATTTACGCTGAAAAAAAAAGTAAATCAAAGAAGTGGGTACGGAAATTTCATCTGTGTGTACAAAGACAGAAAAAAGAAGTCAAAATCGATATTTTTAGAAACTCGGAAAATTTCTGTATAAAAACGAAAAACCCCTAAAGCGACGTTTCTGTAACGAAAAAAAAATGGAATTATTGACACGGAAAATAGATCAAAACGCTGAAGTTTCCGTTATTAGAAATTGAAATTTTTCAAAACAAAAATTTTGTTGAAAGTCATAGATCTTCCGGCAAATTTGCTGCACGTTATTTTCAGGAATTTCCCGTGAATTCAGACCACTTTACAGTGTAGAACACTAGAAGCTGCAAAAATGAGGGTGGTACGAAGACTTCGAGAAAGCAGGTAAACCCAGTGTCAGAACAGAATTGGTAATCATTTGGAACAGAGCTGGATACTTCTTGTGTAAAGAAAAAACCAGTCGATGCATGTTGATATGGTATGAAAATGTGCCGAAGGCGGATCTGGAGCAGTAAAACGGGAGGAAAGGAGGGGTGGGGGTGATTAGCAATGTCATATACACAATCGTATCAGAATAATGTCACCACCGACCTAATAATGGGAATAACCACCCTTGGCTCGGATGACAACGGTCAGACGGCGTGGCATGGACGCAATGAGTCTCTGGAAGGTTGCCCGTGGCACTCGTGCCCATTCAAGCTACAGCAGAGCACAGAGATCCCGGAGATGACGTGGTTGTGAGTCGGCACGTCGAACCTGTCGATCCAAATAGTGCCACAAGTACTCTATGGGATTAAGGTCGGGCGATTTTACCGGCCAACGGAGACACCGCTGTCGTGTTCCTGGAATCAATCACGCACCCCTTAGCGACGTGGCACAGTGCATTGTCCTGTTAATAGACACCATCAGCACCAGAGTAAACGTCCAACATGAAGGGATGCATGTGGTCAGCGAGGATGGACAAGTAGCCATTGGCGTTCAGGAACCTATTCAGTGGTACCAGCGGTTCCAGGTCATACCAGGAAAATATCCCCCAAACAGGCACATCGCCATCCCCGGCCTGTACTTGACCAACAAGCGTGTCCGGGTGTTAGTTCCCGTGTGTTTGAAGCTGTATCCGCCACCACCCGTCACTTCTGTGGAGCAGAAACCTCGATTCATCGGAGAAGACGCCCTTTTCCCACTCTTCCTCCACTGTCCAATGACGGTAGTCCCATGCGACCTGCAGGCGTCGTTGCCCAAGGGCCTGGGTTAACATGGGCGCCTTGACGCAACGTTGACTCCGGAGGCCCATGCGTAACAGGGTTCGCTCACTGTTATCGGGGACACGTACCTGGGTGCCCCAACGTTCATTTGCGTGGACAATTGCTGCTCTGTTACGCGTTGATCGCCCTTTACCAGTTGACGGAGGTGACGTTCTCCTCTGGGGTCGACGACCTTTGGGGTTCCACAGTTATGACGTCGGGAGGTACTCGGTGTGCCAGCGGTCCATTTTTGGTACACCGTTATTACAGCACCTGGCGAACAGCCCGCGAAGTCTGCTGTTTCTGAGATGCCTCCACCCTTGGCGCGGTAGCCGACTATCATTCCTTTTTGAACGTCCATCAAATCACTACCTCTGCCCATTGTGCTCACGTGAAGCATTATGGCTCATCTGTCCTGGCCGGCCGCGTACATCTCCGTTTGGCCGGCCTTTTCACGAACACTCTGGGACGCGCCTGAGCGGGTACACCATGATTCCGGGGGTGGTCATATTATTCTGATACGACTGTGTACTTGTAACGTACCAGGAGATGTGACGTACCTGCCAGAAGGACGCACACGACATAAAGGCAGATAGGAATCAGAATAAAACGTCCGCGTAGCTCAATTGGTAGAGCAACTTATTGCGGAATGAGGGGACGCCGGGATTCGAATCCTGGCGTCCCCTCATTCCGGAATAAGTTGCTCTACCAATTGAGCTACGCGGACGTTTTATTCTGATTCCTATCTGCCTTTATGTCGTGTGCGTCCTTCTGGCAGGTACGTCACATACTGTATATATAGGATGATCCGCTTAGACGTATAATGAAAGAAAAATTCGCAACACAAAATATTAGTTCGAATGACAGAAGGTGGTCGCCATTGTAGAGAGCAGCTGCGTAATTTTCAAACCAGGCGAATTTGAGCACGCAGCGCATGCGCAGAAGTAAATAGCTTTTGCGTCAGTTGCCATGTGGACTCCACAGTAGAAGGTGTTTTGTGTGCTATAGCTTATGGAATTGAAGTCCGTGACGCTTCTACAGTGCCATTTTTACCACGACTACAACATTGGAGCGACGCCAGATGTCCCGACTATGTCCATTATGAAATAGGACAAGCAACTCAGAGAAACGGGAAGTTTGTTACCGATGACTGGTAAACATTCTGAGCATGCGGTTTCTGAGGAAAACATTGAACGGATAGTCATTTTACAGAAGCCCGAGAAAATCTATGCAAGAGGCTAGTGTGTAGCTAGACATCCCACCAACAACAGTGCATCGGGCACTCCATAAAAGGTTGCGTTTACATAAGTGCCAGATTCAACTGCATCAGTAAGTTAAGCCGCATTACAGGACGCCACGGAAAAAATTTGCGGAGACAATGTTGGCCAAAATTGATACCGACGGTACGTTCCTAGACCGGGTATGCTTTTCAAACGAGTCAACATTTCACGTGTCTGGAAAAGTAAACAGACATAACTTCCGCGTCTGGGGTTCCGAAAATCCGTATGTTTGATGAAGGATGATTCGTGTTAAAAACGTTGAAAGTTAAAATATAGACTAAACACGATAAAACACATATGTAGCACACATACACTACATATAATTAAGCTTTACTGACAAAACACACACCACATGGGATCTTTCGAGGATCACAATGTCCCCATCTTCAGATGTTACATTCACGAGTAAGACTAAGAGATATATATACGACACCATCGTCAGAAACCAGCAATATCGCAACGCGATCTAAGATTTATATAGTGCATTTAAATAAATCATGAAAGTGTTTAAGTAAAATAGTCCATGATTCCCATATAACTTTAGGGACAACCATTACAGTAACGAGATCCGAATGATGCAATATATAGGCTCTGCATAAATAATAACAGTGAGAGCTTACCTGGAGAGTTAAGAATAGATACCTCATTCCACTTTGGAGTATAGGAACCGATCGCAACCAGACGAGACAAGGCGGTTGTTAACTGACATATTCAGAAAAAGAGGGACTAACGGCATCCTATTTAGAAGGAACGTACCAGAATACTCTAGTCCATACGTAAAGCGGCGGAAAGGTTACATGATCGTCACAAATATGTCAGTAGAACTTCAGAAATTTAAATTGCTCTAACTCTGTAGAAAAACTTAGAACAATTTAAAAAAAAATATCAAACAAGGCATGACCGCGCCCATCATGAAGACATAACCGGATAACTAATCACAAACCCGTTCGCGTGCCTCGCTCTCAATCGGAGGTCACCGGACAGAGCATGCACATTGCACTACGACTAAAATTCCTTGAATGCTAGTCGGCTTGATCAAAATGATGACCATCTGTTCAGCGAGTATCTTTTTGCTTGTTTGTTTGTTTTGAAGGTTTAACGACCACCGTGAGCATCGAGTTACTTACGGTGCATCGATGGGATATAAGTAATCGCCCGTCCCTAATTTAGGGCCACTGGTTCTCGGGAAAGGAGAGAGTCACTATCGTTAGGCAAACATAACATCTCTGCCTCACCGGGTTTCGAACCCGAACCCATCTCGGGCGAATAACCAAAACGGCCCCGTTGGCACAGTTGTCTAAGCGCGCGCCGAGATAGCTTCTGGTTCGAATCCCAGTGTGGCATGGATGTTGTGTTTGTGCTTCTCTCTTCCCACTGGCTCTCTCCCTAATCTGGAACCAGTGACCCTAAATTAGGGACTGGCGACTGCTTATAGCCTATCGAATTACTCACGGTGGTTGTTAAACCCCCAAACTAAACAAGCAAACGAAAAATGGACAGAATCCAGCACTTAGATCACCGCGCCATCGGACGGTGTTAGTAAATTGAGATGAGAGCCACGGGTGGTCTTCAACCCCACAGGTAAATTGCGGCTATAGCCTATGGGAAGGGTAGATGACAACGGCTTGAGATTTGCCCGCAACTGTTCTGTATTATACAGACCAAAACTTGCCGTTGTTGGGAGGTTGATGTTGTTTGGAGGGGTCTGTTAACGGAGGTTTTACTGCATATATTTGAGTTTGGAAAAGTTTCAGAAATTCTGTAAAGTTGTATAAGCTTGGATGAGGATGATAAAATTTGGTATTAAACCGAGCATGAAAAGACTCGCTTGCATTCGGCGTGTGTTCTGTTCTTTCCTTCCATTTAGCATTTTGTTAACGCAAGAAATATCCTTTACAGTGAGGATCGGCAAAGAATCAGAATTTTCTTCCACAGCATGCGTTTATTATCTTTGATGGACGTTCAGAAATATACTCTTCAGCATTTCGCCGCAGTTTTCTTGTGGGGGTGCAATGACCTAGAAAATCTAAGGATTAAAGGCGATTATTTAGCCGTAATTTACCTAACCCTCCACCGGGATAGCCCGAGAATGCTAAGTACTAACTCCATTTGCTCCTCTTGTTGAATTCAAAATTCTTTAGGTTTGATAAAAATTTCCAAAATGTAAAAAAAAATCTGCATACTCTTTTGAACATTTAAATAAGAACCTTCCCTTTTAAGTGTAAATCGAAGTGAATGCAGGAAAAAAAAATGTTTTTACAGATCAACTGTAGTGCCTTCTTAGAAATTTATTCACGGAAGCAGAACTCCCCAATTATTACTATAAGCAACCTTCGAAGACCATATTTTCCCCTTTTCACATAATTGATTTTCATATGTCCGCTTTTTTACGCTTTCCAAACGTAGGTTGAAGAAGCGTATATGCTCCAGCTTTTCCGTCCGTCTGTCTGTCGGCACGATAACTCACGTAAAAATGGTTCCATTACGATGAAATTTTAGTATGTGGTAGGAGACGACCTGGGGACGAACCCTATTGAAAATGAGTGAACTGGGGTCAAAGATCACGACATAAGAGCGGGATCCATTCAATTAATCTTATGCGTCATAACTTGCGTAAATATGGTTCGATTTCAATGAAATTTTAGTATGTGGTAGGAGACAGCCTGGGGACAAACCCTATTGAAAATGGGTGAAGTGGAATCAAAGGTCAGGACATAGGAGCGGGATGCATTCCATTGCCCTTATGCGTCATAAGGTGTGTAAAAATGGTTCGATTTCGATGAAATTTTAGTATGTCGTAGGGGACCACCTGGAGAGGAACCCTGTTGAAAATGGGACAAATGGAGTCAAAGGTCAGGACATAGGATCGGGATCCATTCCATCGTCTTTATCCCACACTGTTAAGGTGGACGTCAAGTAATTGTGCTTTCTATATTTTCAATAGAAAACCTTTTGTACACATTTCCTTCACAATTAGTGTGTTCCCAAGGATGGAAATTTGAACATCGATTAAAATAACTTCATACTATAACTTGGAATACTTAACATTTTCTAAAACATAAGCATAATTATATTTAAAAACAATAACGTTTCCTTTGGTGGTGTTGAAACCAGAAAAAGATGGCGCGACCTGTACTTTGATGACGTCAGTGGACAAATAAATGTTTATTTGCATAATTACGGTTATGGTTTAGAAAATATTATTAGGGTTATGTTTAGAAAATATTATTAGGGTTATGGTTCAGAAAATATTATTACGGTTATGGTTTAGAAAATATTATTACGGTTATGGTTTAGAAAATATTAAGTGTTCCGAGTTATGAAATGAAGCTATTTTAATCGATGTTCAAATTTTCATCCTTGGGAACGCATTAATTGTGAAGAAAATGTGTACAGAAGTTTTTCCATTGGAAGTATAGGAAGCAAAATTATTTGGCGTCCACCTTAAAGTAGCAATTCTTGTATGTATGTACGTACATTTTATTTTGAAAACGGCTCTAAGAATTTTGATGAAAGTTGTTAACCTATCGTTTTCTGGTACTAGAAATCGATTTAGCTTGATCTGGACTTTAGGAGAATTCGTTTAGGGGGTTAATTAAACAACCCCGAATTATAACGTTTTTAGTGTCATGGCGTCGTTCCATTAATGTTACCAATGCTTAGAAATCTTATGACGTCACAATCACGCGTTTGAGAATGTTGGCGCGCGGTCACGCGATCTGTCTCATTACGTCACGCGTTGTGTGTGATCTTATTGAAGTTTTATGACGTCACACTCTTGCGAGCAGATGGTCGCGATTCCCATCTGCCTCATTACGTCACGCGTTGTGTGCGTATGTCCGTCCGCACGATAACTCGCGTAACAATCGTTCGATTTCGATGAAATTTTAGTATCTGGTAGGGGATCACCTGGAAAGGAATCCTATTTAAAGTGAACGAAATGGGGTCAAAGGTCAGTACATAGGAGCGGGATCCATTCCAGTGCTATTATGCGTCATAACTAACGTAAAAAACGTTCGATTTCGATGAAATTTTAGTATGTGGTAGGGACCACTTGGCGACAACCCCTATTGAAAATGGGCGAAATGGGGTCAAAGGTCAGGACATAGGAGCGGAATCACTTCCATCGCCATTATGCGTCATAACTTACGTAAAAATGCTTCGATTTGGATGAAATGTTAGTATGTTGTAGGGGCCTGCCTGGGGACAAATTCTGTTGAAAATGGGCGAAATGCGGTCAAAGGTTAGGACACAGGAGCGGGATCTATTCCATAGCCCTTATGCATCATAACTTGCGTAAAAATGCTTCGATTGCGACAAAACTTTATCATGCTATTTCGGAGGTATACCGAACCGGTTCTGTTGAATATCATCGAAATGGGATCAAAGGTCCGGGCACAGGACCGATACTTATTTCACAGCCATTATTTTCATAACTTGAGTGATAACTTGAGTAATAATTTCTGATATGTTGGAAAGCGTATTATAATCAATTCATTGCATGATTTTACAAACTTGTTGTAGTTTTCGAGCCAGTCCCTTCCCCCCTTCCCTTTACTTGACATGGCAACTGGATGCTATTTTCGTATAGTAGTAATATTTGTGATCAAGCGCATCGAATTAACTAAGCGATAAACGTAAATAATAATAGTGATAAATGAAATAAAAATAATCAGGATATTGTATGTTTTTGAGATGCGACAATAAGAGAAGAAATTAAAAAAAACTTTCGTCATGTTCTTTTCACTGTCATGTAAAATCGACTACAACGTTTCAGCGTATCCGAGTGAAGTGTAGCTTTTCATGTGTTTTTAATATGTTAGGAAAGGTGGCATCACTAAACGCGGCGGAGAAATAAGGATTCCATGACCTATTTTCATTTGAATTTTGGGGTGTCATATTTGTAGCTGAAGTGCTGTGCAGAATTTATTTTGAAATTTTCAGCATACTTTTAATACAGATTATTGTTACACAGAGGTTGAAAATTGTTAGATACCGAGAATATAATATTGAATAGAAAGTCTCTTTGTTACCATCCTACAGCCCGAAAAGGGATCTTGATGGCGCCATCAAGGGTACATCAGCAAAGGAAATCATAATTTTGTCCGTTCAAATAGCATTTTCCAGAGCAATCGATCACTGTACGTTAGCAAAGAGATTTTTTTTTTGCTTTATTGCAGTCATTTTAACTATGCTCTCAGCCTTTAGCGAACAGAGGGGATCAGGGGCTTGTCAGGCAGTATTTCAGCCTTTTTAAAGGCTTGTCAGGTAGTATTTAAGCCTTTTAGAGGAGATCAGGGGCTTGTCAGGCAGTATTTCAGCCTTTCTCCCTGGCCCCTTGCTGTACATCTAATTATTACTATCATATAATATTTGATTCATATTGACAAGTGATATTAATTTTCAATGGAATGAGTTTTGTTGTTGTTGTGCAGAATTTGTATTTATTGCGAAAGTTTTGGTGATTTGCCGTGTTTTGTGAGTTTCGTTGGTGAATTTGTTTACTTTATTTGTACAATTAATTTACGATTGTGGCACATATTGTATTGTTACTGAGTATTGTATTACTTTTCTATAATATTGTACAGCAGAAATTTTACAAAATAAATAAAAAAAAATAATAAAAAAACACGGTGAACGAAAGTGATCTCTGATTACATCATATCCAGTGCCTTTATTTTCAAAGAAGGTGATAGCAAGGGGGCGAACTCGGGAAGAAAACTGGTAGTCGAACAGAGAAGTTTTTGGAATCGGACACGCTTTTCGGGCATCCGGGACCCTAGATGCGAGGAGAATGAATTTACATGAGGAAACAGGGAAGTACGAAAGAGCGAGTAGCTAGGAAACAGAATGAAGAATGCAATGAGTGAAAGTGTAAGTAAGCCGCACAATAACAGATTTATCTGGCAATAAACAAATTGAAATTACAATTATTCGCATCTGTTTATTCGTGATACATCTGTCATATACTAAGAAGTGTAATAGGATCGAACACAGAGCATACTTTTCATGAAAGCATGTGCTCGTATAATTTTCCGAGCAGATTATGAAAATAAATTTCACAGCATTTTATAACGATGCAATGGAATTAATCAATGAAATAAATAGTCCCCATCAGGGGCGTAGATATAATTTTTTCGGGGAGGAAGGCGAGAAAAAATGGAGATTTTTGAAATCCACCAGGATAAAATAAAAGTTAATGAAAAATAGAAGAAATTAAAGCACTTTTTTTCTAATGTAAGTTGATAAATTTTTATCGAATGAAATGAACGTATTTTTTTTCTAATGTAAGTCGCATTTTAACAAAAAACATAAGAAATCACTTTCAAAAACAAGTACACGCCCTTTTAATAATAATTATGTAAGAGTTCAAATCCTCGACTGTAAGAGGTTTATAAAGGAAGTTCATGCGCATCGAAAACATGACATTTTTTTGTTTTATCATTAAATAAAGATGCTCGAGTGATTACCATAAATTCGAATAAAATTAATAAAAGGTGAGACAAGCCCATTTTTTCTTTGGGTCAACGGGGAAAAGAGTTTCTGTCAAAAGCAGGTCAATTAATGTCTGGCTCACGCTAATTTTTTCGTGCAGCGCAACTAATTTTTCATGCGTGAGCGAGGGTTTTGAAGCATAATTAACATACGAAGAAAAGTTCATTTCTCCTCTTGCCTCTTTAGCATTCCGTCAGGCGCTGCGTCAACGGATTTTTAATGGGTGACCCTATATCGCACGCGAAGCATGCTGTTCGGAAAACAGTCTCTGAAGATATGCGCTCATTAAATTCCATAGCAATTTCTCTATAAAAATGAATTTAGAAAAGGTTGTGGAACTGGGCGGAAACTATTTAATCCAACCTGTTATGATCTAAAAGCCGCTTTGCCTTTTTCTTCCTATGAGGGAAGTAGCTACCGAACTTTTCAGACAGACGACCTCCTGTAATTGCTGGTGACGTCTATGAATTGCATGTCAGTTACGTGGAGTCTTTTACTCAGAGAACATAGCGAATATTAAAATTTCTTTTCTGGTTTCCCAATTTATCTTAATTTATTTCCGCTGCTGGAAGTACGTAATGGGTGATCATGTTAAATTTCTGAACTGGGAAACCTTGTTTTACATCAACAAAGATTCATCAAACTATGAAAAGTTTTTTCTTCTGAACAGAAACGTAAACGAACTCATAAACAAACCGATGAACAAGCGAGCAACTATTCTGATCATTCGGCACCAGTCGTTTGACATGCGGTTTTTAACTGTTCCACGGAGCAACAGATAGCAAAACGTCAATTAGGTTTTATCTTTCTCAAAAAAATGACAGACTTTTACAAATCTTAACTAAAGATACGATTTCTTAAACTAAAAAATGTATCTGAAAGAGAACAAAAATATTCAGCAGACATGCGCGAAATTAAATGATGAAGTGACAGTCTTTTAAATGAGACATAAACCACGATTCCTTTACTCCAAATTCTTCCTGTGAGCGTCGTGCTTTTTTTTTTTTTTTTTTTTTTTTTTTTGTATTTCTCTTAAGAATTTCGCCCAAGCTTCGATTTATACCAACCACCTGCTTCTAAATCAGATTTATGGGTCGGTACAGGGGTGGAGATAAAGACTGGGGAGCCCTGATGGGGGTGAAGGCGCAGTGGGCGAGACCAGAACCAGCAGCAACAGATTCAACATCGCAATTAACAGACTGGCAGTTGGTTGCTCTAGTTACTGAGCTACTTAAATTCCTTCTACCGTTTTTAGGCTCACTTGTGCAGCTGTGTGTTCAATGATAATTGCGGCTGGTGAAGTGAGTTGCTTTTTACATAGGCAAACCAGAGTTAACGTTTTCACCTGCAGTTTTGGTGAAACATGCAAAATCATCATTGTGATACACACATTGCCTTTAAGAAGAAAAAAAAATAATATTTTATTCAAGGAGAAAACGTCTTTATTTTATCGTGCTAAGGACTAGAGCATTTCACCTTTTCTTCATCGAGAGGAAGTTAACGACCCCGGTGAGCATCTAAAACTGTGTAGAGTTCTTGTTCCAGGGAAGGGGAAGAATCACGCCGAAAACATAAATACAACATCCATATTTTAACTTCAGATTCGATCCCACCCCCGGCAGCCGTGTCTTCCACATTCGCCTATTCTTGTTTCACTTGTTCTCGCTACGTCGAAAGTTAATGGGTTCCGCCATTTTAGGCTAGGAAAGAATTCTGGATTCGCTTATTCCTGTTTTGCCTAAAATTTGCACCTGCTAAAGAGGAGGGATTCACCTGGAGCACACTTATCATTTTTCGCCTATTCTTGTTTTGCCTATTCCTGCTACGTCGAATGTTAATGGGACGAGAAAATGGTATTCCATTATTTCGATTAAGCTTTGACGGAGTGATTTAAAAAAAAGATACATCTTTACCGCCCGTGATTTTTTTTTTCTAAAAATAGAAAAAAAAAAGACTTTTTTTTTCCCCGTGAAAAAAAAAAAAAGCTAGTTTTTTCATCCCTAAGGTTCGAAGCTAGTTTTATTTATTTAATCGAGAAATAAAAGCCAAGTAGAAAACAAAGTTGTGCAAAACATTCGTAATTTAAAAAGGATGGGGGATGGATGCTATTACATTATTTCGCACAAGCTTTGACGAAGTGGTTAAAAAAAAGCAAAAAAACTTTACCTCCCGTGAATGTTTTTATGGAAACACTAAATCTTTCGTGCGTTAATGTAGGAGACATCAAATGCTGAGTAAAAAGCAAAAAGGTAGTCGTCAGCGTAATTAAGGTATTTAATGTGTCGTCTAATTAAAATTGAGATAAGCTAAAGTTAGGGGTGGGGGAGGGGTTATGTGGGTGTAAGGCGGAATTCAAGAAAACGTTGATAATGAAAAAGTAAAGAAGAGTAAAGGGTAGAGGGATGTTGATGCAGTGGTAGAAAACAGGTTAAAAGAAAAGGGGGAGTGGGGGAATATTAAAAAAAAGTAGAAGGGGGAATGGAATGAGAAAACAAATAAGGTGTTACGACTTTGGGGTACGGTAATTAATTCGATTAGCTGGTTTTGCAAGAAGCGGGGACAACGTCAATTATTGTGTGGAAAATTAACAGTCAGTGGTTTCCCCATTGTGAAAGAAGAAAAGAGATAAGAGCGACTTTTCTTCGAAGGGAGAAATCTAAAGTGGAACATGGGTCGTTCGGGGTGGGGAACACAATGCGTCGTCCCCTAAGTGCGTGTCGGTCAAGTTGGGTGGCCGTGTAAATGTGTGAGATGGTGGGAGGTTTGGAGCAACCGTTAAAGTGTCACCAGATCGGAAAACTTATGGCGTTTGCTAATCCGAACATTAGCAGGACAACGAAGTGTTAGTTAAGTTATATGTTTCCGTACTTATCGGTGAGCGGACCCACCACATATTCCGAATGCAGAGGCATGCATTTCTTACCTCTTCATCGCGTCGAATGCTTTTAGGAAGCAATCAGACCGACAAGAGAATTACAACAGACCCCTAACGAAATTTGTTGACGAAATGTGAACAAGCAAAAAAAGATTAGTCCGGAACAAGCTCGTGAAGGGAGCTGGACTCCTGCGGGACCAAGGAGATCCCGCAGAGCAGTATTTTTTTGCGGCGGAAGAAATGCTTCTGCCCGAAGTCGGCCAGCTATACAAAGAGCGGCCGGGCTGTTGATGTTACCGCGAGGAAATAGAAGGGAGGAAGATACCTCTTTTCCTGGTGCTAATTGCACGTAAGAGAAAGCCAGCAGCATCCCGGAGGTCACACGAAGTGATGCAATTGCAGCCCCGAATGACTGAGGTGCACGACCGGTGATGTAAGGAGAATCACCGTTGGACAGACGGACGGATCAGCTGGGACGAACAGACGGACGGATCCTGCTATCATGTCAGCGGCTTCGTTCCACCTCGACATTGGTGCGCATAGATACGTACGTGATCATGCAAGTGAATGAACAAGGGTATGTGCACGAGAGTAAGTGGGAGATTTGGTTCAACTCCCCATTCCATTGGTCATACTGTGCGCTCCGAAATGGGCGTGTCGTCACACAGGTGCGCTTCCAAAGCCAAAATAGTGAGTGCATCAAACATAAGTGAGTGCACCATATATGGATACCCGAGGAAAAGCTGCATATCTGTAAGTACTGAATTTATGTATGCATGCCAGTTGTGAAATAATTGGCTCCGGTCAGCCAATAGACTTTCTTCGACTGAGAACTGTTTTTAAAGCCGGACAGTGAATAATCATGCGAACAAATAATCATTGACTTTAATGATAAATTCAGCCCATGAGCTATCCAAAAAGGAGCGAGTCTATTTGACGCCCCTCCTTCACCATCCTCTGTATATAGACGCCTTCATCATTATCTTCATATTTTATTTTTAATTGATTAAATGTCTGTTGTCTCGTGCCAGTCCTGAAGTTGCATGAATAATTAACGAGTGTCGGAATAATTTCTTGGTTTTAATTGGCTACATTGCAGGCTAAATTCTTTTCACCAGTACATATGATTTCGGCGAAAAAGGAGCTCACAAATATTTATTCTAAATTCTAATGTCTACCTCCGGGTCGTCAGCCATTGCCTGACATCCTGACATCTAAATTCTTAAAGGTAATTTTATTCGATAGTCTGGCGCCCCGGAGCGTAGCAAAGGAATCCAAAGGTCTCAGGGAGGTGGGGAAGTCTGATGGTATATATATATATATATATAATATTTGACGGGGGAGGAGTGGAATAGTAAGAGTCGTAGTGATCAATTAATGGATTTTTCCTTGGCAAGGGAAAGGTAATAAGAACATCATCATTGCTGCATTGAGCAAAATATTTGTATATTAAGATGCTTTCCGCGTATCTGTGTTGGTTTTCAGTTCCATGAGTTGAATTGATGTTAAATGAATATTATAGGAAGCCCTTGGGTGCGGCTCTACAGAAAATTTAAATTTCCACAAAATTCGCCAGATTTCTCTTAGGAGTAAATAGTTTAATATTTATTTTTAATTATCCATAGCATTTTTTTCCATATTTTAGAATCCTAGAGTTATGACCAAAGAAAAAAATGCGTATGTATTGTTGGTTGGTTGGTTATTAATCCCCCTCCCCCACCGGGCACTACTTATGCTGCACTAGGTGCTAAATGGTCAGGGCCAGCCCTGGGGAATGGGGGGTTAGATTTGTTCATGACGAGGAGTCTCTACCCCGGGTCCATCTGCTTAACGTGACTTCGGAACCACAACGGATATTTAGTGGTCAGCGGGACTTGAACCCAAGACTACAATTCCCAAGCCGATTACTGATGCTACCTACAGCTGGGCCACCACATATATGTTGTTTTAGGTCAATTAATATTGTTGTTTTTCTGCGATTTATTCCATCATAATAAAAAATTGAGTTCCTGAAGAGTTTATTATTTATTTTTGATTTCCCTATATATTTAATTTTATTAGACTGTAAACTCATTGTTAATTTAAAAATTTAAATTTTGCGTTTTCAAAAGGTGGTAATATTTAAAAAATGTAGTCATCTATAAATTTACAAAAATCAGCAATTTCTAAAAATTTTTAATCAAGCAACTTAGTTTATCGTGGACCATAATATAACATAGACGGCATTTAATATCTGTTTTTTCATTCCCATAGAAAATTCAATTTGTATTGCTGTACTTGTTAAATTAAATGTCTTTGTTGTTGGTAAATGACACCCCAGAACATCAGCTATTTACAGTTGCATAAATTTGCATAAAAATACATTCATCGAAGACAACACATCCCACTTATACTGCCCCCGCCCACCCCCCACCCCAGGATGGATACTTTTCCCTCGGACTTTTTTTCGTTGGACTTTCTGTCCTGGACTTATTCTTTGTTGGACTTCCAATCTTAGACTTTTTTCTTTTTTCACAGATTGCCATTTTCACTACAGCCATCTCATATGCACAAAAATAACTGGCGAATTACCTTTATCAGCTAGAAGAATGACGATATACTTGTCAGAATTTAATTCACTGGCTTCTTCCCCATATAGTTCTGTAGTCTTGGCCTTTAAACCGAAAAGGTGAACAATTATATCATGGTTTCTTTTGCTATTTACTCTTTACTCAGCATTTTATATCTCCTACATTACCGCACGAAAGATTCAGTGTTTCGATCAAAAAAAAAAAAAAATTGACGGGAGGTAAAAATGTATTTTTTTTAATCACTCCGTCAAAGCTTAAGCAAAATAATGTAATAGCATTTTCTTGCCCCATTAATTTTTGACGTAGCAGTAATAGGCAAAGCAAGAATAGGCGAAAAAGGAAGTTTGCTCCAGGTGAATCCCTCTCCTCTAGCAGGTGAAAGTTTTATGTGAGACAGGAATAGGCGAATCCAGAAATCTTTCTTCGCCTAAATGGCGGATCCCGGTAATAGGCGAAATAAAAATAGACGAATGTGGAGGTAACATCTGGCAGCATGAGAAGTCTGAGGCCTACGCCCTAGACTACTCGGCCACAGCGCCTTTCCTAGAGGCCGAACGGTCCGAGTCGTTGTCCAAGCTGTGCCTGGATTCTGGCTTCGGATAAGGCAAAAGTGGTGTGCTTGTCCGAGGACTCTGACTTTTTCCCTTTCCAGGAGCTACATAGTAACCCAAATTTTGGAACGCGTGACCTTTTGCAGCATCAGATGCTAATGGGAGTCGATAAACAACTACATAGGCAAAAAGAAATTTTACATATACGAAGGCCTACAGCATAAAATTTATATGAGCATATATATTTCATATATATGCTCATATGACAAGAGGAAAGTCTGTACACTGGTATACTAAGAACTATAGAACGAAGTCTGTTAATCGGCATGCTGAGAACTAATTTGTGAATTGGCTTACTAAGAACTACAGTAGTATGTGCACTGGCATACTGAGAACTATACCTACAACAAAGTCTGTGCATTGACATACTAAGAACTAGAACGATGTGTGCGAATTTGCATCCTGAGTACTGGAACGAAAACTGTGCGTTGGAACACTGGAAACTGATACAAAGTCTGTGCATCGGCATACCAAGAACTAGGATTGGGGTTTAACGACCACCGTGAGCAACTCAAATGTGCTATAAGCAGTCACCCGTCCTTAATTTAGAGCCACTGGTTCCAGGGAAGAGATAGAGCCAGTGCCGTATAAGACAAACACAACATCCATGCCTCAAAAGATTCGGACCCGCACTCAACTCGGGCGAATAGGCATTCTAAGGAATACGATAAGATCCTGAATTAGGCATATTAAAGACTAGAACGAAGTCTTTATTTAGGCATACTAAGGATTAAAATGAAATCTTTGTTCAAGCGTACTAAACGCTAAATTAAAGTACATTTTAAAGGACTTTTTCGTCTTCTGCATAAATGCAACACTTTTGCGTTCCAGAAGATTATGCAAAGGAAATGTTTTCTTTGTACGTGCTATTTGGAAGACATCCATAATTTTCAGCTAAATTTAAAAAGACATTAGTATCTTTTTAAATTTTTGAATAAGAGCTCCTTTCCAAATGTATGCAAAATTGAAAGAAATTGAAGACCTTAAGATTCACTCATTTGTTGATTTCCTGTGTTAGTTTTAAAACTGCAAAGACCTTATTGATTTAAAATGAAGTCAGCGACTCACATAAAGTATTATAATTAATACAGTAACCCATGCTGTGCACAATTAATAGGAACTCCAAAACGAATGTCGAGTTCGAGTTCCAGTTAAACCTTTGAAATGTTTTAACCCAACAAACGAAAATAAGCACCTCAAATGTTACAGAAGAAAAAATGGGAACTAGTTGTGAGTGTTCAGATACAACTGAAACAAAGTAGCTTTCCGATAGACGACGTTGCACTTTGTTAAGCGGAAAATGGTAAATTATTTATATGTTACGGTCAACCGTGCTTTGGCGTATGTCATATTCAGATAAGACGAATGCTAAAAGAGAAAAAAATTACAACATAGTTAGTTCAGGGTTGCCTTTGTCCATAAAACTGATTGATCGCTTTTCTGCTCTGTTGACTTCGACTGTGCTCATCAGCAACTTAAGTAACCTGACTTCGTTTTTCTTTTTTGTACCCTAAGGACAATGAAACTATGATATAAGTCCATTTCTTTGTATCTGTTCAATACGTGATGCAATGCTACAAGGATGCACGTGACTGAACGCAGATGTTAATCTTTTAACTGATTTTAATGCTAAATGAGATTGCACTTAGAATGCTTTGAGGAGGGGCTATCTATCTCAGCGTTCGCCTGTCAGTCCATCTACTTATTTTTTTATTCACAGACGTCAACTACGTGGATACTCCGGGACTCAGGCACTCACTGAAATCCTCCAATGGGTGCGAGGCCCCCGTTAAGACATTAGTAAGAATATATATGCTAAAAACAATTCATAAACTATAAACTAAGAATTTTGGAATTTTTACGAGTAAACGCTTTGATTTTGTGTTCCTTTCAGTACTTTTATAAAATTACTATTTCCAACGCAAACTGCATACGAACATATATGTTACAACAGCTGATAATATATCAGCGTATTATATTTATTTTAGTAAATATAATAGTATATAATAATAATAATAATAATAAAAAATATATATTATATTTATTTTACTAAATATAATAACATATCAGCGTTTCTTGAGCTCAAAGACGATAATCGTCACAAGACGATTAAAATATATAATCGTCTTGTGACGATTATACAGTATATCATTAAGATAATTAAACTAGGCATGTACGCATATTTTAAAGTTTATGCTTACCACAATAAAACTAGATCGTATTTTAATGCAAATGTGCCTGTGAAAAGAAACCTCCACATTTTATATACCAATTCGGTCTTTGTTTTAGGATGAATAGTTAATTTTAAGGTCAGAAAATTCAATTTCGAATACTGATTCTGCTTCAGTGGACGTCAAGATGTACAGATTAAACAAATTAGCGGAGCCGTTCGCCTGTAATTCATAAAATTCCTGAAAATTTAAGAAGTTTTTGTAAAGCGCTAACAAAACAGATGATCTAAAATCCGTTTAATATCATTTTTTTAAAGTTTTTCCATTCCTGTAGTAGTGGCGATATATCAAATAATTTTAAATGGAATTTAAAATTCGTGAAAATTCTGATTAATATATTCTTTGACTATTTGAAATGTGCTATTGTAAAGTCCCTGCGTTGAAAGACCAAATTTGAAAGTAAAAGGTCAAAAAAGAGTGAGAGAATGACTCCAACTAAAGGATGAAACCCATTTTTTTTTTTTTTTTTTTTTTTGAGCTTCATTCGTTTTCGCGCTTTTGGAGAGTTCAAAAACGTTCTCTAAAACTCCTGAAAAAACTTTCAAATTAAAAATACGAAGAATGACCCCAACTAAAGGGTATATAAAAGAAAAAAAAATTTTTTTTAAAGCTTCGCTCGGAATCGCGCTTGGAGAGTTCAAAAAAGTTATCTAAAACCGCTAGTTTAAAATTTAAAAGAGATACATTCGAGCTATTCATGAACATAACGTGCTTACTTTTATTACTTCCAGTACATAAACTTTGTCCCCCATCCTCTTTATCTAGGTTAGCATTTATAATATTTACGGCCCTGCTTGAATTTCACGTTGCGAGCTCCTGCACCCATTGGATGTTTGAAAAATTCGGCGCCTGTGTTTTTAAACTAAGTAACTTAGAATTTCCTTTACTGTGAGAATACTTTTGACAAAAGAAGAATGGAACTAAAAAAAAAAAACACAAAAAAAAACTCAGCATTCCGGAAAAAATTCTCTTTTAGAAAGGAATTTGGGAAGGACTGTTTAAATACTCCATTGAGTATCGATGCTAAAAAGAATGAATCGACGTCCTTAATTTAGGTTTGCTGACTTCAGGTAAAGAAGGCGGAGTTCAAACCGTACGAACGTACATGCCTAGTTTAAACCCACTACTGTCTTAATCGCATTATCATCAACAGACTCCAGAACCACAAGACACCATATACACTGCACAAAATACGTAATTAGGGGAGCATGTGACTTTGGTGACATTATGTGAGCCAATCGTGTGATATCTTGTCGAAACGTGGAAAACTCGAGTCGAGTATGACGTAGACAGCCGAATCATGCATTTCCTTATGCAAATTAGTGTATGCGACGTCAGAATGCACAAATCACAGATTGGGATAAAACCGAAGATTTACTAGGAGCTCCTTTATTCTGTCGCACTTATAGTGACACTTCATTTCTTGAAATCTTTGGGGGTTTTTTTGTTGTTTTTTTTTATTGGAGGTTTAACGGCCACCATGAGCAACTCAATGGGCTATAAGGAGTCGCCCGTCCCTAATTTAGGGTCACTGGTTCCAGGGAAGGGAGAGAGCCAGTGCCGTAAGACAAACACAACATCCATGCCTCACGGGATTCGAACCCGGACCCCGTTCGGACGAATGATCAGAGGCCGCTTAGACCACTGCGCCACCGGGGCGGCCAAAAATCTTTGTTTCGAATGATGTCTCAACAGCATGATTCACCGTCACCTACTGCGTGGAGAGTTATTGGCATGCTGGGAGCAGGCCAGACACAGCTGATGGTAGCAGAAGCTATTGAAGGGTCACGAAATGTCTGTGAGGATCTGAGCGGACGAGAGGCGTCTATAAATATTTAAATATGTTTTATGTGTATTCAATTGATGTTTTATTCAAATTTGCCTTATAGTGATGAATATTATTTTTTTTTGTGTGTGTGTGTATGTGTATATGTTCAGGTAAGGGCAGTGTAAGATATATTTTATGAAAACGGACAATTTATTCTTATAAAACACTGATGGACATTTTGTGAAACTTCTCTTAAAAGACGCCATGTTCGTTCGGACTGTTTAAGACAGTCCTTGTTAAATACAAAGGAAATGTTCTGTAGTCCTTTTTACATGCTTGGAGGCGGAACCAAAGTGACATTCGCTGCGAGGTGTCAAGAATGCGACCCCCCAAAAAGGCGGAGTGGTTCGCGAGGTGAGAGAGAAGAAGGACATTCGAAGTTGCTAAGAGGAGAAGAAAGCTTTTTTTTTTTTTTTTTCTGCGGATGGTCACCGCGTGAACGTCAAATTGTACAGATGTACATACTTCCTGTAAATAGAATTGTTTCCCAACATTCAATAAATGTTTACAGTCTCACCTAGTATTTCCCCTATGGGCCAGCTTCATCCATTCTACTGTAAAGGATAAAACGAACCGAAAATATTGGGCCTGCCAAGAGAAATAAATGCCTGGAACACAAAGCTCGCTGCATCACAATGTCATTTCTAGACTGTGGACACGATTCCAGGATAACGGAAGTGTTTGAGGAAGGCGAAATCAAGGCTTTTCACGAGCAACCACAGCAAGGGACGACCGTTATCTATTGTTAACATCCCGTCGCAACAGACGGAAAAGTGCTACTCAGATCCTGCCAGAGCTCCTCGTGTCAACAGGGCGCAGGTTGTCAACTGAAGCTATCCGCAATCGCCGTCACCTAGGAGGCCTTTATGGAAGTGGACCAATCATATGCATCTCTTTTACCACACAACATCGTACGACCATCAGAAACTCGGCTCAGGAACATCATGGTTAGGGACACGGCGAGTGGAATCAAGTCGAAATTCAACCTGGAGTCTGACAACCGACGAGTTCTTATGTGAAGGGAATCCGGCTCACGAAATAACACCACATTACGGCGGACATGGATTGATGATCTGAAGAGGCATAAGTATCGGTGGACGTACAGACCTGTACGTCATCCGAAACGACAGTCTGAAGTGACGGCCTAGAGAAAGAAGAGATTCTAAGACCTCCAAGAGCGTCCCAGACATGCTCAATTGGATTTAAGGCAGGGGAGCATGCTGACTACTGTTGTCGTGCCGTATGCTGCAGCCGTTGGTGATTAGTTCCATTCGAGAGGAGGGAATCGAGCGTATGGAGTAGTCAGCATGCTCCCCTGCCTTAAATCCAATTGACCCTGTCTGGGACGCACTTGGCAGACGCATTGTAGCTCGCCCGGCACCTCCATTGACTCTTCGTGAACTGAAGATTGCCTTCATTGAGGAGTGGCAAAGTTACCCAATAAACCTCCTCGAAAACCTCATCAATTCAATGTCACACAGGTGTGCAGCAGTCTTAGCCGTTCGGGGGAACCACACACCCTACTAGAGGTCAGTTAAAATGTCATTTCATTCATTTCATTTCATTTATTCATTTTTCAGTTGACACATATTACAGTTCAAAATACAAACAATATAATCAATTACAAAAAATGTAGCAACCAGGAGGAGGAGGGAAAAGGCCTTTAGGGCTGACATAGCCCTCCTACCCCTAGTACTGAAAAGAAAAAAAAAAGACACAAACAACAAAGAACAATACAAAAGACAAGTCAGAGGCATATTGAATATAACTGAAAGATTAAATAAATACATAAGTGCATATAGATACAAGGTCTATCCATAAGCCGTGAAATCAATCCAGCGACCAGCTCAGGTCAATTTCATATTAATTGAGAGACTTGTTCATAAGGTGCTGTTTGAATTTTTTTTAAATAGGTCAAAATTGTTAATAGATGTTATGTCACAAGGCAAAGAGTTCCAAAGTTTTGGACCCGAATAGTTTATATTAATTTTAATTGTTTCTGTCCGAGGGAAATTAGGTATGAGTGTTGATTGATTCCTGGTTTCATAACTATGAGTACGAATATTTAATGATATTAATGATATTAAGCCATGGTATAAATCATTTTTAATTCTTCTGAACATTATTTTACCAAGATTATAGTCAAATAGTTGTTTTAGTGTAAGTATATTATATTTATTGGGATTTACTTCTGACCCAAAGATAAGATTAGGTATAGAATTATTAAGAGTTTTTAGGTCTATTAATCTTATGCATCTATTCTGTAATACCTGTATTTTTTTAAGTTATATTGTGTTGTCTGCCCCCATGTTAGTATACAGTAATTTATATGCGTTTGTATTAGTGCGTAGTATAACAATATCATTATTTTAAGGGACAAATTTATCATAATCTTACTAAATATCCCAATGTTTCTAGATAATATATTAGTCAAGTTGTCAATATGCATATTCCATTTCAAATCATTTCGAATCAATACTCCCAAGTAAGAATGACTATTCACAAAATCAATTTTAGCTCCATTCAAGACCACCAAGTCACTCATAGATTGTAGTATTTGTAGTTTAGAAAAGATCATAGCCTTGGTCTTGTTTACATTAATAATTAATTCATTGTTATTTAACCAATTTGTCACCAACACAAGTTGTGCATTTATTCTAGATGAAGATCTAAAGTATTATTACCCTTGAATAAGATTGTTGTTGTACAGATATGCATATTGTTGTACAGTAAGTATATCGCATCAAGTGCATTAAATGATAGTGTTGCATAAAAATTCGTTAATGTGTCTTTTTTTAGCCATATTACTGAATATTCTTCTATATCTTACATAAAAATAATATTTTATATTCAAGCGCACCAGTCGCACTTGATTTTCCTTACAATATCTTTTGCCCCTTAACTCTTTTGCGCAGTGTAGAAAATTGCCAAGGTGAGGGGTGGGAGGTAATGTGTTCATGGACGCTTAGTAAAGTGATCAAACGGAGCCCTTTGTGAAAGCTTACCATTGTTTGATTGAATTACATTTTTTTCTAAATCTACCATTCACAAAGGAAAATATCGTGAGAAATATAAATATACATTTCGGTCACATGATTTTGCTTATATTTTTCAGTTTTGACGCAGAGTTATAGTAGGAAAAAATATAAATATTTCTTTCTCTCAAAATTCTGCTGCAGGGAAAATACAAGAAAAATCTTACGAATACTTACTAGCATCCTTACTCGAAATACTTTTTAATCCATTACCTGGTAACCGAGATCACAAAACATAAAAAAAAAATGCTTCCCTTTCCTGTAAATCATCTCGAAAAAAATTTCCTCAAGGAAAATATCTCACAGCGTGAAAAATGGTGATCAAGATAACCTTTGTTGCATACGAAAGCGGGTTTTGCTGCCGTCTGAAAACAAAGATATCGTGTCTATCAAAAAGAAAAAACAGTCAAAGTATCCCTTTCTTTCATAAGAAAAACAACTAGCTATTGGTGGTCACTACTTTGGTACTTACATTCTGCTTGGAGGTTTGACGACCACTCTGAGCAACTCGACCTCCCGTCCCTAATTCAGAGCCACTGGTCCAGGGAAAGAGCCATAGCCGTAAGACAAACACAACATCTATGCTGCAACAAGATTCGAACCTGGACCCATATAGGATGAAAGGTCAGAAGCCAGCACTTAGCTCACTGCGCCACCGAGGCAGCTACAGAATGCTGTTTGAGCACATATTAAGCACATGTTGTATGTAGGCTTTGTGGGACCAACAGACAGGGAAAATACTGCTTCGTGTTAAGCAAGTTCTTGGATGGCGGTGTTCGAGCTTTTGCGAGAACCGTAGGAAGAAATTCGTATTCACACTCCTCTGCATTGGTCGTTGTCGTTTCACTCACATCTTGCTGGGTGACAATACTGTTCCTACGCGTATGTGTCAGACGTGATCTTTGACTATTGTTCACGTAGAGTGGGTATCAGTCGTCTTTTATATCATGAACATGCTCGTTTTCTTCTTTTACCAAATATTCCTGAACGACTTAGAATCCCTGGGGCATCATTTAACTCTTGAACCGGCTGAAACGAATTAACTCGGGTTAGCATAATGGGCTGAAATCCATTCGAAATTTCTGTCTAAGAAGGGTGTCAAGCTCTACTAGAACAAGTGAACGCGCGAATCAGAAAACGTTGCTTTTCCCTTAGATTTTTTATTCAGGGTGCTCATTGAGGGGTCGATTGATCCTAACCCTTCCTGAATAATTACCTGCTAAAGAAGCTATACCAATGGCAATGAATCTAAGAAAGGAGAGAGGAGATGTTTGAGGGCTTTTTTCTGCCAGTGACATGATGATCCTGTCAAGAAGACTAGCCCAAGCCCCATCGTGCCTTGGGTCTGGGAACACAATGTACTGGACTTGAAGGAAGCGCTTATCACGTGTGACAGAATCATGACCGGTACTGCTGAGATGAAAAGAAAGGAATTGTTTTGATGCAGCTTAAATGACAGAATTATGACCGGTGCTGCTGAGATTAGAAGAAAGGAACTGCTTGATGTAGCTTAAAGATAGAATTATGACCGGTACTACTGAGATGAGAAGGAAAGGAATTGTTTTGATGTAGCTTAAATGACAGAATTATGACCGATACTGCTGAGATGAGAAGAAAGGAACTGCTTGATGTAGCTTAAAGATAGAATTAGGACCGGTACTGCTGAGATGAGAAGGAAAGGAATTGTTTTGATGTAGCTTAAATGACAGAATTATGACCGATACTGCTGAGATGAGAAGAAAGGAACTGCTTGATGTAGCTTAAAGATAGAATTATGACCGGTACTGCTGAGATGAGAAGGAAAAGAATTGTTTTGATGTAGCTTAAATGACAGAATTATGACCGATACTGCTGAGATGAGAAGAAAGGAACTGCTTGATGTAGCTTAAAGATAGAATTATGACCGGTACTGCTGAGATGAGAAGGAAAGGAATTGTTTTGATGTAGCTTAAATGACAGAATTATGGCCGGTGCTGCTGAGACAAAAAGAAAGAAACTGTTTTGATGTAACTTAAATGGCAGAATTATGCCTGAAACGAGAAGAAAGGAATCCTGTTGATTAGCTTAAATGACAGAATTATGACAGGTACTGCTGAGATGAGAAGAAAGGAGCTGTTTTGATGTAGCTTAAAGATAGAATCATGACCAGTACTGCTGAGATGAGAAGAAAGGAATTGTTTTGATGTAGTTTCGCAAAATCCCGCCACTGTGTGCACATTTTTGTTTGGAGAGCACATTAGATTTTTGGTACCATTTGGTTCAGGTACATCGACCGTTTAAAGGGTTGAACGACTAGTCTGATTATGGACGCCCATAGCTTAGTTTTCAGGAAGAAGCAAAACAGAAATTGTAGATACGAATAACATATTAATAAACAAACACCATATGCAGATTTCCCTGTGCCTTCTTGTTATCCAACCATACTCTCAACACGTAAATTTAATTGGAAATCAGAAGACCCAGAAACTACATAAAAAATATGGATAAAGGAAATTAGACAGCATGTTAGGACAATAAGAATATTTCTTTGTCGTTATTTGGATCATTTTGGCGACTTGTGTCACATGCGTCACGAAACCCGAGAGATCACTCAGTTAGTCACAAGAATGAAACAATACCCTCAAGACAAATTTCTGGGAAACACTTCGAGTGATCTTTGTCCAGTAGTGAATAGCTGTGCAGATGATAATATATTTTTTCATTTCTTTGTCCTTCATACTTTCCCATACTGTACGTACAGTATGTACACCAGTGGCGTATCTTAGGTCCAAGACCTGGGCTATCTCATCCGTCCCCCTCCCCGTTCTCAGTATGTTTGTTTTTTTTTTAATTGCAAAGTTTATTTTTCAGTTATTAAGTAGTAATTTTTCAAAAATTTAGGTACATGCTATTGCTAACATAATACCATATAATTATGAAGATTAGGATTTTATCGATTTATCTTTTGAATACTTTATTTGTATATGAACTCCATTCTTCTTTCCTTTTTGTGTGAACTTGAGTGTTACGTTTTCATAAAACGTTTCTTCCGAGTACTTTTTCATATTTGAAAAGAATGGGTTTCTCCATTGACAAAACAGCCAAGTTTCTCAAGTGTACATGTCCTTGTGTGGCTCTAAGATATGTCTTGATTCTTTCTAATGCAGAAAAACTTATTTTGGTGGTTGCGGTTGTTGATGGAAACTTTAATATTAGGTCTGCTAATTTGTACACCTCACTAAACTCTGTCTAATTTATTCAATTTCATGTAACAAGTAACGTCTCTTGCTGATTTCAGTTTGTATTCATTTAGGGAATAAAACACCTTCAGTTCATTTTTTAGTCGAACTGTTTCAAAATTTGAAGCATAGATTCTTTAAGTTCTGACAGTAGATGTTCAGGAAAGCTTTCACAAAATTTATCAAAACTGTTCGAATCCAACAAAGCTATAAAATTAAGATATAATATTACTGATTTTAATTCACTGACACTTCACACAACTGAAACACCTCTCGCGAAACACGTGCTGTTACGGGCGGGAGCATGCGAGTGACTAATGTAGTCTTAAGTCCTTTTTCTGAGCGAGCCGTTGCCCGATGGCCCATTCACCCTTCACCCGCTCATTCGTGTTGTCATGGAAACGGTAACTGGCGATCGTATCGAAAGTCTTCGAATCACACAGCGAAGACTTGTAGAGCTGGTGGAGTTACGATGACACCATCCCTCCACTAGGGGCCTCGTTGGTCTTCGCTCTCTAGACTGATTCTCTTACTCAAAAGAAGCGAATCCGCACGTGTTTTTTTTCGCAACGAAAGCATCGACATGTCTTAATACCGATGGTAACTGACTTTTATTTATCTAATTGTCTTTTATTTGTGCATTCTCTGGACTTCGCAGCTAGCCTAGCTAGCCTCAAATATACGCCACTGATGAACACTGTTCTCCAACATGCAGGGGAATATTACTTTATTATACTTTCTACTGTAAATTTCCGCTTTTCCTACTTAAAGTCTCCAACGTTTTCCTTATTTTGACCAGGACTACGTCTAACTCCGCGGATAGGCAAAAGCAAGTGATGAGGAATGTAAGAAGTCCAAGAAGACAGAGTACCACGTTGGGTAATTCATGTATCGATCTCCTTTGTGTTCGCAATGTGACCAGCATTATTTGTAAAAATTATGTAAACTACTTTTCATATCATAGACCTGTGTTGGCTATAACAAATTAAATAAACGCTTTGAAACCATACTTGACTAGCTCATTTCAACTCTCCGATCTGTAAGTCGTAGTCCTGCGTTCCAAACTGACGGCTCAATCAAAACTGAGCCTACCTGTATTTATTTTTCTTTCTGCATAGACGGTGTAGACGCTCATCAAAAACTTTTGCAGAAAAATTATCAATCAATACATTAAAAACATACACCGACTTTGCACGATAGGGACCTTAACGTCATACCGAAGCATATTAGGGTATATGCCACAGCATTATCAAGACGTGATAACCATATATTCCGAAATGCCGAAAGGAAGAAGTTACTGTGTGCCGTCCAAAGCAAGAGATCTTACATTGACCACCTTCACCGTAAGTGCTATATTTATTACCAGACTTTGTCTAAGTGTGAACACCCCATTGTAATGGACCATGTTCTTACCATCACGGAAGCGGTAACTGAACATACTGTCAGCTCCATAGTTAAAACTCAAGTTGGAAAACTAAGGCTTCTTGTTGACTTTTGAAGTTAGCAGCAGACCAACACGAAAACAACGAAATTCTTGTCGGGTTAACCATAATTCCAATGTTGTCAATCTAAGTGACTATGAGCCGAACCCCATACAGAACAGAGCTCTTGAAAAAGGACCACAATTTGCTTACCCTGAGCATAACCCCAATGTTTTTAATGTTATACCGCAAACTGAGGCAATTATCAAAAGACTTCCAGAGAATGAAAGGGCTATGCCAGAGTACAGATTGACAAATGTCTGCGAAAAAGCAATAGGGAACAACAATCCAACATGGGTAAACTACACAAAGAATAAAAATGTCAACTGAAGTTAATTCGAAATAATGACGAAATTTCCATTTTGGCAGCTGATAAAGCACACCAAACAGTTGTGACGTACCTGCCAGCAGGACGCACATGACATAAAGGCAGATAGCAGTCAGAACGAACGTCCGCGTAGCTCAATTGGTAGAGCGACTTATTCCGGAATGAGAGGACCCGGGTTCGAGCCCCGGCGTGGACAAAAATGACAGAGAAATTTACTTCGTTATACAGTACTATTGAATAGAACAACATATCCGGATAAGATGCTTGAAGCCATTTCATCTATTCCGTACACTGTGGTAGAGCGGGATCCCACAAAAGCAACTTGTTCAGCACTTTCCAGATTAAAAAAAAAAGCTCATTTATTCCCACGAAACCACCCGGCTGTCGTGTACCCGATACTTTTGGGCGTCTAAAACTACATAAGGAGGGGCATCCTATTAGGCGTGATCGCGGGTTATGTCAACCCGACTCGACCCCTTGAAGAAGCTCTTGCTCAGTGCTTAGCAAATTTTGCTGTGAACTCCCCTTATTCAGTGAAAAGTTCCGCTGTAGCAATTGAAAGATTTAGAATGTTTCAGCCACAGTCTAAACCTTTCACCCTTGTCTCCCTAGGTGTTGTTTCATTGTACCCTAATGTACCAGTGGACGCCACCCACCCATCTCATCATTGAGGATAAACTTGCTGAGTCCCAAGTCCCCACATCTGAAATTTCAGCCGTTATGAACGCTCTCCAATTAGTTAAACAGCGTTCATACTTAAAATTCGATAATCGAATCTACAAGCAAGTGGAGGGCTCACCCATGGGTTCTCCACTTTCAGCCGTACTCGCAGAAATTCTGCTTCAACACATTGAGAACAAAGTTCTCAATGAGTTTCCCCTTCCCCCAGTTTGAATATCAGGTACGTCGACGACGTCCTTGTATTTTGGCCTCATACACAGGATGATTTAGCTAAGTTCGCCGACGCGCTTTTATCTGTTTTCCCTCTATATCGGGCTCACGATAGAAACTGAATCTAACCACTCTCTGCCATTCTTGGAATTCCGAATCACCCGTAACCCAGTAACATGTAATCTATCTTACTCGGTTTATCAAAAACCTACTGCTAGCAATAGTCTAATCCCATTTAACTCCTCACACCCATTACCACGTAAGCTATCAGCCATCAACTTTTTAATCGGAAGAGCTTTTACGCATTCGTCTGCTGACAGCTTGCTTAAATCTAAAATAGATTTCATTTTTGATTTAGCTGCCAAACATTGGATATCCTAAATACATGATTAACCGAGTCTATCGAAGAATCTCAAATCTCAAATGATAGATCTACGTGTTTGATCAAAGACCAAAAATCAGCAAAACGTTTTGTTGGTACAATGGAGCAGTACCCAAGCATTACTAATGTACTGACACGCACTTGTATGAAGTATGATACTCATTTTGGCATTAGATCCAGAAATCTATTCTCACGTGTCAAAAAAGACAGAGAACAACCTGATATATTGGGGGAATGGGGTGTGTATAATATATCATTAATAGATGTTTCCAATGGTGAGCACGCAAGCAACTATATGGGCTCTACAAAACGTGGCCTTGAGACTCAAATGCAGAAACATAAAAACGACATTCGCGTTAAACACAGTAACACAGCGCTCGCCAGAAATGTAGCACAAGAAACTGTCCAACCAGATTGGAACAACATTAAGTAGCTACATACCCCCGCATCAGTATACTCGTTGCATATAACTGAAAGTTTACACATCGAAGACTTCGGGGACGGCTGCTGTAACGGCAACTCCCCAATTAACTTACCCAGGATTTGGAAACGACTCATTACATCTATGAACTGACATAATATTTCTTGTTAAATATGTGAACTATGACAAATACATATATTCCGTATATTTTTGCACATTGTTTATCATATTCCCACAAGGACCTCGCCTAATTTGTGATTTAGCCATGAAATGATGGCAACAGTACGACACCCTTGCGACGCTGGTCCATACCTGGCACCTCATCATACCCAGATGTATATATGGGAGCACTCCTGCATCTGAAGACGGGTACGAATGTCGATCCGAAAGTGCTTATGGGTTTTTAATCTTTTTACTATGTAAATATCTATCATCTTTTAAAATTTAACTATCATGCAAAAACGGTGTATGTTTTTAATGTATTGTATATGCACGAAATTTTCATTAGTACTAATTATCAATCAGAATTCAGCACCGCTTACCAGTGGTGTTATCGCAAAATTCTTTGTAGGGCCATGGTCCGATTTTCAGGGGATGGCAATTGTCCCCTTATATGGACACCCACGAGTCTGATGTGTCTTCTACACTGTCCTTTTGACGGGTCTTTCAGTTTGTGAAGCCTGTCGTTTTTGTGTCGGCCATTTAAACAGTTTTATGTAGTGTCCGTGCATGTTGTCTTGTTCGTGTTTTTTTCCCCGTTATCGTTAGATGTTATATTTTTCTTTCACTTTTCATAATTCACCATGATTGTATCTCTTTAGCTCACTCAGATCTTTGAACCGCTAAAATCAATAAACCAAACCAAACTAAGCACAGCAACAAGTTGATCAGAACCGAGTGCTTTCTTGTTTTAAGAGCTTAAAAACGGACATACATGTTCAGCGCCGAATATTCGGATTGCTCGGAACCGAGTGCAGTTCTGACATTAAAAATTCTATTAATGGAGTAGCAATTATAGAATCAACTTTCGAAAATATTGAAATTAACGTTCAATCACGGTACCGCTGTGCGTAATAACGCTCTTTTAAGGACATGCTAAGCATACATCCTTTGCTGATTTTCATTTCAATGCATTGTTGTTTAGATTTTTTGCAGCTCGCATTCAGCTAAGAAATGCACAGAAGATTTGTGCTCTGATGCAGACATTCTTTTTTCTTGAACCCATGTCAGGTAGTCTTCTAAGTAAGATGCAACAACTGAATGGGATCAGAACTCTCTTATATTTTAAACTACTGCTACATTTAAAGATTTGAACGCTTCTGTATGTGAGAGCCCAACATCATGTTCACTTTCATTTTCTACACCAAACACTGTAAGGCATTACTTTTCAATCGCGCTAGCGGCTTTATCATCATTTGAAATCTGGCATCCAGAATGATCTGAATCGGAAGACGAAATATTCCTTTGCTTCAGCACGTTTACATTGCGACCATTCAGAAACTTTTCGTTACCATATTTAATTCGTTAATCATATCATTGTCTTTTTCGATACTAAGCACTGTGCTTGCTAATATTTCGTTCTATGCATCCTAAAGAAGTGTTTCTTCACAAGACGCCAAAATTTCACAACCAAAAAAAAACCAGCATTTTTTTCAGGTGCGTTGTTTTATTAAACTGTGCCACAGTTATTTTCTTTCTGTAACAAAAGTTTCCGAAGTTGCTATTTTCGGAAAAATCAATTAATGGACTCTGTGACACTTTGGTTGTGCGATGGGTGGGACAGTAGAAAGTACCCAAAGAAAATAAGGATTCCATTTTTTTTTCTAGAAGTTCATTCAGTAGAGGCTTGTGTTACCCAGGCATAACAATATTTTTCGATATTTCCAAGATTTCTTTAATTTTTTTTTCACATTAAGAATGAAAGTTTTATTATATCATCCCAGAAAAACTTCAGTATTCTTCGAGTCTTTTCCCTGTTTGTTTTTCATCTGACTTATTTAATTGCTCGTGGAACACTCAAGAGACGCATATAGCGTATTAAATCCGCTTATTTTTGTGGCGTAGTAAGTACAAAGATTTTTTATGTCTACCATTGCCTTGAGAAAGCCTCCCAGTGGAGTGCGGAAGCTTGGCGAATCTTTGTACTCACTACGCCACAAAAATAAACGGATTTAATACGCTATATGAGTCTCTTGAGTGTTCACAATGTGGTGTATTTATAATTGCGTTGCCTCGTGAGATTTTAAAATTTTCTGATCAGGAGCAACGGTACTCCTGATCAGAAAAAACGGTATGATTTGATCAACGGTATGATTAGCAGCAGCATTCGCGCAAACCGGAAAGATTAAGATCAAAGTTACTTGAAATAAGTATCCGTTTGGAACGTTTAGAATTCAATAAATTCAGTTAGCATTTGAAGCTACGAAGGAATAACGTGACACTCTGTTTTAAGAATGACAAGAAAAAAAGCGATTTTCTTCCTTTTCTTCTTCTTTTAAGAATGACACACATGGGCTTTAAGGACGACAAGTTGTCCATTTTCTCCGAATAATGACCCTGATTCTAGGTAAAATAAATAGGTAAATAAATGGATTCCAAGTTGCCCATTTTCACCGTTTAAGTACGCTGATTCCAAGTAAAATATTTGAAGCTAACCCCGTGAGATGACAGGTCAGAAGCCTACGTCCGTTGTAAAACATTGAGTGCAAACAACTTAACACTTATGAACGAGTACTAGCAGACTGAATGGAGTTCATCTTGAAACGAATTCTTCTTTCACGCTTTTGTCAGCGTCAAGTCCTGAACAAGTTAGTAAAATCATGTAATGCATTGATTATGATACGCTTTCCAACATACCAGAAATCATTACTCAAGTTATGAGGATAATTAATGGCTGCGGAATAAATCTCACTCCTGTGCCCTGAGCTTTGACCCCATTTCGATTATATTCAACAGAAGTGGTTCAGTGTACCTCCGGAACAACATGATAAAGTTTTGTCGCAATCGAAGCATTTTTACGTAAGTTATAACACATAAAGGCTATGGAATAGATCCCGCTCCTATGTCCTGACCTTTGACCCCACTTCGCCCATTTTCAATAGGGTTCGTCAACTGGTGGTACCCTACCACATATTAAAGTTTCATTGAAATCGAACTATTTTTACGCAAGTTATGACGCTATTTTTACGCAAGTTATAACACATAGGAGCTGAATTGATCCCGCTCCTATGTCGTAACCGTTCACCCCATTTCGCCCATTTTCAATAGGGTTCGTCCCCGGGTGGTCCCATACCACATGCTAAAATTCCATCGAAATCGAACCATTTTTACGCGAGCTATCGTGCGGACAGGCAGATGGACAAAGCTGGAGCATGTACGCTTCTTCGACCTACGGTTGTAAAGCGCAACAATGGTTAAGGCTATGAGCAAAAAATATCGGTATATTTAATCAAATACTGAAAAACTATTAAATGCCATGAGATAAATAGTCTTTAATTTATTTAATAGCGCGGAATTGTACACCAACTATACTTAAGAAATTTGTGGTTTACCTTCCTTGAAAATGTCATCTGGTTGATGTGCGAAAGGAAACTTGATTTCTGTTTTACACCAATAAATTCGGATTACTATACAAGTGTGCATCTAAGGACGAAGTGGAAAAAACAAAATAATTCCGTATGAATAGCAGCAGCACCCAAACACAAATTAGCTCAGGTCTGCGTCTGGAAACATTAATTCAGGACCGTGTCTGGGAACAATTGTTCCATGAGTGATAAGCACATGAGTAATAATGGAGCATGACGTGTGGTTTGCTTGACCTGAGAACAAAATGCGCTCATGCAGTCCAATAGCATCAGTTGAACGGAAGCAATTGGATCGTGTATATAAGAGTTACAGACGTTCGATTGTGTTTGCTGTGTGCTAGAGACGACGAAACGGTCCGTCGAGAACATCTTGATGGTTTTTACTCGCGGTCGAATAATTGGGAGGCCCGAGGATGGAAAACTATGATGAGCATGGTCCAAGAGTTTGGTATCTACAATAGCATCGTATCGCGTGCGTGATCAGCCTTCAGGATTACAGGTACAGCTGTACGAAAGACCGATGTTGGTCGTCTACCAAAATCGAACCCCACTGAGTACCACTTTTTGCTCCTACAGGCCAAGAGGTATCGACACAGACAGCAAGTAACCTTGCAAAACAACTGAAGATGAGCACAGAATGCACAAATCGCGCTTTACAGTGGTCCAGAGAACATAAGGGCTGGACAGAAGAACAGTGGGGTACGGTATGATTTACTGATCAGAGTAGATTTAGTCTCTCTAGCGATTCTGGACGTCAGCTAATCTGGCATGAGGTAGGCATGAGGTATCGCCCCGAAAACATTAATGAGGTGTTCTCGTATGGGGAGGCATTCCGGTCGATGAGTGTACGGAGTTCCAGGTACTGGAAGAGGGTACTGTGACCGGTGCACGCTACTGTAATGAAGTAATCCTTCCCCGTGTTGGTCTGTTCAGAGGTAGCATTGGCCACAGTTCGTGTTAACGGACGATAACACCACACCCCATCATACTGTGGCTGCTGTTGATGAGCTGTTGGAAAGTGAAGACATTCAGCGAATGGAGTGGCCAGCACGTTTTCCCCACCTAAATCCCACACAATACGCGTGGAAACTCTGTGAGGACGCGTTGCGACAAGTCAACACACATCGAAAACTTTTCAACAGCTCAAGTCGGCCCTGACGGAAGAATGGCCGTTATTACCGCGGGAACTCATCAACAACAAAATATGGACAAACAGTGGAAATCAGTCATCGAAGTTCGGGGTGATCACATTGGCGCACCCACGGAGGGGGATTAAGCCCCTCCAAGGAGATTAAGAAAGATGTACGTCCCAAACTAAACATTCAAAATTATTATTTTACATTTTCAAAAAATTGCATAGTGTCTGACATGGTGTCTTCTTCCCAAAGCCCCAAAGAGATTAAGAGCAACGTACGTCACAAATTAAGCATTCAAAAATATTACAGGGTGTTTCAGCAAATTTGATATCATTTGTGATGTAAATATCTGAGTAACAAAATAGTCTACGCAAATAAAACTAAACAGGCTTGATATTGAGCAAAATAAGATTTATTCATCAAAATTTGAATGAGAAATTCAAAGGTATGTGGATTTCATGAACGATTTCACAAGCACATACATGAAAAACTACCGAAATGACATATAAATATTTTAACTCCAATGTTAAAATATTTAATATATACATTTAAAAAGATATAATAAAATATGTACACACACATGAGATATTTCGGTACCCAAAGTGGGTACCATATTCAGATGCTGTTAAAATTCACCAAACGAACGTGAAAAGCACTGTGATATTTATCTAAGACACACAGTCGTAATGACGTAACTAGTATGAAATGGGCTTAACTAATGAGAGTGTGGGACAACATTTGTTACTGGTCAAACATAACAGTAATAGGTTAAGTCTATTGATTTATTAATATCTAACCCAACAAACCCAAGTATATTTTCCACGGTACAGGTATAAATTTTGAAAAATGATCATTACACACTGTATTCTCATATTTCATAATATGCAAACTCTCAACAAATATTAAAGTTGATCTAGATTTTGGTGTGTTGAGAATTTTAATCTCGTCCCAGGCAGGAAGGTAATTATTACCTTGGTTTACAAGTCGTACTAAAGCTGTGCTTGTATCTCTATTTTTAACATCATATTTATGTTCTTTTAATTTAGCTCATATTAAACGAAAAGTGGAGCCTATGTACACTTTTGGTTGTTCATTTTGTTCTATGCTGTTAAGAGAAATAATATATACACCATGTTTCATATCAAAAGGTACAGGGTCTCTGTCTTTCAGAAGTAAGAACCTAATGTTGTTTGTATTTATTCCAATATCAAAATCATATTTATGACATAATGTTTTCATGGAATAGCACAATTTCGGTACAAAGGGAAGTGCGCCAATGTATTTTTTTGTTTTGGTTTATATACAGATCTTAATGTTGTAGTCCTGTTCCTTTTAATCTTGACTACTATCCTATGTATGGTTTCATCTGGATATCTATGATTACGGATGATATTATAAATGGTATCCATTTCTTGCTTTTGAAGAGCTGTGGTGGACGAATGAGTGAAAGCTCTTCTTATAAGAAAAGATATCGATGATTCCTTGTAGCTCCTTGGGTGTGCCGATGCCCAAGGTATTAGTATTGTATCTGATTCTGGTTTTCCATATACTGAATGATTAATAGTTGATTTAGATGGGTTTCTAGTGAGCATATCTAGAAATGGTAAATTATAATTACTTTCATATTATACAGTACACTTTATAGTGGTAAATACATTTGATAACTCAGATACAAATGTTGATAAGTATTCCAAAGGATGGTTCCAGAGTACCAAAATATTATCTACATATCTGAGATATAATATAGGTCTGTAACTAGTTGACTGAAGAACTTTGATTTCCAATTCTTGCAAGCAGATTTCTGCAATCGTTGGGGAAAGGGGAGATCCCATTGGTGCCCCTTCACATTGCCGATATATGATCTCATCGAACTTTAAGTAAGATATCTTGTAAATTAGAGATAGTGCTTGTATTACAGCTTCCACCTCAGGAGATGGGGGGGGGCCCAATGTCAAAAGAGAGGATTTTATGATGTCATCTATCTTCTTGTACTGGAACACTCGGGAACAGAGCTACAACATCTAAGGAAAGCATGGTAAAGGGTTGTGTAATTGGAGAAATGTATTTAATTCGATCCAGTACTTAAGTGGAATTGGTAACAGAAAAAGTTGGGTTATTAATGAGAGGTCGAAAATATTGAGCTAAGGCTAATCCCAGTGGGCGGGTAGGGCTATGTTGAGAAGCAACTAATAATCTAAGGGGGTGTCCAGTCTTATGTAACTTTACTTTTCCAAATAATTCTGGGACTCTAGGTCCTGATGGGTTAAAGAATTTTGGAGTAATGGAAGTGGGAAGTAGTGAATGATTTTTTTAATCTGTTTACAGCTGTAATTGTAGCAGGGACTGGGTCTTTAAGGATAGCACAGTGTGGTATGGATTCAACAGAAAGTTTCATTTTGTCAACATAGTCACCTCTATTCATAATAACTTTTTGTGGGGACTTGTCCGCAGAAATTATCGAAAGTTCTACCTGGTTGTGTTATGTTCGTAACTGTTTGATTTATTCTCTATTGTTTAAAGTTTCTTCATTATGAATACCATAGTTCTTAGAGCACAAAGTTTTTAAAAGTTCATACCTGGTCTTTTGTTGAATCGCAGGGGGAAGGGTTCCAACAACTTTCTCTTGTTGGCATAATATTGAAGTCTTTGTATTTATCCTGTGGGTACGCAAACTTTAGGTACGCTATCCTGCTACAATTACAGCTGTTAACAGATTAAAAAATCTTTCACTACTTCCGACTTCCATTACTTCAAAATTCTTTAACCCATCAGGACCTAGAGTCCCAGAATTATTTGGAAAACTAAAGTTACATAAGACTGGACACCCCCTTAGATTATTATTTGCTGCTCAACATAGCCCTACCTGCCCACTGGAAAAAGTCTTAGCTCAGTATTTGCGACCTCTCGTTGATAACTCAACTTTTTCTGCTACCAATTCCACTCAAGTACTGGATCGAATTAAATCAATTTTTCCAATTACACAACCCTTTACCATGCTTTCCTTAGATGTTGTATCTCTGTTCCGAGTGTTCCAGTACAACAGGTACATGACATAACAAAATCCTGTCTTTTGACATTGGGCCCCCCATCTCCTGAGGTGGAAGCTGTACTATCCCTAGTTTACAAGAGATCTTACTTTAAGCTCGATGAGATCATACGTCGGCAATGTGAAGGGGCACCAATGGGATCTCCCCTTTCCCCAACGATTGCAGAAATCTGCTTGCAAGAATTGGAAATCAAAGTTCTTCAGTCAACTAGTTACAGACCTATATTATATCTCAGATATGTAGATAATATTTTGGTACTCTGGAACCATCCTTTGGAATACTTATCAACATTTGTATCTGAGTTATCAAATGTATTTACCACTATAAAGTGTACTGTATAATATGAAAGTAATTATAATTTACCATTTCTAGATATGCTCACTAGAAACCCATCTAAATCAACTATTAATCATTCAGTAAATGGAAAACCAGAATCAGATACAATACTAATACCTTGGGCATCGGCACACCCAAGGAGCTACAAGGAATCATCGATATCTTTTCTTATAAGAAGAGCTTTCACTCATTCGTCCACCACAGCTCTTCAAAAGCAAGAAATGGATACCATTTATAATATCATCCGTAATCATAGATATCCAGATGAAACCATACATAGGATAGTAGTCAAGATTAAAAGGAACAGGACTACAACATTAAGATCTGTATATAAACCAAAACAAAAAAAAATACATTGGCTCACTTCCCTTTGTACCGAAATTGTGCTATTCCATGAAAACATTATGTCATAAATATGATTTTGATATTGGAATAAATACAAACAACATTAGGTTCTTACTTCTGAAAGACAGAGACCCTGTACCTTTTGATATGAAACATGGTGTATATATTATTTCTCTTAACAGCATAGAACAAAATGAACAACCAAAAGTGTACATAGGCTCCACTTTTCGTTTAATATGAGCTAAATTAAAAGAACATAAATATGATGTTAAAAATAGAGATACAAGCACAGCTTTAGCACGACTTGTAAACCAAGGTAATAATTACCTTCCTGCCTGGGACGAGATTAAAATTCTCAACACACCAAAATCTAGATCAACTTTAATATTTGTTGAGAGTTTGCATATTATGAAATATGAGAATACAGTGTGTAATGATCATTTTCCAAAATTTATACCTGTACCGTGGAAAATATACTTGGGTTTGTCGGGTTAGATATTAATAAATCAATAGACTTAACCTATTACTGTTATGTTTGACCAGTAACAAATGTTGTCCCACACTCTCATTAGTTAAGCCCATTTCATACTAGTTACGTCATTACGACTGTGTGTCTTAGATAAATATCACAGTGCTTGTCACGTTCGTTTGGTGAATTTTAACAGCATCTGAAGATGGGTACCGAAAGATCTCATGTGTGTACATATCTTATTATATCATCTTTTTAAATGTATGTATTAAATATTTTAACATTGGAGTCAAAATAGTTATCGTGTCATTTCGGTAGTTTTTCATGTGCGTGGTTATCGGTACGAGTTAAATTCACAGTGATTTCACAAGTTTTCCATATGCGCCTGTGACACTGCACACGTCAAGTCGGTACTCCAGCTCCTGCCAAGCACGATGCAGCATGTCCCTCATGTGCTCAAATGTGGCCTAGGGATTTTCTTCGCTCCAAATGAGAACAATATGCTTGTTGACTTTGCCATTCGTATGAAATGTGGCCTCATCACTGAAAATAAGACGATTTTCAAACTCGTCTTTTTCAAGTTTCTCTGACACAGAATTGCTTACGCTTTTGTTTGTCATCTCTCTTTAAAGCCTGAACGAGCTGTAGCTTGTAGAGTGTCGTTCGAAAGCGTTTCCTTGCGACACGCCCAACTGTCGTTGGAGGAATCTAGGTTTCCAGCCTTGCTCTTCTAATGGATTTCCTGGGGCTTCGCAGAAATGTTTTCCGAACCCGCACGACCATCTCTTCCGCTACTGGTGGTCGTCCAGATCCTTTTGCCATGCACAGACAGCCTTCCTCTTTGAACTTTTTGTGCCATGTCCAAATCTGCATTGCAGGTGGTGCATTTGAGCACATGAGGGACATGCTGCATCGTGTTTTGCAGAAGCTGGACAACCAACTTGACATGTGCCGTGTTACAGGTGGTGCGCATATTGAAAGCTTGTGAAATCGTTCATGAAATCCACATACCTTTGAATTTCTCATTCAAATTTTGACGCATAAATTTATTTTGCTCAACATTAAGCCTGTTTAGTTTCATTTGCCTAGACTATTTAGTTACTCAGATATTTACATCTCAAATGATATCAAACTTTCTGAAACACCCTGTATTTTACATGTTCAAAACATTATATAGTGTCTTCTTCCCAAAGCCCCAAAGAGATTAAGAGCGACGCACGTCACAAATTGTGGTGTCTTCGCGCACTGTCAAATCTTGCTGCTGTTCTATGAAGCAGAAGTGAATACCTCCCCAATCTCAGTATAACAAGTTGATAAGCACCTGTAGGATTCAGTCAGGGCTGAATACATGGGTGCATGTTGAATTTTTTTTCGGGGAAGAGGGGGAAGGTTTTGTAATCTACCAGAACAAAATAAAAGTTCACGAAAAAAATTAAAGCATTTTCTAATGTAAGATACATTCAAAAATATTATTTTACATATTCAAAAAATTACGTAGTGTCTTTTTCCCAAGGCCCCAAAGAGATTAAGAGCGACGTACGCCACAACCGTATATAAACTATAGGCGTACACTACATATATGTACACACATTGTGTACGTATACTATGTAACGTACCAGGAGATGTGACGTACCTGCCAGAAGGACGCACACGACATAAAGGCAGATAGGAATCAGAAATAAACGTCCGCGTAGCTCAATTGGTAGAGTGACTTGTTCCGGAATGAGGGGATCCGGGTTCGAATCCTGGCGTGGACAGAAATGACGGAGAAATTTACTTCGTTATAATGGCGCCCGAACTATCCGGATGACCCGACCGTTCAAAATCTCGCAATGGTGTGATGTTATTTCCACACCGCGAGATAGGAAAAATAAGAGAATCCTTCTCCAGCACTTCGAAAAAAAAAAAATAATAATAATAAGGGGGAGATGATGTAACGTACCAGGAGATGTGACGTACCTGCCAGAAGGACGCACACGACATAAAGGCAGATAGGAATCAGAATAAAACGTCCGCGTAGCTCAATTGGTAGAGTGACTTATTCCGGAATGAGGTTCAAGCCCCGGCGCTGATAAAAATGACGGAGAAATTTACTTCGTTATAACTATATATATACAGTCCCCTCCAACAAGAATTCCTGGGTGCGCCACTGGGTGATCATATCCCGCCCTGAGGAGTTCCTCTTCCCTTCGTACCGTCTTTGGCAGTGATGCATCTGTATCATTGTCCCCAGTGCTATGTAGCCAATTCTGAATGAAGTTCCACTATATCTTTTAGTACCTGCAGTTGTGTCGGTGTTGTTTCTGTGATTATTTTGATAAGTAATGGATTTCCTATGATTTAAATTTCATATATCCAGGCCGCTCCTGTGCGACGTTACAGGTCAAAACCTGGCTTGCCTTTAAGTTTTGCACACCAATCTAGTATTTAAAAAAACTTTTAATTTCCTGTGAATGCGTTTAAAAATGGAGCAAACTGCTTTTCTGATTTTTGAGATAAATATTTCAGCGATGCGAGATTTTCATGTGACTGCGATAACCTACACAGTTGTTTTCCGGAATATTTCAAGGCCAACAGTATGCAACCGAATGTGAACACAGTGATCCTCTTAACTCTTAGGTTGGTACATATGAAATGGGGAAGTGGAACATTCTCCCGTCCTTCGCACAAGAAAGTAGAACAATCTAACATCGCCCAGAGCAGTCTGGAAACATTCTAGGAATATGAAATATAAGCTGGCGACTGTATCCAAGCACCTTAGTCGTCGCTAAAGCCATTGACGTGATCAAGATGGAGAGTCCAGAAATCCGTGCCATTCGCCTTTATGAGTGAAAACTGGGCAGTAAAGCAAACGGGATTGCCAAAAATATCTACACCGCTTTTGGAGAAGAAACCACATCCCAGAACAACATACACTTCTCGTTCGTGTAAACTGAGGCCGACGATGAGGGCCTCTCTTAAAAACTTGGATCGCAGTAGGCCGCCATAACAATCTAACATCTCCCAGAACAGTCTGGGTGATGTTCAATGGCCACGAGTTGCAGGCATCTCTGGAAAAGGATTCGCTTCAATCTGTGCGAGAGCTTGCAGACCGTTTCTCGCCACCCGCACGCGAAAGGAAAAGTGAAGAAACGAAACAAATGGGTACCTCATGAATTGGAAAGAGAAAACAAGACGCGCCGATGAGCCTACGGACCTCTCTTCTCGAACGCCTCAAGAAGGACAAGTTTGTGCATCGAATCCTAGCGCGTGATTAAAAATGGATCACGTACGACAAAATAATCGTGTGTCAGCGTCGACAAGTTCCTGCAGCACTTTTCCAAACCGGTCCTGCGTCAGAAGGAAGTCATGGCCATTGCTTAGTGGACCACAACCGGTCAAATTCACAGCATCTTCTTCATACCGGATCAGACATCACTTCTGCTGTGTACTTCTCAGATTTGGAGCTGATGTACAAGAAGCTGATTTTACCTCGGATGCGCATATTGGGCAAGGTAACCGCACGGCGGTACATCGGTGGCGCTTTGCAGCCCATGTTGTTGCCGTTTCTGAGTCGTATTGAAGATGCCGTTTTTCATCAAGATAACGCTCGGCCGCACAGCGCTAACAATTCCAATAGAGCCTAAAAGGGGTCCATATGCTTCCATGGCCAGCGAGATCTTCGGATCAATTACCCGTTAAACATGTATTGGATCTCATAGGACGAAGCTTGCAAATCTCTCCTCGTCCGACCCGAAACGCAGCTGAATTATCGGGCCAGGTAAACGTTGCGTGGTTCCAGGTACCCAGGACGCCATTAGAGGTCTGTATGACACCATGCAGCACAGTATACCTGACTGCATTGCAGAACATGATGGTCACATTAGGTATTGACTGCTGCCACGTGTCTTGTAGCCTGTCAAACTGATACACTGCTTTGGAATTTAAATAATGTGTTATTCACCTCATATATGTCTCTGGTGGTTTTCAGTTCATTTGGCTCACTCTTTCTGGGTGGGACAGTTTCAGTGTCGATCGGTGTACATAGAACAAACCGTGATGAGAACAGTACTATTTCTTTTCATTCGCTTTCCACATATCTGATTTATTTGACAGATATTAGTTCATGTTTCCGCATGTTCGCGTAGTGAATAAGGCCAGTGGCAGACTGGCGAACTGTAAACTGCCCTAGAAGCTGATTTTGAGCGCCCCACTTTTGGGGGAATTTATCAAGGCAGCCCATCCTAAAAATTAAAAAAAAAAAATGTGTGCCAGAATTACCGTTTACTGTATAAACATCTTTTCAACGCAAGTCTACGAATCATCGAAGCTTTTTGCATTAAGGCAGTAATTAGCAACATTTTACCATTTACCTGCACCGCAAATCCATGATAAAATTTAATAAAATTATTCCCGTTGCACAGAAGCATTAGACAAGGTCCGCTCTCTGAGAGAGACTGTCGAAAACTTTTTTCCATTTTTATGAATTTTACTGCAGTAACTGAATTCAGAATTTGTAAAAGTGTTTTCGCTTTTAGTGAGAACGGAAATCCGGGTCCCAAAAATTAATTTCTTTTTCAAGACTTAGCTATCATTAACAAAGTAATTACGAATAAATCTCTTGAAAAAATGGAAAATGTCTAGAATTGCAAGAATTTCAGCCCAAATTTATAAAGTGAAATAAATTAAACAGTGATAAAATTAATTTTTATTTAATGACTTTTAAATGGAAAAAGTATCTTTACTGTAGCTGAAGACTTTTCAGAACTACAGTTCAAGAATTCGTGTGACTGTAAGGCACAAAAATTATAAATTAGATGCAGATCTCATTCAAAACATAAAAAAGCATGTATTCATACAAAAAGCAGCAACCCAAAAATTGTATCGTAGGTGAACCTCAAAGCGTTAACGTACACAATTAATTTTGAGTTTCTATCCCAGACAACTTACAGCAGCCGCCCCGGTGGCGCAGTGGTCTAAGCGATGGCCTCTGATCATTCGTCCGAAATTGGTCCGGGTTCGAATCCCGGTGAGGCATGGATGTTGTGTTTGTCTTACGGCACTGGCTCTCTCTCTTCCCTGGAACCAGTGACCCTAAATTAGGGACGGGCGACTGCTTATGGCCCATTGAGTTGCTCACGGTGGTCGTTAAACCTCCAATCAAAAAAAAAAAAAAACTCATAGCATGTTTGAGTAGATTGTTTTGATTGTTTAACTGCAGCTGCAAATAGCAAAACCTGACTGGGTACAGGATATCAGACCTAAGGGACGAGACTTAAAATTTAAAAGTCGAGAAAGGGGGAAGGGGGCATCAAAAGCAGTGTTTCTCTCAACAGAACATTTGCTACGCAGTTTTCTTTCTTTCTTATTTTTTTTTTTTTTTTTTTTTTATTGTTGCTGCTTTTTTCTAAGGCCGTCAAAATGGTAAGCAAACTTTGCCCGTTTTAGCATAACTTGATTTTCTTCTACAAGAATATTGAAGTACAAGTATATATACACATATATACTTTATTTTGAGTTAGCATACGGTCTAGCGGCCCAGAATATGGTGGCCCACCGAGAATTCCCCGGTATCACGGCGGCCCAGTCCCGCCTGAATGAGGCACATTTTCACGTCTTGAAGTAGCTGATGTCATCTTGTGATGGAGCTGTTAGGATTAATGTTTCCGTATAGGGATATCGGTTACCAGATACGTCATTAAGAGGTTGCAAGGGTGGCACTACGCCCCCCCCCCCAAAAAAAAGAAAAAATTACCGCGCTATCTGAAGACACACGACTTTTTTTTATTATCCTTGGATTGTCAAATTTTGAGGAACCACTTTGCATTTTTTTCTATCCGTGGCAGAGAGTTCTAGCAAATAAATTGAAGATTTATTTTATATTTGGTTCAACATCTAAATTTATTGCTAATAAAATCAAGTCGTACTTGTTCATGGACTGATGTTGTCTGCTTCCTCACCCTACTTTCCTGCTACACCACTGCCTATATTTAAAGTCTAGTTACGTCATTGTCGGAAACTCGATGGTTTGAGTTCTCAAGCACTTATTAGATGACCAGATAGCTGTTTGCGTATTTATTAACTAATTGCAATTTCTTTCTTTTGCATCAACATTGTGAGAGCGAACGTGCTTATCTCCTATGTGGACCCGCCCATAATAATTATACTTCTGTGGCGTCCACGCTATAGGCTCATGTCACAGTCAATGGAAATATTCCAAAGGTTCGTTCTAAGAACTTATCAAATTTCTGATTGGGTGAACAGGCGAAACCTCCCCCGCTTTTCTATAATTGATTATCTGCGAATCAGGGAGGTGGATTGAGACCGCTGAAACTCCAAGCATAAATTACTCATGTTATAAAATGGCACAGGAGAATTTGTTTCAAACTTAAACAAATATATTATGGATAAAAACTGAAGTTGGAAAGTCAGTCTGTCCGTAGGAATATCGCTTTCTGGATGTCGATCAGACGTCCCTCAACTAATGCAGACCTAGTAGATAGCCAAAGTAATCTTGGCGTCTCTATCACGGTAATACGACGCTTGGGATAGAGTCCGTCTCGTCCAAGAAGCGACCTTTATCTCCCAATAAAGATTCCTATCTCCGAATCCAATCTAACTCCGCTCTGCACTTTGTCCTCGCTGTTTCGGTAGAATTATCCCTTCCAGGATAACCAAATAAAGCACGCGAGATTCCCTAAGTCAGGGACCTATATCACGGCTGGGAAACTTATCTTCGCAAGGATACTTCGACGCCGTTCAGTACATCGACTGAACTCTCGGACCCATAACGCTAGGTGTCCGAACAACCCGAAAACCTTCGAGCCCTCTCTCCCGGCGAACTTGATCCTGCAATTCCCGAAAACAGACTAACGCACTCAGTCTTTTCATGTGCCTACCTCTCCCGACTTTGGTTGGCGCTGGGCATCCGTCCCGAGCGCACTCCTTCTCTGAGGCGTCCCACTCCCTCTTTGCTCTCTCTGTCTGCTGGCGTCTTACGTCACCATGACCAGTGCGTCTCTTCCTCCGTTAATCGGCTTCGCTCTTCCTTTTTACGAATACCTCGCTTTCTGCAGTAGGTGACCCGTACTTCTGAAGTTCCATTAGCGGTATTCTTTTTGACAGGCTTAACTTTCCGCAAAGTACAACAAACATCGAATATAATGCATCCTGCTGCATGGATACAATGAATAACGTCTAGGTTCCCAGATGTTCAGGCGTCTGCTCTCTGTTTGACAATGCCAGCGGATGTCGCCTGCTTAATTGCTGATGCCTACCTGCTTGGGAATAGCATCCCCTTCCTAGAGCGTGAGAATCTCAGAATCTCTTTGTCATGCACCAATACTTTGTAAAAATGTTCTGGATCAATCCATTGCTCTGTTATACATTTGAACCATTTTGAGTTCATAAAACAATTACATATATGTATATGGATACTTCATCCTAAGTCCGTCTGAACACACATTTGCATGAAATTGAATAAACATAATATTCTTCGTATTAGTCTATTAATGTATGTTTTCCTAATATAATAGGCACAATGTTCGGTTCATTATTTTCTTGGGCATAAATAATGCGCCCGCTCTCACAAACATATTACAAGAACCGTTGTAATTATAGTGCAATGACCTACGCCAAATGCGTACATCTAATTATTTCATCTACGCTGTTGAAGAACATGTGAATGAGATGCACTTTGGATTCTACTTGAACTGTATGGTTAGTGGTGACCAGTGGCGCCAGGTAGCAGAGTATTAGCACCGATAAAACATCACATGATAAGAGTTAAGTATTATGTAGTTTTTTTATGTAAAATAGCTCAAATTAAGCAATTTTAATATAAATTGATAAAAATAATTTATAATGAAAATTTAATAAATACTAAGTAATAAAAACAACAAATCATATTTCACAGGGCTTTTTTAAAATTCAGAAGGTATCCTTTCCAGGTAGTTTTCTTTTCCTTAATAAGTTGTTCACTACTAAGGCACTTTTGTGACGTACCTGCCTTAGAGGTGACGCACACGTGAAACCGGAAAAGTTGCAGATACAAACTCCGTTAGTGTAGCTTGATTGGGAAAGCATTCGGCTCCGAAGCAGAAGGATGATTTCCGCCACCGGCCAAATGGCTTTAACGCTATACTTTTTGTTTAGAACTAGGCTGATGGTTTCACGGAATCGAAAACCTTTTCATAATCAATAAAAGAGACACATAGTGGGTGTTCATACTCATTAGCTTTTTCAATAAGTTCTCTCAGTACATAGATATGATCCATAATGCTGTAGCTACTCCTGATTCCAGCTTATTCTCTTGGTTGAATCACGGCCAAGGTTTCCTTCAAACAATGTGACGATACCTTATTAAAGATTTTGTAAACTGATAGGAGGCTAATAGGTCTGTACAGTGATGTAGAAGGGGCTTAGCGGTTCTTAGTGGCACTATTTTTTTTTTTTTTAGGCATAGCAGCGCTAAGCCACTTCTCGTAGTTAGATGGTAAGAGAAGCTGTGAAAAGGAATTTTGTAGATGATCGTGTATCCAAAAATAGGGAAATCTATGTTCTGTATACAAACAAACTCATATCTTAACCAAATGTTCATACTTGAGATGCCTGCCACGGTGGTCGTGTGGTCTGTGGCGCTGGCCTCTGACTATTAGTTCTGGCCGGACCTAGGCTCGAGTCCACAAAAGGTGATGCGCTTGGCCAATGGCGCTGGATTTGTCACTAAAACAGTTGCACCTTTGTCTACCGAAAACAGTTGTGCGAAATTAGGAACGGGCAACTGCTTATAGCCTTACGAGTTTCTCATGGTGGTAAAGAAAAAAAAACACACTGTATGAATGAAACGATACAGTCTGATCATGCAGTATTGGTATCATTGATCCTAAGGGTCCGAGAGTACAAAGCCAATGTAAACTCTTTTTTTCTTGACGGCAGTTAAAATAGATGGTAGATATTCCGCGCGGTTAAGAGACTGCACTGCCCCGAGATAGAACAATGGTAGTGAAGAGCATTTCTACTAAACTGTTCGATATCGGATCTAGTAAAAGTTACCCACTGCTCTCACTCTCTGCTTCCTTATGGGCAACATAAAAGACATGACGTGCATCCACCTCATAATCTTAGGGTAAACTGCACATTCGTCACAATGAGTCGATGTAACTGTGATAGTTGCATTTCTTGAATGTGACTAATACGTGTTATTCACAAGAATATTTGTAATCGTGTAGAATGACACAGCGGTATTTAAATAAACATTTAGTATTCTTAGCATGTGACTACCACGTAACATTCTTTTATTTACAATTGCTCAAATTGTGCAATTTTTATATAAATTGATAAGTGATCAATAATGAAAATTTAAAAATATCACTAAATAATTAAATTAAATCAGATTTCACTGTTCTTCTGAAAATTCTTTGAGGGTATTCTTCTCGGGTTGTGGTTTCCTAATCCGTTCAGCGCTAAGGCACTTTTTTATTTAGAACTGCATCACTGGGTCTGTACTTCCTGAGATCCAGTGTTGCCATTCCAATGATTCATCAGTAGATCTGCTGATTTTGACTCCTGTCTACTGTAGATTTTCGTAATCTACTGAATTTTTTCTGTTTTAAGACCACTTTCACACCCAGGAGATGCTGTTTAAGAATATCTGCATTCTTTCAGTACTCACCATCTACTGATCTGATGGAAAAGACACATCAGAATCGGTCTAAAAAGAGACTGAAATTATTCAACACCTGCTACCTATTATTTTTTTAAATTCATACTGCTTGTTATGAACTTTTTTTATTCTAGATAACTAATTAGTCTGTTATACAAATACTTCCCTAGTTGTGTTAAAACACAGAATATCAGGAAAACGTCTAATGTACGATATTTGTATTAAAAATACTTTTTGAGTATAGCATTTATTTTACGTACTTTGGGAAATATCTAGGTATAGTTGAGTAAGTGTAAGTATATAACCCTTTGTTTTTAAGGAAGACAAGTACGTCAGACCCAGCTGTGTCTACATTAAAACGTAAATGCCGTAATTATTTACACCAACACTAGTTTTAATGATCAGCATTATTTTATAAGGCTTATTTTAAATAATATCTTATAATAAAAACTACTCAGGATTGTACTGGTTTCAATTTCCATTCCGCTGTTTAACACTAGTTTGTCGAGTAATGGTAATATTTGACATATCAGTAGATTTAAGTGTCCTTTCATATTGAGATTACATCCAATAGTACATTATATTTGGGAGGTGGTGCATGTTTCAAGCAAAAAATCTGATCTACTGATTTTTTGAGCTCTGGCATACTGATTTCAGGTACAAGTCTCTGGAAACACTGCTGAGATCCTTAAGGTCTCGTTTTTTATATAGCGGGGTTTTAATACGTACAAAAGCATTAAAAAAATGAGTAATCGTAATGACGACGTGAAAAGAACGGGGTATGCGGTGTAAGCGATTGCAAAAATTTATCATGGACGCCAGAGCGACAAACTGATCAACGAACTGTATTGCTTTGTGTTTTAGTCTTCTGAAAAAACACTTCAGTGTTTTAAAACTTCCAATTTCCATGTTAAGGACTGGACTAGAATGATCTCGAATCAGCTGGTTTACGGGGCTTTTCCTCCCCGCCAGATAGATATACTGTAATTTAAGTGTGATATTGAATCCTTTTTCGTTATATTTTTTTCAGGCACGGGCTAATAACTACTACCACATGCGTTGATTATTTCGTACGGAAACAAAATTTTGAGCATCCCTGGTGACCCTCAAGCTACAGTCCGGACCCATAGACTTCCGAAAATTGTATCAAGCGCCACTGACTACTTTCCAATGCCTTGAGTTGTATTTTCAATGTAATTCATCTAGGAATTGTAAAATCACATGAAAACTGGCACTTTGGATGCTGTAATATTTTTGAAGCATTACTTTTTGGAATAAATAAATTTAAATGAATATTTTTGAACTTGCTTGTAAATTGCGTGCAATTTCAGTTTTCACTAAATGCTTTAATATGGTGATTTCATTTAATGGATTACTCTCATAGAAAATATGTACTTCATATGGTTAATTACCCGAATGGCAGGAATAAACGTTAACGAATACCTGGGTACTGAAAATTCGAGAAATTCGACAACGCTAATCAGGATGCTGTTTTCTGGCGTTAAGTCGCAGGTGTGACACAGCTATCTACTTCTTTAACTACAGTTCCTTAACTATCTACTAAATTAGTTTAAATTAGATTCAGACCGGCTAAATCTACAAAAAAAATCTGAAAAAGGCCTATCGTTTCAGAAAAGTAAGGAGATCATAAGAATTTAAATTTAAAGTAGAAATGTCGTAAAGAACGCTCAGAAGGAGGGGAGAAAATGTCTTGGGAGTTGGTGCAATCTCCAGTACGTCAGGTTATCCTTTTATTTATTCATTTATTTTCTATATTTATTTCTTTTCCCCTTAGATCAACATTTTAAAACCGAAAATCAAGAACTACGTAAATTATTCTTCATATGATAACACATATAGTATTTCATAAAATCTTACAAACAAATATTAATAGATAATCGAGACATACATAAGTATCGAAAATGAGGTACTTGTGAAAAATTATGAACGAAAGTCTTTCTTATCAAAATGCGCAATAAGATTGAAAAGCGACACAATTTTGGATTTTGCAGCGTTAACATGACATCTTCATGGAGGTATCCTATAAAGACGGAAAAAAAAAATGTTATTTTAAAGCACCACAAGGAATGCCCATTGACAGTGAGAAATGCCTTCCGGTGCATCGTTGTACTAAATTCTCCCCTTCTTCGGACCCCGAGGTAAAAATCGACACCATGTTCATTTTGTGGCTTCGATTTTGAAGATATGCAATTTTTTGAGGGGAAGTCTGCTCGCGAAAAACCAAAGCTGACCATGAAATTTCGGATCCTCACACATCACTGAATATTGAATTTCATGCATATAAAAACTATTCCACGAGGAATTCGTTTTCTTCGTATTCCATACCAGACACCAGATGTCGGTTTCCGCCAATATTTTAACCGTAGCTCAGGGGGTTTGGCTACTTTACATATTAACCGTGTAATGCCGCCCAGCGTCGATACACAAGGAAATGAAAACTCAGTGCAATTTTAGCACGCGGGATGCTACTATAGTATAAAATATATTTTGCCTACGTGTACTCAATACAAAAAAATAATCTTTTTGCAACTTATTTGATTCACCAACAAATAACAGCCAGTCTCGTTTTGCTTGCTGTTGAAGAACTTTCATTTTTAATACACTTCGATCCTAAACTGTAAAATTGTTAATCTTGAATTTCTTGTATTTTATTGACATTTTGCCAGTATCACAATAGCTTTTGGCTTCTGAAATTTAGAAGTAAACAGTACAATAAAAAGAGACCACTGTGAAAAAACTAAGTTGCAAAAAGATCGAGATTTTCGTATTAGAAGAAAAAGTTACTTTTCTCAGTGGCAGTTTAACGGGTGAAAAAAAAACCGGATTTATATAGAAACTTTTAAAAGAAGGTGGATGCTTTTGGAAGTGTAGTGCTACCCAGAGGCGTAACTAGGGTGAGGCAGGCGGAGCGGCTGCCCCGGGCGCAGCTCAAGATAGGGCGCATAATCACTGCTTGGAATCTGAATAAAATTGTAACTGAAACTTTTGCACCAGTTTCTGGTACATTTTTAGCACCATACTTTGTCATTTGTCTATTTACAGAATTTGCTCATAGTACAGTTCGCCAGTCTCGGTAGGCTTTACAGCTTAAAATCCGCATTTCTTTAAAATATTTAGGCGATGTTAGTTGCTTACATTAAGGAATGAAGGTGCGGTCGTATAGTCCGTTCAACCAAAGAAGAACCACGACCTTCGTCGACAACCGTGGAGCCTGCGGTTTTTCTTTAGTTGGGTACGTTGCAAAGATAATGATGTAGTTCACATTGTTGAAGATTCTCTAGGGGGCATTCGATAATTGCCGTGGCTTTGAGCCTCGACTGCCAGCTGCATTAGGTTCGTTTGATGTGGTACCGACGGTCTAAACTCCGAAGCATTTAGCAAAAGTCGTTTGATATGCCGTCAATTTGATTTAAGTTTGATATGACGTCAATTATGATTTGAGAGAAACAGTTTGACATGTCGTCAATTTTTATTTGAGAGAAAGAGTTTCACATGACGTCAAATTTGATTTGAAAGAGTTTGGTATGACGTCAATTTTTATTTTAGAGAGAGACAGAGAGAGAGAGAACTGTTGATCTGGTAATATATATACTAAAGAGGGAAATGCAGATGGGGGCGCAATATTTTAAGGCTGCCCCGGGCGTAGAAATGTCTAGTTACGCCTCTGGTGCTACCAAGGAGTTTGCAGAATTCGTATCTTGGCCGAAAAATTAATAAGAAGTAGAGATGATTCGAAAATCACTCAAACTGTTACTTTGTCACCGTTACTTAAAAATCACTGTTACGTTACAATCAGTGACGAAATGTAACAGTTCCAAAGTCACTAATAAGAATGTCACCGTTAGCCGTGTCCGAGCAAACTTGAGGTCCAAGGTTACCATGTCACCATGTCGTTTCTGTTATAGAGGTCTCTAGTGACGCCAGCTTTCTTCAGAAGAAACTAGTTTTTCGTGCTCGTCTCTTCATGAGTAGTCTTAAAGGATGGACATGAACGTTAATAAAGTTTAGCATTTAACGTTAATAAAGTTTAGGATTTGTCGATGCCAAGCGTAGAAAAACCAGGGATGTCTGGAATTATTTCACCGTCATTGATGAACATTTTGCTTCATATGACATTTTTAAGCAAAAACTTTCTTACAAAAGTTCGAGTCGCCGGTCCGTTACTATTCCTATCAGCCCAGTCATACCCAGGGATTTTGTCACTGATAATATACTCGGGGCAAGGCTAACCTGACTATGGAGTTAAAGTTACGGAGTGTGTACTTCCACTGCGTAATATAGCTCCAGTTTAAAAGCCATGTTCGAGCTTGAACTGAGACCTTAGAAAGCACATGGATATATATATGTTCTAAATGTCATACGTACGCACATTTAAAAAAATGAAGATCCCAGTTTCGGTCGCGTTTCTAAAAGATACAAATATTCGCATTTTGGCGGCGTCACTGTCACTTCTGTTTTGCTTCAGAGAGGCTATACAGTTAACACCAGGATATTTACTATGACTGGGAGGGGAGAATTGTTAGCCGGAGGCGGGGAGATAATGGCTTGGGGGTCATTGTAATGAGCTTACTCCTTTTTTCTTGGTTGCTGTTTTAAGATACTCATTCAGAAGTCGTTTGTCTGGTGGTCGGCAAGGTTTAGAAGGTGTGGGTGTGGAGGGGGGCATCGTGATGGAAAGCGGAAAGTTTCCTTTTGTCTCGCTTTCAGTCATCCTTAGGGGAAGGGTCCGCGATACATGGCACCCCATTAGTGCGCGGCTAAATACTGATAAACAAGAGATTTCATGTCGGTGAATCGGTTTCACAACCTTAACAGTGTAATCAGGTTAGCTTTGCCCCGAGTATAGTAAGACGATGACTCGCCATCCCGTTAGAGCTCTGTCACCGCTGTCGTAAACGATGATTTTGTCACCGTTTTAAGTCACCGTTACTTCCGTCGAACTGTCACCGTTGTCACTGTGACAGGAATATCCCTGTTATGCCCACCTCTAATTAAGAAGAATTTAGTAGAATTGAAGACTGGATGAAACTGTTCTTGTTTTGATCTGTGGTCTAATGCTCTGACTCCTTGAATTACTAAGCGACAAGCGTGGTTCAAACAAGGAACTTTTACGTTTTCTCCACTTTATGTCAACTCCGAAATTTCGTCTGTTTTTTTTTTTTTTTTTTTAACTCGGAAATTACTACACTGAAGAGCAATTGAATTAGAGATACCTGTCTAGTAACGTGTAGCCCCACCTTTCGCCCTGATGACGGCGGCGATTCGTCTCGGCTTGGACTCGACGAGACATCGGAAGCGTTGGAAAGCCATACGGATTCATGACCACTGAACAAGTTCCCACAGTTCACGAAGATTTGATTGAGGGAGGTCAGAGCCTCGAACATCTCTCTCGATGGCATCCCAGGTGTGCTCGATGGGATTGAGGTCAGGTGACCTAGCTGGCCAAGGAAGCGAGGTCACGTCGGTGGAGTGTTCATCCAACCATTCGGATACAATTCGGGAGCGATGGTCCGGGTTATTGTCTTGTTGCAGGATGAGGTCCCCAGTGGGATGTTGAAGGCGCACAAACGGGAGCAAATGGTCGTCCAGAATATCCCGGTAACGTTGACCTGTGAGGGACGATGTCACACGTACCAGGGGTCCCATTTCAGTCCACGTAAACAGTCCCCAGACGAGAATGCTGCCCCCACCAGATTAAAGAGTACCCTGCTGGCAAGAAGGATCCAGCGCTTCATGTGGTTTGCGCCGTACTCGTATCGTGCCATCCGCATGTACCAACGTGAATCTCGACTCATCAGTCCAGGCAACATTTTCCCACATGTCTTGGGTCCAGTGGCGATGTTCCCGTGCGCATATGAAAATCTTTGCACCCTGTGATGTGCGGTCAGCAGCGGCACCCTCGTGGGACGATGGCTTCTGTACCCCATAGCGAGGAGATGGTTCTGGATAGTGTGGCTGCTTACACGTTTTTGTGCACCAGCGTTAAATTGCCGAGTGATGTCTTGCACTGTGGCCCGTCTATGCGCTGTTACAATGCGAGCTAACCGCTGTTGTCCACGGCAGTTGGACCTTGCAGGGATGGTTTTACCGGATTCGATGCACTCACGGTGCACCCGTGACACAGTGGCTCGTGAAAATCCCAGTGCCTGCACGACTTCCGAGATGGAGTGACCCATTCGTCGGGACCCGACAATTTGCCCACGATCAAATGCGCTTAGATCCTTCGTCTTACCCATACTGTGTCCGAATCTTACAGATTCCCGTCGCATCACTCCTTATATTGTCGGATCGCTGCATACGTCATGGCGTTTCCGTTTACAGGGCCGCCCACAACACCACATTTGCATAACGCCAGCTGTCTCTAATTGAATTGCTCTTCAGTGTATTTTGCCTTCTTTTTGTATCAACTCAAAAACAACTACTTTGTCTCCTCTTTTTATTTGCCCAACAACTACCACTTTGTCTACTTTCTTTTTCTTAACGCAGGAACTACTATTTTGACAACTCGAAAGTGCTACTTTGTTTAATCTTTTTGTATGCTCAGAACTACCACTTTGTCTTTTCTATTTTGTCAACTCAGAAGCTTCCACTTTTTTGCTCTTTCATCCGCTTTCAATTTTTTGCTCTTTTATCAGCTTAGGAGCTAAAACCTTTTTACTTTTTTTATCGACTTAGAGTTACCATTTTGTCTACTCTTTTTTTAAACTCAGGAGTTACTACTTTGTCTACTCTTTTCGTAAAATTTGCTGTGTTGTTGCTAAACGGTCAAAATTTTTAACAGCAGTCCCCTGTATATTTTATCATTATTTTACAGAATCCACACTATCTCCACAGTAATTCTTTCTCGCATAAACTCAGGCACCTTTCTCAGTATATTTAGCGAAAATATTTTCTGCATAGTTTTGTGGTGGGATACATGTGGTCCAAAGAACTTTTTTTTTTTCTTTTAATTATTACAAATCTGCATAACCCAAAGAGACTGGGGGATTCCTAGAACACGAAAAACACATTATCATCCATGTCTCGTTGTGGGTTCGGGACTACGTACGAGCGAGCTGGGTTACCGGTTGTCAATTGCTCTTTTATCTGCTTCCAATTTTTTGCTCATTTATCAGCTTAGGAGCTAAAACCTTTTTACTTTTTTTATCGACTCAGAGTTGACAAAATAGAAAAGACAAAGTGGTAGTTCTGAGCTTTCAAAAGACGTACGCACCTCTGGTCACTTGACAACGAGGACGAATCTAACTGCCCGTTGGAACATTGGCATTGGGCACCCATCACTTTTTCTCCAGAAGGAACAAACCGAAATAATAAGCACAAATAGCAATCACGTATAACTTTTTCTTCCGCCACCTTTGTTGTCTAATCGCGTCTACCTCCTCCCTACACAGAGAGCGAGAGAGAGAGAGAGAGAGAGAGATGCACAATATAGACAGATTTAAACAAGCTGAGGCAGAAACTACATAAAAAGAATGGATTGATGAAACTGAATATACGTTGTAGCAATTAGGGAGTTTCTTTGTTGTTTTGTTGTGTGTATTTTTCTTTTGAGTTTTACTCCTTTTCCATATCCCTGCGCCTGCAGACAATAAGGAGAAACAAACATACCTTCAAGACGAAGATTTTTGTAAGTAACTCAGCAAGAATTTTCTTCAGCAGTGAATGCAACAAGAATGGATGTTAATACATTATTCATTTATTCGGCTTTTATACTTTTTAGCCCGTCTTTTCTAAAAAAAAGATCGTGCTTATATTATGGGTTAGTCCGTCCGTCCGTCTGTAGACACGAAATCTCTGCAACTATTAGTCCGATTTGAAAAATTATTTTTGCATTGGGAAGCTTTAAATATGAGAATGATGATCCTTTATTTCGTTTTTTTTTTTTTTACGATGTACAATTTCGCCGCTAAAGGGCGTAAATGCAGATGATGTCGAGTTCAAAATTACGTTTTATTCCACATATTTGCTTCTAAACATCCGATTGAAAAAATTCTTTTATCTTTCGATTCCATTTATGTCGAAGAGTATTTTGGATATAGTTACTTTTTGAAATTACGCATAGACTTCCCGCTAGGGGGTGTAAAAGTAAATTACATTTTTCCCGATAACTCGTCTTCTAAAACTCTGATAAAAGTAAATTTTTTGATAAAGAGTACTTTGGCCACCAGGGGCGTAAGTGTTAATTTTCGCTTCTGATGTATTTGCCATAAAATCTGAGCTTGATAAAAGTCAATTTTTTGATAAAGAGTACTTTGGCCACCAGTACTCTTTATCAAAAATTGACTCTGATAAAAGTCAATTTTTTGATAAAGAGTACTTTGGCCACCAGGGGGCGTAAGTGTTAATTTTCGCTTCTGATGTATTTGCCATAAAATCTGAGCTTCTAAAATTTCGATTGAAAAAAATCTTTCATTGACTGATGCCACTCACATCGAAAAACCTTTTCGGAATATTTTCTTCTTAAAATATTTCATAGTTTCTCCGCCAGGAGGCGTAGATGTGTATCTTATTTTTGTTAATATCTCTACTTCTAAGAGTCCGATTTGGAAAATTCCTTCTTTGTTGGATAGTGTTTTTCGTGTGACATGTTTTTCATGTAATTTCAAAATTTTCAAGTAATTCATAGACTTTTCTCTACGGGGCGTAGCGGTAAATTGTGTTTCCCCCTATATCTCTGCTTCTAAATCTCCGATTTGAAAAATTCTTTCTGCACCGGATACAGCTCCTGATGGGAAATCGTTTGCACATAATTTCTAATTTTTGTAAAAAATAGTTTGGCCACCAGGGGTCGTAAATCTTAATTTCCGCTTCTGTTGTATTTGCAGCAAAATATGAGCTTCTAAATTCTCGATTGAAAAAAAAATCGTTTGTTGACCGATACTACTCATGTCGACAAACCTTTTAGAAACCATTTTCTCCTTAAAATATTTCACAGTTTCTCCGCCAGGGGGCGTAGATGTATATCTAATTTTTGTCAATATCTCTACTTCCAGGGGTTCGATTTGAAAAGTTCCTTCTTTGTCGGATAGTGTTTTCAGTGCGACATGTTTTTCATATAATTTCAAAATTTTCAAGTAATTCATAGACTTTCCGCTAGGAGCGTAGAGGTAAATTGCGTTTCCCCTATATCTCTGCTTCTAAATTTCCGATTTGAAAAATTCTTTCTGCACCGGATACAGCTCCTGATAGGAAATCGTTTGCACATAATTTCTAATTTTTGTAAAAAAAATGGTTTGGCCACCAGAGGACGTAAATCTTAATTTCCGCTTCTGATGTATTTGCAGCAAAATATGAGCTCATAAAATCTCGATTGAAAAAAAAGTCTTTTGTTAACCGATACTACTCATGTCGACAAACCTTTTAGGAACTTTTTTTTTATGAAAAAATGCATGGTTTGTACGCCACGGGGCGTAGATGTATATCCAATTTTTGTCAATATCTCTACTTCTAGGAGTGCGATTTGGAAAATTCGTTCTTTGTTGGAGAGTGTATCCGATGAGAAATGTTTTTCCTATAAATTCAAAATTTTCAAGTAAATAATAGACTTTCGGCTAGTGGGCACAAAGGTAAATTGCATTTTCTGCGTTAATTTTGCTTCTAAAGCTCCGATTTGAAAAATTCTTCCTGTATCGCATACAAGACCTGATGGAAAATATTTTTCACATAATTTCTAACGTTTGGTAAAGAATCGTTTGGCCACCAGGGGGCATAAGTGTTAATTTCTGCTTCTGATGTATTTGTCGCAAAATCTGGGCTCCTAAAAACTCGACTAAATTTTTTTTTCTCGTTGGACCGATACCGCTCATATGGAAAACTTTTGAGAATACTTTCTTCCTAAAATAATGCATGGTTTTCTCACTGGGGAACGTAAAGTCACATCTTATTTTTGTCGATATCTCTGTTTCTAAGAGTCCGATTTGAAAAATTCTCTCTGTGTTGGAGAGCGTTTTTGGTGCGTAATGTTTCTCATATAAATTCATGTTTTTCTTAACGCACAAGTCTGCAACCAGAGGGCGTAAGCTCACGATTCCGTTTACAGCAATATCTGAGGGATTAAAAACCCGATTGAAAAACTTATTTCTTCCGTCAGATACCATTGTTTTCCATACCGGTTTCATTGACTTTGAATAGCTTTGATAAATTTAATTTGCGTCAGAACGGATTCAAAAGACGTGCTTATTACGCCCGACAATTCGGTATCATCTTTCCTGTTCCTATTGCGCACATGTACACTGTCCTTGAACATGCCCTTGGAAATTTCAGTAATGCAAATTTTTTCTCTCTCCTATACTCTCCCAGACTTGCCACATGTACTAGAAAAAACAGAGAAAAATTAATAATTCAATATAACAGTTTAAAAATATTTCTGCTGTAGTTTTGTACGCTCTTTTGTAGTTCCAAGAATTGCAAAAGCATACTCTAGGAAACAGCAAGTTCCCCCTTTTGATAAAGATCTGAATAGGTTAGTTTATCTGGAAAGCTTGGCCCGGCCTAAAGAGGAACGTTTAAGGGCAGTCCTGTTTGAGATTTGTTAGACTGGGTAACTTAATGCCCGTGCCGTTGATTTCCGCAGTAATTACGAAACTCTGTGGGCATGTTATGCTCTTTCACGTCTTCTGTTTCATTCTGTCATTTCCGTCACCCCTACTTCCTCTTAAGGGGAACTGAAGCGAATAAAATGAAAATGCAATTTATTTTCAAAGTTTTGGAACTGAGTGTCTCAACTGAATTGAAACAGACGTATGGATGGTTGTTATGGGAAAGGAAGAGACTGTAGCACTTCTGTTAAAAATTTTTAATCAAATACCCCCTAAAACACACGCAGTCGAGTCACATTATTGTGACCATTTCCTACTTTTGACGTCAACAGCGCGTAGCCACTGAAAGAAGGCACGTGTCGTGAGCTGGCTTGAAGGGTATACAGTATAAGGTGTGCTGTAGGTATTCTGAAACCATATCACTCCTTGCTGTCATGGAGAAAAGGAGCGATTTATCAGATTTGCAAAAAGGGATGATTATCGGCTTTCGGGCCAAGGGTGGCAGTATTTCTGAAACAGCGCAGTTTGTGAACTGTTCGCGTGATGCTGTGGTTAAATTGCATCGTTATTGGAGAAATGGCACCATTGCGAATAAGCGATGTGGAGGAAACTGCGCAGCACCACGTGCCATTGATCTGAAAAGTGAACGTCGGCTTCGAAGGTGCGTGAGGGCCGATCGACACACTACAGTGGAGCAACTCACAGGCCGAATGAACCAGGGGGCTACCGGAAGTGTGTCTAAAACGACAGCTCAGCGAACCCAGCTGCGTACGGGGCTCCGATGCAGACGGTTGGTCACTGCACCTATGCTGACGAAGGTGCATTGGCAGCATCGGAATTGGACCTCCGCTGATTGGCAAAGGATTGCCTTCTCCGATGAGTCACGTTCCCTGCTTCATAAAACAGGTGGACGTTGGCGTATAAGACGAGAAACATCGGAGAACAAGCACTCTTCAACCATTGTCGGAAGAACACAAGCAGGTGGGAGCAGCGTTGTGGTTTAGGGAATGTTTTCGTAGCATTCTCTGCGTCCACTCATTCCTGTGGAAGGCACTATGGACCGAATTCGTTATGAATCCATCGTTAGAGACCACGTACACCCATATATGCTGATTGTCTTCCCTGGGAAGAATGGGATCTTCCAGCACGACAATGTGACGTGTCACACATTTAGAAATGTTCGAGAGTGGTTGGAAGAGCACAATGAAGACTTCAAAGTACTTCCCTGGCCCGTTAATTGCCAGACTTAAAGCCAATTGAGCATCTGTGGGACCACCTCGATCGTGTTGTTTGTTCTATGGATCCTCGACCACGCTCCCTCCAGCAGCTGTTAGACGTATTGAAGTCAGCATGGCTCCACATACCTGTGAACACCTTCCAGCACCTTCTTGAGTCACTCCCAGCCCGTCTATCTGCGGTCTGCGCTGAACACGGCGGTTACTCTGGATATTAGCTGGTGGTCACAATAATGTGACTCGACCGTGTAAGTGCTTGGGGAGAATCACCTTTCAAGTGGGAATAAAATTTGATATTTATTTAATTAAATAACTTTTCATACCTACATACAAATCACTAAGCTCTTCTGTGAGATTCAGAGGTTAGCTTCAAAAAGAAATACAAACTACCAGATAGTTTTTTACTTACTGTTGTAGTATCAAACTTCCACATTTACAGCGATCTTGACACATACAACTCGGGCTTCACTGACATTCATTACACGCCATTCACAAGATCTTCGATACTTCATACTCATAATTTGTTTCTCATGCAGACACTCCCGATTCTGATCCTTCCATGACTTCCTTGGCCTTCCTCTGCCTTTCCTTTCTGCCACTTAGGCTAAAAAGATTTTCTTAGTAAGCATCTCATCTCTCATTCTTTCAACATGGCCAAACCATCGAAGCATATTAGTCTCCACTTTTCTAACAGCATTTTGCTTCACATCACACAACTGAAACACATCTTCGTTTCTTACATAATCAGAACGTGTCTTGCCACCCCCCCCCCCCCAGCAAACAAATGACTCGTATGTTTCTTCTGCAGCACCCAGGTTTCACTGCCATACATCAGAGAAGGAACAATTACACTTTCATACACAGCCATGCGTGACTCTCTTTAGAACCCATCATTCCTATGGAAACCTCCCAGAGCCATTACTTTTAATGAAGAATTCATTCGCCTACTAATTTCACCATCCAATTTGTTCTCTCTGTCAAACATGCTTCCTAAATACACAAACTCACTCACCTGGTCAATCACTGTGCCATTTACATTTACATTGCATTCAGTGCTACCAGTTCCTCTCTCAAAAACCATAACTTTGGTTTTTCCCTTATTTATACTCAGTTTGAATTTCATGCAAACTTCGTACATCCGGGACAACATACTCTGCAGCTCACTTTTGCTCTCTGCCAACAGGACAGTGTCATCAGCATACAACAATCTGCATATACGGATATCACCAAGACATAAAACAGTATTATCTATTTTGGCATCACGCATGCACACGTCCATAAATATATTAAGCAACCATGGAGACATTACACAACCTTGCCTGACTCCTGCACCAATAGGAAACCATTTTGATAAAATACCATTCACTCGTACACAGGCTCTACTACCAGCATACATGGCTTTTACACTATTAAGTAGATTCCCAGTAACACCATATTCATTCAATACCTTCCACAAGTGTCCTATTCACTCGGTCGTAAGCTTTCTCTAAATCTATGAAGGCAGTAAAAACTTTCTTCCCAACAGCCAGATACTTTTCAATCATCATGCGTAATGCAAAAATCTGGTTAGTGCAGCCTTTACCAGGCATAAAACCACTCTGAACATCCCACACTTTCAATGATGTAAGACCCCGTACTTTTTCAATAACAACCTTACCAAACACTTTCCTTGGCACACTCAGTAGGCTAATACCACGATAGTTCTTGCATTCAGTCTGACCACCTTTTCCCTTATACAAGGGAACAGTAATAGTATCCTTCCAATCCCGAGGGACCATTCCTAACCCCCAGCACAACTGGCAAATATCAGTTAACCAGTCAATTATAGAGTCACCATCATATTTCAACATCTCGGCAGTTATGCCATCAACTCCCGGAGCCTTACCATTCTGAAGAGATTTTAGAGCTTTACACACTTCTTCTCTTGAGATCTCTCCTGTGCTTTCATCCTTCACTGTGCCATCATCTGCATCTGTCTCAGATTCATCTTTGCTTTCCTGATCTAATAATTCACAGAAATATTCATCCCATCTTTCACTTAACTCATTGGGCTCCCATATCATTTCCGCAACCCTATTCTTCACACAACTTAACACTTTGTTTCCCCTATTTTTCCTGAGTCTCATGTACTTCCAGAAAGACTTCCTATCTAAGCCAATTCATGCCTCTCCACCTCCTCATTTCTATCTTTTGCCTTATTCTGGCGAACCAGTTTAGCGACTTCACGCTTCTTACAGGCATATTCATCCACAGAAACTCTACCTTGCAACATCCCCAAACAGGCTTCCTTCTTTCTCTTTACTGCCTCTTCAATCTCACTATTCCACCAAGCATAATCTTTATTGTTAGTAACTATTGTGGTGCCACAGACCTCTTCAGGAGCAGTGACTACACAGTTCTTAAAACATTCCCACTTCTTTTCTACATCCCTTTCACAAGACTTCAGCTCCTTCAGTCGTTCTCTGAGTACGTCAGAATGACGCGCTGATGATTTTCAGGGAGCTTTTCAACCTTTATTCTTTCCATCCTGGGTCTCTTCCTATTCTTTTTCCTCCAACTAACATTCAGTTTCACTCGTGACGCTACCAAGTAATGATCAGAGCCAACATCCGCACCGCTCATTACACGAGTGTTAACAACTAAGTGTTATAAAATTTTATTTTGTTTGCAAATTTAAATCAGTACTATAGAGAGATACAATCTGAACAAAACAACTTCCGTTTTCGCACGATATTCGATAATACACTATTTAAAACCACTGACTTACTAAAATCTTTAATTTACAATTAAAAGACATAATAATATCGTAGTTTAAAACCATAAGACCTTTCAAGCACGCTACGAGATCATCCTCAGATGGGGAACTACAAACTAATGGAACTGGTGCTTAAATATCAAATTCTCCGTCACATGATTGAATGATGCGCGACAAATATACGTGTTAACAATCAATGAAAACTGCAAAAATGTTCTAGTGTGAGTTGTCACTTAAGTTCGAATGGCCACTCCAGACAGCTGGTATCCACGAGTCTTGTCCTAATTCCAAAGGATAAGTTGTTGTGTCGGCAGTGGTTCTTTAAGACGTTAATAACATCGGGGACACAGTCCATGGAACCCACAAATCTATTTCTACTGGGTTTTCTCTGTAAAGTCGTGGCTACTTGCATTCTAACCTTGTACATAATGTTGTTGACGATATTATTCGGATAGCCGTGCGTCAAGGCAATTTCGTAAATTTTATTAAATTCTTGTTGGCGATCCATGGTCAGAAATGAAAAAGATCCTACGAATAACGACCATAAATTTGGGGTGTACCGTATACTTCTAAGGGCTACAGATTCGTCCCTAGAAGACAAAGTCTGCATAGGATCGACAATACGCACATTGGGAACCAGGATTAGGGAACACAGATACAATGTCAAAATGGGTGCGCAAACAACGACAATATCCAGACTGACTTCAAAAGGAACTCATGCACCAATTTGGGAGGATTCCTGTGTCCTCACCACTGCGAATACGAAATTCACCACACTCTTTGCGGAAAGATTATTTATCCGTGGATATGGCCTGTCCTGTTGTAATGAAGAAACCCCTTGCTATATCCCAGACACGTGGATACCAGCTGTCTGGAGTGACCATTCGAACTTAAGTGACAACTCACACTAGAACATTTTTGTAGTTTTCATTGATTGTTTACACGCTTATATTTCGCGCATCCTTCAATCGTGTGACGGAAAATTTGATATTTAAACACCAGTTCCATTAGTTTGTAGTTCCCCATCTGAGGATGAGCTCGTAGCGAGCTTGAAAGGTCTTATAGTTTTAAACTACGATATTATTATGTCTTTTAATTGTAAATTAAAGATTTTAGTAAGTCAGTGGTTTTAAATAATGTCTTATTGAATATCGTGCAAAAAAAGGAAGTTGTTTTGTGCAGATTGTGCACATCGGCACGAAAAAATACATATTTTCCTGTATAGAGAGATAATATAAGGAACTGATTATACGAGTTAATCTTCACTTTGCAAGCCGACATGTTTCCCATTAATCCAGCGAAGGAAATGCTATACCTCTTTGCTTTTTCCCGTCCCAGCCCGAGCCCAGGCTTTTTCTTTTAACCAATGAAATAAAAACAAAAGCCTGGCCAGCGCAGGCATAGTACGGGAAGCCAGACGAGCGATGCAATGGATTGCAGTCAATGGCAGTCGAAGTAACGGTTGTCTACTAATCATGCTTACCAAATATAACCTTGTGTTTACAATTCGGGTCGTTATAGCGACGTCCATGGCCGATGACACAGCACGTCGAATATCTGTTGCAGTGCTTTCTGTTGACGAACGAGCTTGTCAAACAATCCGTCGGTCCAGGCGTGCTAACGTCTGTCGGACTGCACCACCGTCGCTATGACGCACGTATCAACCTTCCTGTAGCCACTGGTTCAAACAGCACCCAACAGTTCGTAAATCCCGTTGCACATGCACAGCGATACGGCGCGTAGACCGGCTCGCTTCACACAGGCCAACAATTCTTCCTCTCCGAAACGCATCCAAATGGCGATAAACTTGCCGACGGCGAGTACCGGGCGTTTTTGGCTTTTGCTGAACAGTTTCCCAGCACAAACAACAAATCTGAACATCCACGACCCTTCTACCAGCGACCCCACATTACCATCCCTGTTGCTGCAGACACCACCTATCTCACGAACGTGTGATGTCATCGGCTCCGGTTTAACATCATTTGCACATCTCGAGGGGTACACCAGCCCGCGGTTTGCATGTTTGTAGCACACCTCCTTCTAGCTGGGGCAATTTCTATGTCGAGCAGTGTATGTTACTGATACTATGCGATCACCTACAAAATATCATTCAACTCAAACGTCCTGTGTTAAAGGTCTAGACTTGAAACCAGTAACACATCGGCAGGTGAAAAAGAAGTACTGTGGGGAAAGGGCAGAGAAGAATATAGAAACATGTCTGAAATTGCACTTGAGCTCATCTCCATATCGCTGAAATCTGCCAGTTGGAGATGAGTCTCTGCACAGAACAGTTGAGTGCTGTGTTTGTAGTTGTTTTAAATGTAGGAATAATATTTTTGTGCCAATGGTGACATGAGGATGTGTTAATTGTTCGGACAGTTTCTGTTATATTTGTGAGAAATTAGTCATTAAAAGGAAATACAGGAATATTACAGATTTTGTCCAAAAATATATCTCATGATTTCTGCTTTGAAATGAAGCTTTACGGACATTGCAAATCATAAGCTACACATAAGATATGTGCTGTTTGTGCTGAAGAACTGAAGCAGCTGACAAAAGGGGTAAAAAAATCATTCGTATTGATGTGCCAGTGATCTGGAGAAAACAAATATCACAGTAATGATTGTTACTGTTGATCTTGTAATGTAAAAGGATACAACACTGAAAATAACAGAAATTTTGTATACAAACTTTCCATCTGCTAAACGACCTTTTGCTCGTTGACCAGATATAGAAGTGCCAATACCACTTGAAACGTTCAAAGATACTTCTGTAAACTCTAAACAAGAGAATAGTTATGATGAGGGAATAGAATTTCAGTATGATGGATGTAACATGGAACCTCAAGATTTTTTCTCAAAGTGAGCTTAATGATATATGTATTAGTTACTCAAGTTCTTAAAAAGGTTAATTAATCTACAGTACAGATGTTATTCGTTTAATAAAATTGTTTCGTGTCGAGCATAGTTTTGATGAATGGAGACATTTCATCGATTCTTCAAAAAGAAGTCTTAAGGCAGTTCTGTTTCACAATGGTAGCTAATATACTTGTGTTCCTGAGGGACATTCTGTACAACTGAAAGGAAGTTGTCCAAAACCATCACTGATTCTAATTAAAATTAACTACAATGACCACAAATGGATGATTTGTGGAGACTTGAAGGTACTTTGCATGTTGCCTGGGCAAGTTATGGGTAGTCGGCGTAACCGAAGTTTTCATGTTTCTCACGTTAATGGGACAGAAGATAAAAGAGGGACAGAAAAAATGACCAAGTAGGCTTACACAGGAAATGAAAACTGTTGTACGAAAGAGTTTGGTTGATTCGGAAAATGATCTGCTGCCTTCTAATCATTTCATCAACATAAAATCTATATGTGAATAATCACATACAGACTTTATGTTGATGAAATGATTTATGAAAGCTTTACCATGAGATAGAGGGGGTTTCAAGGTTTTGTGAAAAAAAAATCCAGGAATGTCGGATGGCAAGCTCAAGGAAATAATTTGTCCGACCAGACATAACGAAACTGAAATAGTTTTTGAAAACTTACTGTTTTGCACTGAAAAAAAAAAGCATGGATTGCCTTCAAAGATGTTAAAAAGTTATAAGGTAATCACAAAAATTTAGACTGTAAAAAATCGTGAGTACGATGTTGGAGTATTTCGAGGAATTAGTATGTAATGTGAGCCTCAAAGTGCATTTGTGGATGCTCATTATGACTACTTTTCAGAAAATCTGAGATATTTGAGTGAAGAGCAAGATGAAAGCTTTCACCAGGATATAATGGAGATGGAGCAAAGTTGTCAAGGCAAATGGAGAGTCACCATGATGGGCGTTTACTCATGAGTGTTGCGCAGAGAGGGATGACACAAGAATACATAAACAGAGGTTTAAGGAGAGCAGATTGGATGGGAGAAGATGAGATTTCACAAGAAGGAGTTTGAAGATCCTTAGATGCAAGAGCAAAAGATATGTACAATTTTTTTTAATGTGGTGGATGGTCCTTCAATAATTAAAATTATTTTTGTTTTACATTTTTCGTACTTGATAACCTGATAATTTGTTCTGCCGAAAATGCTACATCATTTTGTGAGAAACCTTACACGATAGCCGAAAACTTAAATCGTATTTGCAGTCACTACCGCAAATATGTACAACATCTGCCAAATAACTCAAACAACTCTCATTATGTTTATCTGTGTTTTAAATACAATAACGTTATATAAAAAATATCACCTTCCTGTTCTTCACATTTGTATTTATTTTATTTTATGGTTTCTTTTGAGGGTTTTTGATACAGTTCATCACTCCGAAGAGTCCATACACGTTTTTTATTCAATTCCTTGTACGACACAGTCATACGAAATTCATTGAATTATATTATATTGAACTTTCTTCAGAGTTGAAAGCTACTCTCTGTTTGTTTTTTCTGACCCGTGAAGGATGTCTTGATGGACCGACGGGAGTTACCACAAGTATCGTCAGTTTCTTGTCGCTTCCCTAGTTTCTCATGCTATGATGTGGTAAGCAGTACTCTGGTGCCTCATATTTTGGTACATTTTTGATGTTTAAAATTAACCTACCGTTGTTTAGCTTGTATTAATTTTCTTTCAGCGCAGACACCAAAGAGGTATATTATTATTATTATCATAAAAAAGAATAAAGATTCCACCTCTTCCTGAGGTTTTTCTCTTCCTTCCGGGACGGGTACGACGTACCAAGTCTGGGAAGTGGTATTTCTTTCTCTCAGTTGTCCAGGCACTTTCTTACTGTCCTAAAAGTGTTTAGGATAGCTGCCTTCTGTAGTTCCATGTAGGTGTTAGGTTTTGTTCTGTTTTTTTTTTTACTGGAGGTATCACCTTCCTAATGCTCACGGAGGTCGAGTTGCTCACGACCACCGTGAGCAACTCAATGGCCTATAAGCAGTCGCCCGTCTCTAATTTAGGGTCACTGGTTCCAGAGAACGGAGAAAGCCAGTGCCGTAAGACAAACATAACATCCATGCCTCACTGGGATTCAAACCCGGACCCCTTTTGGACGAATGATCAGAAGCCATCGCTGAGACCACTGCTCCACCGAGGCGGTGTTGTTAGGTTGAATTATAATTATTATTATTACTATTATTATTATTATTATTAATGCGCTAGTGTTCAGCTTCCTTAGTTAAAAATTTAAAAGCTTAGAAAACATTAATATTATTATTACTGCGCTAATATTCAACTTCTTTACTTAAAAGACTTCTGGAGCATAAACTCTTCAGAAGTATGCTTTTCCTCTCAGAAATTATATGCGGGTGTATCCCCTGTGTACTGTATGCATTTACATTTGTCTCGATATCTCTGTTTTTAGATCTAATTTGAAGAATCCTTTCTTTATTGTTTGTCGATAAGATGTACTATTCTTTACAGAAGTAGAATTTCTCCATTTTGTTGCAGCATCGTCATCTGCGACTTTCTTTTTCTTCTTTAAATGCAGCCAGAACATTTACTTACAAACCTGTGTTTCAGCCACACGACAGTATTTTTAGGATTGCCTTCTACTGAATCACAGATGGCTCTAAAGAATGAATTCCATATTCTTCGTTGAAAATAACAGCAAAGCTCGAATGTTTTCGACCAGATCGGTGTCAACGAGTAGTTGCCATTTGTTCATTCTCTCATTTAACATTAGTTCATCCTTACAAAATTTAAAATTTTCTAACTAATATTTCATTTACTCTTTTTGTTTTCTAGTTTTAATTTTTTTTCTTTCTTTTTTACAAAACTCCAGAGGTCAGATGTTTGGATTTGGCGCCAAAATTTTTGCATGCGCCCATGAGTTTTGCACAGCATAGCCAAAATAATATATGGTATTGTCGGTCTCTGGAAAAGATAGCATTTCTGATTTGGAAATTACAATTAGGTTCTGATTGTGTCAGTTCTTGGGTTGTATCCTGAATAGAACATGAATGCCGTGTAATTTCTCATTACAATAAGTTTATTTCTCCGAAACCAATGTCCCGAAATTAGGGTCGGGCGACTCCGTCTATCCTAAAATATTCAGGAGGGTTGTTAAATTTCCAAAAATTATGTATGAGGGTTTCATGCGTTCAAGTAAAAAAAAAAATATATATATATATATATATATATATATATATATACCAATCAGCCAAAACATTAAAACCACCTACCTAATAGGATGTAGGTCTTCCTCTCACCGCCAAAAGAGTGATGAGGCATAGATTCAACGAGATATTGGTAGGTGTCTCTTGATATTTGGTATTATGACTGCAACGGAAGATCCCGCAGTTCCCGTAAATTACGTTGTTGGGGGTGTTGCTGCTTGTACCTGTTTCTCCAACTGAAACCACAAATGCTCCATGAGATTCATGTACGGCGAATTTGGGTGCCATGACAATAAATGGATTTCCTCTTCATGTTCTTGAAACCATTCCTGAACCTTCTTCGATGTGTGGCGTGGAACATTGTCTTCTGAAAGACGCCATTTCCGCCAGGGAATACAATCGCCATAAAAGGGTGTGCTTGATCAGCCATGATGTTCAGGTCAGAGTTCGCTCTACAGAGATAATGGATCTAAATGTTCCCCAAGAAAATATTACTCAGACCATCACACTCCCTTCAGCCGCCTCGATTCGTCCCACAGTGCATCCAGGTGAGAAGGCTTCTTTGGATAAACGTCGCACATGTGCTCGTCCGTCGGTATGGTGTAACAGAAAACGGGATTCGCCTGACTATGAGACCCTCTTCCAGTCTTCTATGATCACGTGCCCACTTCAAGCGTTGACGACGGTGAACGGCTGTGAGCATAGGCACACGAATGGGTCTGCGGCTGCGCAGACCCATATCCAAGAGAATACTATGGACTGTGTGTTCGAACACATTGAGCCCTTCACCACAATAGACATTATGAGTAATGTCAGCCACAGTAGTCCACCAGTTGCTGCGGACAAGACGAGATAGCCTGCGCTGGCCTCTGACATCAATGATGCGTGCCCTTCCGCCCACGTCTCGTCGACGACTGTTTAGCGTGAGCAGCCTACCAATTTCGGAGATGCTCTTACCAAGGCATAACGATCTGGCCTTTGTCGAAATCAGATAAATCCTTTGCTTTTCCCATGTTGAGGCGAAACGAAATACTGACTGTTCCTCGTTATAAATTTGATACATGTACAGGTATTACATGTATCAAATTTATAACGAGGAACAGTACACCAATTAAGTAGTAAATAGCAACACTGTACTAGTGATCCGATTTATTGGCGTAGGAAATTATGTGTTTGCATAAGTGTTTCCAAGCTTTCGCACATCAACCAGATGGCTTTTTCAAGGAAGTTAGACAGAAACAATTTCTGTCTAACTTCCTTGAAAAAGCCATCTGATTGATGTGCGAAAGCTTGGAAACGATTATGTGTTTATTTCCTACGCCAATAAATCGGATCACTAGTACAGTGTTACTATTTACAATTACATGTATCATTCGCTATCTTGGCACGTGAAGCTGATTCACTGTACGCCAGCTTATTTGCATAACGCAGAGGTGGTTTTAATGTTTTGGCGTATGGGTGTACATTAGGGTTTAACGATCCTCGTGGGCATCTGAAGCTACAGGGAGACGTCGCTACTAAATTTAATGACACTGGTTTCAAATAAGGCACAGAACCATCTCAATAGGATAAATGCACTTCCATGTTTCTTCCGGGATTCAAACCCGCACTCAGATAATTAGCCAGAAGCTTGCGCCATTGATTATTCGGCCATCTCAAACAATATTAAACGAGTGTCGTGTTGCCAGCACAGGAGCAGGCTGGAATCACTTATTCAGTATTGTTATTTGGAAAACACAGTGACTGGATTCCCGCAAAAGTTTCATTGTAAATCAGTCTCAATTCCGTCTCGTCTATTAATTTTTTTCTTTTGAGATAGTGGGTGATAAAAAAGAAAAATTGTTAATTGCATAGAATCATCATCATCATCATCATTGTCAACCATTATCAATCCACTGCTGGACGAAGGTCTCCCCAAGTTTCCTCCACAACGGTCTGTCTTGTGCCAGTCTCCTCCATGTCAACCCCTGCATACTTTCGAATTTCATCCACCCATCTCCCATGTGGTCTTCTTCTGGGTCTTTTCCTGTCCCTTGGAATCCAATCTAAAATTTCGGCTGTCCATCGATGATCTGTCCTTCTGGCAGTATGTCCAGCCCATTGCCATTTCAGGGATTTAACTCTGATCATGATGTCTTCCACTCTTGTCATTTTTTGGATCCACGAGTTCCTCTTCTTATCTCTCCTGGTTACACCAAGCATGCACCTCTCCATGCAGCTTTGAGTTGTCTGCAGCCTTTGTATGTCTCTTTTAGTTAAGGTCCACGTCTCTGCACCATACGTAAGCACTGGAAGGATGCATTGATCAAACACTTTTCTTTTAAGACATAATGGCATATTGCTCTTGAAAATTATGCTGTTTCTTCGAAAAGCTCTCCAGGCAAGTTTTGTACGCCGATTAATTTCTTCATCAATGTGACCCTCACTTGATATCTGCTGTCCAAGATAAACGTACGTGTCTGTTATCTCCAGCTTTTCTCCATCAATCGATAAATCTTCATTTCTTGTAAAAGCATTGAACATCACTTTTGTCTTCTGAAAGTTCATTTTTAATCCCACTTCTTTACTCTTGTCAGCAAGTTCCTGGATCATACTCTGCAGCTCTGATGGGGTAGTTGCAAAAATGACTACGTCATCAGCGAAACGAAGGTGGGTTAGATAATCTCCATTAATCTTTATCCCCTTGTTTTCCCAGCTCAGCGACTGAAAAACACCCTCCAATGTGGCATTAAAGAGCTTCGGAGATATGGTGTCACCTTGTCTCACTCCCTTTCCAATTTTTACGTGTGTTGTATTTTCAAACAGCCTAATCTTTGCACTTGCATTTTCATAGATGTTATTAATAATATTAATGTATGCATCTTCAATACCGCAGGTTTTCAGAGCCATTGTAACTGCTGATTGTTTCACCGAATCAAAGGCTTTTTCATAATCGATAAAAGCCATGCACAATGGAAGTTCATATTCCCTCACTCTTTCTAGTTCTCTCAGCACGTGGATATGATCTATTGTGCTGTAGCCACTCCTGAATCCAGCTTGTTCTCTCGGTTGAGCCATGTCCAGTGTTACCTTCAAGCGGTGTGAAAGAACTTTAGTGAAGATTTTATAAACTACTGATAGGAGGCTGATAGGTCTGTAGTTTCCGAGATCCTCAATGTCACCTTTCTTATGTAGCAGGATCATTGTAGCGGTGTTCCAATCCTCAGGAATCTTTCCTTCATTAAGGCATCGAGTGAAAATTTGGGCGAGTACTGTTTCGATTTCTCCACTTGCTTCTTGTATGATGTCTACAGTAATTCCATCTTCTCCTGGAGCTTTTCCCTGCTTCATGTTCTTGATTGCATGTGCAACTTCTGATGGAAGGACTGGAGGAACTCTGGTACTGGTATCTTTCATGATGTCTGGAGTGCATGTATCATCCCTTTCATATAATTTGGAGTAGAAATCTTTCACTCTTGTCAAAATTTCGCCTCTATTTCTTGTTACAGAACCATCTTCTTTTCTCAGTGCCATAATCTGTTTTCTTCCCTTACTGAGATGACCCTTTGCTATCTTTAGGCTTTGGTTGTTTTCAATTGCTTTCCTCACTAGTTCACAGTTGAATTTTCTTACGTCTTCAGTGATACTTTTTCTTACTGTCATGCATAGCTCTATATATTCCACTTTGGAAGTCACATCTTCTTTAGTTGTCCTCATCTCTCTTCTTTTTTGCATCAACATTCTCGTTTTTCCTGATAATTTATTTACATGCAACTTGTTCTTAGACCCAGCTAATTTTGTTGCTGTTTCCATAAGAGCTTTGGTTACTTTTCTGTTAACTTCAGAGATGTCCACTTCTTCCGATGTTAGGCCTTCTAAAGCAGAGAACCTGTTCTTCAGTTCCAACTTGAAGGTATTATGGTGTTTTTTAAGGTTGGTTATGTCAATAGATTTTGTTTGTCTTATGAGCTTGCCACGTTCAAGTTTAGTGTTGAGGTGCATCTTACATCTCACCAATCTATGGTCACTACCTGTGTTGAACTTGTTTAGCACACTGCAGTCTTCTATGATGAATTTTTTGTTACACATAATAAAATCAATTTCACTTGTCGTCCCATTTGGATGTCTCCATGTCCATTTCCTGTGTGGCTTTTTCTTGAAGAAGGAGTTCAAGATGAAAAACCCTTCTGCCTCTGCAAACTCAACGAGAGTATTTCCACGCTGGTTTCTGTTGCCGTGACCGAATTTACCTACTGAAGTTTCATTCTGTTGCCGTTGCCCTATTTTTGCATTGAAATCTCCCATAATTATTTTCAAGTGCTGCTTACCTTTATTATTTAGATGACAAATTTCCTCATAAAATTCTTCAATTTCTTCTTCAGGATGACTTGTGGTGGGTGCATAAGTTTGAATAATCTGAGCCTGGTATCTTTTTGAGAGTTGGATAACGAGTCGTGCAGCTCTGTCAGAGGAACTTTCAACTTCTACAACTTTATCCTTCAGTTTCTTGTTTATTATAAATCCAACACCACTAGTTCTGCCAGTATCTGTCTCACGATAGTAGAAGAGATGTCCACTTTTCAGTTCGATGAGATCTTCTGCTTTTCTCCTTACCTCACTTAGCCCCACGATGTCCCACTTGATCCTTTGTAGTTCCTCTTCCAATTCAAGAAGCCTTGAATCAGAAGATAGGGAGCGTCCATTGTACGTAACCAAGGTCAGCATCAGATGGCAGCCTAGTCCGGTCCTCCGGGGATTCTTAGCACCCTCTGCCTTCATGTCGCACTGGCCGCTGCCTTGGCCAGGTACATTCCAGCTGCCGGAGACTGAGGGCCAAGATTTAAGTTGTGGAATCATTTTGGAGGGGTTTGGCCATAACTCACCACGCTGGCCAAGCGGGTTGGTGAGTGTGTGATAGAATTTCCTCTAATCCCGATGGTATAGTTATACCGCTATTGGCGGTCGTCAGAGCCCCTTTAGTGGGAACAGGATGCACCACGAGAAGGCGGGGTTGACATTTTTCAAGGAGAGGCTGTGATGTTACGCATCACCTGACCTTACATGCATAGAATCACTTACCACTAAACATTATTCGCCGCGAACAAAATAAGAACTTCTTGACCTGCCCATCGGATGGTCAAACAATTAATTAGATTATTTGCAGACGTTCAGCTATGAACAAGAAATCGGTAGAACACATAGGCAAAATTATAGAATGTATCGAATGTGCTGGGAGAAATCTCAGCGCTTTGGACATGAAGAATCGGTAAAGAAATGCTAATAAATTATCGTTCATCTTCCTTGATAATGCGCATCTTATTATATCGACAGAAGAAATAGCTCTTATTTGAATAAATATCGAGACAATTTACACAAAGAACGAACATGTAGAAAATTTATTTCGAATAACTCGCATGTAAATCTATCGTTTTTGGTTTAACATTTTTGCAAACGAAACGAGCACGTTATTAATCAGAAAAAAAGGAAGTACACTATTTAAATACCTTCTTTTTCGTGCTTACCTTGTATCCCATATTTTACTTTGTGAATTATTAAAGCATGTGTCGCTGACTTCTGACCGTTTGTCAGAGTGGGTCCGGGTTAGAGTCCCGGATGAAGTATGGGTGGGGTGTTTGTCTTAATAACACTAGCTTGGCCCCTTCCCTGGAACTGGTGACCCTAAATTAGGGACGAGCAGCTGCTTATAACCCTTTGAGTTGCTCAAGGTGGTTCCCCCGAAACAAGCAAAAGAAGAACCGCGTGCACTTAGTGTGAATTATTATTGAACCATTTAATATAACTTTTATATTCATATAGAACGACATGAGATATTGTGCATGTGTGTGTGTCACAGCCGGATCCAGAGGTTTGGAACCCCATGCAAGAACCATGTAACGGCCCTGTTCCTCTTAAAAAATTCCGGAAAATATAGCGCAGCGGAATATTTAGATCTGAAGTTAAAGAAAAAAATATATTTGTAAAGTATGAAAATTAGAACGAATTGTAAAACCGTAGAGAGGAATGTATTTGCATTTTTGTACCTTTTTAAGGAATTTCCCCACCCCTTGCATATACGGCACTTGCAGTAGAGATAGAAAAAGTAACCATAGAGTACCTGAAAATAGTACGCTTATATCATGAGCAGTATTTATCACACATACGCTCAATAAGTCATATTGTAATTAAAGAAAAAAAAAGAGAAAGAAAACGCCTGTAAATCAGTTGATTTCATTGCCCTTTCACCCTACGCCAAAAATTTTGGTACGCTTATTCTTTTTAAAATAGCAGTCACGTGCGGTACGTGTAAACTGAAAAATATATATATGCATGTTTTTTTAAGGATATCAGTGGACGTGCAAAAATACATATGCATCCTGTTCCCACTAAAGGGGCTCTGACGACCGCCAATAGCGGTATAACTATACCATCGGGATCAGAGGAAATGCTATCCCACACTCACCAACCCGCTTGGCCAGCGTGGTGAGTTATGGCCAAACCCCTCCAAAATGACTCCACAACTTAAATCTTGGCCCTCAGTCTCCGGCAGCTGGAATGTACCTGGCCAAGGCAGCGGCCAGTGCGACATGAAGGCAGAGGGTGCTAAGAATCCCCGGAGGACCGGACTAGGCTGCCATCTGATGCTGACCTTGGCAACGTACAATGGACGCTCCCTATCTTCTGATTCAAGGCTTCTTGAATTGGAAGAGGAACTACAAAGGATCAAGTGGGACATTGTGGGGCTAAGTGAGGTAAGGAGAAAAGGAGAAGATCTCATCGAACTGAAAAGTGGACATCTCTTCTACTATCGTGGGACAGATACTGGCAGAACTAGTGGTGTTGGATTTATAATAAACAAGAAACTGAAGGATAAAGTGGTAGAAGTTGAAAGTTCCTCTGACAGAGCTGCACGACTCGTTATCCAACTATCGAGAAGATACCAGGCGCAGATTATTCAAACTTATGCACCCACCACAAGTCATCCTGAAGAAGAAATTGAAGAATTTTATGAGGAAATTTGTCATCTAAATAATAAAGGTAAGGAGCACTTGAAAATAATTATGGGAGATTTCAATGCAAAAATAGGGCAACGGCAACAGAATGAAACTTCAGTAGGTAAATTCGGTCACGGCAACAGAAACCAGCGTGGAAATACTCTCGTTGAGTTTGCAGAGGCAGAAGGGTTTTTCATCTTGAACTCCTTCTTCAAGAAAAAGCCACACAGGAAATGGACATGGAGACATCCAAATGGGATGACAAGTGAAATTGATTTTATTATGTGTAACAAAAAATTCGTCATAGAAGACTGCAGTGTGCTAAACAAGTTCAACACAGGTAGTCACCATAGATTGGTGAGATGTAAGATGCACCTCAACGCTAAACTTGAACGTGGCAAGCTCATAAGACAAACAAAATCTATTGACATAACCAACCTTAAAAAACACCCTAATACCTTCAAGTTGGAACTGAAGAACAGGTTCTCTGCTTTAGAAGGCCTAACATCGGAAGAAGTGGACATCTCTGAAGTTAACAGAAAAGTAACCAAAGCTCTTATGGAAACAGCAACAAAATTAGCTGGGTCTAAGAACAAGTTGCATGTAAATAAATTATCAGGAAAAACGAAAATGTTGATGCAAAAAAGAAGAGAGATGAGGACAACTAAAGAAGATGTGACTTCCAAAGTGGAATATATAGAGCTATGCAAGACAGTACGAAAAAGTATCACTGAAGACGTAAGAAAATTCAACTGTGAACTAGTGAGGAAAGCAATTGAAAACAACCAAAGCCTAAAGATAGCAAAGGGACATCTCAGTAAAGTAGGAAACCAGATTATGGCACTGAGAACAGAAGATGGTTCTGTAACAAGAAATAGAGGCGAAATTTTGACAAGAGTGAAAGATTTCTACTCCAAATTATATGAAAGGGATGATACATGCACTCCAGACATCATGAAAGATACCAGTACCAGAGTTCCTCCAGTCCTTCCAGCAGAAGTTGCACATGCAATCAAGAACATGAAGCGGGGAAAAGCTCCAGGAGAAGATGGAATTACTGTAGACATCATACAAGAAGCAAGTGGAGAAATCGAAACAGTACTCGCCCAAATTTTCACTCGATGCCTTAATGAAGGAAAGATTCCTGAAGATTGGAACACCGCTACAATGATCCTGCTACATAAGAAAGGTGACATTGAGGATCTCGGAAACTACAGACCTATCAGCCTCCTATCAGTAGTTTATAAAATCTTCACTAAAGTTCTTTCACACCGCTTGAAGGTAACACTGGACATGGCTCAACCGAGAGAACAAGCTGGATTCAGGAGTGGCTACAGCACAATAGATCATATCCATGTGCTGAGAGAACTAATTGAAAGAGCGAAAGAATATGAACTTCCATTGTGCATGGCTTTTATCGATTATGAAAAAGCCTTTGATTCGGTGAAACCATCAGCAGTTACAATGGCTCTGAAAACCTGCGGTATTGAAGATGCATACATTAATATTATTAATAACATCTATGAAAATGCAAGTGCAAAGATTAGGCTGTTTGAAAATACAACACACATAAAAATTGGAAAGGGAGTGAGACAAGGTGACACCATATCTCCGAAGCTCTTTAATGCCACATTGGAGGGTGTTTTTCAGTCGCTGAGCTGGGAAAACTAGGGGATAAAAATTAATGGAGATTATCTAACCCACCTTCGTTTTGCTGATGACGTAGTCATTTTTGCAACTAGCCCATCAGAGCTGCAGAGTATGATCCAGGAACTTGCTGACAAGAGTAAAGAAGTGGGATTAAAAATGAACTTTCAGAAGACAAAAGTGATGTTCAATGCTTTTACAAGAAATGAAGATTTATCGATTGATGGAGAAAAGCTGGAGATAACAGACACGTACGTTTATCTTGGACAGCAGATATCAAGTGAGGGTCACATTGATGAAGAAATTAATCGGCGTACAAAACTTGCCTGGAGAGCTTTTGGAAGAAACAGCATAATTTTCAAGAGCAATATGCCATTATGTCTTAAAAGAAAAGTGTTTGATCAATGCATCCTTCCAGTGCTTACGTATGGTGCAGAGACGTGGACCTTAACTAAAAGAGACATACAAAGGCTGCAGACAACTCAAAGTAGCATGGAGAGGTGCATACTTGGTGTAACCAGGAGAGATAAGAAGAGGAACTCGTGGATCCGAAAAATGACAAGAGTGGAAGACATCATGATCAGAGTTAAATCCCTGAAATGGCAATGGGCTGGACATACTGCCAGAAGGACAGATCATCGATGGACAGCCGAAATTTTAGATTGGATTCCAAGGGACAGGAAAAGACCCAGAAGAAGACCACATGGGAGATGGGTGGATGAAATTCGAAAGTATGCAGGGGTGACATGGAGGAGACTGGCACAAGACAGACCGTTGTGGAGGAAACTTGGGGAGACCTTCGTCCAGCAGTGGATTGATAATGGTTGACAATGATGATGATGATGATGATATTTTTTAAGGATATCAGTTTATTCAGCTGCTCAAAAATGTCAACTAAATGGACAAAGAGCATGATCCATTCCTCGTCATCCAGCGAGGGAAAAATTCCATCTTACACTGAACTTCAAGAAATAATTTGAGCTCATCTCTAAGCTCAAATACTGGCTCAATTATATTTCCTCTTGAAAGCCAACGAACATTTACGTGGAAAAGAAGCAAATAATAGCCTGCATTCAGGTGAATGCATAACAGCTTGAAAAGTCGTGAACTGAGAGCTCTTCATTTGACAAAATTGACAATTTGAATTGTTCGTTCCAAAACCTTCCCCAGTGGAGCTGAAAGTGTCTTTGAGGCACTTTCAGTCTGAGGATGGATCATACAGTGAATGATGCCTTTCACTTTTGGAGTTCGCGTTTTCTCACTAACTTGAAATCCAGATTTTGTCCCTAACATACCTGGTGCTCCATCTGTACAGCACCCACAGATATTATCCCAGAAAATATTACCTAATTCAAAGAAATATGAAACCTTTTCCAAAGTATCTCAAGTTGTTTCAAGAGGAGAACAAAACAGGAACTTCCTTTTAATGAACCTGAGTGAACATATCTTACAAACACCAGGAACTGGGAAACACGATGCCACATCAGTCATCGAGTTAAATTGAAAATAAATCAAATGCTGCAGACTTGATCTGCACAACTTGATCCTTGATGTCAATGGCCATGTCTCTGATTCTCCTTTGAACAGTACTTTTTCATAGTGAAACTGCTGCAAGTTTGTCTCCAATCAATTTCCCGACACAATTTCCGCCATTTTGAGAGCGCAAAGCTTGATCAAAGTTTCCCCAGTTTTACGTGAGTTATTTTTTTTTTTTTCGATAGGGAGGGGGGGTCTGTTTTGTTATTTCCAATGGTACAACATATGAAGCTTCGGTAAACTTGTGATTCATTTCTCGGAGTGACCCTGTTTAAATTCATCTTCATTTTTGAGCCCATCCTCATACGTTCAAAAAAAGGCCTTGTTCTTATGTTGAGGATGAATATTCAAAAAAAAGTCCTTGTTCTTATGTTGAGGATGAATATTCTTCAAATGTTGCATCAGCTTTGTTGGTTTCATAGAATCATTTGACAAAGCTTTGCTGCATATAACACACTGAAGTCTTTCTTCTTTGATGGTTGGTTGTTGGATTTTATTGGCGCAAGGGCCAGGTTTGGCCAAAGAGCGCCAGACAAAGAACGATCAGCCACAGATTTTTTTCTTCTTTGACGATGATGGATGTGAATCCACATTGAATAAATATATAATCGTTTTCTCTCATTTTGATACTCATGATGGGCTCTAAAATCTACAAATAAAAAACAAGAAAAAGTCAAATATAACTATAAATGGAATATTTTCACCGATAAAAAGTGAAATATTTACCTTTATTTTTAATTTAATGCATGATCAATATTCCAACAGTTTGAATCTGAGGTCCCAATCATCCCCCTCAAACCCTAAAGTTTTTCCCTGGTTGAGAACCTGTGGTCTAGAGCTCAGTATTACTAGTGCAGCAGGCACTAGCACTAATGCGCCTTGATCAAAGCTTAGCTGAATTTAAGTATTAATGTTTAGTCATATCTGGTAAGAAAGTAAAACTGAAAGTATTCAGTCTTGTTGTAATTCGCCAAATATTCGGGAGAGGGAGAGGGCTGTTTAGAATATAACTATAATATTTTTTTTTAAATACCTTTTTGTAATGCTAAAAGTGAACGCTCATTGTCCGTACTTTTAGTAAATGGGTTGAAAATTATGTACGCAATTTATTAAATCCGGTGCATTTAAGCGATTTGTCCCTTGTGTTTATAGAACACGATGTACAGTTATTTATAGATTATGGATTAATTACTGATGAATTTGTTAAACTTAAACGAGAGAAAAGTTCCACTTTAATGTGATTTTTATGCTTTCCAACCGTAGGTTGAAGAAGCGTATATGCTCCAGCTTTGTCCGTCCGTCCGTTCGCACGATAACTGGCGTAAAAATGGTTCGATTTCGATGAAATTTTAGTATGTGGTAGGGGACCACCATTGGAAGAAACCCATTGAAAATGGGACAAATGGAGTCAAAGGTCACGACGTAGGAGCGGGATCCTTTCATTGCCCTTATGCATCATAACTTGCGTAAATATGGTTCGATTTCAATGAAAGTTTACTATGTGGTTGGGGACCACCTGGGGACAAACCCTATTGAAACTGGGACAGATAGGGTCAAAGGTCACGACGTAGGAGCGGGATCATTCCATTGCCCTTATGCGTCATAACTTGCGTAAATATGGTTCGATTTCAATTAAATTTTAGTATGTGGTAGGGAACCGCCTGGGGACGAATCTTATTCAAAATGGGTGAAGTGGGATGAAAGGTTAGGACATAAGAGCGGGATGCATTCCATTGCCCTTATGCGTCATAACGTGCGTAAAAATGGTTCGATTTCGATGAAATTTCAGTATGTGGTAGGGGACCACCTGGGGACGAACCCTATTGAATGTGGACGAAATGGGGTCAAAGGTCAGGACATAGGAATGCGATCCAATTTCATCGCTCTTATCCCATATTATTAAGGTGGGCGTCAAGTAATTTTGCTTACTATACTTCCAATGGAAAAACTTTTGTACACATTTCCTTCACAATTAATGTGTTCCCAAGGATGGAAATTTGAACATCGATTAAAATAACTTTATTACAACTTGGAATACTTAATATTTTCTAAAACATAACCATAATTACATTAAAAATCAATAACTTTTCCTTTGGTGGTGTTGAAACCAGAAAAAGGATGGCGCGACCTGTACTTTGATGACGTCAGTAGACAAACAAATGTTGGATTGCATAATTATGGTTATGTTTTAAAAAATATTAAGTATTGCAAGTTATAAAATGAAGCTATTTTAATCGATGTTCAAATTTTCATCCTTGTGAACGCATTAATTGTCCAGAAAAAAGATGGCGCGACCTGTATTTTCATGACGTCAGTAGACAAACAAATGTTGGATTGCAAAATTATGGTTATGTTTTAGAAAATATTAAGTATTGCAAGTTATAAAATGAAGCTATTTTAATCGATGTTCAAATTTTCATCCTTGTGAACGCATTAATTGTCAAGAAAAAAGATGGCGCGATCTGTATTTCCATGACGTCAGTAGACAAACAAATGTTGGATTGCATAATTATGGTTATGTTTTAGAAAATATTAAATATTGCAAGTTATAAAATGAAGCTATTTTAATCGATGTTCGAATTTTCATCCTTGTGAACGCATTAATTGTCCAGAAAAAAGATGGCGCGACCTGTATTTTTATGACGTCAGCAGACAAACAAATGTTGGATTGAATATTTATGGTTATGTTTTAGAAAATATTAAGTATTCCAAGTTATGAAATGAAGATATGTTAATCGCTGTTCAAATTTTCATCCTTGGGAACGCATTAATTGGGGAAAAAATGTGTACAGAAATTTTTACATTCGAAGTAGAGGAAGCAAAATTACTTGACGTTCACCTTAAAGGAGCAATTCTTGTATGTATGTAAATTTTATTTTGAAAACGGCTCTGAGGATTTTGATGAAAGTCGTTAACCTACCGTTTTCTGGTACTAGAAATCGATTTAGCTTGATCTCCACTTTAAGAAAATTTGTTTAGTGGGTTAAATAACCACCCCGAATTACGAAGTTTGCAGTGTGGTGTCATGGCGTCGCCCCTTTAGATATTGGCGCGCGGTCATGCCATTTATCTCATTACGTCACGCGTTGTTTGTGGATCCTATTAAAGTTCTATGACGTCACACCTTGCTAGCAGATGGTCGCGATTCCCATCTGCCTCATTACGTCACGCGTTGTGTGCGTATATTCGTCCGCACGATAACTTGCGTAAAAATCGTTCGATTTCGATGAAATTTTAGTATGTGGTAGGGGAACACCTGGGAAGGAACCCTGTTGAAAGTGAACGAAATGAGGTCAAAGGTCAAGACATAAGAGCAGGATCCATTCCACTGCTCTTATGCGTCATAACTAACGTAAAAAAGGTTCGATTTCGATTAAATTTTAGTATGTGGTAGGGGACCACCTGGGGACAAACCCTATTGAAAATTGGCGAAATGGGGTCAAAGGTCAGGACATAGGAGCGGAATCACTTCCATCGCCATTATGCGTCATAACTTACGTAAAAATGTTTCGATTTAGATGAAATGTTGATATGTTATAGGGACCTTCCTGGGGACAAATCCTATTGAAAATGGGCGAAATGGGGTGAAAGGTTAGGACACAGGAGCGGGATGTATTCCATAGCGCTTACGCATCATAACTTACGTAAAATTGCTTCGATTGCGACAAAACTTTATCATGTTATTTCGGAGATATACTGAACTAGTTCTGTTGAATATCATCCAAATGGATCAAAGGTCAGAGCACAGGGGTGAGATTTATGCCACAGCCATTTTCCTCATAACTCGAGTAATAGCTTGAGTAATGATTTCTAGTATATTGGAAAGCGTATCATAATCAATGAATTTGCATGATTTTACTAACTTGTTATATTTAAATGCATATGCCAAATAGCTACAATATTTCACTTATTTTTGTTCAAAATAAAAAACGAATGTATTTAATTACGTGTTTATTACTTATTTTTTAATAACTAGCAGTTATGCCCGTTTACCGAACGGTGAATCTATAATTTTTTGAACATAAAATTAAAGAAAGGAAAAGTAATTAAGGGAAAGAAAAGCAATTTGAGATCCGTAACTGTTTCACGATTTATAACACGGTCGTGACATGAATGCATAGGGTTTGACGTAAAACGAACTAGGCTTTGGCGCCACTTTATTTTAAATCAAATAAATTTCATGGAATTTTTACAGCATTTCTACGTTTCTGGCATATCTATCTTTAAACCTATCAGCATTTTGAACAGTAAAGTTAGGTCTCTCTTTTACACTGTTTGGTTTTTAGACTTTTTTAGGTATCCGGACCTTAAAGACTATCAGCATGACAATTTTCAAATCTCTAGGTCATGTAGAACTGGTCAAACAATTCGCAAAAAATTCAAGCAGGGAAATGTTCCATAGCCACCATTTTTATTTTATTTTTATTTTATTTTATGCCGGCAGAAAACACCGAACTTTAAAAGCGTCGTTACGCCATTAAGCATTGCGTCATTACGAGTTTGATTGTAGCCTCTCATTTCACCCAGTGAGAAAGAGCGCTAAAAATAGCTGCGTCACCACGACAGCAGGTCACGGGACCAGAACTTTCCTGTGTGGTTACAGATGAAGACAAAGGAAGCCGTTCGTTTCCCTTACGTTTGCGTTTTTAAAAAATGCTAAAGAATCAAACAATGATTTTTTCTTATTTTTTTTAAAAAGAGGGATGATAGTTGTGAGTTTATGCTGCAAAAATTGCAATGTATTATGATTTATAATTTGCCATATATCGTTTTTTTAAAATAGATCACATCGTGAAACACAGAATTTTGTGAAATTTAAAAATTTAATTTCTCGTTAAACTAAATCGAAATTCAGGAAAAAGGCGGTGAGGTGCAAAATTCGACCAAGTTTCGTGGTTCTGTTGCTGTTAGTGTGTCCGGAACGTGAACTGATAGCACTTTTTTTGCTTACCATAACTTGCAATAGATCTTGAAGTATCGCCAGAATCGAAAAACGGTTTATTTCAGCGTGTTCTCCAAACAATTCTCCACAAACGATGTAAATTTAATATTTATGTGTTCAATACTTTTTGCGGTACGAGCTAGGAAAGCGCAAGTGCCGCGAAATTTCTAAAACAGCGGCGGCAGCAGCATCAATTACATTTTTTTTTAGAATAGAGAGATACTAAATGGAATGCACAATGTGATTTTTTTTTTTTTTTTTTGCTGTTACGCGAGTATGTGGTTTCGTATATGTATGCGTTTTCTTTTAATTGGGAATTAATAAATGTTCTATTTTTCATTTCATACATTTTAGTTTAACATCCTTGAAAAAAAAATATATTTTAAGTCTTTAGAGGGGCACCTCAAAATCATGTTGCGCCTGGGGCATGCAAAGTCTCCACTGTTTATAAAATAAAAATTAGATGGTGGATGTTGATGCGGGTACAATTAGATTTCAAAACTGAATAAACTCGTATTTAGTTTTCGGTAATCGGAAATCAGTAACAAATGAATTTTTTAACAAAATGCGGGAAAGTAAGTCAATAAGTGGCTTTTTTTTTTATTATTATTATTGTTATTCCACGGTAAAACAGATTGCGAATTGTGTGTGATCTGAAAGCTTCCGCTTCGCTCGCGCCAAAAATATTCTTATTGTTTTGCAGCAACCTCCTCCCATACCTTCTGTCAGATTCCTACTTAGTAGCGCGTCAACCGCATAATAGCTTTCAAAATCAGGCAACAACTTTCCCAGTTGGATTGGAATAATGCTGATTTCCATGATATAGTTCTCAGCTGATTCATTTGTTGGTCTGGCGTCGCCTAGCTTTCGAAGCCCATTGCTTTTTGGGTGAATAATTCAGTTTGCCATCCCCCTTTCCCCACTGTTCCCATCTCGCATTTCTGTGCCACGTAGTAAGAGCGCAGTGACGTCTGCTGCAAGGCACCACGATGAGTGGGGGTGTTGTTATGACTCAGAAGTTGACACCAAAAGCTAGGATCAATGAGCCTCACAGAGAGAGAGAGAGAGAGAGTAGTCAACTGTCATCGAGAAAACTCGGAACAAAGAAGACTTTGAGATCCCGTTATGTTTAGATTGTAACCAGCAGACGTTCGTGAAGAATACTTACGGGGTTTTGGTATTTGCTTATGTTGGCAATCGAGACGGTCGTTACGTTCCACACTAGACTTCGCCTAGTTCAACGCACTTTTTTAGGAAACAGCTCATGGTCTTCATTTACGTTTCCCTTTCGAACTTTGTACTTGACCTAAAATTATAAGATAAAGCGCCGCACATTGTGTGGCCTCCATTCGACCAAATCTTTCAAAACTATAAACAAGAGTAAAAAATAAGTATGGGCAATAAGTGGCGTACCGGAGACCCCCCTCCCCCGCCCCTCTGCAAAAATATCTTCGAGGCCTTTTTGTGAAAATCTATTAGCTTTTAAATTACTCACAATTTTAAATTTCATATTATTAACTAAATTTATAAGCATTTTAAAAACAAATTCTTTGAAACCTACAGGGATTTTTCGTAAAATTAAAATCATTGCACTTTATTGCGTGTAACACAAATGTGCACGTTGTAGTTAGAATGATTGCCTTAGTTTTATACCAACAGAAAGTTCTACAAAACAGTTACGCCGAAGTTGAACATAACATGCAAATTCTATTGTTTTAGAGAACTGAAATGAGCCTCTTTGAAATGCCTCACGATAGCATATAAAACACGTAAATGCAGTGCGACAGAGTCTAATTGCCTTTGCGCAAAAATACAGAACGTAAGTAAGCAAATAAATAAGTAACAATTAAGAAATGTGGCACAGAAAAATGTCAAACTACTTAAGTTATTTATTCTTGAATATAAAAAACACACGTGCCGTAATGTTTTGCAATTAGTAAAAAAAAATTCCCTTGACCCACTTATAAAATAATTACACACGTTTCTGTATCTCCGTCCCCGCGAAAAACACCATTCAGTTCATTACATTCTGAAACATGCATAGTAAGAAACACAAAATATAAATACATAACACTTTATTCTCATTGGTATAAAATTTCATTCATTGAAGTGATATTTCTTTCACATTATCTTGTTTCTATACATGTATAGGAACTATTTCTATGACTGTGAAAAGGGCCTCAAGTCCTCTGGGATAAATGCTTTTCCGTCACCAGTTTTTATAAAAGAAAAAAAAAAAAAAAAAAAATGTTTTTTTTTTTTAATACTTCTTTCAAAGCTGCCGTAAAAAATACTGACTACACCGATGAGTCATTGCATCATGACCACCCACCTAATAAGCTGCACGATCCCCTTTCGCCCCCAAAACAGCGGCCACTCGGCTGGGCATTGATTCGATGAGGTGGCGGTTGGTGGTATCCTGGAGTATCTGGTGCCATAATGCCAACAGCAGGTGCTCGAGTTCACGTACATTTCGGGGTGGTTGGTGATTTAGCGGCGAACCCGCTTTCCCAAGTCGAACCACAAATGTTCGATTGGGTTCATGTCAAATGAATTTGAAGGCCAGCGCATTAACAGAAAGTCACCAGCCTGTTCCTCGAACCACTCCTTGACGATTCTGGCATTGTGGCATGGCGCATTATCCTATTGGTAATGGCCATCACCAGCAGGGAACAGAGTTGCCATGAATGGGTGAACTTGGTCCGCAACGATGTTCAGATACCTGACAGCTGTCAGGGATTGTGCTGTTGGGATAATGGGGCCTAAAGTGTCCCAAGAAAACATCGCCCACAGGATAACACCGCCGGCCTGTTTCCGCCCATCAGTGCATCCAGGTGTCATAGCCTCCGTTGGTGATCAGCCTATCGGCGCTCGGCCGTCTACGTGATGCACCAGGACTCTTGATTTGTCAGACCAGGCCACTATCTTCCAATCATCCACTGTCCAGTCTCGATGATCTTGGGCCCATTTCATGCGTTGTTGGCGATGAAGTGCAGTGAGCATGGGGACCCGGTTGGGTCTTCGGCTACACAGGCCCATGTACAGAAGGCTGCGATGAAATGTGTGCTGTGACATATTTACCTGATCACCACTGTTGTAGCTGCGGGTGATTTGTCGCACTGTGGCCCTGCGGTCGCTGTGAACAATGCGCGACAGTCTCCGCGCTCCCCTGTGGTATTAATGAGCTGCGGCCGACATACAGCTCGACGACGGTTCGTCGTTTGGCCATCGATGCACCACTTTTGATACGTACTCACTACAGCATCGCGCGAACAAGCCGCGCCGTTTCCGAGATCGTCGTTCCGAGGTGCCGTGCTATCGCTATTTGTCCGTGATCATACACCGATAAATCGGCAGCTTTTCCCATTCTGACTCCGAACATTCTACTAACCGAAAACCGGTCCTCTGATTGTATATATACCGCTCTGTGAACTTCACCTGCGCCACCGTTCGGTCTCCAGGCGCACTGATTTCTCTAGGCTGGGGGTGGTCATAATGTAATGGCTCAGCGGTGTATTTCTTTAACCAGTTTCATATGAAGTTTCCGCATAATATTTTACAAAAGTTTTTGCGGAAACTTCATTTTGTAAAACCTTTGGCGGCTAGAGGCTCTCTTAGATGTGACCCCCTCCCCCAACAATACGGAGGTTATGGAGGCTCAGAACAACTCTGTGGGCAGCTATAAACTATAGAAAAGAACATTGTGACGAATATGCCTATTATCTCCTGATCAATGGCTTAATTCAATAACTTTTAAAGGGATATTTTCCAGAGGCGAAAATACGCTAAACAAAAATACATGAAGCACCTAATTTTGCCACCAGTTAAAATAAAATCTGTATTATGTATAATTTAAAATAAAATACATTTGTGTAAACATTTATTCACACCGATTTTTCTAAATATTGATCACATTCATTTCACATTAAAATAATAAAACCAGGCCGTTCAAATGTGTGGAATTATTTTCGACAGAAGAAGTGTTGTAACAGATAACTAAAAACAATAAAAATGTCACGAAGATCTTGTTGGCGCAGTGGTATAAGCGATGGCCTCTGATCATTCGTCCAAAAGGGGTCCGGATTCGAATCCCGGTGATGCATGGGTGTCGTGTTTGTCTTACGGAACTGGCTCTCTCCCTTTCCTGGAACCAGTGACCCTAAATTAGGGACGGGCGACTGTTTTATAGCCCATTGAGTTGCTCACGGTGGTCATTAAACCTCCAATAAAAAAAAACAAAGGTCTTGTAATTTTAATTGACTTCCAACTCAAATGATTAAATGCTGATTATTCCAAAAAATGCGTTTGTTAGCAGCGAGATTTTCTTATTATTATGAACTGCTAAAAAGTCTATTCTGAGTATAGCATTTTATACTTTGATCGGATTCATTTCACCTCAAATAATAAACAAGAAAGATGACACCGAATTTGCGGATGTAATAGGCACGTCTTTTGAATCCATTCTGACGCGAAATAAATTTATCAAGGTTATTCAAAATCAATGGAACCGGTTTGGAAAACAATCAACTGGTTCCAACAATCAATAAAACATCCAGAAATGGAAACATCTACTTAGTTCCACCAGCGGCTAAAAAGCATGTTACAAAAATTAGCAAATGGTGAACAAAAAGTGTCTCATACTACAAGGAAGGTACCAGATACAAAGAGATTTTCAAATCGAACAGTTAAAAAGAAGAAATATAAAAAAGAAAACATTATAAAAGTTTACGTCTGCTAGCGGAAGAATTTTGCATAGCGAAAAAGTTGAAATTAGGCGAAAATTATTCTTCATGGAAAAGGCGTTCGACCTTTATGCAGCTAGTCGAAATCTTTGCGTTACTTAAAGAGGATGATGCTCCACATATATGTTGTAGCGAATGGCATACAGTGAAGAAGAAATTTCTCAATAGCGTTTTTAGAAGTGGCGATACAGCTGCAAACTGAAGTACAAAAACATAACCTACCGACAGAGCTGTGAACTACAAAATTCCTCATATAAGAGCCTTAAGCGTTTTTCAAGGTAAATGGCACCCGGTGTTGAAAGAATTTTTTAAATCGCACATGTAAAAACAGTGATATTGAAAAAAACAGAATAAGCAAATGCGCCCCTAGCGGCGAAATTGTGCACTATGTTGGAAAGAAAATACACATACGGTTTGCATAGTTAATAGTATCAGACCGAAGAAAGAAGTTTTTCAATCGGGTTTTTAAAGAAGTTTTTTCAATCGGTCTGTAAATGGAAACGTGATGGCAGACTTGTGCGCTACAAAAAATTTGAAATTATGTGAGAAACATTTCCCCACGGAAACGCTCTCCAATAACGAACGAATTTTTCAAATCGAACTCTTAGAAGCAAAGATATCGACAAAAATAAGATATGCCTTTACGCGTCCTGGCGTAAAAATCATGCATTATTTTAAGAGAATGTTCTCAAAAGGTCTTTCGGTGTGAGCGGTGCCGGTCAACAAAAGATTCAATCGAGTTTTCAGGAGCTCAGATTTTGCTACAAATACATCAGATGCAGAAATTAACACTTACGCTCCTTGGTGGCTGAACCATTCTTTATCAAATATTAGAAATTATAGGCAAAGCATTTCCTATCAGCAGCTGTATCCGGTTCTGAAACAAGTTTCATAATCGGAATTTTAGAAGCAGAGATATCGGGGAAAATGCAATTTACGTCCCCTAGTGGAAAGTCCATGTATTACTTGAAAATTTTAAAATTATATGGGAGCATTTTACACTAGAAACGCTATCTAACAAAGAAGGAACCTTTCAAATCTGACTCTTAGAAGCAGGGATATTGAGAGAAATAGGATATACATCTACGCTCCCTGGCGGAGAAACACATGATTTTAAGGAGAAAATATTCTCAAATGTTTATCGACATGAGCGGTATCGGTCCATAAAATAATTTTCTCAATCGAGATTTTAGAAGCTCAGATTTTGATCGAAATAACTACGAAGCAGAAATTAACGCTTACGCCACCTGGTGGCCAAACCATATTTTATAAAAAATTAGAAAATACAATCAAAATATTTACTACAGGGAGCTGTATCCGGTGCACGAAGAATTTTTCAAATCGGAGTTTTAGAAGCATAGATATCGCGGAAAGCGCAATTTACCTTTACTCCCCTAGCGGAAAGTCAATGAATTACTTGAAAATTTTGAAATTATATGAAAAACATGTCGCACCGGAAACTCTATTTCAAATTGAACTATTAGAAGCAGAGATATTGACAAAAACAAGATATAGATCTACGCCCCTGGTGGAGAAACCATGCATTATTTTAAGAAAGAAATATTCCGAAATGGTTTGTCACGTGAGTAGTATCGGTCTACGAAAGAATTTTTCAATCCAGATTTTAGAAGCTCAGATTTTGTTGCAAAATACACCAGAAGCAGAAATTAACACTTACGCCCCCTGGTGGCCAAACCGTTTTATACCAAAAATAAGAAATTATACGCGAAAGATTTACCATTCGGAGCTGTATCCGCTGCAGAAAAATGTTTCAAATCAGAGTTTTACAAGCAGAGATATCGGGGTAAACGCAATTTACTTTTACGCCCCCTAGCGGAGAATCTATGCGTAACTTGAAAAAGTGACTGTACCTAAAATAATCTTCGCCATGAGTAGAATCGAAAGGCAAAACAATTTTTTGAATTAGATATTTAGAAACGAATGTATGGAATAAAATGCATTTTGGATTCGATATCATCTGTGCACTTACGCCCTGTAGCGGCGAAATTGTGTATTGTAAAAAAATCAAAATAAAGGGTCATCATTCTCACATTTCAGGCTTTCTAATGCAAAAAGAATTTTTCAAATCAGATTGTTAGTCGCAGAGGTATCGTGTCTACAGACGGCCGGAAAGACGGTCAGACGAATGAACGGACGGACAAACCGATAACATAAGCACGATCTTTTTTTTTACAAAAGACGTGCTAAAAAAGATAACAGGAAAGAAAAACTAAGACAATTTTGAAATCTCCATTTAATTTTGCATCTAATGACATGTAAATGATGAAATAACTATGAAAATTAATTAGTTAATAAAAGATTTAAACTTAAAAATTCATGGTTTTTGCAGGTGATGCAGTACTTTTGCCCGCCACTGTAACATCGTCAACTGTGTCGAAGGTCACGGATTTTTATTTTTGTGTGAGTTGCTTCCACGCGCTCGACAGAAATGGTGTAGATGCCATGTCGTTGACAAGTTGCGAAACATTTTGTTATATATGGAAAGCTTCTAAAATATCAAGATTAATTTATGGTTGAACCTGTTCGTCAATAAGCTTTGCTTCTTCAAATTTAATCAATCATTTTATTCGGCTAATCATTTTCATGACAATGATTAGCCATCGATGATTTCTTTAGATTACAGATCTCTACGTACGTCTTGGGTCCCTTCAATCGATCTACGGGTCTCTCCTATATACGAAAGATCACATTCCCATGGGATTTGGTAAATTCTAACGAATTTGTATCTTCAACATGGTCCTTTGTTTCAAAAAAGAGCAATGGCTGGTCTTTCAGCAGCTAAAGAAAATGTCTTGCTGGGAAACAGTTTTCTTTGGCAGAGTTCAATTTATCTGAATTCTGTCCGACGAAACAATAGAATCAAATGCATCATATGCAATTGAAGATGTTAAGCCATTTCACCTTACTTTTTTTTTCCGGTGTTTATCGATTACCGTGAGCAACTCCAAGCGCTATAAGGAGTCACTCCTCTCTAATTTAGGGGCACTGGTTCCAGGGCAGGGAGAGAACTAGTACCGTAAGACGAACACACCACCTAGGCCTCATCCGGTACCCAAGTCCTAGCCCAGTTGGACGAATGAATGGTCAGGAACCAGCGCTTCTATCACTGCGTCTGAGGAGGGGCAATTCACGGTTTAGTGAACAGAACACAAAACTCAGTGAAATGTATTTCAAAATAAAGTACTCCTCCATCGCTAACAAGCTTTCTTACTTCTATTATTGTCGTATCACTGTTTTCTTTACTTCTCTCTCTCTCGCTCTCGCTCTCGGTGTTTCTTCTTTCTATCCCTACTTTTTGTAAAGTATATTTCTTTAGATAAAACACTTTTTACTAACAGTTCAAAGTTCGCAAGTGCTTTCTGAAGAGCCTGCCACATTAGAATTTTTAGAAATTTGTACATGAATCATTTTTATGTAATCTGATTAACCAACATCACCCTCTAGAAGAAATTTTGCAAAACATTTGGAAAATTGAAAACCATGTTAATTAAATACTTATTTTTTAAAGTTAACTACGACAGAATTCCAACTTCCAGAACACAATAACGGAGTCACTGTGAGGATGTTACTTCTTACTCTGTTAGTTAGAAATGAACTCACAAATCCTATCAAAGTGAGCCCAGCTCAGGTGAATTCATGTAATAAACTTATCTCATAAATGCTGCAGTTTTCTTGTTAGAGTTACACAGAGTATAATAGCCGCCCCAGTGGACCATTACGAGGTGCTGGCTTCTAACTGTTCGTCAGAGATGGATCCAGGTTCAAATCCAGTGAAGCATGGATAATATACTTGTAATGGACCAATGGGGCGGCTATTATACTCTGTGTAACTCTAGCAAGACAACTGCTGCATTTATGAGATAAGTTCATCACATGAATTCACCTGAGCCCAGCTCAGGTGAATTCATATGATGAACTTATCTCATAACATCATCCCCTCCGTGGAACCAACGTCCAGCACAACACCATCCCTTCCGTGGAACCAACGTCCCTAAATTAGGTATAGGCGACTGCTTGTACCCGTTTGAGTTGCTCACGGTGGTCGTTAAACCTACAAAAAATATGAAGAGCATAGTTTCATCCTTAAAAAAATCTTAGCAATAAAACTTCGTTCTCTCATCATCCTGTTCAATCAGATTTCCCCTATGTCCGAATGATATCAGAGATTGCATTGCTGGATCTTCAGATAAAGAGCAGTCTCATCAAGTTTGTTATCCATCCTTAAAATAATAAAAACTAGACGAAATCCGTCAGAATCGACGGTTAGTTGTTGTTGTTTTTTAAAGAATAAACTCATGTGAATTAACAAATGTAAACTTTATTTGATTGACAAATAAATTTCTGCACCACTTCAGTAAAGACAATAGTCCAGGTTCATGATTTTTCTTTTTTTTTTTTTTTTTTTTTTGACTGAAGGTTTAACGATCACCGTGAGCAACTCATTGGGCTGTAAGCAGTCGCCCGTCCCTAATTTAGGGTCACTGGTTCCAGGGAAGGGAGAGAGCCATCCATGCCTCATCGGGATTCGAACCCGGATTCTTCACGAGCGAATCATTATAAGCTAGCGCTCAGACCACTGCGCCACCGGGACGGCCAGGTTCGTGATGAGCATCACGACTGCACCCTTTTTCACTCGTAAAATGTGAAGCGGAAGTCCACGCATCTCGATCGTGTCCAAAAATTCAACTGGATAGTGCAACTCTTTCACTCTCATCTTTAGTCACAACTGTGTTTGTAAATGTTGTTGGAATGAGATTTGCGTTGCGTACATTTCACCCGTCGGAATCGCGACGGGCAGTTTTTTTTTTTTTTTTTTTTTGAAAGAAATAAACTCTTGTGAAACAGCAAATGTAAACTTTACTTGATTGACAAATTCATTCAACCACTTCAGTAAAGACAATAGTCCAGGTTCGTGATTTTTTTTTTTTACTGAAGATTTAACGACTATTGTGAGCAACTCAATGGGCTATAAAGCAGTCGCCCGTAATATTTTCAGTAACACTGGTCAACGGAATGTTTATTTACATCTTTACATAATGGGAAACGTCTTACCTACATGAATAAACTGGATCGAATGAAAATAAATTGTATATAAACATTACACAGTCCAACGGCATAACGCAATCATGTCTTCGAGAGTGTTCGCTGTTCCGATGAGAACTTTGATACGAATGCCTGCTAGCGCTGCTTTGCGCAACGGGTCGCTCAGAAAAGAGAAGACTTTGAACTTTAGGCTATCCCAGTCCCTCCATGCTTCCGCCTTCAACAGCGCGTGAATCAACCGCACGCTTCTCCCATAGAATTTGCATGGGAACTTTGCAGCCCCACAACGCCTGAACCGTTGCCCCAATCTAATTTTTCTCTTCGACTGGTAAGACCTTTGTTTTGATACCTCAACCATATCTTTACGTTCAGCCGTTCTCTCAAAATAGAACTCACAGTAAAAAACCTTATAGAATTAATACATAGATAATAATGATAATGATAATAAGGGCTGTGCTTATTGGATTTTCTTAAATGTTCGGAAGAATAGTACTGCAGAGCTCTTTCCACTCATCCAAAAAAGTACGTAAATCAGTCTATCGCGGATTATGTGTTCTATCATTCTCTAGTGTTCGAATTATGCAAAAGATACTATTGTAAAATTTTGAACTGACAAGCAGATTATTCTGTTGCCAAGAACAACTTTGAACAGTTGCTTACTCTTATGACAGCGAAGATACCATTGTAGGGGACTGATTTTAAGATTAAACTCATCATATCTTGTACCACTTTTTTAAACAAATTTAAACTAAATCATTCTATATAAACACACTGAGTGCTCACCGAATTACAACCACCCCTATGTAAAGTGAGTTAAATCCAATACTGGAGGAGGGCGTGGCTTGTAGGCTAAGAGGATGTATGTAAGAGGCTATTGATTCAGTTGAGAGCAAAGTCTCGGATGTGATGGGTAAAACCAAGAATTTTTCAGAGTTTCCGAAAGGCCAAAGTGTGAGCATGCGAAAGACTAGTAGGTGCATTTCAGAAACAGCTATACTTGCGAGTTGTTCGAGGGCCTCCGTTGTTAAAGTGTACCAGTGTGGTGCCAAAATGGCGAAACTTTCAACAGACAACGCAACTGTGAAGGGTGGGCAAAGGAGAATTTTAAAGCTGAGCGATGGATGCGTCGCCTTGTACAGAGCAATCGACGTAGTACCGTGTTCGATTTGACGCCCAATGTCATACGGGTCGACTAAAAACTATAACGAAGTAAATTTCTCCGTCATTTTTGTCCACGCCGGGCATCGAATCCGGGTCCCCTCATTCCGGAATAAGTTGCTCTCCCAACTGAGCTACGCGGACGTATGTTCTCGCTGCTATCTGCCTTTATCTCCCGTGCGTCCTGCGGTGCAGGCACGTCACAAAACAATATATCGCCTGACTATGAGTCGCACACTTAAATGGCTCTCCTGGCGCCAAAGGCATGCGTATTGGATGATAAAAGATTGGAAGCAGGTATACTGGTCAGAGATTTATCACGATATTCTTCCAATGCTGCATTCTGCCGATAGTCGAGTACGCTTTGGCGTCAGCAGCCTGAGGCTATGGATCTTTCATGCATAGCATCAACTATCCAGACCGGTGGAGGTGGTTGTATGATATAGGGCATTTTTACCTGGCATGAACTGGGACTTCTGGTCCTTGTGGACCCCAACTACTACCAGGAACTGCTTGAAGACCATGTATTACACCCGACAATGTTGTATTAATACCTCCAACCAGAATTTAATGGGTTCTTTGAGAGCTACAGCGCCCCAAGCCATCGGTCCCGCCTCGTGCGGGAATGGTTCCACGAACATAGTGCTTATATGAGACATTTCGAAAGCCCCCTCCCTTCCCCGCATTCGCCTGATCTCAACCCAGCTGAACATCTGTGGGATGTTGGGGAAGGCCAGGGTATGCAGTTAGACACACTATTCCGCTTCGTGCCGTAACTGTGGTCCGTAATACGAACAGCTTAAGGCTGTAAGAGGCCCGCCATCTTGTATTGCTGCCTTCTCTTATTAACCAACGGGCAAGCGTATTTCACAAATTGCTCGGGCAATTTTGCACATTTTGGAACACCGTTTGTGGCTAATGCAAGATATATGAAAAATAAAGACTTCCCTGGTTTCAGATTTTAATTTTGGACTCCTTAAGTATTTTTTATTAATTAATAAAAGTATGGAAGACGCCTTGGTACGACTTTCGCTGCAGAAAAAAAAAAAAAAACGAAGGGAAAGGTCAATAAAAATTCTGAAACCAGGGAACTCTTTTTTTTCATATATCTTGCGTTGGCCACAAACGGTGTTCTAAAATGTGCAAAATTGCCCGAGCAATTTGTGAAACCCGCTTGCCCGTTGGTTAACAAGAGAAGGCAGCAATACAAGATGGCGGGTCTGGTAGAGCCTTAACTGCAGATCCCCATTCTACTCCACGATGTGCCCGAGTTTACCAAAAATTACATGAATCAGCTTCGGGGCCAGCATCTTCCGAGTTTTCCTGAAATTACGATTAGGACACATTGCAGAGAAACATTTAATTGAAATAGGTTCCAGTAATGAAAAGAAAGGAACTTAGGAAAATAATAAAATCTGTACTTGTGCCGACACAATTCAATAAAAAACAGTAGCTTTTATTGACTGTGAATATTGGAACTCTGAAATATTTGAAACATCTACATTTTTCTACTATGTTGGGATCTGTAAAAAGTACGATTCTTTCAAAGTTCAGGTAAGTTTATTCTTGAAGTGCCATTTGATGAATGACCTTCAGTGCTCTTCCATTTGTATCCAAGATGAAGAGGTTTTAAATTTTGCCAACTCTGGAGCAACCAACATAGACTAGCCATGGGAGAAAGATGAGTTTCGCAAGTTGAGTTCAACAGCTTTTAATGATTGACCCTGTACTTGTTGGTACGGTGAAACTGAGACGAACAGGAAACTGCAGGCGTTTAAATTGAAATGCAAGGTCAGACAGGAAGATTGGAATACGTGAAATACAAACATGGTGTTCTGCAGCATGCAGTCATGATGGTAGCTTTTGGAATACGTGAAATACAAACATGGTGTTCTGCAGCATGCAGTCATGATGGTAGCTTTGATCATATTTGACGCGAGTTTCGTTACAGTCAGTCGTGTTCCATTACAGATTGCTGGTGGTTCCAGATTACGTCAGGATAAAATAAATAAATAGTCAAGACGAGGTGGAAGAATGCGCGAAAGAAGAAAGAGCAATGTAGAGCTTTGAAGAAATGAAATACGAGGAAATTCACATTTTTATCACTTCATTTCTTGTATCCTGTTTGCATTTCATTGAAATATATTTCCTCCCTAAAAGAATCGCACAACCATTAGTGGAACTATTTACAGTGCGTAGTAACACACGGAGGGCCACCGTCTGAAATGTAAACAAACCCGCCGGAGACCGCGTGGAAGGATACCCTCAACACCTCCAGAAGTCTAACACAGTAAACACAAAAATCAGATTTTAAATCGTAAATCGCGCACGTTACGTCAAATTCGATACAATAGTTGAAGAAGCCAAGTCAAAATATTCCCTTAGAAATAGTTTGGAACTATTTATAATGCGTGGTAGTATACGGAGAACAGCGGTCTGAAATGTAAACAAACCAGCTGGCAAATGCTGAGAAAGGGTAGACGTAACACATCGGAAGTGCATCCTCAAAACTTTGGCACAACCGATTAATATTTTTGTTTCTCTTCTCCCGTACACTGTAAAAGATAAGTGGTGTGAATTCACGAAAAATAACTGAAAAAAGTGCAGCAAAGTGTCCGTCTTTTAACAGGATTTACGTTTTTAAAAGTGCCCATTTTCATCGTCCTGGAGCGGGGATCGAACCCGTACTTCCCGATTTCCGGTCGAGCACGCTAGGCATTACACTACCCAGGACAAGGAAGTTCCAAGCAACAGAACATAAATATCTGAGAATCTTCAGATTTGCGCTAGTCAAAGCTATTCTGCTCCATCGTAGCGCCTCAAAACCTTTTCACACATCCAGTATCGGAAGTAGGTCAGAAATAACAGTGTTGGAAATACGTCATATATTTCTTTGGTACTATTATACACTGAGTGGCCACTTTATTATGACCACCTGACAGTTTTAAGCAAATGAGCTATGGCTGCACGCTGTTGCCGCCAGAGGGCGAGGCTAGTATAAAAAGGGAAAGCTTAGTGCTTGCGACAGTAGTAGATTTAACTTTTGGGTGACGAGATGGGTAAAAAATGCGATTTGACGGACTTTCAACGTGGGATGATTGTAGGAGCTCAGAGCCATGGAGCGAGCATCACCGAAACTGCAGCATTCGTGAAATGTTCCAAAGCAGCTGTTGTTAAAGTGTTTAAAGACTGGACTGTCAGCCAAAAAACTAGGTCTTTACGTGCAACGTGTGTTCGTCATCGACTAGTGACAGCTCGGGCGGAACGGAGAGTATCCAGACTGGTAACAGACAACAGAAGAGCAACAGTGCAGCAAATTACAGACCATCTTAATCAAGGATCCCCTCAAATGATCTCTGCACGCACTGTTTGCCGTACACTGCATCGGATGGGATATGGCAGCCGAAGGCCTGTTCAAACACCTTTACTGTCTGCAGTTAACAAGAGAAAACGTCTCCAGTTCGCACAGGAGCACAAGGATTGGACAGTCGATAATTGGAAACAAATTATGTGGTCCGATGAATCACGTTTTCAGTTGCACCATGTCGATGGCCGAGTGAGAATTTGGCTGAAACAGCACGAAAGCATGGACCCCAAATGCATTGCTACAACCCTTCAAGCTGGTGGAGGCAACGTTATGGTTTGGGGAATGTTTTCCTGGCATGCTTTGTGCCCTTTAATTCGTGTCTGACTGGCACATCATATCTAAACATCGTTGCGAACCAAGTGCATCCTGTCATGTGGATGGTTTATCCCAATGGCGATGGATACTTTCAACAAGATAATTCCTGCCATAGTGCTCGTATTGTACAGGATTGGTTTCAGGAACATGCCGGTGAGTTTACTTTGCTTAGGTGGCTCCCACAATCTCCAGATCTCAACCCCATTGAGATTTTGTGGGATGAAGTTGAACGAGCCATCAGACAGCTGGATCCACAACCCTGCAATCTCACACTCCTGAAAAGTGCTATTCATCAAGCATTGTCTCAGATTCCACAAACCACCTATCAACATCTCGTGGAGTCCATGCCACGAAGAATCGACTTAGTATTAAAGTCAAAAGGTGGCCCAACGAAATACTGAGGGGGTGGTCATAATAAAGTGGCCACTCAGTGTATAGTCTGTGAATCTGAAGATTCTCAGATAATTATGTTCAGTTGCTTGGAATTTCCTTGTTCTGTGTAGTGTAATGACTAGCATGCTCGACCGAAAATCGGGAGGTGCTGGTTCGATCCCCGCTCCAGGACGATGAAAATTTTCAAGTTTTCTGAATGAAGGGAACATGGTGTACAGTAAAAAATATTAAAAGATTTATATCCCAACCATGTTATTTAAAATATTTCTTCAGGGAAATTCGTTTCCCAATCCATCCAACAGAAGGAATGTATGACGTGCCCATTTTGTTTTAACTTCCGTATTTTGATAGATTTACCGTAGTCATTAAGGTGGTTCCACCTAAAATCTCTGCCTGATGTTTCCAATGGTAACATTTCTTTACATATTTTCTTCGCAATTAATGGATTCCCAAGGATGAAAATTTGCACATCGATAACTCTAACTTTAAGTCATAGCATGGGATACTTAATACTTGCTGAAACATAATCATAATTAAGCAGTCCAACATTTGTTTGTCTACTGACATCATCAATGTACAGGTCGCGCCATCTATTAACAGGTCTGAACATTACTCAAAGAAAAATAATTCATTTTTAATATAATTATGATTATGTTTTACCAAGTACCCCAAGCTATAACTTAAAGTTAGTTTTATCGATATGCAAATTTTCATCTTTGAGAATACATTAATTGCGAAGAAAATATGTAAAGAAATTTTACCATTGGAAACATAAGGCAGAGAGTTTAGGTGGAACCGTATTAATTCCGTTTATTTCAGAAAATTCCGTTTCAAGTTTTTTCGCATTTATGCAGAAATTTCGCAAAATCGAAGACCTTGAAATTTTCAGCCCTTACGCCAGGGAATCCTCTCCGCCGGTAGTGGGGATTAAAACTCAAGTCGATTGGGTTCGGTCTACACAAGCCACGCGTCTTAACCACTGAGCCAGAAAGTCGTAGGAGTTGCACTCACGTTCAAGGTAAAACTAATCTCGCAATGATGACTTTTTTTTCCATTAATGTGAGTGTTTTTAGTCATTTTAAGATTATAAGATTTGTAATAATCTTATTTTTCCTGTAGGAAAACTTATCACAAATTAAGTATTTTTTACAACGTGATATTTCGAAGCAACAAAATGCTTTGGAACTTGAGATCTTTTTTAACTGACAATAAACTTTCAGTTATTTTTAAGAAACGGTGAAATGTACTGTTTTATACACGGTCGAATCACATTATTGTGACCACCAGCTAATATCCAGAGTAACCGCTCTGTGCAGCGCGGTCAGCAGCTAGACGGGCTGGGAGTGACTCAATAAAGTGCTGGAAGGTCTTCACAGGTACGTGGAGCCATGCTGACTGCAGTGCATCTGGCAGCTGCTGGAGGGTTCGTGGTGGAGGATCCATAGAGCGAACAACACGATCGAGGTGGTCCCACAGAGGCTCAATTGTGTTTAACTCTGGGAAATTAGGGGGCCAGGGAAGTACTTTGAACTCTCTCAGACATTCTAACCACTCTCAGACATTTCTAGCTGTGTGACACGTCCGTCGCATTGTCGTGCTGGAAGATCCCATTCACCAAAGGGAAGGCAGTCAGCATGTATGGGTGTACGTGGTCTGCAGGGATGGATTCAAAACGAATTTGGTCTATAGTGTCTTCCACAGGTATGAGTGGACCCAGGGAATGCAACGAAAACATTCCCCAGACCATAACGCTGCCCCCACCAGCTTATGTTCTGCCAGCAGTGGTTGAAGAGTGTTTGTACTCCGATGTTTCTCGCCATATACGCCAACGTCCATCCGTTCGATGAAGCAGAAAACGTGACTCATCGGAGAAGACAATCCTTCGCCCATCAGTGGAGGTCCAATTCCGATACTGCCGTGCAAATGTAAGCCGTTTCTGCCGATGCACCTTCGTTAGCAAAGGTGCAGTGACCTTCCGTCTGCATCAGAGCCCCATACGCAGCACGGTTCGCTGAATTGTCGTTTTAGACGCACTTCAGATAGCCCCCTGGTTCATTCGGCCAGTGAGTTGCTCTACTGTAGCGTATTAATCGGCCCTGACGCACCTTCGAAGCCGACGTTCACCATTCACATCAATGGCACGTGGTACTCCGCAGTTCGCACGTCGCTTATTCGCAATGGTGCCATTTCTCCAATCACGATACACTTTAATCACAGCAGCACGCGAACGGTTCACAAACTGCGCTGCTTCAGAAATACTTACACCCTTGGCCCGAAAGCCGATAATCATCCTTTTTTGCAAATCTGATAAATCGCTTGTTTTATCCATGACAGCAATTAGTGTTATGTTTTCAGATTGCCACCTTATATACCCTCCAATCCAGCTCACGACACGTGCCTTGTTTCATTGGATACGCACTGTTGACGTCAAGAGAATGAGGTGGTCACAATCATGTGACTCGACTGTATAGTGTATACTATGGAGTTTTTTTTTTCACAAAACTTCTAAATATAAAATTTACTCTTGATAGCTGTAATAACTTTTGTCTTAAGCACTCCACAGACTGAAACATAAGCATCGTACAATCACCCGTACAAAAATTTTAATACCCGGTGTCTTACGATAGCACAATACACAAGGGAGAGTCAAATGAAAATGTTAAATAATTTTTTCTCACAATTTACTGAACAAAAGCGGTACACACCTGTATCATTTTTCAATGTAATCTCCATTTTGTGCACCACAAGTCCTCCAGCGCTTACAAAGTGTATAGATTCCCGTAGAAACAAATTATTTCAGCTGCGTGTGCAGCCACTCATGCACCACCTGCTGCACCTCTTCATCGGACCTGAAAGGCTTTCCTCCCATCGCATTTTTGAGTGATCCAAAGATATGGTAATCACTTTTGGCAAGACCTGGTGAATACGGCAGATGAGGAAGACACTGGAAATGCAGGTCTTGTATGGTTGCAACCGTTGCACGGGCACCTTAGGGCTGAGCATTTTCATGTTGCAATAAGACAGCAGTACTCAGAAGCCCACGTCGTTTGGATTTGATGGCAGATCGAAGTTGATTTCTAATAAGATCTGCATACGTGTCACTGGTTACAGTGTTCTCCCGGGCATGTACTTCTCCAAAATTACGTCTCGTTCATCCCAAAAGAGAATCAGCATAACCTTCCCTGGAGTTGACTGCGTGTAGAACTTCTTCGGTTTTGGTGAGGAGGGATGTCGCCATTAATTGCTTGCTCTCTTCTTTTCTGGCTGATGATAGTGAACCCAGGTTTCTTCCCTAGTAACAATTCTCTGTAGAAAGCCACCACCTTCTACTTCAAAGCACCGCAAAAGTTCTTGACAGGTATCAACACGTCGTTGTTTCGATTATGGAGTCAGTTGGCGTGGCACCCACCTTGCAGACACTTTGTTGAACTGGAGCACATCATGGATGATGTAGTGTGCTGAACCATGACTGTTGTTCAAAAGTGTGGCTATGTCATCCACCGTCACTCGGCGATTTTCCATCAGAATGCCTTCAACTGCTGTAATGGACGCTGGTGTCACTACTCTGAGTGCCTGACCCGGTCGAGGAGAATCTGTTACAGAACTCACGCCGTTTCGGAACTTCCTATTCAATTCGTACACTTGCTGGAGTGAAAGACATGTATCACCATACTGCAACTTCATTCGACAATGAATTTCAATAGGTTTCACGCCTTCACTACTCAAAAAAAAAAAAAAAAAAAAAAAAAAACGGATGACAGAACGTTGCTCCTTTTTCGTGCATGTCTAAAGTGGGACGGCCATCTTTACACTGCTACCGTGACGTCACTAAGCTTGTCTGCACCGTGCTTCCACCTGTAAGAAAATCTTTCAGTCATTGGCAACAATATTGATAAGATACAGAACAGTGACTGAATTTTTCATCGCACTTTTAAGGTTTTCATTTGACTCATGTGACGTAATAGCTGCTGCACAAAATGGGGGAAAGGAGAAGAAATATCCTGTGCCACAATAGCCAAAATTCATGTGATATGCTATCCATAATATCCGAGCCGCCCCGGTGTCGCAGTGGTCTAAGCGATGGCCTCTGATCATTCGTCCGAAAGGGGTCCGGGTTCGAATCCCGGTAAGGCATGGATGTTGTGTTTGTCTTACGGCCCTTCCCTGGAACCAGTGACCCTAAATTAGGGACGGGCGACTGCTTATAGCCCATTGAGTTGCTTACGGTGGTCGTTAAACCTCCAATAAAAAAAAAAATCATAATATCCGATCTCGCAACAGAACTTCAAAATTAGTTCTTTTGACAGACCATTGAAATTTAAATTAATTAAAGTATTCCCCGAATCTCTAATATTACCAGAATGTTTTCGTCACATGGATACGGAGAAGGTGAAAACTACGTTTTTCCCGTTAATATACGAAAGGAAGTGCCGAAATGCTTCTGAAAATTCAGAATTTTCCGTTAACACATCTTAAAAACGGAAATTTACCGTCAATATAAGAAAGAAATTCCGGAAAGGTTTCTGAAAATTCAAAATTTCCTGACGTACGAAAAATACGTAAAATTCAGGTTTCTTTCAGGCATTTCATGGAAAAGGTTGTATCAGAAATATGTTTCGTTAATTCACGAAAGGAATCACGGAAAGTGGCTCGCGAATTTCGGAAATTTTTTTATAGTGTAGGTAGTCTCCTTTATAGGTTAAGTCTGCCTCGATAAAGCCACCTTGCATGAAAGGTTGGCACATCTAAGTTGCTACACCAATAAAAAATAGATTTTTGCAACAGCTTCTATCACGTTTGGCGTGAAGTTCTCATAGTTTACGCAACAGTACAATTAAATACTATTGTGTTTATGCAAAGTGAATGAAATATTGATGTGCAAGAGTGAAATGAAATGACACTGCCCAACATTGAAATGAACTATAGTTGCGTGAGCTTATTATTGCATAGCATACCTCAAGATCAAATTTCAACAATAGTTGGAAGCTTAAAAAATTAATTTCATTAATTAAACGTTTGCAAATTTAAATTTCAATAAAAAAAAACAGGCTACATGTTTCTCTACAGGCCTCATCCTAATTTCAAACTTCTAAGTTTAGTAGTTTCTGCAGTAGATGACTGACAGACAGACATAGTAATTTTATTAATAGATGGAGAACTAGTAACAGATTTCATGCAAGTGACCGATTTACAAAATACTACTTCTCATGACATAGAAAACTAGCTACAGGAACGGAAATCGTTGGCAGTGGCGCACCCAGGAATTCTTGTAGTAGGGGGCTTTATATACGTAGTATACGTACACAATGTGTGTACATATATATATATCATCATCATCATCATTGTCAACCATTATCAATCCACTGCTGGACGAAGGTCTCCCCAAGTTTCCTCCACAACGGTCTGTCTTGTGCCAGTCTCCTCCATGTCACTCCCGCATACTTTCAAATTTCATCCACCCATCTTCCATGTGGTCTTCTTCTGGGTCTTTTCCTGTCCCTTGGAATCCAATCTAAAATTTCGGCTGTCCATCGATGGTCTGTTCTTCTGGCAGTATGTGCAGCCCATTGCCATTTCAGGGATTTAACTCTGATCATGATGACTTCCACTCTTGTCATTTTTCGGATCCACGTGTTCCTCTTCTTATCTCTCCTGGTTACACCAAGCATGCACCTCTCCATGCTGCTTTGAGTTGTCTGCAGCCTTTGTATGTCTCTTTTAGCTAAGGTCCACGTCTCTGCACCATACGTAAGCACTGGAAGGATGCATTGATCAAACACTTTTCTTTTAAGACATAATGGCATATTGCTCTTGAAAATTAGGCTGTTTCTTCCAAAAGCTCTCCAGGCAAGTTTTGTACGCCGATTAATTTCTTCACCAATGTGACCCTCACTTGATATCTGCTGTCCAAGATAAACGTACGTGTCTGTTATGTCCAGCTTTTCTCCATCAATCGATAAATCTTCATTTCTTGTAAAAGCATTGAACACCACTTTTGTCTTCTGAAAGTTCAGTTTTAATCCCACTTCTTTACTCTTGTCAGCAAGTTCCTGCATCATACTCTGTAGCTCTGATGGGGTAGTTGCAAAAATAACTATGTCATCAGCAAAACGAAGGTGGGTTAGATAATCTCCATTAATCTTTATGCCTTTGTTTTCCCAGTTCAGTGATTGAAAGACATTTTCCAATGTGGCATTAAAGAGCTTCGGAGATATGGTGTCACCTTGTCTCACTCCTTTTCCAATTTTTATGTGTGTTGTATTTTCAAATAGCAGAATCTTTGCACTTGCATTTTCATAGATGTTATTAATAATATTAATGTATGCATCTTCAATACCGCAGGATTTCAGAGCCATTGCAACTGCTGATGGTTTCACCGAATCAAAGGCTTTTTCATAATCGATAAAAGCCATGCACAATGGAAGTTCATATTCCCTCTCTCTTTCAATTAGTTCTCTCAGTACGTGGATATGATCTATTGTGCTGTAGCCACTCCTGAATCCAGCTTGTCCTCTTGGTTGAGCCATGTCCAGTGTTACCTTCAAGCGGTGTGAAAGAACTTTAGTGAAGATTTTATAAACAACTGATAGGAGGCTGATAGGTCTGTAGTTCCTGAGATCCTCAATGTCACCTTTTTTATGTAGCAAGATCATTGTAGCGTTGTTCCAATCATCAGGAATTTTCCCTTCATTAAGGCATCGAGTGAAAATTTGGGCGAGTACTGTTTCGATTTCTCCACTTGCTTCTTGTATGATGTCTACAGTAATTCCATCTTCACCTGGAGCTTTTCCCCGCTTCATGTTCTTGATTGCATGTGCAACTTCTGCTGGAAGGACTGGAAGAATTCTGGTACCTTTCATGATGCCTGGAGTACATGCATCATCCCTTTCATATAATTTGGAGTAGAAATCTTTCACTCTTGTCAAAATTTTGCCTCTATTTCTTGTTACAGAACCATCTTCTTTTCTCAGTGCCATAATCTGTTTTTTTCCCTTACTGAGATGTCCCTTTGCTATCTTTAGGCTTTGGTTGTTTTCAATTGCTTTCCTTACTAGTTCACAGTTGAATTTCCTTACGTCTTCAGATATACTTTTTCGTACTGTCTTGCATAGCTCTATATATTCCACTTTGGAAGTCACATCTTCTTTAGTTGTCCTCATCTCTCTTCTTTTTTGCATCAACATTTTGGTTTTTCCTGATAATTTGTTCACATGCAATTTGTTCTTAGACCCAGCTAATTTTGTTGCTGTTTCCATAAGAGCTTTGGTTACTTTTCTGTTAACTTCAGAAATATCCACTTCTTCCGATGTTAGGCCTTCTAAAGCAGAGAATCTGTTCTTCAGTTCCAATTTGAAGGTATTATGGTGTTTTTTAAGGTTGGTTATGTCAATACATTTTGTTTGTCTTATGAGCTTGCTACGTTCGAGTTTAGTGTTGAGGTGCATCTTACATCTCACCAATCTATGGTCACTGCCTGTGTTGAACTTGTTTAACACACTGCAGTCTTCTATGACGAATTTTTTGTTACACTTAATAAAATCAATTTCACTTGTCGTCCCATTTGGATGTCTCCATGTCCATTTCCTGTGTATCTTTTTCTTGAAAAAGGAGTTCAAGATGAAAAACCCTTCTGCCTCTGCAAACTCTACGAGAGTATTTCCACGCTGGTTTCTGTTGCCGTGACCGAATTTACCTACTGAAGTTTCATTCTGTTGCCGATGCCCTATTTTTGCATTGAAACCTCCCATAATTATCTTCAAGTGCTGCTTACCTTTATTATTTAGATCACGAATTTCCTCATAAAATTCTTCAATTTCTTCTTCAGCATGACTTGTGGTGGGTGCATAAGTTTGAATAATCTGAGCCTGGTATCTTCTCGAGAGTTGGATAACGAGTCGTGCAGCTCTGTCAGAGGAACTTTCAACTTCTACGACTTTATCCTTCAGTTTCCTGTGTATTATGAATCCCACACCACTAGTTCTGCCAGTATCTGTCCCACGATAGTAGAAGAGATGTCCACTTTTCAGTTCAATGAGATCTTCTCCTTTTCTATTTACCTCACTTAGCCCGACGATGTCCCACTTGATCCTTTGTAGTTCCTCTTCCAATTCAAGAAGCCTTGAATCAAAAGATAGGGAGCGTCCGTTATACGTAGCCAAGGTCAGCATCAGATGGCAGCCTAGTCCGGTCCTCCGGGGATTCTTAGCACCCTCTGCCTTCATGTCGCACTGGCCGCTGCCTTGGCCAGGTACATTCCAGCTGCCGGAGACTGAGGGCCAAGATTTAAGTTGTGGAGTCATTTTGGAGGGGTTTGGCCATAACTCACCACGCTGGCCAAGCGGGTTGGTAAGTGTGGGATAGCATTTCCTCTAATCCCGATGATATAGTTATACCGCTATTGGCGGTCGTCAGAGCCCCTTTAGTGGGAACAGGATGTACCATGAGAAGGCGGGGTTGACATTTGTCAAGGAGAGGCTGTGATGTTACGCATTACCTGACCTTACATCCCTATATCATCATCATCATCATCATTGTCAACCATTATCAATCCACTGCTGGACGAAGGTCTCCCCAAGTTTCCTCCACAACGGTCTGTCTTGTGCCAGTCTCCTCCATGTCACTCCCTCATATTTACGAATTTCATCCACCCATCTCCCATGTGGTCTTTTTCTGGGTCTTTTCCTGTCCCTTGGAATCCAATCTAAAATTTCGGCTGTCCATCTATGGTCTGTCCTTCTGGCAGTATGTCCAGCCCATTGCCATTTCAGGGATTTAACTCTGATCATGATGTCTTCCACTCTCGTCATTTTTCGGATCCACGAGTTCCTCTTCTTATCTCTCCTGGTTATACCAAGCATGCACGTCTCCATGCTTCTTTGAGTTGTCTGCAGCCTTTGTATGTCTCTTTTAGTTAAGGTCCACGTCTCTGCACCATACGTAAGCACTGGAAGGATGCATTGATCAAACACTTTTCTTTTAAGACATAATGGCATATTGCTCTTGAAAATTATGCTGTTTCTTCCAAAAGCTCTCCAGGCAAGTTTTGTACGCCGACTAATTTCTTCATCAATGTGACCCTCACTTGATATCTGCTGTCCAAGATAAACATACGTGTCTGTTATCTCCAGTTGTTCTCCATCAATCGATAAATCTTCATTTCTTGTAAAAGCATTGAACATCACTTTTGTCTTCTGAAAGTTCATTTTTAATCCCACTTCTTTACTCTTGTCAGCAAGTTCCTGGATCATACTCTGCAGCTCTGATGGGGTAGTTGCAAAAATGACTATGTCATCAGCAAAACGAAGGTGGGTTAGATAATCTCCATTAATCTTTATCCCTTTGTTTTCCCAGTTCAGTGATTGAAAGACATTTTCCAATGTGGCATTAAAGAGCTTCGGAGATATGGTGTCACCTTGTCTCACTCCCTTTCCAATTTTTATGTGTGTTGTATTTTCAAACAGCCGAATCTTTGCACTTGCATTTTCATAGATGTTATTAATAATATTAATGTATGCATCTTCAATACCGCAGGATTTCAGAGCCGTGGTAACTGCTGATGGTTTCACCGAATCAAAGGCTTTTTCATAATCGATAAAAGCCATGCACAATGATAGTTCATATTCCCTCGCTCTTTCAATTAGTTCTCTCAGTACGTGGATATGATCTATTGTGCTGTAGCCACTCCTGAATCCAGCTTGTTCTCTCGGTTGAGCCATGTCCAGTGTTACCTTCAAGCGATGTGAAAGAACTTTAGTGAAGATTTTATAAACCACTGATAGGAGGCTGATAGGTCTGTAGTTCCCGAGATCCTCAATGTCACCCTTTTTATGTAGCAGGATCATTGTAGCATTGTTCCAATCCTCAGGAATCTTCCCTTCATTAAGGCATCGAGTGAAAATTTGGGCGAGTACTGTTTCAATTTCTCCACTTGCTTCTTGTATGATGTCTATAGTAATTCCATCTTCTCCTGGAGCTTTCCCCCGCTTCATGTTCTTGATTGCATGAGCAACTTCTGCTGGGAGGACTGGAAGAACTCTGGTACCTTTCATGATGTCTGGAGTACATGTATCATCCCTTTCATATAATTTGGAGTAGAAATCTTTCACTCTTGTCAAAATTTCGTCTCTATTTCTTGTTATAGAACCATCTTCTTTTCTCAGAGCCATAATCTGTTTTCTTCCCTTACTGAGATGTCCCTTTGCTATCTTTAGGCTTTGGTTGTTTTCAATTGCTTTCCTCACTAGCTCACAGTTGAATTTCCTTACGTCTTCAGTGATACTTTTTCGTACTGTCTTGCATAGCTCTATATATTCCACTTTGGAAGTCACATCTTCTTTAGTTGTCCTCATCTCTCTTCTTTTTTGCATCAACATTTTGGTTTTTCCTGATAATTTGTTTACATGCAACTTGTTCTTAGACCCAGCTAATTTTGTTGCTGTTTCCACAAGAGCTTTGGTTACTTTTCTGTTAACTTCCGAAATATCCACTTCTTCCGATGTTAGGCCTTCTAAAGCAGAGAATCTCTTCTTCAGTTCCAACTTGAAAGTATTATGGTGTTTTTTAAGGTTGGTTATGTCAATACATTCTGTTTGTCTTATGAGCTTGCCACGTTCCAGTTTAGTGTTGAGGTGCATCTTACATCTCACCAATCTATGGTCACTACCTGTGTTGAACTTGTTTAGCACACTGCAGTCTTCGATGACAAATTTTTTGTTACACATAATAAAATCAATTTCACTAGTCGTCCCAATTGGATGTCTCCATGTCCATTTCCTGTGTGGCTTTTTCTTGAAAAAGGAATTCAAGATGAAAAATCCTTCTGCCTCTGCAAACTCAACGAGAGTATTTCCACGCTGGTTTCTGTTGCCGTGACCGAATTTACCTACTGAAGTTTCATTCTGTTGCCGGTGCCCTATTTTTGCATTAAAATCTCCCATAATTATCTTCAAGTGCTGCTTACCTTTACCAAACCCCTCCAAAATGACTCCACAACTTAAATCTTGGCCCTCAGTCTCCGGCAGCTGGAATGTACCTGGCCAAGGCAGCGGCCAGTGCGACATGAAGGCAGAGGGTGCTAAGAATAACCGGAGGACCGGACTAGGCTGCCATCTGATGCTGACCTTGGCTACATATAACGGACGCTCCCTATCTTTTGATTCAAGGCTTCTTGAATTGGAAGAGGAACTACAAAGGATCAAGTGGGACATCGTGGGGCTAAGTGAGGTAAGGAGAAAAGGAAAAGATCTCATCGAACTGAAAAGTGGACATCTCTTCTACTATCGTTTGACAGATACTGGCAGAACTAGTATTGTTGGATTTATAATAAACAAGAAACTGAAGGATAAAGTTGTAGAAGTTGAAATTTCCTCTGACTGAGCTGCACGACTCGTTATCCAACTCTCGAGAAGATACCAGGCTCAGATTATTCAAACTTATGCACCCACCACAAGTCATGCTGAAGAAGAAATTGAAGAATTTTATGAGGAAATTCGTGATCTAAATAATAAAGGTAAGCAGCACTTGAAGATAATTATGGGAGATTTCAATGCAAAAATAGGGCAACGGCAACAGAATGAAACTTCAGTAGGTAAATTTGGTCACGGCAACAGAAACCAGCGTGGAAATACTCTCGTAGAGTTTGCAGAGGCAGAAGAGTTTTTCATCTTGAACTCCTTTTTCAAGAAAAAGCCACACAGGAAATGGACATGGAGACATCCAAATGGGACGACAAGTGAAATTGATTTTATTATGTGTAACAAAAAATTCGTCATAGAAGACTGCAGTGTGCTAAACAAGTTCAACACAGGCAGTGACCATAGATTGGTGAGATGTAAGATGCACCTCAACACTAAACTCGAACGTAGCAAGCTCATAAGACAAACAAAATGTATTGACAAAACCAACCTTAAGAAACACCATAATACCTTCAAATTGGAACTGAAGAACAGGTTCTCTGCTTTAGAAGGCCTAACATCGGAAGAAGTGGATATTTCTGAAATTAACAGAAAAGTAACCAAAGCTCTTATGGAAACAGCAACAAAATTAGCTGGGTCTAAGAACAAATTGCATGTGAACAAATTATCAGGAAAAACCAAAATGTTGATGCAAAAAAGAAGAGTGATGAGGACAACTAAAGAAGATGTGACTTCCAAAGTGGAATATATAGAGCTATGCAAGACAGTACGAAAAAGTATCACTGAAGACGTAAGGAAATTCAACTGTGAACTAGTAAGGAAAGCAATTGAAAACAACCAAAGCCTAAAGATAGCAAAGGGACATCTCAGTAAGGGAAAAAAACAGATTATGGCACTGAGAAAAGAAGATGGTTCTGTAACAAGAAATAGAGGCGAAATTTTGACAAGAGTGAAAGATTTCTACTCCAAATTATATGAAAGGGATGATACATGTACTCCAGACATCATGAAAGGTACCAGTGCCAGAGTTCTTACTGTCCTTCCAGCAGAAGTTGCACATGCAATAAAGAACATGGAGCGGGGAAAAGCTCCAGGAGAAGATGGAATTACTGTAGACATCATACAAGAAGCAAGTGGAGAAATCGAAACAGTACTCGCCCAAATTTTCACTCGATGCCTTAATGAAGGGAAAATTCCTGAGGATTGGAACAACGCTACAATGATCTTGCTACATAAAAATGGTGACATTGAGGATCTCAGGAACTACAGACCTATCAGCCTCCTATCAGTGGTTTATGAAATCTTCACTAAAGTTCTTTTACACCGCTTGAAGGTGACACTGGACATGGCTCAACCGAGAGAACAAGCTGGATTCAGGAGTGGCTACAGCACAATAGATCATATCCACGTACTGAGAGAACTAATTGAAAGAGCGAGGGAATATGAACTTCCATTGTGCATGGCTTTTATCGATTATGAAAAAGCCTTTGATTCGGTGAAACCATCAGCAGTTGCAATGGCTCTGAAATCCTGCGGTATTGAAGATGCATACATTAATATTATTAATAACATCTATGAAAATGCAAGTGCAAAGACTCGGCTGTTTGAAAATACAACACACATAAAAATTGGAAAAGGAATGAGACAAGGTGACACCATATCTCCGAAGCTCTTTAGTGCCACATTGGAAAATGTCTTTCAATCACTGAACTGGAAAAACAACGGGATAAAGATTAATGGAGATTATCTAACCCACCTTCGTTTTGCTGATGACATAGTCATTTTTGCAACTACCCCATGAGAGCTACAGAGTATGATCCAGGAACTTGCTGACAAGAGTAAAGAAGTGGGATTAAAAATGAACTTTCAGAAGACAAAAGTGATGTACAATGCTTTTACAAGAAATGAAGATTTATCGATTGATGGAGAAAAGCTGGAGATAACAGACACGTACGTTTATCTTGGACAGCAGATATCAAGTGAGGGTCACATTAATGAAGAAATTAATCGGCGTACAAAACTTGCCTGGAGAGCTTTTGGAAGAAACAGCATAATTTTCAAGAGCAATATGCCATTATGTCTTAAAAGAAATGTGTTTGATCAATGCATCCTCCCAGTGCTTACGTATGGTGCAGAGACGTGGACCTTAGCTAAAAGAGACATACAAAGGCTGCAGACAACTCAAAGCAGCATGGAGAGGTGCATGCTTGGTGTAACCAGGAGAGATAAGAAGAGGAACACGTGGATCCGAAAAATGACAAGAGTGGAAGACATCATGATCAGAGTTAAATCCCTGAAATGGCAATGGGCTGGACATACTGCCAGAAGGACAGACCATCGATGGACAGCCGAAATTTTAGATTGGATTCAAAGGGACAGGATAAGACCCAGAAGAAGACCACATGGAAGATGGGTGAATGAAATTCGAAAGTATGCGGGAGTGACATGGAGGAGACTGGCACAAGATAGACCGTTGTTTAGGAAACTTGGGGAGACCTTCGTCCAGCAGTGGATTGATAATGGTTGACAATGATGATGATGATGATATATATATATATAGTGTGGGATGTAAGGTCAGGTGATGCGTAACATCACAGCCTCTCCTTGACAAATGTCAACCCCGCCTTCTCGTGGTGCATCCTGTTCCCACTAAAGGGGCTCTGACGACCGCCAATAGCGGTATAACTATACCATCGGGATTAGAGGAAATTCTATCCCACACTCACCAACCCGCTTGGCCAGCGTGGTGAGTTATGGCCAAACCCTCCAAAATGACTCCACAACTTAAATCTTGGCCCTCAGTCTCCGGCAGCTGGAATGTACCTGGCCAAGGCAGCGGCCAGTGCGACATGAAGGCAGCTGGTGCTAAGAATCCCCGGAGGACCGGACTAGGCTGCCATCTGATGCTGACCTTGGCAACGTACAATGGACGCTCCCTATCTTCTGATTCAAGGCTTCTTGAATTGGAAGAGGAACTACAAAGGATCAAATGGGACATCGTGGGGCTAAGTGAGGTAAGGAGAAAAGGAGAAGATCTCATCGAACTGAAAAGTGGACATCTCTTCTACTATCGTGGGACAGATACTGGCAGAACTAGTGGTGTTGGATTTATAATAAACAAGAAACTGAAGGATAAAGTTGTAGAAGTTGAAAGTTCCTCTGACAGAGCTGCACGACTCGTTATCCAACTCTCGAGAAGATACCAGGCTCAGATTATTCAAACTTATGCACCCACCACAAGTCATCCTGAAGAAGAAATTCAAGAATTTTATGAGGAAATTTGTCATCTAAATAATAAAGGTAAGTAGCACTTGAAAATAATTATGGGAGATTTCAATGCAAAAATAGGGCAACGGCAACAGAATGAAACTTCAGTAGGTAAATTCGGTCACGGCAACAGAAACCAGCGTGGAAATACTCTCGTTGAGTTTGCAGAGGCAGAAGGGTTTTTCATCTTGAACTCCTTCTTCAAGAAAAAGCCACACAGGAAGTGGACATGGAGACATCCAAATGGGACGACAAGTGAAATTGATTTTATTATGTGTAACAAAAAATTTGTCATAGAAGACTGCAGTGTGCTAAACAAGTTCAACACAGGTAGTGACCATAGATTGGTGAGATGTAAGATGCACCTCAACACTAAACTTGAACGTGGCAAGCTCATAAGACAAACAAAATCTATTGACATAACCAACCTTAAAAAACACCATAATACCTTCAAGTTGGAACTGAAGAACAGGTTCTCTGCTTTAGAAGGCCTAACATCGGAAGAAGTGGACATCTCTGAAGTTAACAGAAAAGTAACCAAAGCTCTTATGGAAACAGCAACAAAATTAGCTGGGTCTAAGAACAAGTTGCATGTAAATAAATTATCAGGAAAAACGAAAATGTTGATGCAAAAAAGAAGAGAGATGAGGACAACTAAAGAAGATGTGACTTCCAAAGTGGAATATATAGAGCTATGCAAGACAGTACGAAAAAGTATCACTGAAGACGTAAGAAAATTCAACTGTGAACTAGTGAGGAAAGCAATTGAAAACAACCAAAGCCTAAAGATAGCAAAGGGACATCTCAGTAAGGGAAGAAAACAGATTATGGCACTGAGAAAAGAAGATGGTTCTGTAACAAGAAATAGAGGCGAAATTTTGACAAGAGTGAAAGATTTCTACTCCAAATTATATGAAAGGGATGATACATGCACTCCAGACATCATGAAAGATACCAGTACCAGAGTTCCTCCAGTCCTTCCAGCAGAAGTTGCACATGCAATCAAGAACATGAAGCTGGGAAAAGCTCCAGGAGAAGATGGAATTACTGTAGACATCATACAAGAAGCAAGTGGCGAAATCGAAACAGTACTCGCCCAAATTTTCACTCGATGCCTTAATGAAGGAAAGATTCCTGAGGATTGGAACACCGCTACAATGATCCTGCTACATAAGAAAGGTGACATTGAGGATCTCGGAAACTACAGACCTATCAGCCTCCTATCAGTAGTTTATAAAATCTTCACTAAAGTTCTTTCACACCGCTTGAAGGTAACACTGGACATGGCTCAACCGAGAGAACAAGCTGGATTCAGGAGTGGCTACAGCACAATAGATCATATCCATGTGCTGAGAGAACTACTTGAAAGAGCGAGGGAATATGAACTTCCATTATGCATGGCTTTTATCGATTATGAAAAAGCCTTTGATTCGGTGAAACCATCAGCAGTTACAATGGCTCTGAAAACCTGCGGTATTGAAGATGCATACATTAATATTATTAATAACATCTATGAAAATGCAAGTGCAAAGATTAGGCTGTTTGAAAATACAACACACATAAAAATTGGAAAGGGAGTGAGACAAGGTGACACCATATCTCCGAAGCTCTTTAATGCCACATTGGAGGGTGTTTTTCAGTCACTGAGCTGGGAAAACAAGGGGATAAAGATTAATGGAGATTATCTAACCCACCTTCGTTTTGCTGATGACGTAGTCATTTTTGCAACTAGCCCATCAGAGCTGCAGAGTATGATCCAGGAACTTGCTGACAAGAGTAAAGAAGTGGGATTAAAAATGAACTTTCAGAAGACAAAAGTGATGTTCAATGCTTTTACAAGAAATGAAGATTTATCGATTGATGGAGAAAAGCTGGAGATAACAGACACATACGTTTATCTTGGACAGCAGATATCAAGTGAGGGTCACATTGATGAAGAAATTAATCGGCGTACAAAACTTGCCTGGAGAGCTTTTGGAAGAAACAACATAATTTTCAAGAGCAATATGCCATTATGTCTTAAAAGAAAAGTGTTTGATCAATGCATCCTTCCAGTGCTTACGTATGGTGCAGAGACGTGGACCTTAACTAAAAGAGACATACAAAGGCTGCAGACAACTCAAAGAAGCATGAAGAGGTACATGCTTGGTGTAACCAGGAGAGATAAGAAGAGGAACTCGTGGATCCGAAAAATGACAAGAGTGGAAGACATCATGATCAGAGTTAAATCCCTGAAATGGCAATGGGCTGGACATACTGCCAGAAGGACAGATCATCAATGGACAGCCAAAATTTTAGATTATATTCCAAGGGACAGGAAAAGACCCAGAAGAAGACCACATGGGAGATGGGTGGATGAAATTCGAAAGTATGCAGGGGTGACATGGAGGAGACTGGCACAAGACAGACCGTTGTGGAGGAAACTTGGGGAGACCTTCGTCCAGCAGTGGATTGATAATGGTTGACAATGATGATGATGATGATGATATATAGTGTACGCCTATAGTTTATATACGGTTGTGACGCGCGTCTCTCTTTGGGGCTTTAGGAAGAAAAGACCATGTAATATAGGACAGTATATAATTTTTTGAACATGTAAAATGATATTTTTGAATGTTTAATTTGTGACGTACGTCGTTCTTAATGTCCTTGGAGGGGCTTCAGCCCCCAAAGCCCCTCCGTGGGTGCACCAATGCTCGTTGGTAACCTAGATTATCCTCAATGGAAGGAGTGGATAATAAGTTTCGGTACCGACGGAGTTGCAGTGATGAGCGGAAAATTCATAAGTTGCAGCAGGACTGAAGGGTACTTGTCCTTGATTGGTCGTCATACACTGCATGACTCACCGTCTCGAGGTGGGCCTTAGGACAACATTTTTTAAGAGCTACATGAATGCACTTCAAGTGGCAATAAAAATTGTTATTCTAGATCGCCTAAACAAATCAGTTCACTAAAAGAAGTTCCTTCTCTGCATGAAAAAAGCATTGTAAAACCCGAGAGATGGATGGATGGAGTCAAATGGATTTCTCATGATCATGAAGCTTGCAAAAGTTTCATTCGTGAGTCGAAGCTAATTGGTATCCATTTACAGGCTGCATTATCTTCTTCATCAGTTTCTTGATGAAGAAGATAATGCAGCCTGATGAACTAGCTACAGCTAAGGATATTTTTAAACATGCTTTAGCTTGCAGCTTGCAAATTTTTTTTACCTGTGTTTCTTCAATTTTGTTTCAGATGTAATTAACCGACTTTCTTTTTGTTCATTGGAGTACAACATACATTTTTAATTAATACACATTTGACGTGGACTAGGAACATCAAACAGAAGTCATCGCTCTTTCCACGTTTATAAGAGAGTCACGAAAAAATTATCATTGGCAGCCACCGGGAATCGAACACGGTGTCTTCCAGTTACGCGCCGGACATGCTTCCACTGCACAGCGGCCTCGAATTCCTCCAGACTCACACACACTAACTCCCAAGCCAATTTGGCAGGTTGCTTCTTAGATCCCCGCACAATGCTGAGGATTCACCAAAGGTGGTAAGCAGCAACTGAACAAATAATTAGAAGGCGAATGAATAATTAATACACATTTGACGTGGACTAGGGACATCAAACAGAAGTCATCGCTCTTTCCACGTTTATAAGAGTTTATTTTTTGCTGTGGTGCAGTGGAAGCACATCCGGCGCGTAACTGGAAGACCCTGGGTTCGATTCCCGGTGGCGGCCAATGAGTTTTCCGTGACTCTCTTATAAACGTGGAAAGAGCGATGACTTCTGTTTGATAAATTTTCAACAAGTACTTTCTCGAATTGTTGGTGTGACCGCCTCGGTGGCGCAAGCACTGTATTCTGCCATTCATCCGAGTTGGCTCCGGGTTCGAGTCCCTGTGAGTTATGAATGTGTTGTGTTTATCTTACGACATGTTGTTGTATTCCATGTTGTTGTATCTCTCTCTCTCTCTCTCTCTCTCTCTTAGCTGGGACCAGTAGCCCTAAATTAGGGGAGGGCGACGCTGGTCGTTTACCAACCGAAAAGAAAAAAGATAAAAAAGACGAAGAAGAATCTCTAGTGTGCAATAAAATTCATCCCTGTTGAAATTACAGATGGTATAAATCTAAAAGATTTCACAGAAAATGTTAAGATTGACCAAAAAAGTGGATAGTGTACAACTGTATATTTCAAGACCAGTGTTGTTCATTACATTAATAGAAAGGCACTGATTATCGCCATTTTAAAAGACACCGGTGTGCGATTTTCATCAGTTGTCAGTGAAACAGTACCAAAACTGTCACTAGTGTTTCAAATAATCAGTTGGCCTAGTAATGACAAAAATCTACGGATGTGATGTCAGCTTTGATACGTCATTTTTAGAAAAATGCTGGCGTTGAGATTTTGTACAACGGGCGGAATTTTTTGAACTAAAATAAAATTAACAGACATTTCAAAGGAGTTCACTTTTGGAGACCAATGTTTATGGAAAAGTATAAAGAGTACAAAAATATGTTTAATCTGGTGAAAATAACTTCACTTTTAGGCTTTTCCACATCTTGTTGTGAGGTGGGTTTCAGTTTCATGAAGAAAATTCAGTGTAACTGGCGAAATAATTTGAAACCAGTTGCTGTGAATGCTTTAGGCAAAGGCGCAACAACCCCCTCCACAACCCAGAATTCTTTCTTTTTTTTTTTTTTTTTTTTTTTTTTTTTTTTTAGGATTCACATTAGCAGTGCTATTTTTCTATTTTCCATGTTGTTGTATCTCTTTCAGCGGCCGCGGAACTGTAGGGGCAGAGGGGCAACTGCGTCAGCAGTCATTTGAGTGCAGGGGCGAAACACCACATTTGCCACCCCACTTTTCTTTCTTATTAATTTTGTCCGTAATAAGAAATCGGACTGATTCTTTTTTTTATTTCTGCCATTTAAAATTCCTTCTAATAAAATCAAATATTATATTCTACTTTAATTAGTAACCATCTAAAACTCTGAATTTTTGAGACGCTGGACGCAGGGTAAACTCCCCTATCTTGTCCAGTATGCGAAGAAAAAGGCGCACGAAGCTCTATTAAAAAAGATGTCCTCAAAATTATTGTGTTTTTATACAAAGAGCAAGATCATTTAGGTGTAACACAATCAGTCTTTCTTCAAGAAAGGAAATGGAACCGGGAGGAAGGAATGAGATATATTTCTGTTCTCATGTTGTTTGATGTATAACGTAAGGGCTACTGTTTCTGGGAAATTCTTCTTTTGGGTGAGGGGTATTAAGACCACCATGAGCAACTCAATGGGCCCATCCCTTATTTTGGGCCACTGGTTCTAGGAGAAAGTGCGTAAGGCAAACAAAACATCCATGCCTCACGGGATTCAAACCCGGACCCAACTCGGAGGAATGATCTGAAGCCAGCACTTAGGCCACTGCGCCACCGGGTCTTCATTGGGGAATTCATAGACAAATGTGGGGTTCAATTCAATAATATAACACCAGTAAAAAGTCTTATACAGAAAAACATATACTGTAATATAGATATACGCGTAAAATTCAAAGTTTATATTAATTTAGATTTTACCGATATAAATGTTTTACCTTTAGTTTTTTCAAATGATGTCCTCATGTCCTGTTTTACAAATGCGAAACATGTTTTATGATCTGTCCAAAAATTGCTATCTTGCCCCCGTTGTCAAAAAAATTGTTCCTACAGCCCTGGTTTGATTTAATTTCCCCCTCCAGTGAACGCTCCTAAGACAAAACTGTAAACGAATTATGTTCCCACATTGTGAAACTTTTTACCTGTTACCTGAGCCTGGAGCATAGACGACAGTTACTCAACTTTTTCCACTGCCCATGTATCCATCCCATTGAGACAAAAAGTGGGATAAACTTGTCCTTGTGAAGCCGCCTATCCAAAGTCGAAGCTGGTATAACCACATAGGATATGACCCTATACCCTTAACTGTTCTAACCCACTAGGGTAGAACAATAAGAAGGGATTTTAGGAATTTTTGTTGTCTGCTACTCGGCACTAAAATTCGTCCAGCAAAGACGATGTCAGTGGTCAAGCTTCCAAATCAATTACCAGAATTTCCCCCTTTCTGGAAGTAGTTGAGCATTCAACAAAACATACCACCAGGATTTAAAAAAATAAATCGCAGTCGCCATTGGTCATTCAAACAGGAGGTACAATGCCTTTATGTTATACTTATGTTTAAATAAAGCACTTTCATTATTTTTTACCTGATTATTCTCAATGAATTTTATTATTCCATCCTTTTTATTTTAAATTTCTTTGTTTATTTATGTATTTTAATTCCGTCTGTACTGATACTTATTTTGATTATATCGATTAAATATCTAGTGGTACTAAATGTTAAAAAAATGTCTTTTCCCCAAAGATATTAATAATATATCAATATTGAATGCAAATTATTGGTGCACTGTTCATATAGCTTTTATCAAAAATACAAAATAACACCTTTCAAAAAAAAAAAAAAATTCCAGTTTGCGCTCTTGCTTTTATGAGCATTGAAATTCAAGACCCATAGGTTGAAGATTTTAATCAGCGATCTGCTGTAGTGAAAGGGTTTAATGATAAGGTGAGATATACGGAACCATATGAAAAAGTCCACGTGTAGCACGAGTGCTTGCCTATATGTTCACATTGTAGGTACATTTATTTTATTTTATCTTCTTTGAATTTCTTTGTTCAAAATTTTATGCAGTTCTTTTAATTATTACAAAGGAAGATTATATGCTAATTTTTTATTTGTCAACTGTTTCAAATTACGCATTTAACTTCTCATTTCAAAGACATTCGATATTGCAGAGCAGCTACTCGTTACAAAGGAGCGAAATTTGCTAGCCAAAGTTACTGGTAATCACTGCTAGTAAAGGAAATAATGAAAACAAGCCCTCCTATCATCGATGTTAAAGTTGGAAGCATCGATTGCCCTGTCCATGAACTCAATAATCTCCCAAAGAAATGACCAGGGCACTCCACAGAGGGAATACGAAAGAAGAAAAACAAAACTGACTTTCACTATGGCAAATGATTCTGCGTTTCCAGCAGAGAGAAAGGTGAAACGAAATGTTATTCTACCATTCTTAAAACAATGAAGGGTCCGAGAAGGGTTTATTTCGGATTTTTTTAATGGCCTTATAGGCTCTATCATTTGTATAAGGCTCCGCTGATGGATGCAAAGCTAACGGGGAAATACGTGTAACTTTACAATTCCTTTGAAGGTATCTAGATATAAAGTCAGCTAGGCAGCCATTGCTCAGAGATTTGCTGAATTTTATAGTAGTGACGTATTGGGCGTCCAACCGATTGATAAGATGAAAATTTTGGAGCAATCCCATGCAGCACATTTTGCAAATTAAGAACTCAAAGCAAGCGAAACAAATCATACAATCTTTGTGAAAAGTTCCAAATTTTGATATTTCTCTGAGGATTTATTGCATCATTTCTGTGCCTAATGCAACAGGTGGGACAACCATCAGCAGAATGAAATGAATTAAGAATCACTTACGACTGGTAGAATCGCAGAATCAGTTGGGTGTTTTGTGATATTTGAACCAAGAGGTTAATTTAGCCTGACATATTGATCTCAGCGATACGATGTGTTAAAAAGCTAGAGGCCGCCCCAGTGGCGCAGTGGTCTAAGCGATGGCTTCTGATCATTCGACCAAAAGGGGTCCGGGTTCGAATCCCGGTGAGGCATGGATGTTGTGTTTGTCTTACGTCACTGGCTCTCTCCCTTCCCTGGAACCAGTGACCCTAAATTAGGGACGGGCGACTTCTTATAGCCCATTGAGTTGCTCACGGTGGTCGTTAAACCTACAATTAAAAAAAAAAAAAAAAAAAAGCTAGGGCTGTTTTCTAAGCGCTGGCTTATGACCATTCGTCCGAGAAGGGTCCGGATTCGAATCCCGGTTAGGCATGGATGTTGTGTTTGTCTTACGGCCCTGGCTCTCTCCCTTCCCTGGAACCAGTGGCCCGAAATTAGGGACGGGCGACAGCCTATAGCCCATTGAGTTGCTCCTGGTGGACATTAAACCTTCCATCCAAAAAAAAAAAAAAAAAAAAACCTGTGGAAAATTGAGCATTTCTTCCGTTTTCATTGTCTTGTACACTTCAAAAAATTGATAAAAGTTATTTAATGTAGGCTCCCTGCTAAGTATTTTCCCCACTTAACCTCTCTGGGGCCCTGTTAGAATTTTTGCAGAGCAAGTAAGCTTCTTCCACTGTCAGCGTGTACAGATCTAGAAGCAGCATGCGCATGCGTCTGACTACGGCAGCAAAGATAATGTTGTGGGTAGCGAAGCATTCAAATCAATGTAAATCATGTTTCATTAATGTGTTTACTTCTGTGTAAACCATAGGCACAAAGGCCGCACAGGCATTAGCCTGTGCGGCCACTAGTGATAGTAAAGCAATATGATTAAAATCTTACAAAAGGTGCCGAAACTTCCAGAGTCTGAGAATTCTTTCCTATAATACCTTTTCCAATAAACAGAATGAAATTAATCAAGAATCACTTACAAACAAACATACGTGTTTCTTGATCAATTTCTTTGATCATCGAAAGATGTAATATTATTGTGTCAACTGATATCGGAAAATCCCTGTGAAGCGTACTCTAAAGTAGTTTCCGCAAAAAAAAGTTCATATCAGCAGCAAATAACTAAAACTATTTCCTCTTTAGAAAAAAAAATGTCCTGCTTTAATGATGCAAGTGCCTGTTGCAATTTCTTGAAATACTGCAGATAACATTTCTTCATAAGGATGTGTTACGCTTTCTAGCTTTTTGCACAATGCTTGAACTGGCGGGAATTGAACCTTGTGAAGATTAAAAGAAAATAGAAACCCGGCCGGAAGAATTTCTGAAGCGTCCCTTTCAGTAACTAAAGGAAAGGGGAGGTATTGCGATTGTCGATCTGATACTTCCGGAACTGTTTCAAACTTTTAATATGTGAAATGTTATTCTGAAATGATAAGAATGAAATCTCGTTCAAATTATTTCTACTGAGACCGATTATCTGAATTCCACACTAATAGTACGGAATGTTGAAATTAGCCACAAAGAGTATAACATTAGAAAAAAGAAAATCACATTTCATCACTAATTTATTTCTTCGAAATTAAAAATAAAGGAAACTTAAAACTTAAAACCATAGGTAATTTTGTTTCTCCTTTCTCAGAATTCGACGCTTCACATGTTGTTTTTATTATTATTATTATTATTATTATTATTATTATTATTATTAGCATCACAGCTGATGGAATAAATACCAACCCACCAACCCTCTGTAGCGAAGATTTCTTAAGATTAATAACAGTGAAACGACCACCCACGGATATTAAACTCATGTTGAATCGACCTTGACTGACATCTGTGAAAAAGTAAAAGATTCACAGCAGAAATGAGGTTCGTTTCCACCAAAATATTTGTTTAACTTAGTATATACTGAAACAAAAAAGAACTTCACTGAGGGTTTACATTCCCTTAGGTCTTTCGCGGTCTTTAGAAAGAGAACGGAAGCTAAATAACAGTAGACAAGGAGATTTTTATCTCAATGCTTTTTAAAAGCAGTGATAACTATAGCCCTCAGTTCAAAATTTTCTTTTCGGTTAAAAAATCAGTACTTTAGAGATTTTAAAAGCACGGTCTGAAATTATTTATAATTTGAAACTAAAACCTATTTTTTAAAACTGGTGCTAAAGAAATGAATAAACATGAATTTTGTTCACACTGATCATATACGTTAGACTAGAACCACAAATATCACTCTAGGTATCAGAAGCACGTTGCTCTAAATTCTTTTCATAACGTTTGCACGGCAAAAAAAATGCAAAATGTGTTGTTCTGAAACAGACAAAATTATGTCGTGTGTTTCATAAATATTTCATTTCATTTCGTTTACCATGCCCCCCCCCCTTCTCTCTCTCTCTCTCTCTCTCTCTCTCTCTCTCTCTCTCTGTAACGAGAAAAAAGAGAAATCCTGTCATCTTTTTTATGGAAGATTCGGATATTAAAAAACCTAGGTGGCATAGCCGTCATCAGTAAAAGATAAATTATTTCAATAACGCAGTTTAACACTGGGAGGCAGTCAATAGCTGCAACAGAAAAAGATAATTGAAAAGGAGAAGAAACCAGAACCAGTTCCTGAAGTATATATATACGTAAATATCATCATCAACTTTGACCACGATCAATCCACTGCTTCATGAAGGCCTCTCCAAGTCTCTTCCACAACTTCTCTCTTGAACCAGTCTTTTTTATGTCACTCCGGCATTATTCCGAATTTCACCCGCCCATCTCCCCTGTGGTGTTCTTCTGGGACTTTCTCGCAATATGTCCAGCCCATTGCCGTTTCAGGGTTTTGCCTTGATCATGATGTCATCCACTTTGGTCATTTTCCTGATCCATGAGTTGCTCTTCCTATCTTTGTTGGTCATACCAAGTGTGCACCTCTTGGTTTTCTTTCCGTTGTCCGCAACTTCTGAACATCTTTTTTATTTAAGGTCTATGTCTGTGATCCATAAGTAAGAACTGGAAGGATGCATTGGTTAAACACTTTTCGTTTAAAACATAAAGGTGAATTGCGCTTGAAAGTAGTGTTGTTTTCTTTTCCAATTGCTCTCGAACGAAGTTTTGTGCGCCTCTCGATTTCATTTTCGATGTAGCTCTTCATATCGGTAGCCAAAGGTAAATGCAGTCATCGGTTACTTCTAAATTTTTTCCATCGCTAAATCTTCAGTTTTTATAAAAGATTAGTTTAATCTTAATTAAAAAGATCTATTCATCGATTTTGTTTTCTGTAAGTTCGTTTATAATACCACTTTTTTATTCTTGTCAAGAACTATGTCGTCAGCAAAACGAATGTGGCTTAAGTAATTATCATTAATCTTCCTAGTTCAGTTCAATGATTGGAAGACCTGCAACGTGGCATTGAAAAGCATGGGAGATATGGTGCCATCTTGTTTCACTCATTCTTTTTCCAATTCTTTAACGTGTTAACTCCTTGAACAGTCGAACTTTTACACTTGGGTTTTCATAGACATCAATAATATTAACGTATGCATCTTCAATTCTGCAGGATTTCAAAGATATTAAAACTGCTGATGGTTTCACAAAATGAAAAGCCTTTTCATAATCAATGAAAGCCATTCGTAGTGGGAGTTTATATTCATTCGCTCTTTCTGTTAGTTCTCTTAGTATGTACGTGGACATGATCCTATAGTGCTGTAGCCATTCCTGAATCTAGCTTGTTCTAAAAGTTAATACAAGGCAAAAGCAAAGCGGGCTTTGAGTGTCTCCATGAAAATTACGCTACTGATAGAGAGACATTCAATTTTCTTTTCATTTAAGACCAGATTGTTCCTATAGTTATTCATGAGAACTTGAAAGAGATTGATAATTTTAGGATGAGGTTTGACGATTTGGGATGAGTTTATAATTGGGATGATTTTTACAAAAGCCAGTCATGCGTAATGGAATGAAATTCTTTTTTGACAGTCAATGTAGCAAAAGCAAAATTTCTTTGAGATCTTGTGCGCTTGCTTTAGAATGTACTTAATGAATTCCAGGCTGTTCTTTGCACTGAAAGCACTTTTTAATGCAGCTGATGAGAATGGTTCATTCTCTCAAAAGTTTGATAAATTAAAAATTTTGCAAATGCCAATGATGCAAATTATTCATTGGGAGTTCTGAAGTTAATTTTTTGTTTCTCCTTTGTGGAGTAAAACAGTAGTACTAGTAATAAATAACTTGAGCTCCATTTTGGAACCCACAAGTATCTTACTTAAAAATTCACTAAGAAAACAGTACATTGACGAAACCTTTCTCTACGAATATGTATGAATATTATCAGCGCCAGGTACTTTCCAACTTTTGGAGCTTTTCAAATCACCAACTTTTTTGACGAAGTTTGTGCGTTGAAAAGTTCTATACACTGAAACACATGCCTAGGCATTTTCCTACTGGTATTTCACAGTGTTTAACCCATGGGGCTTCATGCATACTCCTGTACGTTTTTTATTATTTAGTACGCATATCACACTAGTACTTTTTTCTAGGTCTGTCTTTGATGGAAAGTAGAGTTTTAATCAGTGGGGTAACCATGTTTCAAATCTGAAACCTCCACGAGCGGTGATTACAGCTGCGACCCTCCGGGGCATACTCTCAACCAGGCGTTGTACGACGGCTAGCGGTATTTTCTTCCACTCGGCTTGGAGAAGACAGGTCAGTTCCTTCACCGATTTCGGACGGTGGGGGCACCCCTTAAGTCGACGCTCCAATTCGTCCCAGAGGTGCTCGATAGGGTTAAGGTCCGGGCTCTGCGCAGGCCAGTCCATTCGATTAACCCCATTGTCACCATACCAAGCCATGGTGGACCTCGCAACATGACAGGTGGCATTGTCATCCTGAAAGTAACATGGGTCCACCCCGTAAAACTGCCACAACGTAGGAAGCGCATGGTCATCCAAAATGGTGCAGTAGGTCTCGGCGTTGAGTCTACCAGGAATTGCGACCAAGGGTCCCGTGCCATACCAGGAGAAACACCCCCATAGCATAATTCCACCGCCGCCGAACTTCACAGTTGGCACAATACATTCCGGCAGGAGGCGTTCTCCAGGCCGACCAAACCCAGACCCTGCCATCCTAATGGTAGAGGGTGAACCTTGATTCGTCGCTCCAGAGAACCTGTTTCTACTGTTCAGCGGTCCACTGTCGACGTTCTTTGCACCACGTTAGCCGAGCAGCGCTATTGGATTTGGTGATCAAAGGCTTGTGGGCGGCAGCACGTCCATGATAACCGAGCAGATGGGCTTCCTTACGGATGGTATTCATCGAAAGAACACTCCCGGATACCTGTTGAAACCATCGATTTGGTGTGGTTCTTTCGAATTTCTCTGGCCAGTACCCGTCGGTGTCTAACTCCCAGTTTTGTGGGTCTGCCGGATCGGGACACATTCCGAGAGTCACCTCTCATCTTCCACTTGCCAATCACGTAGGCCACTGTCGATTTTGGGTACTTCAACTCTCTGGATATGTCACGTATGGATCGGCCATTTCTGTGATACCCGACGATTACATCTTTCTCGAAGTCAGAGAGCTCCGAACTGCGTGGCATCTTGCATGCGACTGGTTGCGCTGTTGTTTCCCACACGATATCTAACGGCGGCGGCCGTGACGTGAATCAGAACCGCAGATATCGTAGATTGCAGGGGTGTCCAATTACTTGTTGGTAGATAGTGTATATACAGTATTATATCATCATTGTCAACCATTATCGATCCACTGCTGGATGAAGGTCTCCCCAAGTTTCTTCAACATTTGTCTGTCTTGAGCCTGCCTCCTCCATGTCACTCCGGCATGCTTTCGAATTTCATCCATCCATCTCCCATGAGGTCTTCTTCTGGGTCTTTTTCTGCCCTCGGAATCCAGTCTAAAATTTTGGTTGTCCATCGGTGGTCTGTCCTTCTGGCAACATGTCCATACATACTGTATAAGATAGAGTTTGGGACCCCCCCCCCACACACACACACACGCAGGAGCAAAGCAGTTGCTGAGGCACGATCTAACGGGCACGACATAGGTGCCTCTGTTGGCGAATTGTGGAACTTAGCGAACACAACTGTAAAACTATGAAAGATGGGGCAGAAATGTTAATTACAAAGTTGTAGAACTTACTTTTCTTATTATGAAGAAGCTCTACGAAACTATAGTCGATGCTAATAAAGCTTTTAATTGTGAATAAACGTTGATAATTTATTCTTAATCCACATCACAAGTATGTATTCTTGAATTATATTCATTATACAAGTGTTTGCATATTACGAAAAGTTACAATCTTATGAATTTAGTTGGTTCACATCACACAGTGTGCATTATATCATTATATTACCGAAAAAAAAATGGGGGGGGGGGTCCTTTACATTGGAGATCCCCGACTCTGAAAATCTGGGGGTCGTGACCCCCGACTTCCCAGTGGTTACGCTTATGGTTCTGGTTATCATCAGTAATGTGATCGTCGCTTAGATTTCTATAAACTCTTTTTGATTCGGTAAAGGCTTTTCGTTTTGTTTATTATTGCTATACGCTCGTTACATCTCTAGAATGTGGAACTTTTGTCGTTTACCACTACTACTACTACTACTATTACTATCACTATTTCTCATCTACATCAGGGTCCTCTTGTCAATATATACTTGAAGTCAATATAGACTTGAAGTTTTTCACATTTTAAAAACTTCCACAATGTGTTTCAGATCAAGGATCACTGTATGCACACTCTGGATCTTAAGTGAAGTAAATGCCAAGGTCTTTAGATATATCTCATAGTAAATGCATGAAGCTGAGTTGTAAGTCTGAGGGATTGTCTTCATTCTTTCCGGGGGTAGGGGTCAAGTATTTACCGACCTCTTTTGCATCTCACGGGATTATGAGCAGTTGTCCCTAATTTAGAGTCACTGGTTTCCGGGATTGGGCAGAGCTAGCTAGCACCGTCAGACAAACATGTTACCCGTGCCTCTTCCAGGACTAGGGATGTACTCAAGAATTTTGAATTTGGGGGAGGGAAGTGATAAAGTTTGGGAGATGTTACAAAAATTGGGAAGAAGGATGGACGAAAGCAAATTTTTCAAAGTCTGAAAATGTGTATAGTAAAGTAAGTCATAAGCCTCGACTTAAAAATGAGGAAAACCTCAAAAAAGGCTGAACTGCTGAATTTTTTTTAAAGTTAAGAATAGTTAAAACGGGGAATCTTTTTTTCCGAAACTACACGCGTTGTTTTTTTATCTCTCATGTTTAAATACTTACCTAAATTTACAAGACTGAAGCAAAAATTATTAATATGGGTTGCTGAAACAGTAGAATTGATATTTTCACAGATCTTGTGGGTGCTGAAATCCGCAAAATTTGTAACAAGCTAAAATGAAGAGATATACGTACATACGTCTCGTGGTCGCAAAGACTGATTTTAAACAACTGCTTTAAACAAGAAACAAAACAGATACATTGCTGTCACAGACCTCAAATTTAAAAAAAAAAAAAAATATTGCGTTATAATAGAAGATACTTCAAAATAAAGCTAAGGAATTCGTGTGAAGGATAACTGCTATTGAAAACATGATAACAAAAAGGGTTGATACTTAAAAATTATATACAGCTGTGAGTGCTACACACCTTTTGAGTGGGGGTGGGGAGTGAGAGAATTTGGGGGAGGGAATCTGGGACGAATGGTCAGAAGCCAGCTTGTCAGACCCCTTGGCCACCAGAGGAGCATTGTGGGCATTACTAGCAGACATTATTGCTTAATTTCTGTAGCCAGTTCCACATATTTGTTCACTTCTGCATCATCTATTAATTTTTGTAGAATATTATTATTATCATTATCAATGCGGTAGAATAATAGTACAAAACTCTAAAAACAAGACAGGATTGAACACATTGTTATTTGGGCATGTAACAATTTGAGTTATACGAAGTTTTATATCTTAAACTTTTATGGTGATCATATTTTTTTGTGAAAAAGTTATTTCAAACGTTAATGTAGTTTTACGATTTTCTGGCCCAAATTTGCTTTGTTACTGCAATGAACGAAAATACAAGTAAATGTATGCAAATCACCACTTTATAATTATTTCAAAATGCTTTGAGGAAGGAGAGTTGTCTTCTTGATTGATGGCATCAGCCCTGCCTGTCCTGACTACGGATGCGTCTAATTGTTTGGAACTATTCAAGCAAGGCGCTGCAAAGTATTAATAAAAAATGTGCTCGCAGTTAATGAACTTCTTCGAGTTTTAAACTACCGGGAACTGTTTTGTTAATCTCTAAAATATTTGCATTAATTTGCAATCTGTATGTCAGGAGAATATATTTTTTTCCTTTCTTTCATTTTTTTTTCTTTTATTTGTTTAGAATTCCATACCTGCATCGTATCGAAACTACTGAATAGGCGAATGTTAATCAAGCGATTATGCAAACACTTAACGTAAATTTGCTTTGTGAATGAGGTTGTTTACGATTTCCTGGTGTTCACACGAAAGTAATATACGTGTATTTAAAATTTGCATTTAAAATGAAATGGGCAAAGTTTTATTAATGAAAAACGTTGGAGAGGTCGTCCGAGTTTCGTCGTGAATGGCTCCGCGGCATTCATCGCGCAGTCCATAATCTTTTAACAATGTCGTTCACACTTCCGAGCCGATGTGCTCTGGGCCAGGTCCGACCAATCAGAGCGATTTTCCGCTCGACATCACGTGGTGGCAGAGCAGACGATGTTTGAAGGGTAACCAAGGTCAAACGCAACAATGCCTCATGGAAATGAATCCCTCCGCGCAAAAAATCATACCCACTCTCTGACGTAACAATGGCCGGGGTTTGTTGTTCGCTCTGTTCCGAAGCTACTCAACTCTATTCATTTTTTTTTTCTTTACCTTTTCGTTTCATTATTATTATTTTTCTGTTTCCTCTCTTCATTTTGATTCGCAGCAAACAGGTTGTTCTCGGGCAGCTTGGAAGAAAGTGCAACAACTGAGTAAAATTGTATGCCCTTCTCGGTTCCGCACGTGCAACCGGAGTTGAGATATGAAGCGGTAAAGAACATGTCTAGATAAAAATCGATGTTTTTAAAATAAAGGAGGACCTATTTTTATGTCGATAACAATTTTTCAACGTCAGGAGTTGACCGACTTCTGTTTTATTTTTGTCATTACTGGCTTTCTGGTTATTCATCTTCATTCTTCTGCTTCGGTTCGTTCGCCTGACGAAATGTAAAATGTGGTACAAAAATGAGAAAGCAAAAAATAAAAAAATAAAGTTTGTTTATGTAATCCTTCATTCGCTTGGAAATGAGCCTAAGGTCACTGCATAATGAAAGCATCCACTGTCGTGTGACTGTAGAGGTATATGATGTGGAAAATATATTGTGTTTACAATACACAATATTTTAATATTACACAATGTTCTCTAATACTTAAGAGAAACAAAGTATTGCACCCCCCCCCTTTTCTTTTCTTCTGCATTTGTAGTCAGTGGCACAAAAAGGCAGGAGATAACAGTAGTTTGGTGTAAGAACCTCACTGGAGACTAAAAAGCATGGTAATTATAGGAATTTGTTTGTTATGCCCAGAGGCGTAACTAGGAAGGGGCAGGCCCGAGCGCAGCTCAAGAGAGGCAGCAAAAGTCGCTGTTTATAATTTGATTAAAACTGGAATATAAATATTTGCTCCAATTTCTGTTACAGTTTTTTTTTTTTTTCGCCATATTTTGTCATTTGTCCATTTACAGAATTAGCTTATAATATGCTTCGCCAGTTTGGGTAAACTTATCAAATTAAAATTCGCATTTCTTTCTCAAAATTTTCAAGAAATATCAGTTGCTCATATTCAAAAATGAAGACACGGTTGTACATGCGTTTCAAGAGAAGAAAGTTGTTCACATTATTAAAGCTTCTCTGGGGGCTATTTGATCATTACTGCGATTGGGAGCCAAGATTTTCAGCTGCATTCGGAACGTTCATTGTGGTATGAAATGTCTGAAACAATTGGAAAAGACGCACAGTCAGTCCCATAGTTCTTCTCCCATAGCGATAAAATTAACATCACACCGCAATGTTGTTTTGTCGAGTAACGTACATTTTTTACGCTTTCCAACCGTAGGTTGAAGAAGTGTATATGCTCCAGCTTTGTCCGTCTGTCCGCACGATAACTCGCGTAAAAATGGTTCGATTTCGATGAAATTTTAGTATGTGGTAAGGGACCATCTTGGGACGAGCCCTATTGAAAATGACGAAATGGGGTCAAAGGTCACGACATAGGAGCGGGATGCATTCCCTTGCACTTATGCCTCATAACTTGCGTAAATATCGTTCGATTTCAATGAAATTTTAGTATGTCGTAGGGGACCACCTGGGGACGAACCCTATTGAAAATGGGTGAAGTGGGGTCAAAGGTCAGGACATAGGATCGGGATCCATTCCATCGCCCTTATGCGTTATATCTTACGTAAAAATGCTTCGATAGAGGCAAAACTGTATCATGTTGTTCCGGAAGTATACTTTACCGGTTCTGCTGAATATCATCGAAATGGGGTCAAAGGTCAGGACACTTATGCATTATATCTTACGTAAAAATGCTCCGATTGAGACAAAACTTTATCATGTTGTTCCGGAAGTATACTTTACCGGTTCTGTTGAATATCATAGAAATGGGGTCAAAGGTCAGAACACAAGTTGTAGAACAATTATGAGGATAATTTGTTCTACAGCCATTATCCTAATAACTTGAGTAATGATTTCCGGTATGTTCGAAAGCGTATCATAATCAATGCATTGCATAATTTTACTAACTTGTTATGTATATAGATGCTAATATACAGTATTTATTTAGCAATATGTATAAGATCGAAAATTGTGGGAGACGAAATAATTTGTGGTTTGTCGCGGTCGCAGAAATGCCTAGTTACGCCTTTGATATGCCCCATGGGCGTTGCACTGAATACAACATGCTTTTCTTTCTCATAACTTTTCTGACGAGACCGCTGATCGTTAGCAGCTCGCTATCTCCATAAGCAAATTTTTCAGTGTCCTACTGCGAAGTCAAAGTTCAAAGTTATTTCGTTAGCAGCGGTTTTCACACAAAAAATCAGCTGTAAGATTAGAAGTTTTTACGGCCATCATATGTACCGATGATATGTTGAAAAAGTATTTTTGTGCTGATTTTTTTTCCGTTTTTACCTAGTGTAAAATTTCTTCTATAGATACCGTAAATATACGAGGGAGTCTGGAAAGTTATGAGACTTCTCACAGACTTAATATACTCGTATACACCGAAGAGCCAAATCATTATGACCAAAATTGCTCCTGTGTCAGTCCAACCGAGTAGTTTAATTGCATCTGTAGACCCGCGCAACGTCGAATATACGAACCCCGTCCGTCACCAGTGGAAGCTTGAACCTGTACATATCGTACCAGGTAACTCCTTTCCGCTCGTCTGATGTCCAGTCAAGTCACGGAGATCCAGGCGGAGCTGCTGTCGATAACTGTCGATCACCATGGGCACAGGAACGGGCCGCCGACTCCTTAAGCCTATCCGCAAGAGCGTTCCCTGGATTGTGTGCTCAATAACGTTACTCTATGCGCCCTGACTGTATTATGTTTTTTTTTTATTGGAGGTTTAACGACCACCGTGAGCAACTCAGTGGGTTATAAGCAGTCGCCCGTCCCTAATTTAGGGTCACTGGTTTCAGGGAAGGGAGAGAGCCAGTGTCGTAAGACAAACACAACATCCATGCCTCACCGGGATTCGAACCCGGATCCCTTTCGAACGAATGACCAGATGCCATCGCTTTGACCACTGCGCCACCGGGGGCTGTTATGTCGTTGACAGATCGTGATTAGTTTGTTGTTCCGGAAAGCACGTGGCGCTCAGCTCTACTGTCAAACAGTGGTAGTCATCCCTTTCCACCACGTTGAGTGGATGCGTGTCCCTCTTCTGCCCACAAATAGCCACTAATACCTGCGGTCGTTGAAATGATGGGCTCTGCTTTCCTTGCTCCGATAACGTTTTCCCGTTCAAACTCCGACACGTCCTTCCCTTTCTTTATCGCAAGTGCTTCGTATTAGCGAGCCCTACGTGTTTATACATCCCGCGCAGGTCGGGGACGTCACTGCACCTGCTGTGGGACCCGTCCATTTGTGGAGATAGGGGTAGCCATAATGATCTACTAGTCTTGCAATGACAATTCTATCTAAAGCCCATTTATTTGACAATCTTATTTTTGAAGTTATCATGTACTGTGATGATGATGGATACACAAGAAGCAGTCCTTTTCTTACCGCACTATCCCAGTATAAATAATTACATACTGTTCAGTCCACTTGTCCCGTTTAGTTTATTTCTTTGCTTCGACTATGATTGCGATTTTTATGTCTATCTTCTTTAACTCTCTCTCTCTGTAGATTTTAAAACTTGTGATTGAATTGATTCCTCTGATATTCACTGTTCCAATCCGTAATTAAAGGGGCGTCTGATATCAAGTTGTGAGTCGTTAACAGAATTGTATGCCAGACAAACCGAACTTTAAACTGTGTGAGTAGGAAAGAATTTAGCGATGTTGGGTGCCAACCATGTGCATTCTAGTACGGTCATAGAGATACCACCTCAGTTCCTCCAAACTTCTCTCTTGTTCAACTTTTGTCATCGTGTTCAAGGTTCTTGAACACGATGACAAAGTAGCTCAGAGAGTACGAAGTCTTCACTCCTACTTGACGTTGTCTTTCCTATCTCTCCCTCCGGTGGCGCAGTGGTCTAAGCGATGGCTCCTCATCATTCGTCCGGAAGGGGTCCGGGTTCGAATCCCGGTGAGACATAAATGTTGTGTTTGTCTTACGGCACTGGCTCTCTCAATTCCCTGGAACCAGTGGCCCTAAACTAGGGGCGGGCGACTGCTTATAGCCCATTCAGATGCTCACGGTGGTCCTTAAACCTCCAATCAAAAAATCTCTCCTTCTCTCGTTTTTTTTTTTTTTTTGCTGTTGTTATTCATTAATAACGAGGGACTGTACACCAACTATATTATAAAATAACAAAATGTTTCTAGTAATCCAATTTATTGGCATGAGAATATATATCAACGTTTCCAAGTTTTTTTCACATTAACCAGATAGCGTTTACTGGAAAGGTAGACAGAAAACCGGAGTAGACGGTGTGTATCCATGGATCTCAGCGATAGCGATATTCACAGGGATTTATTTTTTGAGTGTGTTTTCAAGAGTGCTGTACAGTGCTATTACGATCGTTTTCTACTTTGTAGATCTATGGTCTTTGCATATCTTTGTAATTAGAGTTTTTACCGAAACTGTGATTGTTTTCGTGTATCTAACAGAATTTTCAGTTTTCTGTCTACCTTCCTTGAAAAAAGTCATCTGGTTGTTGTGTAAAAGTTTGTAAACGTTAATTTATATTCTTACGCCAATAAATTGGATTACTAGTATAGTTTTACTATTTTTATTGATTATTTAATTTTTTAAGTATCAAATAAAATTCAAAAGTCAATATACGGTTTATTTACAGTGTGACATCTGAGCTTGGTCCTTTTTTGCACAATTGTTGAATATTTGCTATATTTTTGACGAACACTCTTCCATTCCGTAGCTGTGTTTATTAGTTTTCTCTGGCAAGAATAAATGGCGGAAGGGGGCAATTTTGGCCCCCAGTCCATCAGAAGCCTATGGCGAAGTAATTATCATTGTAAGGAATTTTTTCAGTAATATCAACCACTTTTCTTTCCTGCTTCCCTCGTACTTAAGTTTGATAATTTTGAATGATTTTCACTGACTGTCCTCTCCTTTACTGAAGCGCCTTCTTTTCATACACTTCAAAAGTTTTCAATCTTCAACAGCCGTATAAAAATACTGTTAGATGCATGAGAACTATCACAGTTTTGGTAAAAACTCTAACCACAAAGATATGCAAAGACTACAGATCTACAAAACAGCAAACGACCGTAAAGCGCACTGTACAACACTCTTGAAAACACACTCAAAATAAATCCCTGTGAGTATCACTATCGCTGAGATCCATGGATACGCGCCGTCTACTCTAGACGAACTTGGCTGCTCGATCGCTCTTTAAGTAAGGAAAAAGAACCTTCCTAGACAATGTGGCAGCGAAGAGATTGAGGAAAGAATAGAAATGAAAAGAATTCTGGATAGCAGTCGCAGGCGGAAAGGAAACTTGACCATAACTTGCTGATAGGGACCTTGCTTCCAGGAAGAGTGTTCGCCGGGCTGTTGTTCTTTTTTTAGAGGCACAAGACTCTCGTTTCTGTCGCTATCGGCGAAACTGCAGTGTAACAACAAGAAACAACTGAGACACACACTATAATACGCACACACCGGCCACTGAATTAGAAACCTTTATGTAGACTTACGTAGACGTCACTTACGCAGCGTATATGTGAAATACGTGGTTAAGTACGTTACCACGTGATCTAGACAACTATTTAAGATTGCTACTAGTTAGTAATTGTCAGTAGCGTTGATCACAATGGAAAAAATAAAGGATCTTCCGGTGTTCGATAAAGGGTTTATTGTTGGTTTCCCTTCCGACTGGAGCGACGATTTTGAAAACAGTTGAGTTAACTGTTTTCTCAAAGGGTGAGATATCCCGAGCTTTTAATCAGTGGAAAAACAACCCAAATCTTGTCTGAGAGGCGTAACTGTGGCACGACGACAATCTGTCAAGAGTGAGATCGCCATCACTTGAGAAGGCTTGTACCGGGAACCAGGACTTCCTGTATACAGCTATGGATCGAAACATTCAATGAAGAGTGTTATCGACCCATATATCATCTAATTATGCGCAGTGAATTGAAAAGAATTGGTATTGGCAGTCGCATGCCTATACAGAAACCACAGATTTCTGAAAAGAACCGGAAAGTTCGTCTACAATGGTGCCAGGAACACCGTGACTGGACATTGAAAGACTGGAAACAAATCATGTGGTCCGACGAGTCGCGGCACATGTTGTTCTTTACCATCCTTTGGCTGGAGCTCCATGAAGCAATGGACCCAGTTTGCCTTGTAAAAGCCGCAACTCAAGGTTCTGGAGGTGGTGTCATGGTGTGGGCCACGTTCTGTTGGTACAGAACGGATCCCCTGATATTGCTGGAAACTCGGGTGTCCTCCATGGATTATTTGAACATTGTTGCCCTTCAAATTCATCCCGCAATGTTGAGTTTTCGTCCAGCAGGTGACGGCTGTTCGATGGACGAGTCACTGTCATGCCGGCTGAGCCACTGCTGTACCATCGCACAGGATGTGTACGGCAGTGGCTCAGCGAGCATGACAGCGACTTCCACCATTTTCTCTGACCACCACAAAGCCCTATATGAACCCCATTTATAATGTATAGGGCATTTTAGAAAAACATATCCCAGAGATAAGTCCTCTTCCGTCAAACTGAGCCAGTTAAGGGACTGTATGGTGAACACTAGTATGATGTAGACGTAGATGCACTCCAACACCTTGTGGAATGTATATTCCAAACCGCTTACATGCTGCAATTCGGGCTAAAGGAGGTCCAACTCGGTAATGAATAAAAATTTCCAATTTAGTGGTTGTTATGTTTATATTAATGCATATAACCTTCAATATGAAATGACCAAAGCAAAACAAACCAAAGAGGCAGTGGTAGCGCTCGGACGTCACTCCAATATTTCCAATAGCCAGAGAAAAATTGCTCGCGAAGTTTCGTGAGATATTTAGAATTATCCGTGGTATTTCAAAATTTTTATTAATGCATTCCACGATTCCTCTGACGATGTTTAGCGGAAACGTGTTGGGAAGCTGTGCCCAAACAGGGAGGCACGAGTCCATCTGAAAATATCGGACGGTATTTATAATAAGTCGATCATAACAGAAGCTAGTCGTTTGAATTTTTTTACCGTCTGATTGTTAGGAAAACGAGAATGTTGTTGAATTTCAAATCTCTCCGTTTATCCCCCCCCTTCTTCCTCCCAGCTGGAACATTTTGAACAAAAAGCAGGTTAGGTTAGGTTAGTGCATGAAATCTCTTATTCGTTACTACAGTAATCGGATATGATAGTGATCTCTACAAAAAGCTGATTCTTTCAAGAGGATATACACTGAAAGGACATATTATTACGTACACCCACCTAATGGCGTGTGGCAACACCTTTTGTACGCAGGACAGCATCCAAACATCGTGGTACGAACGCAATGAGGTTCCGAAACACAGACTCAGGTATCGCTGACCAACAATCTAAGAGTGCTTGGCATAGAGCAAGCAGAGATGTAGGTGGGGAGTCTTTGATCACGAACAGCTCGTTCCAATATGCCCCATAAATTCTCTATGGAGTTGATGTCCGGTGTGCGAGGGTGCCATGCGGGTGTGGTAAGCTCACTGCTATGCTCCTGGAGGCAGTCGGTCGTTAGCCGGGACAGATGGGGTGGAGCGTTGTCCTGTTTAAAGATCGGAACTTGATTCGGACAAAGGCACGTAATGAAAGAGTGGAGATGGTCGGCCTGGAGCTGCACATAGCTGGAAGCAGTGACGGAAGACTCAAGAAGCACCAAGGGACCCAGGCCGGACCACGTGAAAGCTGCCCAACCAGTTACACCACCTCCACCGGCCTGTAGTAAACCCCCCCCCCCGAACTTGGCATGCGGGGTCCATAGCTTCGTGTGGTTTACGCCACACACGCCGCCTGCCATCGGCGCGATACAGTGTGAAACGGGATTCGTCAGACCATATGACGCGTTTCCAATCATCCATGCTTCAGTTTCGATGGATCTTCGCAAACTGCAGTCGAATCATGCGATGCTGTGCCGTTAACAGCGGAACAAGATGTGGTCGTTGACTACACCAGCCGAGGTGTGCCATGTGTCGACGGATTGTCTTTGAGCTTTGTGGATGCTCCTTCATTAAATTGTGACGTCATTTGCTGCAAACAAACCTTCCTATTCGTCTGTACGATGCGGACCAATCGTCGGCGTCCTCGATCTTCCAATGTACTTTTACGGCCACATTTCACGCGACCGTTAGCGGTTTTGCTGGATTTCACGTACCCCTGGTACACACTTGCTATGGTTTGTCACGAAATTCCAAACAGTTTTGCCGTTGCACTGACTGAACATCCGGGGTTCCTGTCTCCCACCACTTGACCTCGATCAAACTCACTTAACTCTCGTCCTCGACCCATGCTGGAACTTGACGGAATGTATTCCTGCACTATTTTAGCCCCAACCGGTTCCTTGCACCCGCGATTTGCTGCTGTCCTGCTGCTTTGCGTATTTTCACCTGGGTGTACGTAATACACTGACGGAAAAAAATTTCCTACACCACGAAAAAATAGTTGTAGAGGAATGAAATGGCGGCAATACACTTGTATAGGTAACATATTTAATCGATTAAGGTTTCAAGATCACAGCTTATTGTAAGCGTGAGAAGAGCCATTTTAAATGTGAAATGCTGGTACATTAATAACCGGTGTAACCGCCAGAATGTTGAATGCAAGTACGCAAACGTTCATGCATTGTGTCGTACAGGTGCTGGATGTCAGTTTGTGGATGGAGTTCCATGCCTGTTGCACTTGGTCGGTCAATACAGGGACGGTTAATGCTGGTTGGGGGTGACGCTGGAGTTGTCGTCCAATAATGTCCCATACGTGCTCGATTGGTGAAAGATCTTGTGATCTAGCAGGCCACGGCAACATGTCGACACTCTGTACAGCATGTTGGGTTACAACAGCGGTATGCTGGCGAGCGTTATCCTGTTGGAAAACACCCGCTGGAATGCTGTTCATGAATGGCAGCACAACAGGTTGAATCACCAGGCCGACGTACAACTGTGCCGTCAGGGTGCATGGGATAACCACGAAAGTGTTCCTGCTGTCATAGGAAATTGCTTCCCAGACCATAACTCCAGGTGTAGGTCCAGTGTGTCTCGGCCGCATACAGGTTGGTTGCAGGCGCTCACCTGGCCTCCTTCTAACCAACACACGGCCATCACTGGCACCCAGGCAGAACCGGCTTTCTTCAGAAAACACAACAGATCTCCACTCCGTCCTCCAATGAGCTCTAGCTTGACACCACTGACGTCGCAAACGGCAGTGGTTTGGAGTAAGTGGAATGCACGCTACAGGGCGTCTGGCTCGGAGCTGTCCTTCAAGTAACTGATTTGTAACAGTTCGTTGTGTCACTGTGGTGGCAACTGCAGCTCGAATTGCTGCCGCAGACGCGGTACGACGCGCCATGGCCATACGCCGTACACGGCGGTATTTCCTCTCAGTAGTGCCACGAGGCCTGCCGGAACCCGGTCTTCTTGAGGCAGTACCTTCCCTTGACAACCGCTGCCAACAATTATGCACAGTGGCTACATTCCTGCCAAGTCGTTTTGCAATATTGCGGAAAGAAAATCCACCTTCTCGTAGCCCTATTACACGACCTCGTTCAAACTCCGTGAGCTGTTGATAATGGCTTCTTCGTCATCTTAAAGGCATTCTTGACTAACATCAACAACCTACGTCGAATCTCAACGATAACTAACGCTCACGAACGTTACAGCGCGTATTTACAGCAAACCTGCTTTTGCATGTTCCGAGGGGTGCTACTAGCGCCACACGTATGCGCCGAGCGCGAAATTTGCATAGACGTCATCTTACAGATGTACTCTCACCGCCTACCAACTGTCGTTTATCTAACACAAACCCCTTCTTGGTGTTGGAATTTTTTTCCGTCAGTGTAATTTGTCCTTTCAGTATATGATGTAAAATACACACATTTACTTACTTTATGGGAATACACTGAAGAGCAATTGAATTAGAGACAGCTGGCGTAATGCAAATGTGGCGCTGTGGGCGGCCCTGTAAACGGAAACGACATGACGTATGCAGCGATCCGACAATATAAGGAGTGATGCGACGGGAATCGGTAAGAGTCGGACGCAGTATGGGTAAGACGAAGGATCTAAGCGCATTTGATCGTGGGCAAATTGTCGGGGCCCGACGAGTGGGTCACTCCATCTCGGAAGTCGTGCAGGCACTGGGATTTTCACGATCCACTGTGTCACGGGTGCACCGTGAGTATATCGAATCCGGTAAAACCATCCCTGCAAGGGACAACTACCGTGGGCAACAGCGTGTGGATGAGCGGGGTCATCGTCGGCTAGCTCCAATTGTAACAGCGGAAAGATGGGCCACAGTACAAGAAATCACTCGGCAATTTAACGCTGGTGCACACAAACGTGCAAGCAGCCACACCAGCCAGAACCATCTAATCGCTATGGGGTACAGAAGCCATCGTCCCACGAGGGTACCGCTGCTGACCGCACATCACAGGGTGCAAAGATTAGCATGGGCGCGGGAACATCCCCACTGGACCCAAGACATGTGGGAAAATGTTGCCTGAACTGATGAGTCGAGATTAACATTGGTACATGCGGATGGCAGGATACGAATACGGTGCAAACCACATGAAGCGATGGATCGTTCTTGCCAGCAGGATACTCTTCAAGCTAGTGGGGGTGGCATTTTCGTCTGGGGACTGTTTACGTGGACTGAAATGGGACCCCTGGTACGTGTGACATCGTCCCTCACAGGTCAACGTTACCGGGATATCCTGGACGATCATATGCTCCCGTTTGTGCGTCATCAACATCCCACTGGGGACCTCATCCTGCAACAAGACAATGCACCGTGCCATCGCTCCCGAATTGTATCCGAATGGTTGGATGAACATCCCACCGACTTGACCTCGCTTCCTTGGCCAGCTAGGTCACCTGACCTCAATCCCATCGAGCACATCTGGGATGCCATCGAGAGAGATGTTCGAGGCTCTGACCCCCTCCATCAAATCTCCGTGAACTGTGGGAGCTTGTTCAGGGGTTGTGGATCCGTATGGCTTCCCAACGCTTCCAGTGTCTTGTCGAGTCCATGCCGAGACGAATCGATGCCGTCATCAGGGCGAAAGGTGGTGCTACACGTTACTAGACTGGTCTATCTAATTCAATTGCTCTTCAGTGTATACGCTTGGGCCACCTAGCGACAAAACTGTGCGTGTACAGCGAAAAAATTAGTGGAAAGTGTTGAACAGAGTTACAGCTGCCGGATGAAGGTTTTTTTGTTTTTTTTCGTCCGACAGCTGTAGCTGTGTCAGCTGAAAAACTCCTCTACAGATGTAGCTGCGTTAACGGAAAAACTCATCTACAGCTGCAGCTACGTATGTTAGCGAAAAACCCATCAAGTGGGAAAACTATGAACCAGAAAAACACGAACTTGAGTGAGTGAACCATCAACCTCATAATTAGCTCCATTCTACGTAAAGGATATTGTTTTGGTTCTCACTCATAGATGCGAAGACATCGTGTCTACATACGTGCGAAACAAAGGACGAAATGGTGTTAAAAGCAAAAACTGTTTTTCAAAAGGCGCACTAAAAACGAGTCGATTGGTATTAAGATCTACACTCGGTGCAATTGGACTTGAGCACAGAAACTGTTCGGCTGATTTTTAGTCCAATTTCTGAGAACAAAGGGCGTCTGTGTGTTCTGAAACACAAACGAAACTGATAGATTTGCAAAGATGGTGGGGAGGGGAGGGTCGCGACAAGTGCTTTCCACACAGCTCTTTCGATGCGACAGTTTTAGCAAACACAGGTTTTGTGGTATGCCCCACTACACTTCTCTGCCACATTTTATTTTTTTCATACTTTCAAAATCTCATTTTGAATCACCTTATTAATTTCGATGTGTTGATTTTAAAAAAAAATGTTGCTCCAATTTATCTGTCACGCGCAGTTTTGGATTAAATGAAATTTTGAAATCACCAGATTAAGCAAAAAATAAAGGTTTTCTAAGTTGCTGATTCTCTTCGATCGCCTATAAAGTAATTTTGCTATTCAAACTTGTTGTGTAACAGGTCTGAACATGAATCTAGCAGCACTTCGTGAGTGGAGGAAAAAGTATTGAGGGAGGAAAGAGGTAACAGACAAGTAAACATGCGTGTAAACAGGATTCGAACGTGTCTAAACTTGCACTTGAGCTCATTTGCCCCTCCCTGCAATTCTGTAAGCTACCAGTTGGATTTGTATCTCCGTACTTAATAGTTGTATTAATCTATAGTATTGGTGTTTGTTTTTAATGTAGTGTGACGTAATTACATTTAATACTTTCCCTATTTAATTGCTGTGTCTTAAGCAAATTTTATTTATCTTTTGTTATATTTCTGAACTTAACGTCAGTCTGAACTTCCAAGTTTTTATGTTCTTTATGGTAGCATTGGCATTCAGACAGTTTTTTATAAAATAGCTACAGAGGAACATTCCAGTCTTTGTACAAAAAGCTTGATATGCATATTTTAGAGTGAAACTTGGGGATCTGGAAAATTCATGGTGTCCACATAAGGTCTGTGCTACTTGCGTTGAAGAACTGAGACAGTGGACAAAAGGTAAGAAAAATCCATTCGTTTTGGTATGGGAATGATTTTCAGGGAACCATAGTAACTACTGCTTTTGCACTTTTAATATGCAAGAATACAACACTGAAAATAAAGGAAAGTTTGTATCAAAATCCTGCATCTGCTGCATCATCTGTTACGCATGGATCAAGCATTCAGGTGCCAATACGGTCTAAAATCCTTAAAGATTCTCCTGCCAGCTCTAAATGAAAGTGATAATGAGGATACTTATAACTAGAAACCTCAAGTTCTTTTCTCAAAGTGAGCATAAGTGACGGCCTTGCTAAAAATTCGGCGCAGATTTCAGGTTCCATACTAAAATCAAATATATATATATATATATTTGCACCTTGCACATCATTCGCTTGGTAGCGAAATCAGATGAAAGAATTTGCTCTTCGTATTTTCGGCTTGAGAACGAGATTTACTGGACTGCATAGATACCATTGTTTTAATGACAATTCTTGATATCGAGTACATTGTTGATGAGTAGAGACTCTTCACGGACTCTTCAAAACGATTAAGGCAGTTCTTTAACACAATGGTAGCAAGTCTGTTTCTATTCCTTTCTGTTCAACGGAAAGAAAGTTATGAAAATCTGGCACTGATTCTAACTAAAATTAGCTAAGACCACAGGCGGGTGATTCGTGGAAGCTTAAAGATGAGATACTTCATATGCTGCTTGGACAACAGGCAGAACATGCAAAGTTTCCATGTTTCATGTATGAATCGGATAGCACAGCAAAGAATCGACACTGGAAACAGAAACATTTGCCAGGTAGAAGTAGGCTTACAACAAAGAGGTTAGAATAAGATATCTGGAGATGCCCTGATCAATAGAGCAGTACAACTTTGCGTGAAACATGTAACCGCCAGCGGCGGCCGTTAAAGTTTGTGAAAGCTAATGGTTTCCAAGGCTATTGCAATGCATTTTGTGTTGGCCAAATCGCATTCTTTCTTCGCAAATGATTCTAATTTTGCATCGCAACTTCCTGCCTACGCTTGAGAAAACGCTGGATTTATAAAATTCTTAATTATTTTAAGGCACCTTCCCATTTCTACACTGCTGGCCACCCAGTATGCAACACCAAGAAGGAAGCATCCGATTGGCTTGAAATTCGCTGCACGCGTCGCCTGCGAGAGGACATGCAAACGATTAGCATCGCAGGGCATATGCAAATCATGTGCGCCCGGCACGCCACCAAGAAGCACTATAAGAAGGGTACACACAAGGTGTAAGTAGTGGAAGTGTGTTGTGCTGCCGGACCTGTGCGTTAGAAGCTTCTTGGTGCCTCGGCGCAGAATACGGCAGTCATTCCAGCACTTTTCGGAGTTCGACAGAGGACGAATAGTGGCTTATCGCGACAGCGGTTTATCGTATCGAGACATCGGCGCCCGTGTGGGACGACATCCAGCCACAGTGAAGCGAGTATCGATTCGGTGGGTGCAGGAGGGACGGACGGACCGACGTGGGCGATTGCCGCAGCCTCGGCACACCACCGATCGAGAGGGCCGGCAAGTTGTGCGGCGGGCATTGACGGCTCGCACCGCCACATCCCGAACGTTAGCGCAGGAATTAGGGTGTGTTGCGCAACAACTGTATCAGCACGTACCGTTCGACGTCGTCTTCAGGAGCGGGGACTTGTAGCACGGCGCCCATTGCTCCGATTACCATTGACGTTACACCACCGGCAAGGGCGGCGGCAGTAGGCCGTTGAGCGCCGCACCTGTTTTACGGAATGGCACGACATTGTCTTCTCCGACGAATCCCGCTTCTGCCTGCAACACCACGATGGTCGCATCCGCGTGTGGCGGCACCGCGGCTACAGACTGTATGACGCCTGCATTATGCATTGCCATACCGGTCCGCCGCCTGGAGTTATGGTTTCGGGTGCAATTGGATATGACACCCGCACCCTCTGGTACGCATCGCCGGTACACTTTACAGCCAGCGCTACATCTCCGACGTTTTGGAGCCTGTAGTCCTCCCTTACCTGCAGGACCTGCCAGCGGTCACGTTTCAACAGGACAATGCTCGCCCGCACGTGTCACGCATCGTGCAAACAATTCTTCACGGCCCACCAGGTGTTACTGCTGCCCTGGCCAGCCTGTTCTCCCGATATGTCGCCCATCAAACACGTCTGGTCGCTGATCGGCAACCGAGTGGCCCGGCAAGCACCACCCGCGGCTACGCCTGATGAATTGTGACAACGTGTCGAAGCCTCCTAGACTGACATACCCCAAGCCCACATCCAAAGCCTCTTTCGTTCGATGCCGTGGCGTGTAGCAGCCGCTATTGACAGCCATGAGGGCCACACGAACTATTGATGTTTGCGTGTTCCGCATGTCGCACGACCCTGTAAGCTCAATCGTTTCATCTTTGCATATGTTGTTATGTGTCCAGTAAATTCTGGCTTTGCTATCTCGTGTCCTTCTTGGTGTTGCATTTTGGGTGGCCAGCAGTGTATTTTAAATTGAAATTCATGAAACGTTAGTGCGTATTCAAAACAAAACATAGCGTTAAAATCGAAAACTTCACTCGTGTATGAAGCATAATTCATTCCTATTTGATATTAACACGATTTCTGCATCCAAAAACTACGAATTTTATGCAGTTTCAGCATAGGTATTATGTTGTTTACATAATATTTATGCTGAAACTGCATAGGTAACTGCATTGATGTTGTTTAACATCAAAGTTACCACACTTTGCGGCTTCACAGTTAAGAGGCCCAGGGCATCTCCAGAAGTATTATTCTAACCTCCTTGGCTTACAACGGGAACAGAGTTGTACGAGAGAGGTTGGTTGATCTGGAAGAGGTCCCTTTGTCTCCTGAACATATAAAACTTGGCTTAATCAAACAATTTGCAAAAGATTTACCACGAAACGGTTTTAAGTTACTGAGCAGAAAATTTCGAAGACTGTTGAATGGCAATTAGCAAGCTCAAAGAAGGCATACGTTTTGAACTAAAAATAAGGAAAATATGATAAGTCAAGATGAAAAATTTGTAAACTCACTGCTTGGCATTGAAAACGAATCACGGATTGCCTTAAAAGATGGCATCATGTCCTAAAGAAAGTACAAGGATCCAGACTACAAAGTTATCGTTAATATCTTGTTGGAAAAGTTCAAGGCGATAAGATATACACTGCTGGCCACCCAAAATGCAACACCAAGAAGGAAGCATCCGATTGGCCTGAAATTCGCAGCATGCGTCGCCCGCGAAAGGACATGCAAACGATTAGCATCGCAGGGCATATGCAAATCATGTGCGCCCGGCACGCCACCAAGAAGCACTATAAGAAGGGTACACACAAGACTGGGTGTAAGTAGTGGAAGTGAGTTGTGCTGCCGGACCTGTGCGTGGGAAGCTTCCTGATGCCTCCTCGCAGAATGCGGCAGTCAGTCCAGCACGTTTCGGAGTTCGACAGAGGACGAATAGTGGCTTTTCGCGACAGCGGTTTTTCGTATCGAGACATCGGCGCTCTTGTGGGACGACATCCAGCCACAATGAGGCGAGTATAGATTCGGTGGGTGCAGGACGGACGGACAGGCCGACGTGAGCGATTGCCGCAGCCGGGGCCCACCACTGAACAAGAGGACCGGCATGTTGTGCGGCGGACATTGACGGCTCGCACCGCCACATCACGAACGTTAGCGCAGGAATTAGGGTGTGTTGCGCAACAACCTGTGTCAGCACGTACCGTTCGACGTCGTCTGCAGGAGCGGGGACTTGTCGCACGGCGCCCATTGTTCCGATTACCATTGACGTTACACCACCGGCGAGTGCGGCGGCAGTGGGCCGTTGAACGCCACACCTGGACTACAGAATGGCACGACATTGTCTTCTCCGACGAATCCCTCTTCTGCCTTCAACACCACGATGCTCGGATCCGCGTGTGGCGGCACCGCGGCGAGAGACTGTATGACGTCTGCATTATGCATCGCCATACCGGTCCGTTGCCTGGCGTTATGGTTAGGGGCGCAATTGGATATGACACCCGCACCCCTCTGGCACGCATCGCCGGTACATTCAACAGCCACTGCTACATCTCCGACGTTTTGGAGCCTGTAGTCCTCCCTTACCTGCAGGACCTGCCAGCTGCCACGTTTCAACAGGACAATGCGCGCCCGCACGTTGCACGCATCGTGCAAGAATTCTTCACGTCTCACCAGGTGTCAATGCTGCCGTGGCCCGCCTGTTCTCCCGATATGTCGCCCATCGAACACGTCTGGTCGCTGATCGGCAACCGAGTGGCCCGGCAAGCACCACCCGCGGCTACGCCTGATGAACTGTGGCAACGTGTGGAAGCAGCCTGGACCGAAATACCCCAAGCCCACATCCAAAGCCTCTTTCGTTCGATGCCGCGACGTGTAGCGGCCGTTATTGCCAGCCATGGGGGGCCACACGAACTATTGATGTCTGCGTGTTCCACAAGTCACACGGGCCTGTAAGCTCAATCGTTTCATCTTTGCATATGTTGTTATGTGTCCAGTAAATCTGGCTTTGCTATCTCGTGTTGTTCTTGGTGTTGCATTTTGGGTGGCCAGCAGTGTAGTATAAACCTCAAAGTACATTTCTGGAAGTTCATTTAGACTACTCACCAAGAAAAAAATCTGGAAGCTTTGAGTAGAGAGCAAGGAGAAAGATTTCAAAAGGACATGGAGAGAAGGAACCAATGCAAATGAATGTCAACCCCACAGGCTACTACAGTTGGTTGTTGCACAGAGAGGAGCCACAAAAACTTATATACGAAGTGTAGGAAGCGCAGTTTTGAAAGGAAAAGACAGAAATTTTTCAAGAAGAAATCTGAAACTCATTAAATATGTGAACAAAAGATACAGGGTGGCCACAAAGTTACTTTACCAGTTGAACGGGCTCAGGGGATGGCTGTAATGGATGAATGGAATGGAAATTCGGAATATATATGTTACGCAGCATGCGCTCACGATGCGCAAAGGAAAAATCGCGCAAGCTGTCACGGTTACGGTTGCGGTTACCGACTTTCGGAATGTTTGAATGGCAACACCCTAATTTTTAACGACCGTCCCAGCGCCGCAGTGGTCTAAGCGATGGCCTCTGAGTATTCGCCCGAAAGAGGTACGGGTTCGAATCCCGGTGAGGCATGGATGTTGTGTTTGTCTTACGGCACTGGCTTTCTCCCTTCCCTGGAACCAGTGACCCTAAATTAGGGACGGGCGACTGCTTATAGCCCACTGAGTTGCTCACGGTGGTCGTTAAACCTCCAATTAAAAAAATTAACATTATTGTAATAAGCACCATGAAAAGCAGTAAATGGTGTTGAAATGGTATGTATTACTAGACCGAAAAGTGAATGAGATATCGTCAAATGAAGGACGACATACGAAGTACGGAATTACGAAGACAAACGGCACTGGGGTCGGATGAACACATGAGATGATGTTAGTATGCAGCGATAAACAAACGAGATGATGCCACTTGAAACACTGTTTAAATGCAGCGTGCTACTGACAGAAACACTCGGGATGCCGCTCTCGGGAAAGCTACGGGGTGAACTCGTGAAATACGTATTATTACCTGAATGGTTGCAATGTTGCAGCTGCGTTACGTGTCTTCCGCACGAATCATCATTTACATCGGTGCTGTACTCGAGCTGTCCGTGACTTCATCCGTAAGTTTGAAGATGCAGGTGTGACAGATCTCGATCTGGACGACCTGCAACCCTGTGGAAACTCTATCTGAAATCCACCACGCCATCCATGAAGATTCAAGACCACCGTGAGCAACTCAATGGGCTATAAGCAGTCTCCCGTCCCTAATTTAGAGTCACTGGTTCCAAGGAAGGGAGAGAGACAGCGCCGTAAGACAAACACAATATCCATGCCTGACCGGGATTCGAACCCGGACCCCTTTCGGACGAACCATCAGAAGCCATCGCTTAGATCACTGCGCCACCGGGGCGGCCAGTGACAGCTTGCACGATTTTTCCTTTGCGCATCGCAAGCGCATGCTGCGTAACAGGGACGTCACTAGACTTCGAAATCATAATGAGCGATGGATGGACAAGCATTATTTTTGGTTGGGTAAGTTCGATAGCAACTTTTCTTTACGAAACACTGAAAGAAATAATTTTTAATGCTTTTCACTACCCGCTACAAAGGAATTCGCGCCATCCCCACCCCTTTAATTTGGAAAAACACACGGATCAGACTAGTTACGCCACTGGTGTAAGATAAAAGTGTTGGTAGGATATCGCCTTCGACTTTCTGCTTGCTCTGAATGCATTGTCTTAAATTAATTTTCAAAATTTTGCATTTTTGCTTACGAAAATATTACTGTACTTGAACAATTAAAGGAAAATGTCGTTTTTGTTTATCTAAATCACATTTTAATGTCGTGTCACCAGACACAATCATCTCCCTCTTTAATTCCCTTCCTTCAAGCCAGCGACGTTGCCTTGCTTTCATCCCTTACAAAGCAGTCGTCGGCCAGTTCCTACACTATCTCTGTCCCGCGGCAGTCTTAAGAGCTCTAGTGTTGCTTTAGACTCCACTTTCCGCGTTGGAATCCCCAATTTTATAAAGAAAACAAACAGCAGAGCATTTTTTTTATTGGAGGTTTAACGACCACCGTGAGCAATGAGCAACTCAGTGGGCGATAAGCAGTCGCTCGTTCCTAATTTAGGGCCACTGGTTCCAGAGAAGGTAGAGAGCCAGCGCCGTAAGACAAACGGGACATCCTCACCGCGATTCGAACCCGGGCCCATCTCGAATGAATGATCAGAAGCCCTCGCTTAAACCACTGCACCACCTGGGCGGCCAGAGCATTTAGCAATGACTTCACTCAGTGAATTCCTAACCACCCTCCTCATTTGTCTCCCTGGCCAGGCTAACATGAAAAAGAGGCTTGAACTAAGGAGTAATATAAATCTAAGCTGTCTCACCGTACGATAAAAACACCAAGTTTCCAAACTGCAAACTAAAAACATTTATTTACAGACTAAAAACCTTGCAGAAAGCTAGCGCTTTCGGAGAACACATGTCTCCATCTACTGGCCCGAGTGCCACAGGACAAGCACCGCCCATCAGATATATATAGCCCACCATTGCCCACAATGCAACACGGTACCAAGTTCCAAACATACACCCTACCCCTCCCTATCGTCCCTCCCCTCCCCCAGAAATGAAGAGTACACACATAGTAATTTAGAAACCCATCAACCCCCCCTCCGTTGACATTTCCTCCTATTCAAAACACCCCCCCCCCCTTCCCTTGGTCCAAATAAAAGTAAAGGACCTAAAAACAAATCAAACAAACTATTAAAGCATAATAATTTAAAAAAAACTAAATTAAAAAAGTTCAACTGCAAATCAAAGTCCCTCGTCCGTGGAGGCCTCTTGGGTGGTAACCAATCTTCTCCAAGTGGCCAAGTGGTACATAGGTCGGCAGATCCTCATTACAACAAGAGTCACCGTAGTATAGGATGAACAAACTCTCGGACATAAATATAGTAGACCTGCCGACGTTGGAATTCAATATCTTGGCACCACTCCAATCTGGGGAATATCCCTCAAGATTTACAGCAGTAGTGAGTGCAGTACTTTTTGTTCCGGATCTGAGGGCGTACCTATGTTCTCCCAGTCTGACAGACAAGGTCCTAAGTGTAGAGCCAATATATTTTTTTGGAGCCATGTCAGGGTCAGAGTGGATTAGGGAGGCTGTAAACACCATGTTGTTGCAAGGTGGAAGTCCTATCTCTGTCACTTCTGATCAGAGAGAACAAATTTCTATTATTAATTCCAAAATTTAATTGGTGTCTCTTACAAGCTTTTTTGAGAATAGGTATGGTGTTAGGGTTGTACTCTACACTACCTACAAATCTATTCTGTCGTGTCTCCATGGATAACGTTGTGAATTTCAGTCGTCCATCTCTCTTTAGTAGTTCTTGAAAAAATTGTTCTGAATATCCAAATGTACGAGCAATGGATAATACAGTTGAGAGTTCCTGTTTTCTTGCTCTACAGGACGATGAATGTGTATGAGCACGTCTAATCAGAAAACGCAAAGCCGCAGATTTGTATTGCGTTGGGTGGGCAGACGAAAATGGTATAATACATGGATTGAATGTAGGTTTTCTATACACAGAAAACTTAATCTTCTGCGTTTGCGGGTCCCTAGTTAAGAGGAAGTCTAGGTAAGGTAGATTCCCCGAGTGTTCCAGTTCTTTTGTAAAATTGATTGTCGGGTACTGGGAAGACAAACAGGCTGTGAATTGATCTAGAAGGGCAAGCGTATGTGGCCAAAAAACCAGCACATCATCAACATATCGTATCATAAGCAGAGGCCTAACAACATAATTCACTAATACCTGGTTTTCAAGATGTTGCAACAGGATCTCAGCTAGTACCGGGGAGAGTGGGGAACCCATGGGGGCTCCATCAAGCTGTTGGTATATTTTATTGTCAAACTTGAAGTACGACCTCTTTGCCACTAATTTTAGGGCAGAGAGAATAGCTTCAATTTCCATGCGTGGGGTATTATCTTTCTGTAGACAATCCTCAATAATTGAATGAACAATTGTTAGAGGTACACTTGGGAAAAGGGCCTCCGCATCCAAAGAGGCCATCACAAAATCTCTTCCGTCTGAAGTAAAAGATTTCATTCGGTTTAAGGCTTGGGTCGTACTGTTGATGGAAACATCTGAATGCATGATTAGTGGTTTTAAATAACTGGCTAACGCTTTTTCCAGCGCCCGAGTTGGGCAAGCATACCCCGAAACCAGTAATCTGAGTGGCCGTTCGGGCTTATGAGTTTTTAGTTTTCCGAAAAGTTCCGGGACTCTAGGGCCCACCGGAGGTTTCATGTTTGAGGAAACTGAATGGGGTAGATAGCCTCGAAGTCTTAATTTGCTAAGATCCGTAATAGTTGCTGCCTTCGGGTCAGACTTTAAGACTCGATGTGGAACCTTGTTAATGGCACAGAACATTTTATTATGGTAATCTTTTTTGTCCATGATGATTATCTGGGAGGTTTTGTCAGCACCAATGATAGACAAGTCATGGTTATGAGCCAGCTCCATTAGTTGCTCTCTTTCATATTTTAGGATTGGTGGAAGTCTAGTCTTTTTAGTGAAAGATTTTGATAACTGAAGTCGAGTTAATTCCCGCTCCTCTTCAGGTAAGGCTCCAATGATATTTTCCAGCTCAGGAATGGAAAATTGTGGGTGGGGGGCCGAGGCAGGGAAGCTGTATTTTGGTCCTTTATTGAGTGCAGAAATTTGGGAATCAGAAAGTTGAACTGAGCTGTGATTCACAAAAAATGGTTGCGAAGGGTAATTACCTCTATAACTAACGTAAGGTACAGGACGGAAAGACCAACAAGGTCGGTTTGAAACAAGGTTGCAGAGTTTTTTGGTGTGCCTATTATTGACAGAAACCAGTTCAGATTGTAACGAGGTAAAGAAAATGTTATGTTTCATACCTAGGATGATATGGTGGGCGATTTCCGTTGCATTCTGATAAGCCTGATAAGAACGACGACTCAAAAGATCAATGTAAGCCCTTTTTCTTCTCATTTCTGCACTAAGTGTTTTGCCCTCTGCTTTGTAGATCACTCTTGAGTCCCGCTTTGAGACGGTGAAGGTATTGATTCTAAGGAACTTGGGTATGACATCAATTGAACGACAATTGGCAAGAAAGCACAAGTGGGCTTCGTTAATGGTAAGTTTCCGTCGGAGAGCGCAAAATATCTTAATGGCCCGATCCATGTCCCGTGCACTATAAAAACACAATGTAAGTTGAAGAGAGAATACACTGTATATAAAACAATTATCTACAGCTAATAGGTAATGTTGACTCAAGATTCGTACGAAATACCAGTAATATAAATCTAAGCTGTCTCACCGTACGATAAAAACACCAAGTTTCCAAACTGCAAACTAAAAACATTTATTTACAGACTAAAAACCTTGCAGAAAGCTAGCGCTTTCGGAGAACACATGTCTCCATCTACTGGCCCGAGTGCCACAGGACAAGCACCGCCCATCAGATATATATAGCCCACCATTGCCCACAATGCAACACGGTACCAAGTTCCAAACATACACCCTCCCCTCCCTATCGTCCCTCCCCTCCCCCAGAAATGAAGAGTACACACATAGTAATTTAGAAACCCATCAACCCCCCACCCCCGTTGACATTTCCTCCTACTCAACCCCCCCCTTCCCTTGGTCCAAATAAAAGTAAAGGACCTAAAAACAAATCAAACAAACTATTAAAGCATAATAATTTTAAAAAACTAAATTAAAAAAGTTCAACTGCAAATCAAAGTCCCTCGTCCGTGGAGGCCTCTTGGGTGGTAACCAATCTTCTCCAAGTGCTAGGTACATAGGTCGGCAGATCCTCATTACAACAAGAGTCACCGTAGTATAGGATGAACAAACTCTCGGACATAAATATAGTAGACCTGCCGACGTTGGAATTCAATATCTTGGCACCACTCCAATCTGGGGAATATCCCTCAAGATTTACAGCAGTAGTGAGTGCAGTACTTTTTGTTCCGGATCTGAGGGCGTACCTATGTTCTCCCCAGTCTGACAGACAAGGTCCTAAGTGTAGAGCCAATATATTTTTTGGAGCCATGTCAGGGTCAGAGTGGATTAGGGGAGGCTGTAAACACCATGTTGTTGCAAGGTGGAAGTCGTATCTCTGTCACGTCTGATCAGAGAGAACAAATTTCTATTATTAATTCCAAAATTTAATTGGTGTCTCTTACAAGCTTTTTTGAGAATAGGTATGGTGTTAGGGTTGTACTCTACACTACCTACAAATCTATTCTGTCGTGTCTCCATGGATAACGTTGTGAATTTCAGTCGTCCATCTCTCTTTAGTAGAGGGATGGACGACCTTGTCTGTCAGACTGGGAGAACACAGGTACGCCCTCAGATCCGGAACAAAAAGTATTGCACTCACTACTGCTGTAAATCTTGAGGGATATTCCCCAGATTGGAGTGGTGCCAAGATATTGAATTCCAACGTCGGCAGGTCTACTATATTTATGTCCGAGAGTTTGTTCATCCTATACTACGGTGACTCTTGTTGTAATGAGGATCTGCCGACCTATGTACCTAGCACTTGGAGAAGATTGGTTACCACCCAAGAGGCCTCCACGGACGAGGGACTTTGATTTGCAGTTGAACTTTTTTAATTTAGTTTTTTAAAATTATTATGCTTTAATAGTTTGTTTGATTTGTTTTTAGGTCCTTTACTTTTATTTGGACCAAGGGAAGGGGGGGGGTGTTTTGAGTAGGAGGAAATGTCAACGGGGGGGGGTTGATGGGTTTCTAAATTACTATGTGTGTACTCTTCATTTCTGGGGGAGGGGAGGGACGATAGGGAGGGGGAGGGTGTATGTTTGGAACTTGGTACCGTGTTGCATTGTGGGCAATGGTGGGCTATATATATCTGATGGGCGGTGCTTGTCCTGTGGCCCTCGGGCCAGTAGATGGAGACATGTGTTCTCCGAAAGCGCTAGCTTTCTGCAAGGTTTTTAGTCTGTAAATAAATGTTTTTAGTTTGCAGTTTGGAAACTTGGTGTTTTTATCGTACGGTGAGACAGCTTAGATTTATATTACTGGTATTTCGTACGAATCTTGAGTCAACATTGAACTAAGGAGTTGGAAGAGTGGAGAACAACTGAATTTTCATGGCTCTGCGGATGCTATTGTGATAACTTTTCTACGAAGACGTTAACAACGCACATCCTAGGGCGAAATACGCAGGGCTACATGAAGTAAAACACAAGACTTATCATTACTTGGCGAGTCCAGATTATATTTTTAAGTTAAGTATATTAAAAAATGGCACATTTTGAACTGGGTGGGCAAAACAAATTTTAGGGTGGCCTCAAGCCCATCCTCGCATTTCCTTGGCGACGTCCCTGCTGCGTAACATCTATATTCTGAATTTCCATTGCATCCATCCATTACAGCCATCCCTGGAGCCCGTTCAATTGGCAAAGTAACTTTTTGGCCACACTGTGGATATACGGTAAATATCTTAAATGTAATAAGTCCCTTCAATAATTAAAATATTTTTTTCTGTTTGATAATCTACTATTGCACGCATACCCTGCCCAAAGTGCTACATCATTTTCTAAAAAAAATTGAATGTCAGAGTAAAACTGAAATCGTAATTTCAGTCAGTTCGGCAAATATGTACAACATCTGCCAAAATAATTCGACCTTTTAATAAGTAGGGATGTAAGGTCAGGTGATGCGTAACATCACAGCCTCTCCTTGACAAATGTCAACCCCGCCTTCTCGTGGTGCATCCTGTTCGTACTAAAGGGGCTCTGACGACCGCCAACAGCGGTATAACTATACCATCGGGATTAGAGGAAACGCTATCCCACACTCACCAACCCGCTTGGCCAGCGTGGTGAGTTATGGCCAAACCCTCCAAAATGACTCCACAACTTAAATTTTGGCCCTCAGTCTCCGGCAGCTGGAATGAACCTGGCCAAGGCAGCGGCCAGTGCGACTTGAAGGCAGAGGACGCTAAGAATCCCCGGGGGACCGGACTAGGCTGCAATCTGATGCTGACCTTGGCTACGTATAATGGACGCTCCCTATCTTCTGATTCAAGGCTTCTTGAATTGGAAGAGGAATTACAAAGATCAAGTGGGACATCGTCGGGCTAAGTGAGGTAAGGAGAAAAGGAGATCTCATTGAACTGAAAAGTGGACATCTCTTCTACTACCGTGGGACAGATACTGGCAGAACTAGTGGTGTGGGATTCATAATACACAAGAAACTGAAGGATAAAGTCGTAGAAGTTGAAAGTTCCTCTGACAGAGCTGCACGACTCATTATCCAACTCTCGAGAAGATACAAGGCTCAGATTATATAAACTTAGGCACCCACCACAAGTCATCCTGAAGAAGAAATTGAAGAGTTTTATGAGGAAATTCGTCATCTAAATAATAAAGGTAAGCAGCGCTTGAAGATAATTATGGGGGATTTCAATGCAAAAATAGGGCAACGGCAACAGAATGAAACTTCAGTAGGTAAATTCGGTCACGGCAACAGAAACCAGCGTGAAAATACTCTCGTGTTTGCAGAGGCAGAAGGGTTTTTCATCTTGAACTCCTTTTTCAAGAAAAAGCCACATAGGAAATGGACATGGAGACATCCAAATAGGATGACAAGTGAAATTGATTTTATTATGTGTAACAAAAAAATTCGTCATAGAAGACTGCAGTGTGCTAAACAAGTTCAACACAGGTAGTAACCATAGATTGGTGAGATGTAAGATGCACCTCAACACTAAACTCGAACGTGGCATGCTCATAAGACAAACAAAATGTATTGACATAACCAACCATAAAAAACACCATAATACCTTCAAGTTGGAACTGAAGAACAGATTCTTTGCTTTAGAAGGCCTATCATCAGAATAAGTGGATATTTCTGAAGTTAACAGAAAAGTAACCAAAGCTCTTATGGAAACAGCAACAAAATTAGCTGGGTTTAAGAACAAGTTGCATGTGAACAAATTATCAGGAAAAACCAAAATGTTGATGCAAAAAAGAAGAGAGATGAGGACAACTAAAGAAGATGTGACTTCCAAACTGGAATATATAGAGCTATGCAAAACAGTACGAAAAAGTATCACTGAAGACGTAAGGAAATTCAACTGTGAACTAGTGAGGAAAGCAATTGAAAACAACCAAAGCCTAAAGATAACAAAGGGACATCTCAGTAAATGAAGAAAACAGGTTATGGCACTGAGAAAAGAAGATGGTTCTGTAACAAGAAATAGAGGCGAAATTTTAACAAGAGTGAAAGATTTCTACTCCAAATTATATGAAAGGGATGATACATGTACTCCAGACATCATGAAAGGTACAGGTACCAGAGTTCTTCCAGTCCTCCCAGCAGAAGTTGCACATGTAATCAAGAACATGAAGCGGGGAAAAGTTCCAGCAGAAGATGGAATTACTGTAGACATCATACAGGAAGCAAGTGGAGAAATCGAAACAGTACTTGTAACGTATACTCTAGATTCACTTTCCTTTTGATTTTTACTATCTCTGGTTATTTTATTTTACTATGTAAATTATCTTCTTACTGAACGAGATGTTATTTCTCCCGCTGAATGAGATCTGGCAATGAGTGTAAGTCGTGACGTGGTGGTAGCCAGTATAAATAGGCGCGTTCAACGATACCAGGGAGAGCTTTTTGTTGATGTGCGTAGGGAGAGCTTTGTTTCATGTGTAAAGAGATCTTCGTTATATGCGTAAGGAGAGCTTCGTTTATGTGAGTAGAGCTTCGTTCATGTGCAAGGAGCTACGTTTTATTGAGTAGCTGTGTGTCCGGTGAAGTGTATGTTGGATCATATCAAGAGTTGCCCTAATAAAAAGTTGTTCTAGTAAGTACGTTTTTCTCAGTTCATAGTTTTGTCAGATCTCTGTCTGGGTGTTAGGTTTATTTCATTAGTTGTTATCATTAACCACCAGCATAAGACTTTATTCATCTTAATTACTACTACAACATTACTAGCAGTTAAAAGCTTGTTCATTATTATTACTACACTACTAGCAGGAAAGTTTATTCATGATATAATTAATAACACAACAACCATTAGAAGAAACCTTATTCATTATAATTGGCGCCAGAACTTTTCTCGAACACGAGGTCTTGACAATAATTACCCATGTCTTCCTTACCTGAGACAACTTCAATTTTTCACCCTAAATCAAATTTCGATGGTTATGGGATTAATTTTGACGATCTGCAAGAAGCCTGTGGAGCTCACTTTGATATAAGTGATCTACACGTACCCAGGCATTCTTCACAATTTCGTAATTCACCAGCTTCCTAATACTCTGAGTCGCGGGTCGTACCTGAGGGAGTTCAATCCTCTCAGCGAAGCAGAATGCTTGCCCATTTCGTGCCGCATGCAGGAACAATTCATTTCAATGGTTTGGAGGGATCCTTAAAATTTCTCGAAGATTTGGAAGATCATTTTGATCTATACAATATTCCTCAAGACTGCAAAGTGCAAATAGCAGGCACTTGCTTGAAGGATACCGCTAAGACCTGGTATCGGCAGTGGAGAGTGTCGAACCCGGATTCTCATTATGAGAATTTCCGTGCAGAATTTTTGGAAGTCTTTCCTTTCGGACTCAGTCGAGCTAGCCTTGCACAACAACTTTTTTCTCGTCAGCAAGGACCCAACGATAGCCCTGTTGCATTTGCTTTGGAAACAACACGCTTGTATAACTTATGGGATCCACATGCCAGTCATGTCGACATGTTGGACACCCTATTGCAGCAGCTCGATCCATTTCTACAGGATTTTCTTGAGGTTCGACACCCTGCTACAATTCATGAATGCCTTCGCCTCATACGAACGTATGAAGAGCGACACGGCAAACATGGTCCAACTCACCATGCTCGGGCACCCCGCGAGGCTTATTACGAATATCCTCAGCGGCATAATAGGCCTAATGACTTTCAACGCGAGCGTACACAGGTGCACGCCCAAGCTTCATACGTCCCAACACATAGAAGAGTGGTACACCAACCGCTTGTTTCTGAACAATTTTCTGGATACCGTACAAATGCACAGTATGCTCGACCCCGTTCCAATCCGCAGAATTCGGAACGTTTTCATGCTCAGGGCAATGATGATTTTTCTGCCCGTGCTGAGGGAGGAAGTAATAGAAATGAAAATTTCAACAGACATGCGGAGTTCCCGCAACAGTTTTCACGCAGTTTTCCTCATCGTGAAAATTTTCCCGATACCCGGCAGGGCCGAGGTTTCAGACCGCATGATAATCCAACCAGGAATCCTTTAAACTTCCAAAGGAAGTAGACCAAGGGTCGGTCCTGCTTCCTGATACCAAGCATTCTGACCCTAAAACAGCATTAGTGACTGTCCAAACTCCTCAGTTGCCTGATGTGTTCTTGACAATTGAAGATATTATTGTCGAGACAAAGTTCGACACTGGTTCTGAAATATCAGCCCTAAATACGAAGTTTTGCACTGAAAATTTTCCTGCAATACACGTTCAGCCTGCGACGCAGTATTTGCGAGGTGCAAATAACGAAATATTCAGTATCACAGGAACTGTCACATTATCTCTAGGGCTGGGAAAGGCTCGTTTTACGCATTCTTTCCTGCTCATAGACGAACTACCTGTTAAATGTCTAATGGGAATGGACTTTATCAATACTTTTCAAGTTACTCTGAATTTCGTACAACATGTTATTTCCTTTCCGGAACCTGTCGAAGTGATTCCTACGGTTCCTATAGATATAACGAGTTTGTTATTGAGTAACCAAACGAATGAGAGGCAACGAAACCAGCTTTCTCTACTTTTGCAGGAAAGCCCTGGTTTATTTTCTGATCAACTTGGTTTCACACAGGTGGTTTATCATGTCATTGACACTGATGGTTCGAAACCGATAGCGACGAAACCTTACCCTTGTGCTCCCCATAAAAAACAGGAAATGCAACGTCAAATTTCTGAGATGATTAAACAGGGCATAATAAGGGAATCAACAAGCGCCTGGGCCGCTCCTGCCTTTTTGGTTCTAAAGAAACAACCCAATGAATTTCGTTTCGTGACAGATTTCCGCAAGCTCAACCAAGTCACGAAAACGATCAATTATCCACTACCCGTCATGTCGCATATTTTGCATGACTTGTCATCAACTAAATGGATGTCAACCTTGGATTTGGCGAGTGGATATTGGCAGGTGGCGGTACATCCAGACTCCGTCGATAAAACAGGCTTTGTGACTCCTTTTGGGGCTTATAAATACCTGCGTATGCCCTTTGGATTAGCTTCTGCACCTGCTACTTTCCAAAAGCTTATGGATACGGTTCTCAGACCTGTTCTGGGTCCCCATGTGCATGTATATTTGGATGACATTATTATTACATCCGAGACTTTTGACGAGCACCTTTCTTTGCTCAAACAGGTGTTCCAACTCATATACAATGCTGGCTTGACGTTAAAACCTAGTAAATGCCAGATAGCAAGGGACGAGATTGTATATCTGGGGTTGAAAATCACTCCCCACGGCTTATTTACGGATAATGAAAAAATTAGGCCTATTGTTGACTTTCCTCGGCGTAAAACAGCAAAAGAACTATCACGCTTTCTGGGAATGACCGGATGGTATCAGCAGTTCGTCCCCGCTTATGCTACAATCTGTGAGCCATTGTATGCTTTGAAACGTAATTACAAGAAGTTTGTTTGGACACCTGAGGCTAACGCTGCATTGGAAACACTGAAGTCTGCGTTGACTCAGCCTCCTGTGTTGGCTTTCCCGGATCATACTAAGGAATTTGATATTTATACTGACGCATCCGGAGTTGGTCTTGGTTGCGTTTTGTCACAAGCTGGGCATCCAATAGCTTTTGCGTCTCGTACTTTAGCCAAAGCTGAACGCAATTATTCAGCTACGGAACGTGAATGTCTTGCTGTAGTGTATGCTCTTGACAAATTTCAATGTTATCTTAACGAATTGACAGTTAACATAATTACGGATCATTTTGCCCTTCAGTATTTGAATTCTGCTAAACACCTCTCTCAAAGACTTATGAAGTGGGCTCTGAAGTTACAAGAGAGCAATATCAAAATTTCGTATCAGCCAGGTCATAAGAATCAATTACCGGACGCATTGTCTCGCGTTCCGATTAGTGGGGTTCCCACAGAAACTACTCCTGGATGTCAGCCTTTACTTCTCATAGCTGATATAACATCCAGAGAGCAGATAATGGCAGAATTAATAAATAATCCAGATTTTGGGGATATCTATAATTTTATGCTTGCGGGTTCGCCCCTACAAAGTGATCCTTCTCTGGCTGGGAGGTCACAGCATTTTGAAGTCATAGAGGGTCTTCTTTACTATACGAAATCTAGGACTACTAGGGCAGAGTTTCGCCCATGTATTCCACGAACCCTTAGAATGGCCCTTTTAAACGAATTTCATGACAAACCTATTGCAGGCTATTTAGGTATTCGCAAGACCCGTTGTAAATTGCGGGATGTTGCCTATTGGCCTGGCATGTACCAAAGTGTGCTGGCATACGTTCAATCATGTCACTTGTGTCAGATTAATAATTACCGTAATGTAAGACCGGCCAGTCACTTGAAATCTAGTTCAAGTTCTCATGTTTTTGACATTATTTCAATAGATTTATTGGGACCTTATCCTTTATCTGTTAAAAACAAAGCTCGTTACGTTTTAGTATTAACTGATAATTTTTCTAAATGGGTTGAAGTTTTTCCCATTAAAGCCGCTACGGCAGAAGTTATTTGTAATGTATTAATTAAGAAGTATTCTCTAGATATGGTGCACCTAATAAAGTAGTTTCGGATAATGGTCCACAATTTATTTCTGACATTTTTGAAAGAATGTGTGCGAGACTACACATAAAGCATAAATTCATTTCCCCATATCATCCCCAAAGTAATCCTGCGGAACGAGTAAACCGCACGCTAGTGAAAATGATTGCTACATTTGTCATGGATCATCACGAGCGATGGGATGAACATCTTGAGCTTTTTCGTTCGCCCTCCGCTCGTCTGTTCACGAGTCTACTAAAATTACTCCTGCAGAACTTTTTCTGGGTCGCAAAATTAAGACCCCTTTTGAAAATTTAACGGGGATTATCGACGAACTAAACCAGCGACCAACTCCGCAATCAGTACGAATCATGGCAGAAAAATCTCGTGTTGCAATGCTAGGAGCACAAGCGGCTCAAGCAAGATATTATAATACTAGGCGTAGGGAACCAGATCTTGTCGTTAGAGATCTCACTCTCGTGGAAACGCACTTCCAGTCTTCTTTTTCTCATACTTTAGTGAAGAAATTTGCACCCAGCTACGAAGGTCCATATCGGGTGGCAAATGTGTTTGAAAATAACATTGTTCTTGAAAAACCTGACAATCAATTTCAATACGTACACGTTGCTCAGTGTCGCAAGTATCATGAACGAAATATCGATTTTATAATCAACCCTACTCAACCTTCTGTTCCACAGACTCAAAAGTCTATATCTCACGATCAACCTCCAGAAATTTTGGACGAACCGACAAACATTTTTGAAGAATCTCCAGTGGTTTTTTCTTCACCCTCCCCACCTCAAGACGGGCTTCTAAACACGCAACCTGATTCTCCCATGAGACGAAGGCTCGAATCAAGTTCTTCAAATACTAGTATCGTTCCTTTCCCTCCAACCATTGCCAAGACTATTGCTGCACCGTTTCCTGATAACTCTGCACCAACACAAGCTCCTACTTCCTTGAATACCTCGTCAGAGAGTATTTCTATAGGCAGAAATAAACATCGCCCTGCACGACCACTAACTTACAGCAGCGACTCAGAGACATCAGATATTTCTGATTTATCAGTTATGGACAATAGTTTGACGATTCCGAAACGTCAGACACAAATTACAAACCGTCCAGCAACACCAAAAGCTGGTCGAAAACGTAACTTGTCTCCTCAATCTGCTTCGCCGCTACAGCGACGAAGGCAGAGATCCTTGCATCCGCCCGGGTTTCGCCCCTGGAACCTACGCTCAGGGCAAACAGGGCTGATGCCTGCTTCTACTCTCATGCCACGAGGTAGAAAGCAAAAACAAACGATGTGGCCGGAGCCACGTCCCTCCACAAGAATGCTGGAAGGACAACGCGGGCGCCATCACAAAGGGACTACATATCAAAAGCCTGGTGGAAGCCCGTTCCTGTCAGCCGCAGGGATTTCCTGACTGACAGACTTCGGCCGTTCCTGATCGACGGACTTCAGCCGTTCCTGACCGTTCCTGTCAGCCGCAGGGATTTCCGGACCGACAGACTTCAACCGTTCCTGACCGTTCCTGTCAGCCGCAGGGATTTCCTGACCGACAGACTTCAGCCGTTCCTGACCGACGGATTTCAGCCGTTCCTGACCGTTCCTGTCAGCCGCAGGGATTTCCTGACCGACAGACTTCAGCCGTTCCTGACCGTTCCTGTCAGCCGCCGGGATTTCTTGACCGACAGACTACGGATGGTCCAGATCCAGTCACGTCCTTGAAGAGAGCTACGCCACCTGAATTTACCAGTCCAATTAGGCCTGGAAAACGTTATCGTACTAGAGTTTTTTATGCGTCCTCGAGATAAGTAAGTTCTCGTGGACAGGTTCTTTTCTCCGTTTGTTGTTTTTCCTGCATGACCAGTTGGCGTGTCAGAATTTCTTTTTTTCGTGTGGGCCTATGCATTCTTTTTGTGTATATATGTGTTTTTGTTTTTTATATTTCTTCTATGTCCATCTACTAATCCAAATTTTTTTATATATATCTATGTGCTTAGGGGTAAAATAGTAAAAATTGTTACTGTTAGGCAGCTACAGGCAATCTTCGCTGCTGATACAGTTGGTTTGTATTCAACGATAATATGAGGACGTAATTTGAAATTAAAAAAGTGATTCCTGCTAGGCAGAATAAAAGGAAGGTATGCCGATGCAGGTTTGTTTTGTTCAAGTATACAAAGTGTTTCACAGACGAATACAGATTTCTTGATTTTGTCATGCCAAGTTTGATATTGTTCATACTGCTGCCACCAAAACAAAAACAAAAAAGAGGACGATAAACGCCAATCAACGAAGTGTAAGACTTACACTCCAAAATTGATAGGTTTCTCGAAAAAAAAAAAAATTAAGGGGGAGATGATGTAACGTATACTCTAGATTCACTTTCCTTTTGATTTTTACTATCTCTGGTTATTTTATTTTACTATGTAAATTATCTTCTTACTGAACGAAATGTTATTTCTCCCGCTGAATGAGATCTGGCAATGAGTGTAAGTCGTGACGTGGTGGTAGCCAGTATAAATAGGCGCGTTCAACGATACCAGGGAGAGCTTTTTGTTAATGTGCGTAGGGAGAGCTTTGTTTCATGTGTAAAGAGATCTTTGTTATATGCGTAAGGAGAGCTTCGTTTATGTGAGTAGAGCTTCGTTCATGTGCAAGGAGCTACGTTTTATTGAGTAGCTGTGTGTCCGGTGAAGTGTATGTTGGATCATATCAAGAGTTGCCCTAATAAAAATTTGTTCTAGTAAGTACGTTTTTCTCAGTTCATAGTTTTGTCAGACCTCTGTCTGGCTGTTAGGTTTATTTCATTAGTTGTTATCATTAACCACCAGCATAAGACTTTATTCATCTTAATTACTACTACAACATTACTAGCAGTTAAAAAGCTTGTTCATTATTATTCCTACACTACTAGCAGGAAAGTTTATTCATGATATAATTAATAACACAACAACCATTAGAAGAAACCTTATTCATTATATACTCGCCCAAATTTTCACTAGATGCCTTAATGAAGGGAAGATTCCTGAGGATTGGAACAACGCTACAATGATCTTGCTACATAAAAAAGGTGACATTGAGGATCTCAGGAACTACAGACCTATCAGCCTCCTATCAGTGGTTTATAAAGTCTTCAATAAAGTTCTTTCACACCGTTTGAAGGTGACACTGGACATGGCTCAACCGAGAGAACAAGCTGCATTCAGGAGTGGCTACAACAGAATAGATCATATCCACGTACTGAGAGAACTAATTGAAAGAGCGAGGGAATAAGAACTTATATTGTGCATGGCTTTTCTCGATTATGAAAAGGCCTTTGATTCGGTGAAACCATGAGCAGTTACAATGGCTCTGAAAACCTGCGGTATTGAAGATGCATACATTAATATTATTAATAACATATATGAAAATGCAAGTGCAAAGATTCGGCTGTTTGAAAATACAACACACATAAAAATTGGAAAGGGAGTGAGACAAGGTGACACCATATCTCCGAAGCTCTTTAATGCCATATTGGAAAATGTCTTTCAATCACTGAACTGGGAAAACAAAGGGATAAAGATTAATGGAAATTATCTAACCCACCTTCGTTTTGCTGATGACATAGTCATTTTTGCAACTACCCCATCAGAGCTGCAGAGTATGATCCAGGAACTTGCTGACAAGTGTAAAGAAGTGGGATTAAAAATGAACTTTCAGAATACAATCTCCATGCTTTTACAAGAAATGGAGATTTATCGATTGATGGAGAAAAGCTGGAGATAACAGACACGTACGTTTATCTTGGACAGCAGATATCAAGTGAAGGTCACATTGAGGAAGAAATTAATCGGCGTACAAAACTTGCCTGGAGAGCTTTTGGAAGAAACAGCATAATTTTCAAAAGCAATATGCCATTATGTCTTAAAAGAAAGGTGTTTGATCAATACATCCTTCCAGTGCTTACGTATGGTGCAGAGACGTGGACCTTAACTAAACGAGACATACAAAGGCTGCAGACAACTCAAAGGAGCATGGGGAGGTGTATGCTTGGTGTAACCAGGGGAGATAAGAAGAGGAACTCGTGGATCCGAAAAATGACAAGAGTGGAAGACATCATGATCAGAGTTAAATCCCTGAAATGGCAATGGGCTGGACATACTGCCAGAAGGACAGACCATCGATGGACAGCCGACATTTTAGATTGGATTCCAAGGGACAGGAAAAGACCCAGAAGAAGTCCACATGGAAGATGGGTGGATGAAATACGAAAGTATGCGGGAGTGACATGGAGGAGAGTGGCACAAGACAGACAGTTGTGGAGGAAACTTGTGGAGACCTTCGTCCAGCAGTGGATTGATAATGGTTGACAATGATGATGATGAATAAGTAGTATTTTGTAGGCATGGGTCATTTCTGACAGACTCCCAGGTATGATAAAGTCATTGTTGGAGTAGGTGTCTGAAATCAGGATCTCTGAACTTTGAGGCGATTGTACACATCTAAGGTTAGTCATAACTTATTATTTTTCCTTCTGTTTTCTTTTTTCTTTGTTCTTTTTTCAAAATTATTCTGGTTACTTTATAGAAGTAACGCTGTGGAAGATTAGTAGTATTCAGCAATGCCGAAGTACATTTTTTTTTTTTTTTTTTTTTTCTTTAGGAGCAGCCTAGGGTTTTGAGCTGATTTTTCATGGACGAAATTTGAATGGTGAATCAAGAATGGAATCTATCTGAATCTATCTGGGAGACGCGGGTTCGATATCCGCTCCAGGACGACGAAATTTTCAAGTTTTCGGATGTTACCTGACTTCCCATCATTGTCATATTTACACCAAAAAACGGATTGTCATCTTCAAAATTTGTATTGAATGTTGAATATTAACAAGTTGTTAGTAAGATGATATAGAGATACTAATACATACCCTACAAAAACAGTTTTGCTGGGCCAGCACTCAAGCCAGCAGTGGCCGAGCACTATGTTGCCGCTGCCCAAACGTCAATAAAATATCCCGGACGCCATCACATGGGCCAGCAGTTTGGCCCAGCAGCGAGCCAACAGTGGCACCCCCATCAGTTATCATATGCCAGAACAAGTCCATCAGTCATCCATCACAAGCGGCCCTTAAGCGGTCATGCAAGCACGTGCCATAAATCATGGCTAGCCTAATGTGGCCCGGCAATTTCCCGGCAGTGGCAGCCTGCAATCACGTGACGTAACTAATGGCTTACCGAATCTTGTCCGCCAATCGACCAGTAGTGGTCATAAAAAAAAAAAAAAAAAGACCGCCAATCACAGTACCCCACAGGCATAACTTTTATTTTTTTCCCCACGAAACTTATCCGCAAGAAGTCAGGGCCTGAAGAAATTTTCCCGACAGAAAGAAAAAACGCCCTGTGGATCAGGGTAACACCGAACTTACGACAGGTTGCAAAGCGGACACTCTAAGGACAACACTAGGTCGGCACGTGTAAGGGTTTGCTTGTAGGTGAGCCTCTTTCATGCTTGATATGAAACGAAGGGTTCTATTTTTAATTTTACAACATTGCAAGTTATTTTTCATAAATATCCGTTTTATATAATTCATAAATTTATTTTTTCAACGTAACGATTCTTTTTATTTACCTTGAGGGCACTTCACTCATTTTCAACGAGTGTACCAACTTAAAGATGTTTTCCAAAGTTTTGTGCTGTCCTTATGGTCTTGAAAGGCGATTGTTTAATATATTTACCCGTTTATGTCACATTCTCTTACATTTTTAATATTGTATTTTTTTCCCACGGTCCGAAGCTACATTTGTTCTAAATAGAACAGATATTTATTTTACTTCTGGCTATTTTTAGCAGCGAATTCCTTCAATCTTATGTATTCAACCCATGGATGAGTGCATTATATTCGCATATGTGTTGCTTTTTTTCTTTCTTTTTTTAAACACTTGATCATTTTGTAATGAAAATACCTATTTTGAACGCGTATAATTCATATTTTTCTTCCAACATAACGGTTTTTTTAATATCTTTCCGGGAGTTTTGTTTGAAGTGGGTTATGTATGTTAAAGAAAGATTATACGATACATTTACTAAGTTTTCAGAAATTATTTCTTGTTGCTCATGGAAACGGAGTTGGTGTGTTTCATGGATGTTTGTATTTTCGATTCTTCTTGTGTTAGTGCAGAAATTTTGCTGCAAAATGAGTTTTTATAAATATATGAGAGTAACTGACTATTTCTTATAATTCATCAATTATTTATTTATATAATTTTCCTCCGACGGGAATCTTCGTCGACGCGGCATTTCATTAGGAAATTAATTCGTCTCTCTACATGCGCTCCTCCCCCCTCCTCCTTAATATCCACTAAAATAACACGATGACAATAGCGTCGTCTTCAACTAACTGGTACCGCGAGGGTCTGAGCACGTGTTGATTCTGCCCATGCGCAGTCCCGCTGCTTTCACCTTGTGTTTGAATTGCTTCGGTTGCCAGCTACAGGTCCCTAGTGGCTCTTGCTTGAAGGCCCATAATTCACAAAGATGCTACAGGGCCAAAAGCAGTATACAAGAGGCTTCCAACAGATGGCGCTGCCACAAACGGTCCGCAACCGTACTGTGAGCGTCAGATTTCAGCCAGCAGTGACCCGTCACTGCCAGCTGGCGGCCAGCAGTTTTTCAACACTTGTGTGTTTGCTGGGTAAATATATTTGCAGAACACACTGGTTTCCATAAATTAAGGAAAAAATTTAGGCATATGACGAAAACTGTAATGCAGAGTCAGGGTATCATATGCAAATGAGTGGCGATAGCGTTGGTTTATGCAGATGATTCGTAACATAAAAGGAGCTGTTGCGGAGGTGTGCATAACATCGTTTGCAGAGTGTAAAGAAAGAATTTTGAGATAGAAGATTTGTCGTGATGGCTACGAGACATCATTTTACAGACGAACTGATGTAAAAAACGATTGGAAGGCTAGAGGCAGGTCAAAGTCAGGTGGAAGTTGCAACATTACTGCATGTAAGTCTCGTGGTCTACAGAGTGCGGAACCAATTTCAAAATACGCAGTCAGCTTCTCAAAGGTACAGCGGAGAAAGACCTATAGGCTACAACATCCGTGGATGACTGGCATTTCCAATATATTGCGCGGGGAAACAGAACGGCTACCCAGACACAGCAGTGACCTGCCCTTGCTGCCGCTACAGGAACGGTGGCTTCTGCTTCCACTGTGCGCAGAAGGCTTCACAAAGGAGGTCTTTATGCTAGGCAACCAGCATTCTGGCAAGACAGTTGGACTGTCAATTTTACTGAAAACCAATGGAAGTCAGTTCTATTCACAGATGAGTCCAGATTGGCTTTGCAGAGCAATTCCAGGCGTGCTCTGATCGGGAGGGAACGAGGGACACGGTATCGTCTCTCTATGACTCGTGATTTTTTTTTTTTTGATTGGAGGTTTAACGACCACCGTGAGCAACTCAATGGGCTATAAGCAGTCGCCCGTCCCTAATTTAGGGTCACTGGTTCCAGGGAAGGGAGAGAGCCAGTGCCGTAAGACAAACACAACATCCATGCCTCACCGGGATTCGAACCCGGACCCCGTTCGGACGAATGATCAGAGGCCATCGCTTAGACCACTGCGCCACCGGGGCGGCCTATGACTCGTGAAAGGGACACTTATGATGGTGGCAGTGTGCTGGTTTGGGATGGCTTCTCGTTAGGTGGGCGCACCTAATGAATAATTTTAAGAGGAAAATTTAATGCTCGGCGCTATAGTGATGATGTCCTGGACCCATATGTTCGCCCTTATGCAGGTACCGTAGGAGATACTTTCTCGTATGACACGATAACGCTCGTCCTCACCGAGCGTGGCTAGTAGAATAATTCAAGAAGAGGTCATTGTCCGTATGGATTGGCCAGCTAGGTCTCGCAACGTTAAACTGATCGAGCATGTCTGGGATGCTCTATAAAAGCAGTGTTTCTCAACCGGTTTGCACTGGAGTAAATGTATATGTTGCATATGAGACGTAAAAATAATGACAATCAAATGTAAATATGCTTTTTTTTTCTCTGTGGAGAGAACGCCGTCATGACGAACTAATTTTTTGCCTTGGGGGAAATTTCGTTGGTCAACTCACTACTGCGTCAAGCACGGTCAAGCGTAGGAGCACATTAGTGGTGACCCGCCTCATGCTCTCTGGCACAGCACCAGTAGTTCCAAGAATCGGTAACACGCCGGCACTTCCTACCCGCCAGCGATAAGGCGCCCTTTCTTCCTGGAAAAATTCCAACTCTAGAAACATCCAGGCTCAGTGGCGTGTTCAAGGGGTGTGGGTGTTTAACCTCCATCAAAATTTGGAACCTTTCGATATCTCAAAAACGCGATCTTAAAAGGCAAAGTTCTGTAGTATTTGAAATTGTTTTTATGTCTTATAGCAAAAACGGAATATGTTTTCTCCATGAAGATGAGGAAGCAGCAAGGAGCCAAGAACCAGGATGTCCCATTGCAATGATAAATGGGTATACTGAAAGTTTCTGTGGCGACAAAGGCAATGCCAAATTTGAGTTCCATGACTTATTTCAGATCGGTGTCGCACGATTGGTTGAATAACGATTGGTCGACGTTAACGATTGGTCGACATAACGATCAGTCGACCTTAACGACTAATCGACAGTAACGACTGGTTGACATCGCGATCGGTCAACACAACGATTGGTCGAGATAACCATTGGTTCCGAAGATTATGGTTTACACTGAAGAGCAATTGAATTAGAGACAGCTGGCGTTATGCAAATGTGGTGCTGTGGGCTGCCCTGTAAACGGAAACGACATGAAGTATGCAGCGATCCGACAATATAAGGAGTGATGCGACGGGAATCAGTAAGAGTCGGACGCAGTATGGGTAAGACGAAGGATCTAAGCGCATTTGATCGTGGGCAAATTGTCGGGGCCCGGCGAATGGGTAACTCCATCTCGGAAGTCGTGCAGGCACTGGGATTTTCACGAGCCACTGTGTCACGGGTGCACCGTGAGTGCATCGAATCCGGTAAAACCATCCATGCAAGGGCTAACTGCCGTGGACAACAGCGTGTGGATGAGCGGGGTCATCGTCGGCTAGCTCGCATTGTAACAGCGGATAGACGGGCCACAGTGCAAGAAATCACTCTGCAATTTAACGCTGGTGCACAAAAACGTGTAAGCAGCCACACCATCCAAAACCATCTCCTCGCTATGGGGTACAGAAGTCGTCGTCCCACGAATGTACCGCTGCTGACCGCACATCACAGGGTGCAAAGATTAGCATGGGCACGGGAACATCGCCACTGGACCCTAGACATGTGTAAAAATGTTGCCTGGACTGATGAGTCGAGATTCACGTTGGTACTTGCGGATGGCAAGATACGAGTACGGCGCAAACCACATGAAGCGATGGATCCTTCTTGCCAGCAGGATACTCTTCAAGCTGGTGGGGGTAGCATTCTCGTCTGGGGACTGTTTACGTGGACTGAAATGGGACCCCTGGTACGTGTGACATCGTCTCTCACAGGTAAACGTTACCGGGATATCCTGGACGACCATTTGCTCCCGTTTGTGCGTCATCAACATCCCACTGGGGACCTCATCTTGCAATAAGACAATGCACCGTGCCATCGCTCCCGAATTGTATCCGAATGGTTGGATGAACACTCCACCGACGTGACCTCGCTACTTTGGCTGGCTAGGTCGCCTGACCCCAATCCCATCGAGCACATCTGGGATGCCATGGAGAGAGATGTTCGAGGCTCTGACCCCCCTCCATCAAATCTTCGTGAACTGTAGGCGCTTGTCGAAGTGTCGTGGATTCGTATGGCTTTCCAACGCTTCAGGTGTCATGTGTTGCTGCTCTCACCCTTTTCCCCACAAGAACTGGAAGGGCTTAGACAAACTTTGCACGAACAATGGTCGTTACTACTTACTGAGCTTCCAGACACCATCATCAACAGCATGAAACGTTGCTGTGAATGGTGACCACACTCCCTATTGAGGTATTTTGGCTATTTCATTTTGACACCTTATTTTTGACCTCGTTCTGTATGTGGTCATTTTTGTCGGAATTACGTGTTTCTTGCTGTCTTTCTCTAACGTACGATATGATACAGGTTTTCGTCAAATTTCATAGCATTCCGTCACGTAGCTTTGCATTAACGCGATTTTTTGTTTTGTCCTTAATTTATGGAATATAACGAAGTAAATTTCTCCGTCATTTCTGGTCCACGCCAGGATTCGAACCCGGATCCCCTCATTCCGGAATAAGTCACTCTACCAATTGAGCTACGCGGACGTTTATTCTGATTGCTATGTGCCTTTATGTCATGTGCGTCCTGCTGGCAGGTACGTCACATCTCCCCCCCCCCGCCGAAAGAGGGCCGGGGGCATGGCCCACGGATCAGCCGTGACCATGAATCGTTGCAGGCAGCCATCCACTGTAGAACCTGCACTTGAGAACTCCCAGTCAATTTTATATTTATTTTTTTTATTATTTTTTTTTTTCGAAGCGCTGGGGAAGGGATTCTCTGATTTTTCCTATCTCGCGGTGTGGAAATAACATCACACCATTGCGAGATTTTGAACGGTCGGGTCATCCGGATAGTTCGGGCGCCATTATAACGAAGTAAATTTCTCCGTCATTTCTGGTCCACGCCAGGATTCGAACCCGGATCCCCTCATTCCGGAATAAGTCACTCTACCAATTGAGCTACGCGGACGTTTATTCTGATTGCTATGTGCCTTTATGTCATGTGCGTCCTGCTGGCAGGTACGTCACAGGAAACAGTGCATTTATGTGCAATTCTTTCTATTAGTATAAATATTCAGGAATACTGGTATCCCTGGCGTGATACCACTAGAGCTCTTCTCCACAACATTTCCAGGACTTCTCCTGTACAGCGCCTACCACAACGATTTCAGCGAAATCTGCATCCGCTCGTTTTGGTAGGACAGCGCACTTCATTCAGTTCACTTCTTGTCCCGTACACTAAGAACTGGGGTAAAACATGGCAGTTCAATATCCATACTGCTAAAATCAAGCCTGTAGTATTCATCTAGAGAATTACTCTTTCTGAACATAGAATATACTACAGCTGCTCTGACACAGACACTGGCATTGTGCTGACAAACAGCTGGTTTTTAAACAACACGTTATCAAAAAGGCAAAGCAGCGGTAGTTCAGTTCCATAAACTTTTCAAGCAAAATAGGACAGTCAACATTGAGAACAGCATATCTACGGTTCGGTTATTCATCAATTTTTATTTACACCTACCTCGTCTATGGCTTCACTGCAATACTGGTACCATAAAAAATTCGAGTGCTTGAAAACCGGATGCTCCCGAAGATACCGAGCTCGATCGCATTAGGTCAGAAATAAGGTCATTCATAATTATCTAGGAATCCACTCAGTTTATGAGAGAATTTATGATTTACTTCTTCAGTACAATAAAAAGCCGGAAAATCATCCCAAAGACCTTTCCTTGAGCTGTCCTTTTTATGATCCGACGCAACAGAAATTTATAAGGCCAAGGTTTCTCCTTCACCATCCTTCTTAACAGAAGGACCCTTACATGTCAATATTTTCTTAAATGAAGAGTAATATCGTCAGTTTCTTCAGAAAAGGTTTGAACATTAAAACTCGTTTCCTACAGCGCCCGAGGATACTGATCGTTAATTCCATTGTGCGCTACTAAAATTTATCGATGTGTCATTTCTACTCCATCATGATTCCACAACTTAAAATCCAACATTTATTACATAAAGTTGACTTAAGAAAGTCATGCTTTCTTTACGTGTTCTGAGAGCTCTCGTCTTCATCTTAACTAAATGCTTTTCCTTTCAATCCTCTCTTGTCAATGCATTGTAGAAAAAATTCTGAAATTCACAAGCCCTCTTCCGTGATTGTGATTCCTTTCGTAAATTAACGAAGCACATTTCTTATACAACCTTTTCCGTGAACTGACGGGGGGGGGGGACCCTGAATTTTACTGATTTTTCATACCCCAGAAAAATTCTTAATTTTCAGAAACCTTTCGGCAATTCCTTTCTTATATACATATAGACGGCAACTTACCGTTTCTAAGGAATATTAACTGAAAATTCTGAATTTTCAGAAACTTTTCCGCAATTCCTTTCGTACATTAACGGGAAATTCTGTTCTCACTTTTTCCATATACGACGAAAAAATTCCGGTAATAGGAATGGTTTGCGGAAATACCTGAGGTTTGATTAACTATTGAATTCATCGTATGATGTGTATGTGTCAGTCTATAGACCTCTTAAGGCTCTACGAGACCCGCCATCTTGTATTGCTGCCTTCTCTTATTAACCGATGGGCAAGCGTATTTTCACAAATTGCTCAGGCAATTTTGCACATTTTGGAACACCGTTTGTGGCTAACGCAAGATAGTATTTTTTATTAATTAATAAAACTATGGATGACGCCCTGGTTCGACTTTCGCTGCAGATAAAAAATGAAGTGAAAGGTCAATAAAAATTCTGAAACCAGGGAACTCTTTATTTATCATATATCTTGCGTTAGCCACAAACGGTGTTCCAAAATGTGCAAAATTGCCCGAGCAATTTGTGAAATACGCTTGCCCGTTGGTTAATAAGAGAAGGCAGCATACAAGATGGCGGGTCTCGTAGAGCCTTAAGACAAAAGCTATCAAGGGCAAATTTTATATTCAGAAGCTTTGTGAATTTGAGCTTTTCTTAAGGATAAGAGAAAACCATTGTCAGTTTAAAAAGATCTCGAGTTCCAACGCATTCTGTTACTTCGAAAAAATCCCGATGAAAAAAGTACGTAATTTGTAATAAGTCCTCCTACAGAAAAAATAAAATTATTACAAACGTATTCAGAAAAATAATAAGCTCCAACAGTAAATAAAATGACTAATTCACCCACATTAACAATAAAAAAAAAATCATAATCCAGCTATTAGATATGTAGCTTACACGCGAGAAGTCTTAGCAAGAATTTCTGGTTCAGCAGTAAGACACGCAGTTGTTGTTCAGAAAATCGTTAGTTTAAATCTCACTTAGTGTCGAACAAGGAAGGGCTCGTTAGTACGCCGGGAAAGGAACTGACAGAAAAAGTTAGAACGTTATAGATTTTACGAAATGTCAGTAAAAATACGGAAAAACCCAAAACGGATTTTTCTGAAATAAATAGAATTACTGACTACGGAAATTCTGTCGAAATACTAAATTTAGAAAAAACCGGAAGTTTCATCATAAGACGGGCACCTACCGGCAACTTTGTTGCCGGTTATTTTCAGAATTTTTTCCTGAATTCACACTTCTTATTTTTTTTACTGCATGGCAGAAGTGTCCCCTTAAAATATTTTCTCTATCAAAATAACCATACTGAATTACTTTAATTTTACCAAAGTAGGTTCGCTGCGCCCCAAGAAACCGAGCTTAAAGTTTTTTCAAATTTGCGTATACTTAATTTAAACAATTTTTTTCTTGATTGATTCACACTTACCCGTTAGGCGGGCGATGTACCTGAACCAAATGGTGCCCAGAATTTTCTGGACTTCCCAAACAGAAACTTTTACATAACCACGTGTTTTACGAAAGTTTCGACAAAATAATTCTTTTCCCCCTCTCACCTCAGCAGTTCCGACCATAAACCTGTCATGGCCCCTCTCAATACCGACTACGAATCTGTCGATGGTGATATACTATCGTTTGTTGTCCTTTATTTTCTGTTTCATGACCCAAAGCACGATGGAAAATGGTTAGTCCCCCTGACACAAGCATCATGCCACTAGATAGAAACAAGGAACCCAGACATCCCTTTCTTAAGTTCATCGCCACTGCTATAGCTCTTTTACAGGTAATCAGAAAGAAAGGAGCGCCAATCATCTTTCTAAGTGACTAATTTCAATAACAAAGCTAAGGAGAAAGAAAAGGTTTCAATGCACAGGTTCAATCGCTCCAGCCGCGTTAGGCCCGCTTCTTAGACAGCGATACGTTTGAGCTGATTTCTGCCAATTTTGGTTACCCCGAGTTAATTCGTTCCGGCCGGTTAAAGGGTTAAGCAACATGGCAGCTAATTCTTCTCCGAAGTTCTCGGCAATGCATTATAGTGTGTTATTGCCAATTGTCTGAAAACCCACTGCACTTTGTGCTAGAGATGTGTCGTTCGAAAAGAACGAATCAGCAAACTGAGTCATTGGTGAACGAATCTTTCCTGAAAAGAATCGATTCCGTAAAACAACCGATTTCCTGAATGAATCAATCAGAATTACTTTTTACTAGACAACGAAATTTCACCCTGCTGTCTCGGTGAAGTTCATGTTCTCGTCAGAAAATGTTACCCAATTCAGAAGGGTACAAACGCAATAAATTACGTGAACTTTTCGAAACGAACTTATATGAAAACCAAGGGATTTTTTTTTCAGTAAGAATCAAAAACAAATTTAAACTTTAAAATCGTCCACTAAACCGGAAACTGTCAACGAACGAAAGTATCCGGCTCGGAATCGCTTGGCAACACACAAATCGTTCTCTAAACAGGAAGAATCACCGAAAGAAACGAACAAATTGGTCCGAACGAATCTTTTTAGTGAGTCGAATCGAAATAACCGGTTTTCCCATTTCTACTTTAAGCATGGTACGAGGTTTTTGACAGTTTCATTAGCACTGTAACTAAAGCATCCTTAGATCAATGTGGAATAAATATAAAGCCTTGTTCTTGGCAGCAGTGAAAGAGTTGCTGGCGTGCGGAAGGTTTCCAAATGTGTTGACTTGAAGGATGCCAGCTATGACGTTAATAATGCGTGGTTGGCACAGCCTGCGGCCTAAGACTTTAGTCAGTGATGGTGAACATATTGATGAGTTTGAAGTTTTCCGTATTACAAGTGAGAAAATATTTTACTAGACCTCTCTGCATATGCAAAAGGGATACCCTTGGATGCCATCGCTAAGTTGGAAGGAGTGGGCATCGAAGAAGTTCTCGATATGGATAATGAGACTTCAGTTATTCATTCATAGTAAAACAGATGAACTGCTTCTGAATCAAGGTAATTGGGTTTGTAACACTGAAGATCAAGAGGCCAATGTTAACGCAGCGAAAAAGTGTGTACATAAACTATAGGGTTAAAATATCTCGGGGAAATAATTGAAATATTAAATCAGCATGCTTTCTTGAAGAAACAAGAAATCCTGTAAGCTTGTGAAATCAAAGAAAGGTGTCTTTACACACACAAACACACAGCTTCTTTTTTTTTCTGGCCGAAAGCTCCGGAACCGTTACTGCACCTTTTTCATCACAACAGGCTTAAAAGAACAATGTTCAAGGAATCAATGACAAATTCAGAAAACTTACAGGGAAGAGGCCGTAATGACAAAACTTAAATTTACAGAAATGGAATTGTGATGTGGTGAGAGAAAGAATGCATATATTTAAAAAAAATATATAATTTTTAGGTAAAGTCTGCTCAAAACTTGCAACAAAACTAAAGAAAAATATCAAATTTAAAACCATTGTAACAAATTTAATATTATTTACACAATGTAAAATATATTAAAATTTAATTCAGTAAACTTTCCAGGGGAACGCCGCGGCCGCGGCCTCATCCTTGTGTCCGCGCCTGCAAGGAATTGAGTTGCTTTTCATCAAGTCAACCGCTACCTCCCCCTTTAAAATAGCTTATGTTCAAGAGTTAAAGCACCTATATATATAAACATACAGTATATAAGTGCATAAATATATATATAGGGAAAAACAAAGCCTAATTTTGAACAGGAGAAATAAAAAATAGAAAGACCAACGGTCACCAAATACACCATTCGAACCAGGCTAGCTTCAAACGATGCAAAGTGCCGAATAAAAGAATGCAGGGAAGCATATTAATGACTGACCTCTTGTTGGCTTCGTCAAGGGCAAGCAACAAGAAAACACTCACTAATCTACTAAGACCAGAGAATTGTGGGTTTCTGCTATTTTAGTTTGCTAAAAGGACCAATTAAATTTAGGGGAATAATGTCAATAAAAGGGATAACTGATAAAAACCCGTACCCAGCAAACTAAAACACATTTGCCCGACCTCACAACAAAAATGAAAAATGAAGAGAGTGAGCAATTAATATCCAACCAAAAAATGTACCAATGGGATATATTAAACTTGTTACAAAAAGGAAACAAATTACCAGTTAAAAATAACAAGGAATTGCAACAACAAAAATTTTTCCATAATCATAAACCAAATAAATTAAACCAGAAAAAGCAACCAACCAAATGGAAAAGAAATCAACAGCCAAATTTAGGAAAAAGGAGACATACTCCCTCAACACAAAACCAGAAAAAACAGTTCTAACTCCAAGAGAGAACAAAAAGACAAAAATGCAATCAACATATTTGCAAACCAAAAACCCCAATACCCACAGCTAAAAGCCCAAAAACAACAAAGCTGCAAAAGTAAAATAAAAATAATTATAAATGAATATACGAAAGGGCATGGTTTCAAGCACCAGTAAAGAAAATATTAAGCCCAACTTACACAAGAAAATCAAATAAAAAATAAAATATATAAAAAATTACTCAAAGTGCAAACCCACAAAACCTATAATATACAAACTAACTAACAGTAAAATAATGCATAACTTAGTGCCTTGCGTTTCCATAACCAACATTATATACAACATATTGCTTTTATTATTTTAGCCCACAGGAAGGTCCAGTACCACCAAAATGACTACAGTCTACATAAAAAATTAATGAAATGCTACTGAAAGTTCTAATAAAGCAAAACACTAATCCCAATCACATAGCCTGCTTGTAATTGCTGAAAAGAGCCCCCAAAAAATTCTGAAAGAAAAATTAGAATAGAAAAGTAGCCAGAGCAACCAATACCTCCTACCATGATTGAAGAACAACAATGCACTACTGCTACTTCTATAGGGTGTACCAACTTAATTCAGGGGCAGGCCCTTAGCAGCGCCATTTAGCGTCCAATTTCAGAACCTTCCTGGTGTGAGCAGATTAAGCCTGGTTAGACTTCTGAAACCAGAATGAATGCACTGAAAAACCTTTACAATTTATCAGTGCAGACCAGAATACTAAAATGCCCTTCTTGCTAGCAGGGAGGCATTACCCTGCTCCCAAGAGTTCAAAAAGTAGTGTAATACCCAAATATCACCATTCCTTCCAAACCTTTGAACTTTAACTGTTACTATTTTTTTATTATATGTCTAAAAAAAACTATCATATAGTTACCCTTAAGATATTTTTCTAGGCGTTTTTTGCTTTTTTTTTAATTATTTAAAAAAAAACTATAACCTTTTTTTGGGGTATCAAAGGAGAGGAATTGAATTGTGCATTATAGGTTCCTTAGTTGATTGCTAACAACATCATTGCCTAAACGTCTAGAGTATAGCTTTAATTTAGACAATTCATTCAGTCAGCTAGATATAAATTAAATTAAGTCTTCCATCCTAATTCTATTTTTGAGAACTATTTTTCTTAATGCTATTTTTAAGAAGTGCTTAGGAACTTGGTTTTCAATAAACTGTTTGATTAGAATAATAACATGTTTTTCTAGTTCAGAGTTTAAACTACATATCCTAGAAAGCCTTAGTACTTGGGATATGAAAACCTTTTCTATAACTTTATTTGAAATATTGTTCCACCACATACCATATTTAACAATTTTAAATTTAAATTGATTTTCTCTTATCATAAAGACTTATAATTGGGTTACCTGCATTGAGATTAATAGTTAAATCCAAAAAACCAAGAATTTGGTTATCATCATTAGTTTTATTAAGTTTAAGGCTCTTAGGATAAATAGCAGCAAAGTCCTTCTCTATATTTCCTGAATTATCAAAGCAAATAAGGTCATCGATATATCTGAAGGTATGAGAGTAACTTTCCTGATTGGAAGAATTTAACTTCATGAATTGATATTCTTTGAAAAACAGGAACAAGTTGCATACGGCTGTACTATGCGTACTACCCATAGGTATACCGTTAACCTGTTTGAATAACTTGCTATTGTAAAGGATAGTTATTTTTAATACAACAATTTATAAGCATATGCCAAGAAGTTTCCGAAATAATGTTGGAGATTTGAAATTCATTAAAGAGTAGCATGAGCGTACTAATAATGTCATCAATCGGAAGGCTGGTATACAGGTTTTCAAAGTCATAGCAATTAGCTAATTAGTAACATTTCATTAATTCTTTATGTAGACTGTAGTCATTTTGGTGGTACTGGACCTTCCTGTATGCTAAAATGATAAAAGCAATATGTTGTATATAATGTTGGTTATGGAAACGCAAGGCACTAAGTTATGCATTATTTTACTGTTAGTTAGTTTGTATATTATAGGTTTTGTGGGTTTGCACTTTGAGTAATTTTTTATATATTTTATTTTTTATTTGATTTTCTTGTGTAAGTTGGGCTTAATATTTTCTTTACTGGTGCTTGAAACCATGCCCTTTCGTGTATTCATTTATAATTATTTTTATTTTACTTTGCAGCCTTGTTGTTTTTGGGCTTTTAACTGTGGGTATTGGGGTTTTTGGTTTGCAAATATGTTGATTGCATTTTTGTCTTTTTGTTCACTCTTGGAATTAGAACTGTTTTTTCTGGTTTTGTGTTGAGGGAGTATGTCTCCTTTTTCCTAAATTTGGCTGTTGATTTCTTTTCCGTTTGGTTGGTTGCTTTTTCTGGTTTAATTTATTTGGTTTATGATTATGAAAAATTTTTTTTGTTGTAATTCCTGGTTATTTTTGGCTGGTAATTTGTTTCCTTTTTGTAACAAGTTTAATATATCCCATTGGTACATTTTTTGGTTGGATATTAATTGCTCACTCTCTTCATTTTTCATTTTTGTTGTGAGGTCGGGCAAATGTGATTTAGTTTTCTGGGTACGGGTTTTTTTATCAGTTATCCCTTTTATTGACATTATTCCCCTAAATTTAATTGGTCCTTTTAGCAAACTAAAATAGCAGAAACCCACAATTCTCTGGTCTTAGTAGATTAGTGAGTGTTTTCTTGTTGCTTGCCCTTGACGAAGCCGACAAGAGGTCAGTCATTAATATGCTTCCCTGCATTCTTTTATTCGGCACTTTGCATCGTTTGAAGCTAGCCTGGTTCGAATGGTGCATTTGGTGACCGTTGGTCTTTTTATTTTTTTATTTCTCCTGTTCAAAATTAGGCTTTGTTTTTCCCTATTGTTACCTGATCTTTCTCTTATGCAGCCTCTGGCGCTAACGAGTTTCAAATTTGTTCGATGGTTTTTGTTGTTTAACATTATTTGCTTTTGCTAAATCATCATCATCATTGTCAACCATTATCAATCCACTGCTGGACGAAGGTCTCCCCAAGTTTCCTCCACAACGGTCTGTCTTGTGCCAGTCTCCTCCATGTCACTCCCGCATACTTTCGAATTTCATCCACCCATCTCCCATGTGGTCTTCTTCTGGGTCTTTTCCTGTCCCTTGGAATCCAATCTAAAATTTCGGCTGTCCATCGATGATCTGTCCTTCTGGCAGTATGTCCAGCCCATTGCCATTTCAGGGATTTAACTCTGATCATGATGTCTTCCACTCTTGTCATTTTTCGGATCCACGAGTTCCTCTTCTTATCTCTCCTGGTTACACCAAGTACGCACCTCTCCATGCTTCTTTGAGTTGTCTGCAGCCTTTGTATGTCTCTTTTAGTTAAGGTCCACGTCTCTGCACCATACGTAAGCACTGGAAGGATGCATTGATCAAACACTTTTCTTTTAAGACATAATGGCATATTGCTCTTGAAAATTATGCTGTTTCTTCCAAAAGCTCTCCAGGCAAGTTTTGTGCGCCGATTAATTTCTTCATCAATGTGACCCTCACTTGATATCTGCTGTCCAAGATAAACGTATGTGTCTGTTATCTCCAGCTTTTCTCCATCAATCGATAAATCTTCATTTCTTGTAAAAGCATTGAACATCACTTTTGTCTTCTGAAAGTTCATTTTTAATCCCACTTCTTTACTCTTGTCAGCAAGTTCCTGGATCATACTCTGCAGCTCTGATGGGGTAGTTGCAAAAATGACTACGTCATCAGCAAAACGAAGGTGGGTTAGATAATCTCCATTAATCTTTATCCCCTTGTTTTCCCAGCTCAGCGACTGAAAAACACCCTCCAATGTGGCATTAAAGAGCTTCGGAGATATGGTGTCACCTTGTCTCACTCCCTTTCCAATTTTTACGTGTGTTGTATTTTCAAACAGCCTAATCTTTGCACTTGCATTTTCATAGATGTTATTAATAATATTAATGTATGCATCTTCAATACCGCAGGTTTTCAGAGCCATTGTAACTGCTGATGGTTTCACCGAATCAAAGGCTTTTTCATAATCGATAAAAGCCATGCACAATGGAAGTTCATATTCCCTCGCTCTTTCAATTAGTTCTCTCAGCACGTGGATATGATCTATTGTGCTGTAGCCACTCCTGAACTAAATATATATATATATATACACTCACTTCCAAAAGTTAAGCACGCAGAGAGAGAAGTTAATTTCCGGAAGCCAATCGGAATTGGAGAGGCTGCAATTCGCCGCAGCGGTAGATGGAAGTATGCAAATGTGGTAGGTAACGGCGAATCACGGTGTCTTGCCGAGAAATATGCAAAACAGGCAGTCGTATAAGAAGCCAGCACTCTGAAGGGGTACAGGAGTTGCATGCAAGTGCTGCTACATGGTGTTGAGAACTGTCGGAGGATTTGTTTTGAAAACAGACTTGATTTTATGGCTTCCAGAAGACGATTGGAAGATTCTGAGCGCTGGCGTGCCGTCGGACGCATTGAAGCAGGATAGTCAATCTCAGATGTTGCTGGTTTCTTCGGCGTGAATCATTCCGTCATTTCACGTTTATTGAAACAATTTCTAACCAGCCAAACAGTTGTCCGCAGACCTGTGGCCGGTCGCCCAAGGGTTACGACCCCCGCGGAAGACCGATATATTGCTGTCGTAGCTAAGCGTAATCGAAGAGCGACGTCCACATGTGTGACATCTATGGTTACGGCGGCCATTGGTAAGACGATATCTGCCACTACTATGCGTCGAACCACGGGTTTGTGTTTCTCTATCCGTCCAATCCAGAGGGGCACGATTAAAGTGGTGTCGCCAACATGTCAATTGGACTGTGTCTCATTGGGGTAACGTTATGTTCACGGATGATTCCAGATTTGCCCTGCAACCCGATGACAAGCGTGTACGGGTGTGGAGGGAAGAAGGCACACGCAATCGACCCCAGAACATTACCGAACATCATGCATTCCGAGGTGAAAGCATCATGATCTGGGCAGGAATTTCGTTGGGATATCGCACCGACCTCCCCATCTACAGACGGGGTTCTGTGACGGCTGTACGGTATCGGGATAAAGTCCTAGACCCCACTATGCTATTGTACGCTGCAGAGTTGGTCCTGCCTTCGTTTTAATGGACGATAATGCGCGTCCTCATAGAGCTGCCATCGTCGATGACTACCTGGAGAGTGAGGGGATTGCGCGTATGGAGTGGCCGGCGTACTCGCCCGACCTTAATCCCATTGAAAATCTTTGGGATGCCCTCGGCCGTGCAGTGTGTTCACGTCTCCCGCCCCAACCACTCTCACAGCTTTGGAAACTGCTCTACAGGAGGAATGGCGATTACTGGACTGTGCGGTGGTTGATCACCTCATAAAAATCATGGTCAGACGTTGTAAACTTTGTATGCAGATGAGGGGCACTCACATACTCTATTAATGTCGGGTTTTGTTGTTTGTTGTGACTTTATTACTCACTTTGTAAATGATTCAAATTTGACGTCATCTTATAATTTCTGAAAATTCAATATTATTTTCATCTCTGTCTGTATTTTTTTGTTTTGATCCATTGATAAACATATTTCCTACGTTCCTGCCGCATTTCGTGACAATCCAAGCAGTACTTCTCCAGTTTTTCATATCTTACTGCTCCGTGTTTAACTTTTGGAAGTGAGTGTGTATATATATATATATATACTTAAGAGCAAAACTGAAGACTAAGGAAAAACTTTAGAATTTAAAACGAAGGTTGCAAAATAACCTGAAAATCAAAACGCGCAACGCAGCAGTTTTGAAAATTCAGAATTCACATTCTATAAAGAAGATACCTAAGCAAAAAAATACATATATAATTTTGACTCACACCTAGTACAATATAGAAAAGGTTATGTATCTACCTGTGTGAGTAAAAGGAGAAAAGATAAAAAAATAAAATAAAACAACTGAATGTAGAAGGTGTCGAGAATACTGAGCCTTGGCTTTATCAAGGACCAGCAAAAACTCTGCATTTTCTCACTTCCACAAAGACCTAGTTGGAAATGGGTTTCTGCAAGGCCATAGATGCAAGTAACATTCCCACCTAAAATAGTTTAACAAATATATATATGTCATGTCCTCCGTAGAGTTGCATGACCTAGCACTAGTTAACAATTTCGCTTGCATCCATTAACCTTCCTGGCCCGACCCATGCTCTTCATCTGTTACTATTAAACAGAGAGAAGAAGATTAAAGAGAACTCAAGCCGTGAGAGTGACATAATAATTAGAAATGATTTTCAGCCATAACGAAATTCCAAGTTCGTTTGAGAGAGAATTTAAACCTGAAAATCAATGCAAAAGAAATCCAAATTTTTACATTGCAATTAAAAAAAGGAAATATTAATTTTTAACGAACAGATTTTTGAAAGAAAACTTGAGTCTAAAACCCCCTACTCTACAACTTATGACAGCACGAAAACGAGAATAAGTTAAAGATAATAATTAACTAAAGAAAACTTTGTGAAAGTTATATACCTTAAACAGTTAGTTGCAATATGTACAAAGTATTTCAGCAGTGCTTTAAGTGCATAATTAATTAGTTATTAAGAACTTAACTACTTTGAAAAAACAGCGCATAGACAGCGCATAGAAAAGGAACAAGCTTAGCCATCTTCTGTTCCTAGGTACCCCAAAAGACGCTCAAAGTTACAGAGAAAAGAAAGAGTTAAAACCCGCAAAAATGTTAACAGACAAACCAATGCCTAAAAGCTGAAAAGCTAAAAAACGACAGAGAAAAAGTACATGAAGTACAAACATTGAACTTATAAAACCTAGAACCCAAAAACAAGGAAGAGAGCTTACCTCTTGTGTGACAAAAACTTTTCTCCTCACAAGAGAAGAACATGGCTGACCTCTTCCGCCACTCCCTAGACGCTGGGGGGCAGTGAGGGTGGGGCTGATGGCCTCCTCATGCAGCAAGAAACCAACGCGCGGAGATTTTAACCAGAGAAAAAAATATATAAACTTAATACTGTGGATCTGTATGATCAGAAAGAGCAGAATTAACTCTCCAGAATACATGAGAAATATTATAAAATACACGAGCAGTGTATTTAATAATCTTTGCATGTATTAAATCACCTTAGTGAGCTTCTATAGATTAATCAGAATCTTATTAATTTTAATGTTGGTTTTACTATTTTTAGTATAGCTATCCTAGTGATGAATAACTAGTTTTCTTTTTTATTTGTTTTTATTTTCTTTTATAAACAGATTTTTAAGCTTTTTTTGTGATTTTGTTTATATTATTTAATTTTTTGTTTTAATAGGACCGTCATATCCATAGCACTAAGGTTCCTTTAGGTAGTTAATAGGCATCCTCTAGCCAACTTCCTTACGGCTTTGATTGGTCAGAATCATATTATTAACTGTGTAGAAAATTAAAGCAGATCTGCCAACCTTACTCTATTATTCAGAATAATTTTTCTTAAAGTTCTTTTGGTGAAAGAAGAAGGAATTTCGTTCTCTAGAAAACTTTCTAATAGTATATTAATGTGGTAATTGAAGTCCAAATTGTTGCTGCAAATTCTTGAAATTCTTAGGACCTGAGAAATTAGTACATTCTCAATTACTTTGGTTGAAATGTTATTATTCCAGTGTAGATATTTAATTACTTTGAAAGGAAAATTAACTCTTTTATCAAAGAGGCTAATAGATGGGTTACCTCTGTTGAGCTTAATGCTTAAGTCTAGGAACTCAAGTTCCTGATTACTGTGGTTGGTTTTACATAAGTTAAGAGAGCTAGGATAGATATTATCAAAATCACTCTCTATAACTTCTGAATTATTGATACACAGCAGATCATCAATATATCTAAAAGTGTAAAGGTAGCTATCTGAGCAGGTGGGGTGATTTTTAATGAATTTATATTCCTTAAAGAACAGGAATAGATTAGCGATATTCGTGGACGTTGATGTTCCCATGGGAATACCGTTCACTTGCTTATAGAGAGTATTATTATATAAGATATGGTTATTTTTTATGCAGCAATTGAGATAAGAGTTCCAAGTCCCTACATCAACAAATTGGTTAAGTTTAAATTCTGCATACAGCTCTTTAAAGGTAGTGATTATATCTGATAGAGGCAGATTAGTATATAGGTTTTCAAAATCATAACTATTAATATCTAGGGGACAAACTTTGAGTATAGTAGAAATCAAGTTTTGCAAAGCCTACAATACCATCTATAAGCTCACCTGTACTGTCTGCAACCTTAGCTATATTGGCCAAAGTAAAAATCCTCTTCATCTTAGGATTAATGGTCACAGGTCTCTAGTAAACAAGTTCTCTAATTCAGGAGTGAACCCCTCCACAAACGCCAACCAGTACTCTACCTTTGAATTAGAGCATTTCCATACTCATGGTTTTGACAAAGTGAAAATAGAGGTACTACATATTATCCCTGACCTCTATGCTCGGCTAGAAACTGAATCCCTTGAAATTTTGCAGCATCAGTCTCTTTATCCCTATGGCCTTAATTCCACTCTATCTGACAATAAGCATAATCAGCATAAATTTTCAATTCGTGAACTCTTCTTTCTTGTTAATAATAAGAGCTGCTCTAGAGGTAATAGAGGACAGAGGTTATTTCGCACATCAAGCAGGGTTGATTTTGCTAACCTGCTAAAAACTCTGGAAAGCTTTAAAACTGGCACTAATTTTGTTAAAAATACTTACAAAATTCTCAAGTCCTTCAAGCACTCTGTCCTTAAAAGTTTTTTCAAATTCTGGAATGAAACTGCTGACCATGTTGATAAGCATGTTTTTGCTTTGGTTCTGGACATTCTTAAACATGTTCTTAAAGATAAAATTTCTCTTAAAGAATTTTCCAGTAATTTTGTTACCATCAGGTTCCTAAATAAAGCCTACGATAATCTCAATGTAAGGAAGCTGTTCTACAATAATGCAATTTTTTTCCCATCCACAGGCACCAGTCTATTGTAAGTTTTAAATATGTTAAGACCTTAGGGTCAATAGTTAAAAACTACAAACTTAACTCTTCGAGCTACATTCCTGTAATTACTACATGTTCTTGTGATGAACATAAAGAAACAGTTCACTATGATAAGAATTACAACCATATTATCACCGGAAACTTGAGTTTTGTTGAAAATGAAAAGCTTAGGAATTTATTAGAGTATGGCTGTAAATTCAGACCTTCCTTCACAATTTCCAAAGAAAGGATTCTTGAGAGCTTCACTCAAGTTGTTAATAGGTACATCGTAAAAACCAGTTTAACGTACAATCAGCCTATTGAGGCCTTCGCAGAATGGAAATATAATATAATCAATAGCTTCACCGGTGAGTTGGCAGGTCTGAACTTTTGTTTCGACAGAAATCTCTTTTTCTCTGGAGAAGCTAAAAGGTCACTCTCCAAACTACAAGACCAATTTATTTTTACCACTACGGATAAAGCTAGCAATAATTTTGCAATTATCTGTAAGAAGTTCCATTTTGAATTGTTAACTATGGAACTCAATAATAGAGTAACATACGAGCCCGTAAGTTATTCTACCAAGCAGTTAGAAAATCGGTTTAAGGCATTCTTCAAGAAACTTAAAATTCCACAAACTAGAAGATATGAGCCTGAATTTCCATTTCTTTTTGCAACGGTTAAGTTTCATAAGGATCCTGTGAAGTTCAGGTTCATAGCTAGTGGAGTAAGGAGTCATAAAAAGAAAATAGATCTTGCTTTTGAAGATGTCTTAAAGAAGGTTTTGAAACACATTAGAAACTGTTCTAACTTGATGTACAGAGATTTTTGGATAATTAATAATAATGCAGAAGTAATTTCTACTATACTCAAAGTTTGTCCCCTAGATATTAATAGTTATGATTTTGAAAACCTATATACTAATCTGCCTCTATCAGATATAATCACTACCTTTAAAGAGCTGTATGCAGAATTTAAACTTAACCAATTTGTTGATGTAGGGACTTGGAACTCTTATCTCAATTGCTGCATAAAAAATAACCATATCTTATATAATAATACTCTCTATAAGCAAGTGAACGGTATTCCCATGGGAACATCAACGTCCACGAATATCGCTAATCTATTCCTGTTCTTTAAGGAATATAAATTCATTAAAAATCACCCCACCTGCTCACATAACTACCTTTACACTTTTAGATATATTGATGATCTGCTGTGTATCAATAATTCAGAAGTTATAGAGAGTGATTTTGATAATATCTATCCTAGCTCTCTTAACTTATGTAAAACCAACCACAGTAATCAGGAACTTGAGTTCCTAGACTTAAGCATTAAGCTCAACAGAGGTAACCCATCTATTAGCCTCTTTGATAAAAGAGTTAATTTTCCTTTCAAAGTAATTAAATATCTACACTGGAATAATAACATTTCAACCAAAGTAATTGAGAATGTACTAATTTCTCAGGTCCTAAGAATTTCAAGAATTTGCAGCAACAATTTGGACTTCAATTACCACATTAATATACTATTAGAAAGTTTTCTAGAGAACGAAATTCCTTCTTCTTTCACCAAAAGAACTTTAAGAAAAATTATTCTGAATAATAGAGTAAGGTTGGCAGATCTGCTTTAATTTTCTACACAGTTAATAATATGATTCTGACCAATCAAAGCCGTAAGGAAGTTGGCTAGAGGATGCCTATTAACTACCTAAAGGAACCTTAGTGCTATGGATATGACGGTCCTATTAAAACAAAAAATTAAATAATATAAACAAAATCACAAAAAAAGCTTAAAAATCTGTTTATAAAAGAAAATAAAAACAAATAAAAAAGAAAACTAGTTATTCATCACTAGGATAGCTATACTAAAAATAGTAAAACCAACATTAAAATTAATAAGATTCTGATTAATCTATAGAAGCTCACTAAGGTGATTTAATACATGCAAAGATTATTAAATACACTGCTCGTGTATTTTATAATATTTCTCATGTATTCTGGAGAGTTAATTCTGCTCTTTCTGATCATACAGATCCACAGTATTAAGTTTATATATTTTTTTCTCTGGTTAAAATCTCCGCGCGTTGGTTTCTTGCTGCATGAGGAGGCCATCAGCCCCACCCTCACTGCCCCCCAGCGTCTAGGGAGTGGCGGAAGAGGTCAGCCATGTTCTTCTCTTGTGAGGAGAAAAGTTTTTGTCACACAAGAGGTAAGCTCTCTTCCTTGTTTTTGGGTTCTAGGTTTTATAAGTTCAATGTTTGTACTTCATGTACTTTTTCTCTGTCGTTTTTTAGCTTTTCAGCTTTTAGGCATTGGTTTGTCTGTTAACATTTTTGCGGGTTTTAACTCTTTCTTTTCTCTGTAACTTTGAGCGTCTTTTGGGGTACCTAGGAACAGAAGATGGCTAAGCTTGTTCCTTTTCTATGCGCTGTCTATGCGCTGTTTTTTCAAAGTAGTTAAGTTCTTAATAACTAATTAATTATGCACTTAAAGCACTGCTGAAATACTTTGTACATATTGCAACTAACTGTTTAAGGTATATAACTTTCACAAAGTTTTCTTTAGTTAATTATTATCTTTAACTTATTCTCGTTTTCGTGCTGTCATAAGTTGTAGAGTAGGGGGTTTTAGACTCAAGTTTTCTTTCAAAAATCTGTTCGTTAAAAATTAATATTTCCTTTTTTAATTGCAATGTAAAAATTTGGATTTCTTTTGCATTGATTTTCAGGTTTAAATTCTCTCTCAAACGAACTTGGAATTTCGTTATGGCTGAAAATCATTTCTAATTATTATGTCACTCTCACGGCTTGAGTTCTCTTTAATCTTCTTCTCTCTGTTTAATAGTAACAGATGAAGAGCATGGGTCGGGCCAGGAAGGTTAATGGATGCAAGCGAAATTGTTAACTAGTGCTAGGTCATGCAACTCTACGGAGGACATGACATATATATATATTTGTTAAACTATTTTAGGTGGGAATGTTACTTGCATCTATGGCCTTGCAGAAACCCATTTCCAACTAGGTCTTTGTGGAAGTGAGAAAATGCAGAGTTTTTGCTGGTCCTTGATAAAGCCAAGGCTCAGTATTCTCGACACCTTCTACATTCAGTTGTTTTATTTTATATTTTTATCTTTTCTCCTTTTACTCACACAGGTAGATACATAACCTTTTCTATGTTGTACTAGGTGTGAGTCAAAATTATATATGTATTTTTTTGCTTAGGTATCTTCTTTATAGTATATATATATATATATATATTCTATTAAGAAGATACCTAAGCAAAAAAAATATATATTTTTGACTCATACCAAGTACAACATAGAAAGGGTTATATGTCTACCGGTGTGAGTAAAAGGAGAAAAGATAAAAAATAAAATAAAACAACTGAATGTAGAAAGTGTCGAGAATACTGAGCCTTGGCTTTATCAAGGACCAGCAAAAACTCTGCATTTTCTCACTTCCACAAAGACCTAGTTGGAAATGGGTTTCTGCAAAGCCATGGATGCAAGTAATAAGCCCACCAAAAATTGTTTTGAAATTTATATATATGTCATGACCTCCGCAGAGTTGTATGACCTAGAGCTAGTTAACAATTTAGCTTGCATCCATAACTTCCATGGCCCGACCCATGCTCTTCATCTGTTACTATTAAACAGAGAGAAGAAGATTATATATATATAATGCGAAAATGGGGCAACAGCAACAGAATGAAATTTTAGTAGGTAAATTCGGACATGGGAACAGAAACCAGCGTGGAAATACTCTCGTACGTTTTGCAGTGTCAGAAAGGTTTTTCATCTTGAACTTCTTTTTTCAAGAAAAAACCACATAGAGAATGGACATCAAAGCATTCCAATGGAATAAGTGAAATTGGTTTTATTATGTGTAACAAGAAATTTCTCATTGAAGACTGCAGTGTGTTGAACAGGTTCAACACAGGGAGTGATCATAGAATGGTGAGATGTTAGATGCACCTCAACACTAAACTCGAATGTGGCAAGCTCATAGAACAAAACAAACGAAATGTATTGACATGAGCAACCTTAAAAAGCATCACAATACCTCCAAATTGGAGCTGAGGAAAAGATCCTCCGCTCTAGAAGATCTAATATCAGAAGAAATAGACATCTATGAAGTTAACAGAAAACTAACCAAAGCTCTTATGGAAACATCAACGAAAATAGATCGTACTAAGAACAAGTTACATGTGGAGGAAATATCAGAAAAAACAAAAATGCTGATGCAAAAGAGGAAGGAGATGAGGACAAATAAAGATGTCACTTCCAAAGTGGAATATGTAGAGCTATGCAAGACAGTACGAAAAAGTATCACTGAAGACGTAAGGAAATTCAACTGTGAACTAGTGAGAGAAACAATGGAAAATAACCAAAGCTTGAAGAGAACAAAGGGGCATCTCAGTAAGGGAACAAAACAGATTATGACACTGAAAAAAGAAGATGGCACTGTAACAAGAAATAGAGGCGAAATTTTGACAAGAGTGAAATATTTCTACTCGAAACTATGTGAAAGAGATGATACATCTGCTCTAGACAATACGAAAGGTAACAGTACCAAAGTCCCTCCAATCCTCCCGGCACAAGTTACGAACATAAATTGGAGAAAAGCTCCAGAAGAACACGGAATTACCATGGACATTATACAAGAAGCAAGTGGAGAAACTGAAACTAGACTAGCCCAAGTTTTCACTAGATGTCTCAATGAAGGGAAGATCCCTGAGGATTGGAACAATGCTACAATGATCCTGCTACATAAGAAAGGTGCCATTGAGGATCTCAGAAACTACAAGCCCATCAGCCTCCTACCAGTGGTTTATAAAATCTTCACTAAGATTCTTTCACATTGCTTGAAGGTAGCACTAGACATGGCTCAACCGATAGAAGAAGCTGGATGCAGGAGTGGCTAAAGTACTATAGAACATATCCATGTGCTGAGAGAACTAATTGAAAGAACGAGGGAATATGAACTCCCATTATGTATGGCTTTCATCGATTATGAAAAAGCTGTTGATTCCGTGAAACCATCAGCAGTTACAATGGCATTGAAATCCTGCGATACTGAAGATGCATACATTAGTATTATTAGTAACATCTATGAAAATGCAAGTGCAAAGGTTCGGTTATTTGACGGTACAGCACCAAAAAAAAAATAGGAAAGGAAGCGAGCGAAACAATGTGGCACCATATCTTCCAAACTGTTTAATGCCACATTTCAAAATGTCTTTCAATCATTGAACTGGGAAAACGAAGGGATAAAGATTAATAGAGATTATTTTACTCCCCTTCGTTTTGCTGATGATTTAGTCATTTTTGTAAATGACCCTTCACAGCTGCAGAGTATGATCCAGGAACTTGCTAACAAGAGTAAAGAAGTGGGATTAAAAATGAACTTTCAGAAGACAAACCTGATGTACAATGTTTTTATAAGGAACGGAGATTTATCGATTGATGGGGAAAAGCTGGATATAACCGATACCTACATTTACCTTGGACTGAAGAAATCAAGCAAAGGTCACATTGATGCAGAAATTAATCAACGTAAAAAACTTGGTTGGAGAACTTTTGGAAGAAACTGTACAATTTTGAGAGCAATATGCCATTATGTTCTGCACTGCTGGCCACCCAAAATGCAACACCAAGAAGGAAGTATCCGATTGGCCTGAAATTCGCAGCATGCGTCACCCGCGAGAGGACATGCAAACGAATAGCATTGCAGGGCATATGCAAATCATGTGCGCCCAGCACGCCACCGAGAAGAACTATAAGAAGGTTGCACAGAAGGCGGGGTGTAAGTAGTGGAAGTGTGTTGTGCTGCCGGACCGGTGCGTGGGAAGCTTCCTGATGCCTCGTCGCAGAATACGGCAGTCATTCCAGCACGTTTTGGAGTTCGACAGAGGACGAATAGTGGCTTATCGCGACAGCGGTTTATCGTACCGAGACATCGGCGTCCGTATGGGACGACATCCAGCCACAGTGAGGCGTGTATGGATTCGGTGGGCGCAGGAGGGACGGACGGACCGACGTGAGCGATTGCCGCAGCCGCGGCACACCACCAAACGAGAGGGCCGGCATGTTGTGCGGCGGGCACTGACGGCTCGCACTGCCATATCACGAACGTTAGCGCAGGAATTAGGCTGTGTTGCGCAACAACCTGTTCAGCACGTACCGTTCGACGTCGTTTGCAGGAGCGGGGACTTGTCGAACGGCACCCATTGCTCCGATTACCATTGACGTTACACCACCGGCGAGTGCGGCGGCAGTGGGCCGTTGAACGCCACACCTGGACTACGGAATGGCACGACATTGTCTTCTCCGACGAATCCCGCTTCTGCCTGCAACACCACGATGGTCGGATCCGCGTGTGGCGGCACCGCGGCGGGAGACTGTATTACGCCTGCATTATGCATCGCCATACCGGTCCATCGCTTGGCGTTATGGTTTGGGGCGCAATTGGATATGACACCCGCACCCCTCTGGTACGCATGGCTGGTACACTCAATAGCCACCGCTACATCTCCGACGTTTAGGAGCCTGTAGTCTTCTTTTACCTGCAGGACCTGCCAGAGGTCACGTTTCAACAGGACAATGAACTCCCGCACGTGGCACGCATCGTGCAACAATTCTTCACGGCCCACCAGGTGTCACTGCTGCCGTGGCCCGCCTGTTCTCCCGATATGACGCCCATCGAACACGTCTGGTTGCTGATCGGCAACCGAGTGGCCCGGCAAGTACCACCCGCGGCTACGCCTGATGAACTGTGGCAACGTGTGTAAGCAGCCTGGACCGACATACCCCAAACTCACATCCAAAGCCTCTTTCGTTCGATGCCGCAGCGTGTAGCGGCCGTTATTGCCAGCCATGGGGGCCACACGAACTATTGATGTCTGCGTGTTCCGCAAGTCGCACGGGCCTGTAAGCTGAATCGTTTCATCTTTGTATCTGTTGTTATGTGTCCAGTAAATCTGGCTTTGCTATCTCGTGTCCTTCTTGGTGTTGCATTTTGGGTGGCCAGCAGTGTACATTAATTTCAATTTTTGTTGATCGAAAATGATACCGTTTTATCAAAAAAAAAACTTTAGTTCATATGCACCTTACTTGTATTAAAGGAATGAAGTTATCTTTTCTGAATTATAAAGCGCTTTTCAGTGTACTTTTCATTTAGCATTATTAGTATCTTGGAAACTTTTATGACAGGGGATGTTGCTGCTGCAAAAGAAAGTGTTGATGCTGTTAAAGGGATTTTAATTAATTCTTCATCAAGGTAAAGGGAAAGGCACAACTCAAATATTCTAAAATGCAGCAACTACGTGTAGCATTTATCAGATGGATGTTACGAACAGAATATTAGAATTTTCTGAAGACACTTTTCCTAATTAAGAGTTCGAGGCACAAAGGCTCTGATTGCATCATCCATTTCCATTTCATCTGTCCAGTCTTGATAGGTGTACCGCAAATTTTCACATTTTCGGCGTGAAGTAAGGAACCCAAAAGAATTAGGCAAAGTGATTTCCGTTTCTGTTGAGTGGTTCGAGTGTCTGCTCAAAATCTCCATCAGACGGGTGAAGTCATCCTTATACATCCTGCCCTCAAAAGAAAAGTTTCGACTTCGGAACCATCTCATCCCCGTCAGAAGGAAATAATAATAAAAACAATGCCACCGAACGAGAAGCATTCTCTTTTCCGCGGCGTGTGTTAGACAATTAACAATACCGTAGGGTGGTTGAATCGTTTTATGACTTATCGGCAATAGTGAGTGATTTATATATTACAGTATATTCTTCTGTGCAACAAAGTGGTATAGAAGAATGTCTTCACACTCTGTGAGGGGAAAACGTTAACAGTTCCTTTAGAGCACGGTACGCTGTCGTAGAAAATGGGTACTTAATTTATAGACATATGAAGGGCATAAAGACATACTGGTAAGATGCCAGCCTGTGCAGCGTGGTAAAAGAAATGGTCTTTACTTTAAGATCTAGACTCAGAGCTGAGTATGTCTACGTAGAAAAGAAAGATTTTTTTTTTAATTGGAGGTTTAACGACCACCGCGAGCAACTCAATGGGCTATAAGTAGTAGTCCGTGCCTAATTAAGGGTCACTGGTTCCAGGGAAAGGAGAAAGCCAGCACCATAAGACAAACACAACATCCATGCCTCACTGGGATTAGTCCTCAACCATGGGGGGGGGGGGGGGTACGGGTACAGATTCCCGGAGCCCTGGCTTCCAGGGGGACCCGCGGGTCAGCAAGGCAGGTCAAGTGACAATTTAAATTATGAAAAAAAAAATGTGGATAAACTAAACACTTTTAACTACATTTTCAACTGTACAAATCCATGAAGATTGAACATTGGAAACTTCCAGTAGCCAGGTGCAGTTTTCTTAGGGATTTTTGCCCCGTGTAAACAATGTGTAAACAATGCAGAAATGGCAAAGCCCTGGCGAACATCAGCAGATCACAATTCACGTAGCTTTGTATTTCATTATATAAATACTTTATTAATTCGCGTATTGCACTTTTATTTTTAAAGAAAGCAAAATTGGGATGCCACAGGATATAGAATAATGGATAACTCAACTTCGCGATGTGAATCAGTACGAACAGCTGTGCCAATAATTCTCTACCACACGGACAAAGGACTTTTTGGTGTCAAGGGCCAGAGAAGAGAGAAAATGATTTTTTAAGAAAAAACAAAATTTGGAAGAAAATTATTAAAAAAAGAAGCGAAGGTGGAGTCGTAATCGCGCTGAATAATAAAACACTGTTCCTCACAGGGTAAGGTACCGTGAAATGCTAAGCGCCTATTAAAACGCTTCCTGGTAGTTAATTATTTTCAAAAATGTTTCGTGAGGAGGTTTCTGCTAAATGTATATTATTAGGCTTTGGAAAATAGTACTAGAGGGAAATCTTTGTGCGAGTGTGAAAGTAGTACATGTTTTTCCAGCGAGAGTATAGTCCATCATAAGTCAATCTTTTTTCTTTGCTATATTTTATTAACAAGTACAGTTATTCAGAAGGCGTGCGAAACGAGTCAATAGAAACTAAGTGATTTACATCCCCAAAACTAAAGTTACATTGCACCCAGTAAACTAGGACGAGAATCAAAGCTAAGCAATATTATTTATGTAGAATTGCCATGGGCATTTTTGCATATTTTCCAAATTTGTGCATTTCTTCCGAGGTCATTTTTGTGTGGATGTTTGTTCTGTAGACATTTTTCAGTGATTTTTAAAAAGTTTTACAAGGAGCAGATAAATAGCTATTCGTTTTTAATTTTATCAATATTCTCTTTAAATTCTATAGCTTGTGAAGTTGTGAGCAACTGAAATTTCTCTTGTGCAAAAATCAAACTAAGTGGAAAATTTTTTGTGCAGGAGAGAAAAAGGGGTAAGCATGGTTAGCGCTTATTGCAGAACTGATTTCTTTTTCTCAAGAAATAGGTGTTTCAATTACTTTAAAAAATTTTCTTTGCTTTTTTCCTACGAAAGGTTTTTTCAAAACTGCTCTTCTACCGATAAGCATAAATTTTATATTTATTTGTTTTGTAGCTCCTTCAAACCGTGTGTCGATGCCAGGAGCTTAAACGGGAACAGCCAACACCATGCATTCTTATCGATTAAATTCAGCTTACTGCATATTAATCAGAAATAGGCTAAGCCTGTAAAATTATAAAACTTCGTATCTGGGACAGAAATTTTAGGAGGGAAGTATGTGTAAAACTTTAAAAAGTATTCGTCATCGAATGTTTTTTCTAGATTTTTTGCTGCGTGATTATAAATGTGCAAAAAATACTATCTTAACGTTTTTATTTATCTTTCAGACTGTTCATAAACAACAGTAAAGTGGAAACCACCGTTATGTACTTTTTTCATTTGTTTCGACTGCACAAACTAATTTTGTTTTCATAGAAATTGCTTATTGACATTCAAGAGGAGGGGGGGGGACTCTCATTTGCTTTCCCTGGGGCCCGTAAATTAATGGTTGGGCACTGACCGGGATCGAACCTGAACCCATTTCGGACGAGGGATCAGAAGCCATCGGTGCGGCAGATTTGTTTGGTAGCATCAGGAGAATTCTCAAAGCATGTTGACAGTGGCGTCGGGTCATTATGGGCATTCGGGGCTAAGTCCCGCAAGAAAATTAGAATTATTTTTTTAATTGGAAATATTCTGAAAAAAAATCCGTATTAGTAACCTGTCCCCAGATTTTCTTAATGCAAATGTGAGCAACTACAATAGTTGAATTATTGGGTAACACATTATAGCTTTCAATATGCGTTTCTAGAACGCACTGAATACCGCGTCGGTGCGGAAGACGACTATGATCAACTCGTCAACTTGGCGAAACTTCAGGAACAGTAATGAATGAGCAGATACGCCCTGAACTGCGCATGCTAAAGCTGTAAGGTTCACTCTTGTAACTAAAATGAACAAAGGGGACTTTTTATTGGGACATTCTTTTAGTTTACTAACGAATGAAGAAAAAAAACTAAAAAAAATTTAAAGACTTGAGCCCACATCGACCAAATACACTGACGGAAAAAAAAATCCCAACACCAAGAAGGGGTTGTGTTAGATAAACGACAGTTGGTAGGCGGTGAGAGTACATCTGTAAGATGACGTCTATGCAAATTTCACGCTCGGCGCATACGTGTGGCGCTAGTAGCGCTCCTCGGAACATGCAAAGCAGGTTTGCTGTAAATACGCGCTGTAACGTTCGTGAGCGTTAGTTATCGTTGAGATTCGACGTAGTGTGTTGATGTTTGTCAAGAATGCCTTTAAGAAGACGAAGAAGCCATTATCAATAGCTCACGGAGTTTGAACGAGGTCGTGTAATAGGGCTACGAGAAAGTGGATTTTCTTTCCGCAATATTGCAGAACGACTTGGCAGGAATGTAGCTACTGTGCATGATTGTTGGCAGCGGTGGTCAAGGGAAGGTGCTGCCTCAAGAAGACCGGGTTCCGGCCGGCCACGTGGCACTACTGAGAGGGGAGACCGCCGTCTACGGCGTATGGCCGTGGCGCATCGTACCGCGTCTGCGGCAGCAATTCGAGCTGCAGTTGCCACCACAGTGACACAACGAACTCTTACAAATCGGTTACTTGAAGGACAGCTCCGAGCCAGACGCCATGTAGCGCGCATTCCACTTACTCCAAACCACTGCCGTTTGCGACGTCAGTGGTGTCAAGCTAGAGCTCATTGGAGGACGGAGTGGAGATCTGTTGTGTTTTCTGAAGAAAGCCGGTTCTGCCCGGGTGCCAGTGATAGCCGTGTGTTGGTTAGAAGGAGGTCAGGTGAGCGCCTGCAACCAACCTGTCTGCGGCCGAGACACACTGGACCTACACCTGGAGTTATGGTCTGGGGAGCAATTTCCTATGACAGCAGGAGCACTCTCGTGGTAATCCCACGCACCCTGAAGGAACAGTTGTACGTCGGTCTGGTGATTCAACCTGTTGTGCTGCCATTCATGAACAGCATTCCAGAGGGTGTTTTCCAACAGGATAACGCTCGCCTGCATACCGCTGTTGTAACCCAACATGCTCTACAGGGTCGACATGTTGCCGTGGCTTGATAGATCACCAGATCTTTCTCCAATTGCGCACGTATGGGACATCATTGGACGACAACTCCATCGTCACCCCCAACCAGCATTAACCGTCCCTGTATTGACCGACCAAGTGCAACAGGCATGGAACTCCATCCCCCAAACTGACATCCAGCACCTGTACGACACAATGCATGAACGTTTGCGTGCTTGCATTCAACATTCTGGCGGTTGCACCTGTTATTAATGTACCAGCATTTCACATTTAAAATGGCTCTTCTCGCGCTTACGTTAAGCTGTGATCTTGAAACCTTAATCGATTAAATATGTTACCTATACAAATGTATTGCCGCCATTTCATTCCTCTACAACTATTTTTTCGTGGTATTGGGATTTTTTTTTTTCCGTCAGTGTATTTGCTCGGTGCAAAAAAATAAGAATCAGGCTAGAACTTTTAATGTGGAGTTACATCAAAATATCCTGGTTAAGTGTAAGCGAAAGCAAACACAGTTTGGTTTGTTTCTACTGTTTACTACTGTTTGGTTTCTACTGTTGTTTGTTTTGGTTTTTTTTCATGTTATACAGCAGTGTATATTATATAAATAAAATTTCTACTTCATTCTAAGTGGTAAAGTATGATTTCAACAGGTGGCATTTGGAAACTTCACAATCCATTGAAATTATATTTCACAGAACGGAAGAAAGTTGAGAGTAATTTTAAAAATATTTAGCCCCAGATAAATTTTACGTTACCCTACGTCACTACATGTTCATGTTCCATATAGGAACATATAGGAACATGATACTAACTAAGATACTGTGGCTTAAGGGGGAATACCCCACACAGCCTTCGATATGTGGAGGTGTGTGCCCTCACCCCCCACGGCTTAGGCCCCACTAGCTTTGCTTGCTTTTATAATTTACATACAACCTACAAATTGAATAGAGTAAAGCAAAACATATACCTTTTAAATTTATTGGTCTTTTTTTTTTCATACCTTACTCTATATAGAAACTAAAAAAAAACCCTGTTAAAACACATATTTTCTTTATCCGTTCATAATCGTAGGTGGAAACCGATATACTGTATTAGAGTATTGAATAAAGGCAAGAAGCAGAAAGCTGATAGTGTAAATTCTATTAGCCACATGAACAATTTACTAGACACTCGCTACCGGAATTGGAGAGATATGCAAATATGGCATGATGATATGTGAAGAATCTTTTTAATAGCATGTAATCCTAGACGTGGTTACCTAACAATCTAATTTTAAAGAATTACAATAAATATATTCTCTTTGTTCATGTTTCACGCAATTTTGTGTCTGTCAAAGAATCAAATGTGCCATTCAAAGTCAAAATCTTAAATACTGTTAAAACAATGCACTCCGGAAAAGAAAACAACCGTGTTGCTTTTCAACTCTTTCGGTTGAAGCTAGACTAAGAGGATATTTTGTTTCGGAATTTACAGCAAAATTGAATTTTTATAAAAATCTTTACGAAACGATACAAACGAAGAAATAAACACAAACTTAATTATTTACGATACTGAATAAACAAAGCAAGTAGGGGCGACGAAAAATGGAAGTTTTTGAAATCCCCCAAAACAAAATAAAAGTTAATGTGTGACGTATATTCTATTTTAACTTTCAATTTTAGTTCCTTTTCCTATGTAAATTTGAGTTTGTTCTCTTTTGCACTTTCCAAACTTAACGTAATATCTTCTCTCTCACATGAATAAGGTTTTGCAACACCATGAGGACCGTACGTAAGAGACGTATGAATGTGATAAGAACAAGACGAGATATACTATAATGGCTAAGCAGTAGCTGGGAGTAGGGGGACGTTGGATGGTGAACGTTAATGCTTCTTTCGGATACGCGACTGCTTAATTGCCGTTTAAGTATTTGTGAAGGCTATGTGTGCTACTTTAATAACAGTGTTGGGTTCTTGTGGATATTAATTCAAGTTCCCGTGTTGTGTTTCATAGTTAATTGATTATGGATATTAACCAAAGGTTTTGTTGATCATCTTGTTGAAGTGCAAATGATCAAGTGCTTATTAACAGCAATAAAGGAATAGCTGTAAGTAACAACTTCCTGACTTTATTTGAGTGACTCGTATTTTACTGTAGGTGAAGCTTTTGATCTATGTAGTGTTTTAGTAAGTCAGCTACACACAAACGCCACAAATAAAAAATAGAAGAAAAAATCAAAGCATTTTTTCTAACGTAATTTGATGCAAGTTGAAGAATTTTTTTATAATGTAAGTTGATGCAAGTTGAAGAATTTTTATAATGTAAGTTGATAGGGAGGCAAGGCCCTAGCCCCCCCCCCCGCCCCCTCTAAATACTTCCCTGAATCAATATATCTTTCATTACTGATAAATTTGTTGATCACACATAATCGAGCGCTAAGGTATGTTTTTACAACTACATGACTGCTTTGCCGTCGGACATTATGGCTGAGAACCTAACGTGGAAAACGTTACTTTTTACCATTACACTCGGTGAAATGGATTTTCTCTCTCTCTCTCTCTCAAAATACGTGTGACAGTTGGAATCACTTAATAAATCTGCGGCGGTGTACCTGTTTTCTTTATATTTCCTTTCAACAGCCCTTTTTGCTTTCTTCGCCCGCGCAAATAAATTCTACGCGAGCTGGCGTTTTGGCAACACCGTGGGACACCTCCAGGTACTTTGAGTCACGTGATCGCTGGCCTTGGTCGCGCTAATTATTGTCGTTGGTTTTGTTAACGGCAGCAAATCATGATCCCTCTTACTAAGAGAAGTGGTCCGTCCTCTCAGCACCACTTCGCTCGCGGTTCCACTCTCGTGTTTTTGTTTTTCCGGCTTCGCATTGTTGCGTAAGATAATGAGGCGGATATTTTATTTGCTCTCTCACTCTCTTTCTCTCTCTCTCTCTCTCTCTCTCTCTCTCTCTCTCTCTCTCTCTCTATCTCATCAAATCTAAGGCAGAGTGGAAATTTTCAAGGCGGCCGGAATGTTTGTCCCTCAGAAAAAGAAACAACACCCCACCTTGCGACACTCCCCTGGTTAAAATCCCATACGCACGACTGATAAGTACTTTTATTAAACGTCTTTTCATTAGCACTCTGCTGTGGCGAAGGTCATGGCAATAAATTACTTTGCATTGTGGCAGCTTATAATGATGAGAAAGGAATTTGGGAAACAAGTAATTGTAGATGCGAAATGGCATGTTTGAATCCCACTTAAACGTCATGACGTCCCTCCAGGCTCATTCAACTTAAATCAGTTCCATCCATCTATTTATCACTCCCACCATTATGTACTGCATGCAGGCAGAATTAGCTCAGCGTGAAGTAAAACTCACCGACATTCTGTTAGAAAATGGCCAGTTGCAGAACCGGACAACTATCGTACCAACCTGCGTATGCTTCGGAACCTTTTCCTCGTTACCGTGAAAAAAGAAATTTTCTGTTTACATGCAACATTATTAATCACACAGTTAAATAAGATTACTGTTGAGAATATTTCTTTCCCATTCGATTCCAGTGTTGCATTCAGATAGTTTTTTTCCGCGGGGGTGGGGGGATTACAAATTTTGAGGGGGCTGAAATTTGTTGACTGATTATACCTATACATATAATTACAATTTTATTATTTACATATACACTAATATACATGTACAATGTATATAAAAACTTTAAATAGAGTATATAAGTTTTCTTATGCTCGTATATCGCAAATGCGAATTCCAAGTAATCTACACATATAAGTGATTTAAAATGTAAATATGTTATACCTTTGCTTTAATTCAGTAATGCACCACGTATTTCACGATGGGGTGGTGTAAAATATTGAAGATGCTAGTAAGATAACGCTGTGCCGGAGAAAATCCCCCCCCTTAAATTAGGAGTGGTAAAAATGTACTCTCCTTACTACAAGCCTATTTCTGATTATTAAGGAATCATTACAGTGTTACCTGAAAACGTATGATGTAAACCATTCCCCTGCCATTTGGTTTCAGCTTCTTTATATTTATATTATTTCGATTAGCACATCGTAGTAAAAAAACAAAAAAAAACTAACTAACCGCTTGGATGCCAGTTTGAGGTGCCTCGAGTTTTTTTTTGTTTTTTTTGTCACAGATTATAAACCACCCACCGTCAGGAAAAAAAAAACTTCTTATGGGAACAATTTCTAATAATTTGCTGTTGTTAAAAATTAGGCAGCAAATATTTTGTTGTATTAGAAGCACTAACGTCACGTTAGCTACACCGACTCCTAACCGTGTGCATGAAAAGTAGGCATCCAGAAGACTGAAATAAAGCTGAATTCTAGTTTCCAAAATATGGTGGTGTATTGCAGTGCAAACATTGCTACTCTGTGGAATTAGACTTTTAATTCCGGAGGTAGACCGAGTTGTCAGTGCTTGAAAAATTGTACCTTCAGCGAGGACTGTTTAATGTTTCATTGAAGAATGATAAAAATTTAAGATTCGGTGTTTCTTATTATTATGGGTGTTTTACACTGCCGGACAATTGCTAAGGACGGATGACAATAGCAACGATAGCAACCATAAAATGGAAGGCAGGAAAATGTGGAAATTAGCATAAGTGCGGGATACAGTAAGACGTGTTGTGCGTATGCAAATTTTGGATTGCCGAACTTGTTCGTGACGTCATAGCGCTGATAAGAGATATAAAGGATTTGATGCGTATTGACCGTTGTTGTTCAAACGCAAAGTTGAAAGGGAAAGAATCAATTGAAGAACTTGCAATTTTCAGTATGTCTTCCCGACATCACCTAGATGATTTTACGCGTGGCCGTATTATTGGCAAGATTGAAGAAGGGCGAAAAATAACAGATGTTGTCAGGGAGTTCGACGTCAGCCACAGTGTTGTTTCAAGGCTTTGCAAATCATTTCAAACAAATGGAGAGTGTAGCAAACGTCACGAGGGAGGTCGTGTTCGCAGTACGACACCTGCAGAAGATCGGTACATAGTGCTATCAACAAAAAGACACCGGCGGCGCAGCACAGCTAGTGAGGTAGCAAATCAGTATATGGCTGCTACTGGCAAGCGGATCTCCCGAAAAACTGTCTCCAGACGTTTGCATGAAGGAGGACTATACGCCCGCCGTCCTCTTGTGTGCATCCCATTGTCCAGACGTCACCGTACCGCCCGTTTGCAATGGTGCCATCAACATCGCAATTGGACTGATAACGACTGGTCTGCTGTCCTCTTCTCAGATGAGAGTAGATACAGTCTATGGTCTGATTGTCGACGGCAACTGATCTGGCGTGATAGTGGTACTGCATATTGTCCAGCAAACATACAGGAAAGGGACAGATATCCGACATGTAGTGTCATGGTATGGGCTGGCATCATGATCAATGGCCGTACGTCCCTCTATGTGCTTCCAACTGGGACTATGACTGGCCAACGATACATTAATGATGTTCTGTTAGCTCATGTTCGCATGTTCCGTGGTGCTGTCGGTGATAGATTCATTTTCATGGACGAAAACGCAACATGTCATCGAACAGTCGCTGTCCAGGAGTGTCTTGAGAGCTAGGATATTCAACGCCTCGTACGGCCAGCACGTTCTCCAGATCTGAATCCCATTGAAAATGTGTGGGATGCTTTGGGGAGGAGTCTTGCTGGTCGCCAATGCCCTCCAATAAACAAGGACACCCTCATCCGTGCACTGACAGAGGAATGGGATAAATTACCCCATTTTAATGTTGTAATGTTGTGCAAAGCATGACACGACGTGTGGAATCTTGCATCGCCCTCCATGGTGGCCATATCCCGTATTGACATCTTACGCCGGAACGCCTGCGGACGGTAATTGCATTTTTCACGTTTACGTATTCTGCACAAAATGGCCTGTTTGTCCCTTGAACACGTTCCAAAACCTTCTGGATTTCAGAGCACAATAAATTGTCTTTTTTGTAATGTCCTGGCATTCTGACATTATTTTATTTCACTTGGCATTCAACCACACTTACTTTTTTATGCGCTATATAGCCATTTATGATACGTCCTTAGCAATTGTCCAGCAGTGTATTATTATTATTATTATTATTATTATTATTATTATTATTATTATTATTATTATTATTATATTTTCCGTCATTAAGTTTTTTTTAATTAATTTCTCTAAATATTCAGCTGTAAACGAAAACAATTAGACTAATATACAGTATAAATGGAGATCGCCCAAAAACTGACGGGTGGGGGCGTTCCTGGATTTTCGGGGGTGGGAGCTAAGCACTCCCGAGAAGATGCCTGAATACATCTCTGTTCGATTCTGTCCTGGATCATCATTTCACTCGCTGAATTCTTTCCCATTCGATTCTGTCCTGGATCATCATTTCACTCACTGAATGCTTCCCCATTCGATTCTGTCCTGGATCATCATTTCACTCGCTCAATTCTTTCCCCTTGTGCTACTGTTTAAAAAACAGTCAGTCCCTTCATCTTGTCGTAGGTCTGCCCCTGCTCCGGTTTCATGGTGTCTACTCGTAATTCTACGGCGCACTTATCCTGTATTCCTTCTGAGTGCATGTTTTGTCTATATCGTACTAACGCTGGGTCTTCTTCCAAATCTGTGTCACTTGCACTGTTGCAATAAACCTCTTATTTCTAATTCTATTCTTTCAGGTGACACTGCATATCAATATGCAGTTTAACCGGAATATCGCATCACATTTCGCAGTGCATTTCACACTGTGCGATATAATTTTGTGTTGCGAGTTTTAGAGACACGTATAAAAAGTGATTAGATGAAATGCTGTGAAAAACTATAACTTCACTTATGAAAACTTGTATCAAATTGTTAACATTCTTAGAATATTTCCGCTTTTAAATGCAAAGATGTCTTTACCTGCAATTAAACGTTTGAAAACTAATTTCAGAAATGGAGTGGATTCTGAGTCTTTAGATGTTCGGATTACGTCGGAGGACGCTGAATTCAAAAACTTGGAAACTCACAGTCAACTTGGGATTCTTTTTAGCAAGAAACAACAAAGACGTTTGTAATGTAAAGCCATGTGACAGCAAACGTCAACGTTGGCAGAGAGCAAAAGTGAGTTGCCGAGTATGTTAACGTGAATCCAAGTGTGATTCTAAATGAAGTGACCAATTGCCACATCGTCGACATCTACTGCTTCCTGCAGTTCTGTTTTCTTTGTAAGTTCAGTATATGATTTCTTTTCTCTGCATCTGATAATGTTACAGCGCTCGGTGCTGAGTTAAATTTCAGCGCCCTGTGAGGAGCGTTCGTGGATGCTTCGCTTGCAGCAAGCTTTTGTATCGGAGGTTTAACCCGTATTTTACCTGTCTGAAGCAGATAAATAAAATGTGAATAAAATATCAACCCAAGTATTAGCTCACTCTTGCAGAGAGGAAAGAATTTATTCAGATGTTATGGGGAATGTCACAAAGCATTGTCCATCATTTCCTTTCCTTTTCTTTATTGTCATTAACACGTTGATCACTGCCCGTTGTGGCTCGCTTCCTCCTTTTTCATTCTTCCTACTTTTTCATTTTTCCTCGATCATCCCCATTTCCCCCAATTCACACTGACGATGAAGATATTCACACCTCGCTCTCTACACTCCTTACTACCGAACTTTCTTGCAACCGAGTGAAGTCCACTCTTTCTTCCAATCCTAGAGTTCCGACTTTCCAAGAAGACGCGGACACTCCTTAAACATGCCTTCTCTCTGTGTCACCCTCAGACCATCAACGAGTCCTCTCTCGCACATCCACGAAACCATAAATCTAATTTTCCTTCTGTTACGACGCTGAGAAAGAGAGTACTTCGACCGTTGCTCAGCTCATCAAAATGGCGAGAATTTTCAGTGCTTACAATTCGCTATCCTAAAATGGTTATTTAACTTCATTCCTGATAAATATGGATGCCCAGGATACAATAAATTACATTTTCATTTCCAAAGTGTTTTCCATTTTTATTTATTTATTTCTTTAATTTTTATTCTTGCAATACGTAAAAACTTGGAGTATTTTTCGAGTGCTTTTTCGAAGAGGTATGAAAGTCAGTGTGCATAGAAAGAAATCAGATTGAAAATTTCGGCATGATGGCAGGAAATACACCCAAGGATTAACATTTTCTGGTGCTATTTTAAATTTTTTTTCATCACCAAGGATATACTGTATTTTTTGGCTTATAAGTCGATATGAAGTATAAGTCGATTCGGTTACATTCCTCAATTTCCTTATTTTCATTCATAGATAAGGCGATCCTGAATATAAGACGAGGCTAGAACAGATACAATTAGGGATCCAAATTTCTATTTTTTAATGTTTCAGTAAATTAATATTGAAAGGAAGAAGTAATTACCTCATTTTTCATTTCAGCAAAAAGTTGAATTTCTTAAGCTTATTTTTTCTAACGAACTGACGCTACCGTATTGCTTCTCTACGACCGACCAGCAGGAATATCTGAAACACATACATACATACATACATATCACTAAGCTATTCTCTGAGATTCAGAGGTTAGCTCCAAAAAGAAATACAAACTTCCAGATATTTTTACTTATTGTTGTCATATCAAACTTCTCCATTTACAGCGATCTTGACATACAACTCGTGCTTCACTGATATCCATTACCCGCCTTACACAAGATCTTTTATATACTTCATACTCATAATCTTTTTCTCATGCAGACACTCCTGAATCTGATCCACAAATGTTTTCTTTGGCCTTCCTCTGCCTTTCCTTCCTACCACTTGGGCTGAAAAGATTTTCTTAGTAAGAATTTCATCACTCATTCTTTCAACATGGCCAAACCACCGAAGCATATTGGTCTCCACCTTGCTAACTACATTTTGCTTCACACCACACAACTGCAACACATCTTCATTCCTCACACAATCAGATCGTGTCTTGCCACAAACCCACGTAAGTAACGCATTTCTCCAGCACACAAACGACTCCTATGTTTCTTCTGCAGCACCCAGGTTTCACTGCCATACATCAGAGTAGGAACAATTACTGTTTCATACACAGCCATGCGGGACTCTCTAGAGAACCCATCATTCCTGTGAAAACCTCCCAGAGCAGCTATGACTTTCAAAGAAGAATTCACTCGCCTACTGATTTCACGCCTACTGATTTCTGAATTCACTCGCCTACTGACCATCCAACTCGTTCTCTCTGTCAAACATGCTTCCTAAATACACAAACTCACTCACCTGGTCAATCACAGTGCCATTTATACTTACATTACATTCAGTGCTACCAGTTCCTCTCTCAAACACCATAAATTTGGTTTTTCCCTTATTTATACTCAGTTTGAATTTCATGCAAACTTCGTGCATCCGAGTCAACATACTCTGCAACTCACTTTTGCTCTCTGCCAACAGGACAGTGTCATCAGCATACAGCAATCTGCACCCACGGATATCACCAAGACATAAACCACTATTATCTATTTTGGTATCACGCATGCACGCATCCATAAATATATTAAACAGCCATGGGGACATTACAGAACCTTGTCTAACTCCTGCACCAATGGAAAACCATTTTGATAAAACACCATTCACTCGTACACAAGCTCTACTACCAGCATACATGGCTTTTACACTATTAAGTAGATTCCCAGTAACAAATATCTGCCACACAAAGTTGAAAAAAAAACAAGTGTGCCAAATCAGAGTGATTCGCTGCTTTATCACAGAGTCCGATTGAAACAAGGAGCCAAAAGAGCTCTTGATTTCAATCAGAAACATAAAATAAATTAAGGTAAGCATAATAAATGGAAGCAATGTGACAGCGCTCGCGACCGTGAGGCTGCACATCCAGGTGGAAAACCAATTTCCGAATTTGTTTATTTATTTATTTATTCATTTTTTTAATTCGGGTAATGAATTTTTTGTGCAAAGTGTACGTCTTATCTATACTTTTTATTTTATTTTGCCATTAGCCCCACTTTCGGGTGATTCTTTTTGTTTCTTTTTCCCCTTCCCCCTTGGGTAGTTAAGTAGCGTTGGGGACCCGCGTGAACGTCGCATAGCGTAAGCGGAGAAAGCGTTGGCATCATCGTCAATGGATCGGCTTTGTAGGGATTGTTTTATGGCTGTCATCAAAGTGTCAGCTAGTCTGGCATCTACAAAGCGTTGGTTCGACTGGCAGACTGACTAGAATCGAAAGTAGCACTTTTATTGGCAGTTAGTGTATGTGAGTCTGGAGGAATTCGAGGCCACTGTGGTGCAGTGGAAGCATATCCGGCGCGGAACTGGAACACCTTGGGTTCGATTCCCGGTGGCGGCCAATGAGAATTTTTCCGTGACTCACTTATAAACGTGAAAAGAGCGATAACTTCTGTTTGATGTTCCTAGCCCACGTCAAATGTCTGTGTTACTTTTATTGAACTAGGATTTATGGCATCATGTTCATATCGCGCAGACTAACGCAACTTAAGGAGCTTTTCCCAGCGTAGGCGATTGGTTGGGAATTTGCACGGTACCGGGCACCCATTTTGACCCCCTAACGAATTGATGAATCCTAAGTTAATTCTCCGACCAGTAGAATTTAGACTTGGAGATTTAATTCAGAAGAGGCCTGCGTTCCCCAGCACGGGATTGGAGATGGCGTAATTTTGAGGCAGTGGGTGTCTCCCTAAGAGTTGTCGAAATTTTCGAGAAGAGAAGAGAATCACTTTTCACTCTTCACTTCACTCTTTTTTCACTCTACACTTATCACTTGTGTTGTTCGCGAGAAGCACTGGTCACTTGGTACTTGACCTGATCACTAGTGACCTTCCTTCTTGACTGTCACCTAGGCGCTGCCATGTAAAACTTGGGACTTCGCCTGCATTTTTCCGTTTTCCGTGCGTGACCCAAAACTTTGTCACTGCCATGATGGCACAGAGTACCGGGAACTTAGTCGCAGCAATATAATGATTAGGCAGGACTGAAGCTACCTTAAACTGCGTACAGTTTCCCGTGACTTGGATGGAAGACAACCACCGAGGTTTCCAAGGGAAGGGGCCCAGCTAAGGACGATGAGGGCCCACACGAATTGTTGCAGTTGCGGACAGGAAGAGTGACGGACCGCGACGTCTAGCTGTGGCAACCACCGGACGTGCAAACTAGGACCTTCCGAAGGATGAGATTTTCACAAGACGTGACTACCTATGTGCCATATCCAATATCACAGGAGCTTTATTTGTGTGTAACGCCAGGACTCCATGCCCCGGATGAGGCCACAGCCGCAGTGGGATCTCCAGGCCAGATTGGGATGTTAAGGTAGGAATTCCATCCTATTCTTTCTTTTGGTGCCCCCTCAAAATATGTGTATTATCCATCAGTGCATACTAAAGTTTTCCGCTAAAATTATTTTTTTTTTAAATAAGCGAGTGGCCGTTGAGCACGTGGTAGTTCCCGTCAGAAAAGTCGGTATAAATGTTTCTATTATCGTACGTCTTTTTTAGCGAAGTGTTAACATATATATGACAACTTACCTTCTCACATTCTTGAGGCTATGAGCAAAAAGCGCCCTAATCTACTATGTGTGTTTATACTCAATATTTTGCCAAACAAGACCAATAAATTGTTTTACATGTTAATTTGTCTATATGCTATCATGAGTGTTTCTTTGGTTGCAAATTGTGTGCCGAACCCTGGATTTATGGAAATAATATATATTACAACAAGGACTCAGCAATTCTTTTACATATGTTTTTTTTAATTCTAGACGTTCACGAAAACATTGCGGTACACTGCAGACCCTTTGACTCCCAAAGGAAAATCTGCTGTGTGAATCACAACGCCCCGTCAGTGGATCCTGAAGCTGCGTCAGCCCTAAATCAGGGAATCACAGAATCACAATCTACTCGGCACCCCTTGGTTACCAATATTACGTCGGGTGAACCCATGTCGGAACCCGAGCGATAATAGCAATCGTTTATTATAATTCCGTTGAGAGATGCAATTCAGAGATTGACAAAGCGAAAAAGATTGCCTTCGTTAGCCACTGGGCATTGTTGTTTTTAAAGCGCATATCCCCGGCTGTCGACGCGATTGTCACCAGCCAATCAGCACCCATTGTAGTTCTGGCTGCTTTGCAAAACCAGGGTGAATATCACCCACAGGGTCTTGGAGGAATCGCGAAGGGCATGCAATTAACATACGACAGCTGTCATTCAAAATCGGTCGTGCGATTTTAATAACGTTTCCGGCGAATGGAAATATCCGTTTCAGTAGTAGTTTTTGAACAAGTACTTAGTGAACGGAATACTACATTTTCGCATGTTTTGGAACTGTTTCTTATGAACGCAATACTGCGTTTCGGGTGTTCAGATCACGACCAAATTTAAGGCAAAAATATTTTTTTCTCATTGAGAAATTTCAATGATCAGCCAAAGATAAGTCGAGACCCAAACTTCTGATGAAAAAAGTCCCGTCTTATATGCCGCAAAATGCGGTAATGCTAATGTTATCTTAGCGGCACTGTTTCTAAATAATTTTTAGAATGTCTTTTCATTCTTTTTTTTTTTTTTTAAGTACGTGCTGTGGTATTACTATGCTTCTCCTCCTGTGGACACCTTATCTCTGCACCTGTAAGTCCGAGCTGATTTTTTTTTATTATTGCATTGGGAAACCTGAATTGTGATAACAAAGATTTTTGCCTTTTGGTCTTTTTCCAATGCAAATGCTATTGAATTCAAAATGCATTTTATTATACAGTATATCACTGATCCTAAAAATTCGACCGAAACAATTTTTTTTTCTTTTGATACCTTTTACCTCGAAGACCATTTTACAGTTTCTTCTTCAAACAATGCACAGTTTTTTCCGATAGAGGACGTAAATAAAAATTATATTTTCCCCGATATCTGTGCTTTTAAAAGTCCGTTTAGGAAAATTCTTGTTGCGTTGATTAGTAGTGACCATGCAGAAAAATATTTTGCAGTTAACTTTTAATTTTCCAAAACGCTCAAGCCGCCCCGCCCCGGTGGCGCAGTGGTCTAAGCGATGGCCTCCGATCATTCGTCCGAACGGGGTCCGGGTTCGAATCCCGGTGAGGCATGGATGTTGTGTTTGTCTTGCGGCACTGGCTCTCTCCCTTCCCTGGAACCAGTGACCCTAAATTAGGGACGGGCGCCTGCTTATAGCCCATTGAGTTGCTCACGGTGGTCGTTAAACCTCCAATAAAAAAAAAAACAAAAAAAAAACGCTCAATCTTTTCACTATGGGGAGTAAGGGCATATTTCTGTTCGTAATAAATTTCCAGCCACACCTACGCTTCTAATCATCCTACATCCGATCGAAAAAATTCTTTTTGGGTCACATTTTGTGCACATTTCCCAGTCAAAATAAAAAAAAGCTTTCCCTTTAGGGAACGTAGTTGTGTATCCTTTCCCCGCAACACTAAAGAGCAAAACTGAAGACTAAGGAAAAAATTTTAGAATTTAAAACGAAGGGTGCAAAATAACCCAGCAACATTTCTACTTCTAAAAATCCAATATGAAAATTTCGTTTGCTTCAGATAGCGTCAGCAATGAATATTCTGTATATAATGCAAGGTATGAAAAATATGCCTTGTTCAAGAGAAGTCACAAAGCTAACAAAAACCAATGCAGATGGAAAATTTCCGAAATCAATGGAAGAAAATCGTACTCAAGATTAGCACGCGGTAACTAATACTCCTACCTGATTGGTCAGCGATATCTTTGATAAGGACGGCACGTACTTGAGTGGCTGGAAATGTTCTAGAATAAAAGATGTTTCCGCAATAATTTTTGGAAGAGTGATAATATTTTTTTCTTAATTTTTAGTGCACATCTCAAGATTTGTTTCTTTTTACCATATTTCGAGTTTTATTTTTGGCGCCCCTACGCCTTCGGCTCCCCGGGGAGTGTGCCCCGCTTGTCCCGCTCAAAAGCCGGCCCAGACTGGAATGCTACTCGTCGTTTAGCATGGTGTAAAGAACATTTATCGTGGACCATAGATCAATGGAAACGGGTCCTATGGACTGATGAATCCAGATTCACTATCCATCAGTCTGATGGCCGTGTGTGTGTTGTGTGTGTGTGTGTATGGTGGCAGCCGGGGAAAGCTATTTACCACAGTGTACTGCTCGTACGGCCAAATTTGGAGCTGGCAGTGTACTCGTGTGGGGATGTTTTTCGTGGTATGGTCCCGGCCCATTGGTTATCGTTGACCAGCACGTCTATCTCGATATTCTGGACAATTATGCCCTACCAACTCTGTGGCAATACTATGGAACCGAGGCTTGTTGGTACCAGCCGGATAATGCACCGAGCCATAAAGCAAGGACTGTTACGGCGTGGTTTGACGATAATTCAGTATCGTGTGTGGACTGGCTAGCACAGAGCCCTGATCTTAATCCCATAGAGCACCTATGGGACGAATTAGAACGCCTCATAAGAAGTTTGGAACTAATGCCTACTCTAAGCAACAGTTAACGGCAGCATTATGTACTGAATGGAAGCGCATACCTATCGCTGTGTACCAAAACCTTGTCGAAAGCATGTCTAGAAGGGTCAGTGCATGCATTAATGCCAAAGGTGGACCGACACCGTACTAATGTATGTCAATAAATGCTATGTTATGTTTCTCTTCTATGTGTCCGGTGACTTTTGTCAATGCAGTGTATATAGTAATTACTTCTACATTTGTAGATATGGTAATTAAATATATATATAGCAAATAGAAAACTTGCCCCCTCTAAGGCTTCATTTGCTTCCCCCCTCCCGGGCAAAAAGTTGTGAAAGAAACACTGCGCCGTTCCCGCCTACTTTCACTACTGCGAGAACCCATGAAACTGTGAGGGCTTTGCATATCTTTCTGGTGATCAGGATCAAACCCGGTTGGGCTCTCTATGGCATGCATGCCCTCTCCAGCTCTGTAACATCACGTGTAAGGTGCTTTTCTACTTTCGACTTTTCTGTGAATTGTCCAGAGACAAGCATGACATCTGTTATATTTCTTCCAAGACATAAACCTAAATTGTTCTTGTATCTTTACTTATTTTCTCAGTTTTTTATCCAATATTCTTTCCTATATCGCCATGGTGTGAGGAAGTGGTTATAATATGCCCGGAGAATTGTAACAAACCTGTACTTCTGCTCAGAAATTTATATTACACCTCCACCCTAAATTTCCTCAGCCACCACCCCCGCCCCCCTGCCCCACAAAAATTCTCAGCACTACTCTACTTGAAGGTGACTCACACACACACACACACACACACACACACAATAGGCGTGACACTACAGGTGGGTTAGGGGAGCTTCAGCCTCCCAACTTTTCTTTAGTCCATCTTCCTTATTGCCAACTTTTCTTTAGTCATCATCATCATCATTGTCAACCATTATCAATCCACTGCTGGACGAAGGTCTCCCCAAGTTTCCTCCACAACGGTCTGTCTTGTGCCAGTCTCCTCCATGTCACCCCTGCATACTTTCGAATTTCATCCACCCATCTCCCATGTGGTCTTCTTCTGGGTCTTTTCCTGTCCCTTGGAATCCAATCTAAAATTTCGGCTGTCCATCGATGATCTGTCCTTCTGGCAGTATGTCCAGCCCATTGCCATTTCAGGGATTTAACTCTAATCATGATGTCTTCCACTCTTGTCATTTTTCGGATCCACGAGTTCCTCTTCTTATCCCTCCTGGTTACACCAAGCATGCACCTCTCCATGCTTCTTTGAGTTGTCTGCAGCCTTTGTATGTCTCTTTTAGTTAAGGTCCACGTCTCTGCACCATACGTAAGCACTGGAAGGATGCATTGATCAAACACTTTTCTTTTTAAGACATAATGGCATATTGCTCTTGAAAATTATGCTGTTTCTTCCAAAAGCTCTCCAGGCAAGTTTTGTACGCCGATTAATTTCTTCATCAATGTGACCCTCACTTGATATCTGCTGTCCAAGATAAACGTACGTGTCTGTTATCTCCAGCTTTTCTCCATCAATCGATAAATCTTCATTTCTTGTAAAAGCATTGAACATCACTTTTGTCTTCTGAAAGTTCATTTTTAATCCCACTTCTTTACTCTTGTCAGCAAGTTCCTGGATCATACTCTGCAGCTCTGATGGGGTAGTTGCAAAAATGACTACGTCATCAGCAAAGCGAAGGTGGGTTAGATAATCTCCATTAATCTTTATTCCCTTGTTTTCCCAGCTCAGCGACTGAAAAACACCCTCCAATGTGGCATTAAAGAGCTTCGGAGATATGGTGTCCCCTTGTCTCACTCCTTTTCCAATTTTTACGTGTGTTGTATTTTCAAACAGCCTAATCTTTGCACTTGCATTTTCATAGATGTTATTAATAATATTAATGTATGCATCTTCAATACCGCAGGTTTTCAGAGCCATTGTAACTGCTGATGGTTTCACCGAATCAAAGCTTTTTCATAATCGATAAAAGCCATGCACAATGGAAGTTCATATTCCCTCGCTCTTTCAATTAGTTCTCTCAGAACGTGGATATGATCTATTGTGCTGTAGCCACTCCTGAATCCAGCTTGTTCTCTCGGTTGAGCCATGTCCAGTGTTACCTTCAAGCGGTGTGAAAGAACTTTAGTGAAGATTTTATAAACTACTGATAGGAGGCTGATAGGTCTGTAGTTTCCGAGATCCTCAATGTCACCTTTCTTATGTAGCAGGATCATTGTAGCGGTGTTCCAATCCTCAGGAATCTTTCCTTCATTAAGGCATCGAGTGAAAATTTGGGCGAGTACTGTTTCGATTTCTCCACTTGCTTCTTGTATGATGTCTACAGTAATTCCATCTTCTCCTGGAGCTTTTCCTCGCTTCATGTTCTTGATTGCATGTGCAACTTCTGCTGGAAGGACTGGAGGAACTCTGGTACTGGTATCTTTCATGATGTCAGGAGTGCATATATCATCCCTTTCACATAATTTGGAGTAGAAATCTTTCACTCTTGTCAAAATTTCTGCCTCTATTTCTTGTTACAGAACCATCTTCTTTTCTCAGTGCCATAATCTGTTTTCTTCCCTTACTGAGATGTCCCTTTGCTATCTTTAGGCTTTGGTTGTTTTCAATTGCTTTCCTCACTAGTTCACAGTTGAATTTCCTTACGTCTTCAGTGATACTTTTTCTTACTGTCTTGCATAGCTCTATATATTCCACTTTGGAAGTCACATCTTCTTTAGTTGTTCTCATCTCTCTTCTTTTTTGCATCAACATTTTGGTTTTTCCTGATAATTTGTTCACATGCAACTTGTTCTTAGACCCAGCCAATTTTGTTGCTGTTTCCATAAGAGCTTTGGTTACTTTTCTGTTAACTTCAGAGATGTCCACTTCTTCCGATGTTAGGCCTTCTAAAGCAGAGAACCTGTTCTTCAGTTCTAACTTGAAGGTATTATGGTGTTTTTTAAGGTTGGTTATGTCAATAGATTTTGTTTGTCTTATGAGCTTGCCACGTTCAAGTTTAGTGTTGAGGTGCATCTTACATCTCACCAATCTATGGTCACTACCTGTGTTGAACTTGTTTAGCACACTGCAGTCTTCTATGACAAATTTTTTGTTACACATAATAAAATCAATTTCACTTGTCGTCCCATTTGGATGTCTCCATGTCCATTTCCTGTGTGGCTTTTTCTTGAAAAAGGAGTTCAAGATGAAAAACCCTTCTGCCTCTGCAAACTCAACGAGAGTATTTCCACGCTGGTTTCTGTTGCCATGACCGAATTTACCTACTGAAGTTTCATTCTGTTGCCGTTGCCCTATTTTTGCATTGAAATCTCCCATAATTATTTTCAAGTGCTGCTTACCTTTATTATTTAGATGACAAATTTCCTCGTAAAATTCTTCAATTTCTTCTTCAGGATGACTTGTGGTGGGTGCATAAGTTTGAATAATCTGAGCCTGGTATCTTTTCGAGAGTTGGATAACAAGTCGTGCAGCTCTGTCAGAGGAACTTTCAACTTCTACAACTTTATCCTTCAGTTTCTTGTTTATTATAAATCCAACACCACTAGTTCTGCCAGTATCTGTCCCACGATAGTAGAAGAGATGTCCACTTTTCAGTTCGATGAGATCTTCTCCTTTTCTCCTTACTTCACTTAGCCCCACGATGTCCCACTTGATCCTTTGCAGTTCCTCTTCCAATTCAAGAAGCCTTGAATCAGAAGATAGAGAGCGCCCATTGTAAGTAGCCAAGGTCAGCATCAGATGGCAGCCTAGTCCGGTTCTCCGGGGATTCTTAGCACCCTCTGCCTTCATGTCGCACTGGCCGCTGCCTTGGCCAGGTACATTCCAGCTGCCGGAGACTGAGGGCCAAGATTTAAGTTGTGGAATCATTTTGGAGGGGTTTGGCCATAACTCACCACGCTTTAGTACTTCCCCTTATTGCCGGAATTAAGAAATTCAAGATATAAACATGTCGAAACTAGATCCCTTTCCTCCATTCCGTCCAAAAATTGAAAAAAAAAAAAACTGTTTACATTTAGTTCGAAAGATACTACATGCACAATCAAGTGAGAATGAAAAGCTCGTCTTTCCCATTATTTAATGCAAAATAACAAAAGAAACATCGAAGCTGATTGAATGGTTCGTGCATCTGTCCTTTCATACAACAGCGAGGGCATTATTAATCCGTACTTGCTGGGCTTCCCAGCGAGCGTATAATCAAGGGGGTGGGGGGCAGTACTATAGTAGGGTAAGCATTGTAAAGTGAAAGAGTCAACGGCGAGAGTAACGTTTATTCTGTGTATTTATTTTTTGTGACATTTAGTACACTATACAAATAGGTTAGGTAACAGATGACGTGGGACTGGGGCGCAATGGACAACACGTGTGACCAGTGGTGGATAAAGAGTTTTGAAGGCCCCAAGCGCAACAAATTTTGAGGCTCCCCTCTCCCTCAATTTTTTTTAAGGATGTTAAACCAAAATGCGTAAATTGAAAAATACAGCATTTATATGTTATTTTCAATTAAACAAAAACGCATACATAAAAAAATCGCATATTCGTGCAATAGAAAAAAATCGCCTTTAATATTACTGAGAGGAATATGCGAGACTGCCCATTCCACTCACTAATATTAAACAGTACGTACGGTTATAAACACGTACAGAGTTCAAAGGAAAGTCCTTTCAGGAAAATAACTGCGGGAGGTGGGGTCCAAATGGTACACAAGGAAGGATTCAGGTAAACACTGTAACGTGAAAGAGACTATGTATTGGAAAAGAACGATCGCCGATCGAATGAAAATGATTGGAGCGCCCCTAGCGGCAAAGGTAAGAAGTTAAGAAACCTAACTGGACAACTACGCGAGATCGAAACGGAAGTCCAATTATAATACAAAGTTGTAGCCAATGGCGGATCCAGCGGGGGCGATCGCCCCCTAATCCCTAACGAAGTTTTTTCATTTAAAGTAGCGAAGATCGTAAACGATTAACTTTGCATATTTTGTTTTGTTTAAAAAAAAATTAACAATTAAACTTACTACGGAATTGGATTTAAAATACGTATTACATTGAATTAGCTTCAATGAAAAAAGAAAGAGAAGGGAATAGAATAAAGGGAGAGAGAGAGAGAGAGATAAAAGATAAAGGGAATAGAGGGACAGCAGGGGAAAAAACATGGGGGTATTCTTTGCTAGTTCTTTGCTATTGTCATATTGTCCAGCGTATGTAACGTCTCGAAACAGTCCGTGAAAAATTTAAAACAAACCTGAATCCTGAATCCATTATTCAAACCTACTCATTTTTCTCATGAAAGTTAATATGTCTCTAAATTGTAATTAAGAGAGTAGTCTATTCTGAACGATCATAAAAACGGACACTTTCTAACTTTCTATTAGCTTTTGGGAATTTTGGTGCTATAAAATTTTCGCAGGAAAAGATTAATAATATCGTAAATATTCCAAGCTGTTTAAATTTGGTAAACGTCGAATATTAGGAATCACTGTTTACTTGGTTGCACATACGTACTCATTTAAAGGAAGCTTTCAGTTCTTCAAACGAGATTAGGGAACTTTGCTTTTCAAAAGAAAAACTAAGTTTTCTTCATCTCATTTTTGTACGAGTGTGATTGCAACACGCACTGAGTACGTCCGTGAGTCTACCGTCCTTCATTGGAGTTTTCATTCATGTACGTAAAGTAACTGATATCAGAACTGCTTTCTTTTTCCTTTTCTACGTAAATTTCCAATGGACGTAGAGTTTCGTTATTTCATCACCAATGAAAAGAAGTCGAAAATGATTATTTTTGTCGCCGTCGGGCTTAGTAAAAACAAAAAAAGGGGATGGGGGAGAACGAAATTCCAGTTACCGTGTTTTATAATTAGAGATTTTATGACTAAACCGTGTGTTCATTATGTCTTGACTGAAAATCAGGCGCGTATTTACTTTAATGTATGAGAATATGTCAGGTGGAGACAACTACATTTTTTTTTTTATTAAATTAACTAACTCCGAATATAAGGGCTTGGGCTTTATTTTGAAGGATTTCATTCAGGCGTAGTCTATGCCGATTTCAAAAAAGCTTAAAGTTCATTACTTCGGAAAACGCGCAATCGATCGCACTTATTCACCTATTGCTTGCTCTCATTCAGGTATTTAACGATTTAAAATTCCTGGAGCAAGTGAAAGTGTTTTAAAGACCTTGCAAAGGAACGTCAGGTAGGAGAGGCACCGCCAATATGTATAAATTATATCTTAAAAACCCTTCCATAATGCCCCCCCTCCAAGTAAATTTCTGGATCTGCCCTTGGTTGTAGCGCAGCGTCGAATTTGTAGAAAACTACATATGGTACGCACGAATCACGTACATGGACGGCTCGAAATACTGATAAAGTGCACGCGGTCGACCCATGATGGAGAACAATTCAAATGCGTATGTAAATGTTCATAGTAACGTAGTAGGCGATCGGCATGGGCGCCCAGAGCTTCATTTCCAAGGGGGGAGGCAAGAAAAATTAAAAATTAAATAAAAATACAAACATACCGAATTCGATTAATTTTTTTCTTATATATATGAGGAAATTCGTCATCTAAATAATAAAGGTAAGCAGCACTTGAAGATAATTATGGGAGATTTCAATGCAAAAAAATAGGGCAACGGCAACAGAATGAAAACTTCAGTAGGTAAATTCGGTCACGGCAACAGAAACCAGCGTGGAAATACTCTCGTTGAGTTTGCAGAGGCAGAAGGATTTTTCATCTTGAACTCCTTTTTCAAGAAAAAGCCACACAGGAAATGGACATGGAGACATCCAATTGGGACGACAAGTGAAATTGATTTTATTATGTGTAACAAAAAATTCGTCATCGAAGACTGCAGTGTGCTGAACAAGTTCAACACAGGTAGTGACCATAGATTGGTGAGATGTAAGATGCACCTCAACACTAAACTGGAACGTGGCAAGCTCATAAGACAAACAAAATGTATTGACTTAACCAACCTTAAAAAACACCATAATACTTTCAAGTTGGAACTGAAGAACAGATTCTCTGCTTTAGAAGGCCTAACATCGGAAGAAGTGGATATTTCGGAAGTTAACAGAAAAGTAACCAAAGCTCTAATGGAAACAGCAACAAAATTAGCTGGGTCTAAGAACAAGTTGCATGTGAACAAATTATCAGGAAAAACCAAAATGTTGATGCAAAAAAGAAGAGAGATGAGGACAACTAAAGTAGATGTGACTTCCAAAGTGGAATATATAGAGCTATGCAAGACAACACGAAAAAGTATCACTGAAGACGTAAGGAAATTCAACTGTGAGCTAGTGAGGAAAGCAATTGAAAACAACCAAAGCCTTAAGATAGCAAAGGGACATCTCAGTAAGGGAAGAAAACAGATTATGGCTCTGAGAAAAGAAGATGGTTCTATAACAAGAAATAGAGGCGAAATTTTGACAAGAGTGAATGATTTCTACTCCAAATTATATGAAAGGGATGATACATGTACTCCAGACATCATGAAAGGTACCAGAGTTCTTCCAGTCCTCCCAGCAGAAGTTGCTCATGCAATCAAGAACATGAAGCGAGGGAAAGCTCCAGGAAAAGATGGAATTACTATAGACATCATACAAGAAGCAAGTGGAGAAATTGAAACAGTACTCGCCCAAATTTTCACTGATGCCTTAATGAAGGAAGATTCCTGAGGATTGGAACAATGCTACAATGATCCTGCTACATAAAAAAGGTGACATTGAGGATCTCAGGAACTACAGACCTATCAGCCTCCTATCAGTGGTTTATAAAATCTTCTCTAAAGTTCTTTCACACCGCTTGAAGGTAACACTGGACATGGCTCAACCGAGAGAACAAGCTGGATTCAGGAGTGGCTACAGCACAATAGATCATATCCACGTACTGAGAGAACTGATTGAAAGAGCGAGGGAATATGAACTTCCATTGTGCATGGCTTTTATCGATTATGAAAAAGCCTTTGATTCGGTGAAACCATCAGCAGTTACCACGGCTCTGAAATCCTGCGGTATTGAAGATGCATACATTAATATTATTAATAACATCTATGAAAATGCAAGTGCAAAGATTCGGCTGTTTGAAAATACAACACACATAAAAATTGGAAAGGGAGTGAGACAAGGTGACACCATATCTCCGAAGCTCTTTAATGCCACATTGGAAAATGTCTTTCAATCACTGAACTGGGAAAACAAAGGGATAAAGATTAATGGAGATTATCTAACCCACCTTCGTTTTGCTGATGACGTAGTCATTTTTGCAACTACCCCATCAGAGCTGCAGAGTATGATCCAGGAACTTGCTGACAAGAGTAAAGAAGTGGGATTAAAAATGAACTTTCAGAAGACAAAAGTGATGTTCAATGCTTTTACAAGAAATGAAGATTTATCGATTGATGGAGAAAAACTGGAGATAACAGATACGTATGTTTATCTTGGACAGCAGATATCAAGTGAGGGTCACATTGATGAAGAAATTAATCGGCGTACAAAACTTGCCTGGAGAGCTTTTGGAAGAAACAGCATAATTTTCAAGAGCAATATGCCATTATGTCTTAAAAGAAAAGTGTTTGATCAATGCATCCTTCCAGTGCTTACGTATGGTGCAGAGACGTGGACCTTAACTAAAAGAGACATACAAAAGCTGCAGACAACTCAAAGAAGCATGGAGAGGTGCATGCTTGGTATAACCAGGAGAGATAAGAAGAGGAACTCGTGGATCCGAAAAATGACGAGAGTGGAAGACATCATGATCAGAGTTAAATCCCTGAAATGGCAATGGGCTGGACATACTGCCAGAAGGACAGACCATAGATGGACAGCCGAAATTTTAGATTGGATTCCAAGGGACAGGAAAAGACCCAGAAAAAGACCACATGGGAGATGGGTGGATGAAATTCGTAAATATGCGGGAGTGACATGGAGGAGACTGGCACAAGACAGACCGTTGTGGAGGAAACTTGGGGAGACCTTCGTCCAGCAGTGGATTGATAATGGTTGACAATGATGATGATGATATGATGTGTGGCTCATTTCGAGCACTTTATATATACACTGAAGTGCCAGAAAAACTGGTACACCAGTCTAATACTTGATAGGTCCCCCACGGGAGCACAGGACTGCAGAAATACGACGGGGCATGGACTCCACTAGCTTCTGGAAATATGCTGTAGGCAATGCACATCATAATTCCTGCACAGCGTTCTACAATTCGGGTGTATTCCGAGGTCGCGGATTCCTGTGTTCAATAGCGCGTTTCATGGCATCCCAAATGTGTTCTATCACGTTCATATCTGGGGACTTGGGTGGGAATGGCAACACCCCAAACTTAGATCAATACTCCTCTAACCATAATGTGGCGTCCCGACACTTGTGTGGAGGGGCATTGTCCTGTTGGAACAGGCCCAACCCATCAGCATGAATGCAGGACATGAACGGGTATGCCTCATCAGAAAGGATGCGCACATAGCGTTGGCCGGTCACAGACGTTTGTAGACATACCAGGGATCCCAGTGAAGCCCAGCTAAACACACCCCATAATATTACGGACCCCCCCCCCTAGCCGGTACAGTTCCCTGTTGACAGGCGGGATCCATGGCTTCATGGGGTTTGCGCCACACACGAATCCTTCCATCTACCCGATACAGTTGGAAATACGAATCGTCAGACCAGGTTACTTGTTTCCAGTCGTCAAGTGTCCAGCGGCGGTGTTGTCGTGCCCAAGCGAGGCGCATAGCTCTGTGTCGTGCACTCATCAAGGGGACTCGAGTTGGGCGTCGGCTCCCAAAGCCCATATCGTACAGGGTACGTTGCACAGTTCGGACGCTCATGCTTGTTGAGGCTCCAGCATTGAATTCCGATGATACCTGCGAGAGCGCGCCTATCGCGTAAAAGATTCTTGACAGCCAACGATGGTCACGTTCACCCAATGTCTTTTTACGGCCACACTGGTATCGTAGGTTTGAGGTTTTGCCGGAATTCTTGTGGTCACGGTACACATTTGCAATGGTCGTCCGTGAAAATCCGAACTTCGTTTCTACCTCCGAAATACTATGGCCTATCTCACGAGCGCCAACTATGACACCGCGTTGAAAATCGCTAAAATCGTTATTACTTGTCATTCTCATGCTGAAAACAGCTCTGACAGCTGGCAAGGATGTCTATCGCTTTATATACGCACTGGCGGACGCAACCGAATACGCGCATAGGTGACGTCGCTATGTGTTTTGCATAAGCTCGTCTGCATCAGTTTTTCTGGCACTTTAGTGTATTTATATATCATCATCATCATCGTCAACCGTTATCAATCCACCGCAGGACGAAGGTCTCCCCAAGTTTCTTCCACAACGGTCTGTCTTGTGCCAGTCTCCTCCATGTTACTCCCGCATACTTTCGAATTTCATCCACCCATCTCCTATGTGGTCTTCTTCTGGGTCTTTTCCTGTCCCTTGGAATCTAATCTAAAATTTCGGCTGTCCTTCGATGGTCTGTCCTTCTGGCAGTATGTCCAGCCCATTGCCATTTCAGGGATTTAACTCTGTTCATGATGTCTTCCACTCTTGTCATTTTTCGGATCCATGAGTTCCTCTTCTTATCTCTCCTGGTTACACCAAGCATGCACCTCTCCATGCTGCTTTGAGTTGTCTGCAGCCTTTGTATGTCTCTTTTAGTTAAGATCCACGTCTCTGCAACATACGTAAGCACTGGAAGGATGCATTGATCAAACACTTTTCTTTTAAGACATAATGGCATATTGCTCTTGAAAATTAGGCTGTTTCTTCCAAAAGCTCTCCAGGCAAGTTTTGTACGCGGATTAATTTCTTCATCAATGTGATCCTCACTTGATATCTGCTGTCCAACATAAACGTACGTGTCTGTTATCTCCAGCTTTTCTCCATCAATCGATAAAACTTCATTTCTTGTAAAAGCATTGAACATCACTTTTGTCTTCTGAAAGTTAGTTCATTTTTAATCCCACTTCTTTACTTTTGTCAGCAAGTTCCTGGATCATACTCTGCAGCTCTGGTGGGGTAGTTGCAAAAATGCTTACGTCATCAGCAAAACGAAGGTGGGTCAGATAATCTCCATTAATCTTTATCCCTTTGTTTTCCCAGTTCAGTGATTGAAAGACATTTTCCAATGTGGCATTAAAGAGCTTCGGAGATATGGTGTCACCATGTCTAACTCCCTTTCCAATTTTTATGTGTGTTCTATTTTCAAACAGCCGAATCTTTGCACCTGCATTTTCATAGATGTTATTAATAATATTAATGTATGCATCTTCAATACCGCAGGATTTCAGAGCCATTGTAACTGCTGATGGTTTCACCGAATTAAAGGCTTTTTCATAATCGATAAAAGCCATGCACAATGGAAGCTCATATTCCCTCGCTCTTTCAATTAGTTCTCTCAGTACGTGAATATGATCTATTGTGCTGTAGCCACTCTTGAATCCAGCTTGTTCTCTCGGTTGAGCCATGTCCAGTGTTACTTTCAAGCGGTGTGAAAGAACTTTAGTGAAGATTTTATAAACCACTGATAGGAGGCTGATAGGAGGCTGATAGGTCTGTAGTTCCTGAAATCCTCAATGTCCCATTTTTTATGTAGCAGGATTAATGTAGCGTTGTTCCAATCCTCAGGAATCTTCCCTTCATTAAGGCATCGAGTGAAAATTTGGGCGAGTACTGTTTTGATTTCTCCACTTGCTTCTTGTATGATGTCTACAGTAATTCCATCTTCTCCTGGAGCTTTTCCCAGCTTCATGTTCTTGATTGCATGTGCAACTTCTGCTGGGAGGACTAAAAGAACTCTGGTACTGGTACCTTTCATGATGTCTGGAGTACATGTATCATCCCTTTCAAATAATTTGGAGTAGAAATCTTTCACTCTTGTCAAAATTTCGCCTCTATTTCTTGTTACAGAACCATCTTCTTTTCTCACTGCCATAATCTGTTTTCTTCCCTTACTGAGATGTCCCTTTGCTATCTTTAGGCTTTGGTTGTTTTCAATTGCTTTCCTCACTAGTTCACAGTTGAATTTCCTTACGTCTTCAGTGATACTTTTTCACTGAAGACGTAAGGAAATTCATTAGTCTTGCATAGCTCTATATATTCCACTTTGGAAGTCACATCTTCTTTAGTTGTCCTCATCTCTCTTCTTTTTGCATCAACATTTTGGTTTTTCCTGTTAATTTGTTCACATGCGACTTGTTCTTAGACCCAGCTAATTTTGTTGCTGTTTCCATAAGAGCTTTGGTTACTTTTCTGTTAACTTCAAAAGTATCCACTTTTTCCGATGTTAGGCCTTCTAAAGCAGAGAATCTGTTCTTCAGTTCCAACTTGAAGGTATTATGGTGTTTTTTTAAGGTTGGTTATGTCAATACATGTTGTTTGTCTTATGAGTTTGCCACGTTCAAGTTTAGTGTTGAGATGCATCTTATATCTCACCAATCTATGGTCACTACCTGTGTTGAACTTGTTTAGCACAATGCAGTCTTCTATGACGAATTTTTTGTTACACATAATAAAATCAATTTCACTTGTTGTCCGATTTGGATGTCTCCATGTCCATTTCCGGTGTGGGTTTTTCTTGAAAAAGGAGTTCAAGATGAAAAACCCTTCTGCCTCTGCAAACTCAACGAGAGTATTTCCACGCTGGTTTCTGTTGCAGTGACCGAATTTACCTACTGAAGTTTCATTCTGTTGCCGTTGCCCTATTTTTGCATTGAAATCTCCCATAATTATCTTCAAGTGCTGCTTCCGTTTATTATTTAGATGACGAATTTCCTCATAAAATTCTTCAATTTCTTCTTCAGGATGACTTGTGGTGGGTGCATAAGTTTGAATAATCTGAGCCTTGTGTCTTCTCGAGAGTTGGATAACGAGTCGTGCAGCTCTGTCAGAGGAACTTTCAACTTCTACAACTTTATCCTTCAGTTTCTTGTTTATTATAAATCCAACACCACTAGTTCTGCCAGTATCTGTCCCACGATAGTAGAAGAGATGTCCACTTTTCAGTTCAATTGAATCTTCTCTTTTTCTCCTTACCTCACTTAGCCCGATTATGTCCCAGTTGATCCTTTGTAGTTCCTCTTCCAATTCAAGAAGCCTTGAATCAGAAGATAGGGAGCGTCCATTATACGTAGCCAAGGTCAGCATCAGATGGCAGCCTAGTCCAGTCCTCCGGGGATTCTTAGCACCCTCTGCCTTCATGTCGCACTGGCCGCTGCCTTGGCCAGGTACATTCCAGCTGCCGGAGACTGAGGGCCAAGATTTAAGTTGTGGAGTCATTTTGGAGGGTTTTGGCCATAACTCACCTCATATACAGTATATATGCTCACGACAGCCGTATGAAAGCCTTTTAATGAAAAAAATAATCCGAATTCTCTTGAAATTGAAATGTTTGCTCCAATTTCTTGTACAGATTTTCCACACCATACTTCGTCATTTGTCTATTTACATAATTTGTTCAGTTTTGGTAGTAAAATTTACATTTTATTCGTCCACTTGTTCAGGAGGTACTAGTTAACCATATTCAAAAATTGAAGGCGCGGTCACACGTCGGTGCGAGATAGTAATGTCGTTCACATTTACATTTATGAGTGTATGTTTATATATCATTATCATCATTTTCAACCGTTATCAATCCACTGCTGGATGAAGGTCTGCACAAGTTTCTTGCACAACTGTCTGTCTTGAGCCTGTTCTCTCCATGTTACTCAGGCATGCTTTCGCATTTCACCCATCCATCTTTCATGCTTTCGAATTTCATCTATCCATCTTCTTTTGGGTCTTTTTCTGTCTCTTGGATTTGAGTCTAAAATTTTGGTTATTCATCGGTGGTCCGTCTTTCTTGCAGCATATCCAGCCTATTTCCATGTCAGGGTTTCAGAGATTTACATTGCCATTTCAGGAATTTTACTATATATGTGTGTGTGTGTGTGTGTTTAACGAATTCAACCTTCCAGTTCTTACTTATGGACCAGATACATGAACCTTAACTATAAAAAAGACATCCAGAAGCTGCAAAGTATTGAAAGTTGCATTGAGAGATGCATGCTTGGCATAGCAAAGGGGACAGAAAAAGGAACCCGTGGATCATGAAAATGACGGAAGTTGATGACATCATGATCAAAGTGAAACCCCTGAAATTGCAATGGGTAGGACGAATTGCTGGAATAACTAACCACCGTTAGACAACTGAAATACTAGATTGGATTCCAAGAGACAGGAAAAGACCCAGAAGGAGACAATGTGGGAGATGGGTAGAGGAAATTCGTAAGCATGTTGGAGTGACATGGAGAAGATTGGCTGAAGACCGAAAGTTGTGCAAGAACTTTGGGGAGACCTTCATGCAGCAGTGGACTGATAATGATGATAATATACGTATCGTATATAAGATAGGTGGGGCAGCAGTTTTTTGTGCTTTGTCCTGGGCGAAGGAATGTCTAGCTACGCCTCTGGTTACAGGGCTCTACACTCAAGACAGGACTGGCAAAAAAAAAAAAATCGGTGAGCTAGGTATGCAGTCAGTTGGGGCTTTGGAAGACAGCTGACTCTATCTGGGAATATTGAACGGCACTAACATGCACGAATTACGAATACTAAAAAAACATTTAGGTAATATAAAGTTAAATATCTACACGTGCTGAATGTTACTGAAAAAATAAATATTTAAGAAATAATATTACTTACTTTATTGGATAAGACTGTCTTTCCCTATTCTGAGAAAAGGAGCTGCATTTTTCTTGATTGTTTTCCGAATTCATCAACCACTTCGTTTATGAAAATCTCCTTTTTTGATCGTATCATTTCTCGGTGAATACTGAGTAAGCACAGACCATTTAGACGTTCCTCGCAGATGGTGGAGCGCAGCCATGTTTTCACGCAACGAAGAGTACTAACAGAACGCTCGATGGTGCAAGTTGTAGGAGGTAACGAGAGTAATATTTCAAGTGCTTGGGATACTGCAGAATAAAACTGACAGTGCGTTTGTTAATCAGCTAGTGATAAATCTCAGAAAATCTTTTCTTCTAAGCCAGCCCAGTACTCAAGCCAGCTTAATGCTTCTTCGTACAAATTGTCAATATTATATAAAATAGTAACATCCTTCATGTTCTTACGATATTGTGCTGCGTCGTAATTCTTCATATTCAACGGATGCAAAATGAATAAACAACAAGCAGTTTCATTTTCTTGAGAAAATCTTGTTTCCAGCGATGAAATTGTTGAATCCAGATAAGGTATGAATATGGATCTTCTGAAATGATCTTTAGCACAAGGTGCAGGATACTTTTCTCGATGTGTCTGGCGAGAAGCATGCCGTGTAACATTCAATTCTAGATCGAAATGTTTTGCAACTGCTGTTGCTTCGTTAAACAGTTCGCTAAAAGAACATTCGGCGTCCTTTCTGTGGGACCTAAAATCATTTAATAATATTTCAATATGATTTCTAACGCAACAGAGATCCATAGAAATTATTGCATACTGGCTCTAACTGAACAGAATATTTAGCAATTACTGTTAAGCATACAATAAAATCAGAAGTAGACATAGAGCACGAAAGTTGATATGCTCGAGCACGAGTTGCTTGATTAACGTCAGAATTGTCAGACAACTGATCAACAGTGTTTTTTATTTCAATGAAATGTTCATAGAAAATTCTTATACTTTTATATTTCGATGACCAACGTGTTTGACAAAGAAGTGGTATATTTGGTACAAGTTTTCGACGAAGTGTGCTCTCGAAAAAAATTATAACCTTTTTCACTGTGCCTACAGTGTTTTGCAATTCGCCCCCCTACTGAATTCAAATCGTTTACAACTAACTAAATTTAGTCTGTGAGAAGCACAATGAAAAAATGAAGCTTTTGGGTATTATGCACGAATGAGTTTTTCCACGCCGCCTTCTTTTCCAGTCATAGTTGAACAGTCGTCGCATCCCAGTCCTACTAGTTTCGTTAAATCCAAGCCATATGTTTCCAAAGACGTCAACATAGTGGTAGCTATACTTTTGGCATCCATTTTTTCCAGAGAAACGAAACCTAAGAATTCTTCTCGTACGGTGAACGAACTGTCTGTAAAACGCAATCCGATAGACAACTGTTCTATTCCTGCTATGTCAGCAGTTTCATCAGCAAGTAAGGAGAATCCAATGCCTACATTTACTGCATTGACAATTTCTTTGCGAATAATGCTTTCGCATATGCTTATGAGCTCATTTTGAATTCTGTGAGATGTGTATTTGGTCTTTCCACTGCATGTTCTAAAATGTTCCTAAAGTAATGTGTCCCCAGATTCGACACGAAAGAGAAGTAAGTCTCTAAAGTTTCCCGAGTAATCTGTTTTGCCTATCAGCGGTACATCGTGAGTAGCACAGTACACAATCGTTGAAATAATTGGAAATATTTTTTTTTCTGTTCTGTTCAATCACGTGGTACACGGCATCATTGAGCTGCACTTCAATACCTTTCCTTTTATTCGAAAAAAGATTAACAAAACTTTTCGAAGCTTGAACAGTCTCATGATACCATTGAGATTTCATATGATTTTTAGCACATTCATAAAAATCTTTGTACTTCGTGAAAGCACGAACAATGAAGGATCCTTGAAAACCACGATGCACTTTAGAAGGAAACAGAACGCAGTGTAGACATACGCACCTTTAAGTTTCTGAGAATATACCAACCAAGGCGAATATTGTTCCAGCCATGCATAGCGAAAAGATCTTTGACCCACACTTACACCTGCTTTAAAATCATATGATCTGGATGGATTCGGTGGATTTATCAGTAAGTGATATTTCGAAGAATCGCTTAACTTTACAAGAACCTTACTATCTATACAGGTGCCCAGATCAGTAGGATGAGAACTGGCTAAATCTAATGATTTCACCGTCGCAGCCAACTGTTCGGTTTCGCATCCTGGGTCTATTTTCGGTTCAGATTCATTTGGAGTAGGAGATAAATCAGTTTCTGTTTTGCTCGAACGATTTCCCCGATCACTAACGACATCATTTTCATTTGAACTCGGCAATGATTTTATGGCATTCAGTTTTCTTCTTTTAAAAAATGTTCGTATATCCATCGTACAAAATTATGTTGACAAAAATAATGGAAAAATTCTTACTGGCACAACCGGTAAAATGCTCAAACGAAACAAAATATTTGGACAAATACGAAGAATTTATATCGTCGATCGTCAGTCACGTCTTTAATACCAATGCTATAAGTTTGTGCTGTAAGTTTGCTGAACAACTTTGTCTTCCACGAGGGCGTCCAAGGCCCTAAGAAGAGAGGGGCCCAATAAATTAAGTAATTAGACTTGTCAATGAGAACTCTAGACGTTCCTTTTAAGAGCAGCGTATTTCAAATCAATGTGTAGGACAGGCAGGTTCAATCAGCACATGCCGGATGCCCCCCCCTAACTATGTGCCATAAACTCCGTAACGCGACTCTTCTTAAAGATGTACAACAGTGGTCTGAGCTATCGGTAGCCTACCATAAACACAAAGTTCATCCCACCCCCATTTCACCCACCCACATTGCTCAACCCTTGTGTCCATCGTGCTAGCAGTAAAGAAAGTGAGACAGAGACGTGGGCTGTGCAGGACAGGATGTTAAAAGTGGACATTGCAGATATCCGAGGGGTGAAATTGCCTCCGTAACTTCGGAGAAAACACAAACACTATCGTTGCATGATTTATATATTCCAGGAGATCTTCAAACTCAGCCGTCAGGTGATTGTTCTAGAGACATTCCCGCACATACACATAAGAGAATTTTGAGGGAACTAAGTTTCCGCAAATAATCATTTCACTTGCTTTTTTATTAAATAACTTTCAGAAATGTAAAAATCTCATCATGACTTTCGAAGTCAATTCTCTTTTACGAAGAACATTTTTTAATGCGCACAATTCTGACTGAATATTTAAATTTCCAGAGGGGGGGGCAAATGTCCCTCCCTATGGGCGCCCATGGCGATCGGTGAGATAAAATACCAAGGACGGAGAACATCAGTCGACGTACACCTTGCAAACACTGATGGCGGGCTACTCGAACGCTGAGTACTGCGAAATGATCGTGCTTTATGGCGAATGTCATCGCGATGCCCACGAAGCTGCAAGGCGGTATGCCGAGCGTTTACCGACTGGTCAATATCTAACTGCAGCGACTATCAACAACTGTGTTCGCCGCCTCCGAGAGACCGGACTCATACAAGCACGTCCGCGATAGGGCAGACCTCCGGGTTCGTGTGTTACAGTGAATACTGAGGCTGTCCTGGAACATGTCCTCGCCAATCCCCGCATTAGTACCACAGCAATAGCCGAAGCATGCAGATTAACAAAACGTGTTTGGCAAATCCTGAACGAGTATGATGCTCAGCCGCACCGTGTCCAGCTAGTGCAAGGTTTGTTGGATGGAAACAAAGGAAGGTGTTCCGATTTCTGCAACTTTGTACATAACACGTTGGAGGTTAATCCAACTTTCTTGGCCGATATTCTGTGAACAGGTGAGTTCCAAGTTACACGGGACGGAATAGTCAGTCGGCGTAACACCCATCACTGGCCTCTGAGCAACCCATCCATAGAAAGATCTACTCAACATCAAGTACGTTGGGCAACCAATGTTTAGTGTGGTATTTGGCGAAACACACAAGTTGGACCCATTTCCATGATGGGACATTAAAAAGGACAGCGGTACCTTCAGCTCTTACGGGGCCCAATATCTAACTTTCTGGATGATCTTCCCCTCACAGATCTGCAGCGCATGTGGTACCAACATGATGGTACAACACCTCACAGGACAGCCAACGTATCGAGGTTCTTGGCTGAAACATTCAGACACCAGATAATTGGTTATGGCGGACAGATGGAATGGCCACCGCGGTCACCGAACTTAACACCTTTGGACTTCTTCCTGTGAGGCTACTTGAAAGAACAGGTGTATGCTACAGAATACTAGTCAGAAGATTTACGACACCGCATTGTGTGCGCCTGCAACACAATGGCACCTGCCATGCTAGATAATGTATGAGAAGCTATTCTTACACGTCTTGGAATGCACATTGTAGCCGATGGTGGTCACTTCGAACCGGCTGTGTACATTAACTTCGCGCAGATGTGCGTTGTGTCTAAGTAGGCATATCTCCTGAAACAATTTTTCAGCGTTATAAATAAGCCTGCACAGCTTCTGTCTCGTCATTATGTCTTTTTGTACCAGCTATTCCAATTTCGAATTAACGGCATTTCGAGGCGTCCATGTACGTAATTCGTGCGTACCCTATGTCGTTTCCTACTAATTCAACGCTGCGCCACAACTTTGTAATTGGACTTTCGTTTCTATGTCGCGTTGTTGGAGAATTAATTTTCCTAACTTCTACCTTTGCCGTTAGGGGCGCTCCAATCACTTTCATTCGATCGGCCATCGTTCCATTCCTACACATACACTTAACTTGTATAGCACTCGGACCCTTCCTTCCGCAGTTGTTGCCTTGAATAAAGACTTTTCTATGAACCTTGTATAAACAGACACATTTTTTGTTTTGAACAAAAATAAATGAAATATATTAGTTATTTTGTACACATTTATTCATCAGTCATACTAAAGTCGAACATTTCTAGCTTTTGGTTTAGCGAATTTGTGAATGACTGATCCATAATCATGAATAACATTGTTTTCAACAAATGTAAGTGCCAATTTGCTTAAATGAAACTGATTTAGTGAATTACCTTAATAATTTGTAACCCGTTTAAGTACGGAAAATGAGCGTTCGCCGGTAGCATTACAAGCAGGTATTAATAAAAAATATTTTAAATGGTTTCTACATAAGATGTAGATTGCAGCCCGTCAGCTAATAACTTATACATATAAACAGGATTCGAGACTTTTTCTTCTTGAGCATATTTCATGAAATGAACTTCATTATACAAGATGTACATAAAGTCTTTCCCACATAACAAAAATTAATATAAAAAAAATATGTAAGTTAAAAAAATGGTTGGCAACATAATATAGCAGCACTCATTAAGTTTTTTTCCCCTGTTCTTTAGGTGAGTGCAACTGCTGTATAAGAGCATTTCATCGATAATGGCTTCCATGCAAGAAAAAGCGTCATGCGTGTTGTGGTTCCACGAGACCAAATCGGCGGTTAATGTCCAGCGTCATTTCAGAAAAGAGTACAGATGATCACCGCCGGACCAAAAAAGCATAAAAGTTTGGTATGAAAAGTTTAAAGCGACGGGTAGTGTTGGTGATCTACCCCGAGCGGGCCGATCACTGGTTGCACAAGACATCTGCAGCTGTTCAGGAGACATTTCTGAGAAGCCACAGGAAATCCATTCGTCGTGCTTCATTGGAAACTGGGATTCTCCGTTCCACGGCTCACAAAATTTTACACAAACGTCTTCATCTCTATGCTTATAAGGAACAGATCGTTCAAACTCTTGTCTGATGACTGGCCTCGCCGTGCTGCATTTGCGACGGAGATGTTGCAGCAGCGCATAGCTCATGATAGTGATTATCTGTACCGTGTCCGTCTCCCAGATGAAGCCACATTCCACGTCTCTGGTACAGTAAATAGGCACAATGTGCGAATCAGGGGATCAGAAAATACCCATTATGTCAGGGCTAACCCGAAAGTGAACGTATGGTGCGGCCTGATGCATTACAGAATCATCAGACCCTTCTTTTTACAGAGCCTACGGTAACATGTAATGTGTACCTGATCATGCTGGAACTTTTTGTAGCACTTCCAACCTTCGGTTATTTTCCAACAAGATGGTGCCCCACCACATTGGTCAATAACGGATTGCGAGTTCCTGAATGTCACATTTCTGGACAGATGGATTGGCCGCAACGGTCCCATGACATGGCCACCTCCATCGCCCTACAGAACCCCTCTAGACTTTTTCCTGTGGGGTTATGTGAAAGACCAAGTTTATTCTAGCAGTGTTCCAGATGTCGAGACGTTGAAGAGCATAATAACGGACATCACTGGTTTTGTCTCTGCTGAGATGTTAAACAAAACATGGCGTGAAATCGAATATCACTTATATGCCCACTGGGCCACAAATGACGCCTATATGGAGATATACTGACACTGTAAAAAAACTTTAATCTGTCACACATTCAATAAATGTCTGAAAAGGTAAACGCGATAACGGAAGTCAAATCTACATTTATTGAATAATACAAAGCTTCTTGAACTTCAGAAACTATAAATTTCTTTCCTTCGCTTCCCATTAAAATGATAAATTCGTCACATACAGTGTGTGATAAATAATTTGTTGCCTCTGCCTGGGCTATTGAATCTAATCGTGTTTTAAGAAATTGTCAAATTTTGCAAAGGTAATCTATGCAAATTAAAAAATTCCCCCTTTGATTTGATTCTATATCTTCTGTATGTCCACAAATGCTATTCCCAAACTCTTCAATAAATTCACTGTTGCAATGATTCACTTTAAAACTTCTCGCCAGTGATACTACTCTGAATCAGTTCGTTTTTCCAAGTGCGTGTCGACATGCCCTGTAATTGATAACCGATTTTTTAAGGGTATACGTAGATCTGAAATAATACTGAGAAGACGCATGCTCTTAAAAATCATGCTTTTTCCAGTTATTAAATCCTATTACAATTTTACATTACAAATTTTATGTGATTTGGAAAAATGTTTACATACATAACAGTACAAACATTTGCTCGTTTCTGAAAAAATTTTTATTTATTGCCCCGTTTGCTGCGAGGCAATAAATAGAAGTTTTATTCTGAAAGACTTCTATAGTAAGATCGGTTTCTGTTAGTATGTTCAGCTTTAAAAGTTGTTATAACACCTGTATTGCTTGGTTTATTTATTAAATAATACTTATCAGATAAATGCAATGGCCACAGTGCAATATCATTGGGAAAATTAGGGTCTGTCGAACCTTTACTAGCTTTAACTCGTCTTTCTCTCTCTTCGTTTCACTATTCTTCACCTTCATATCCTTCAGAAATGTCTCCCAGGACGCTTTAAGGATCTCTAAAGCCACAGGTGTATCATGGCACCTCCCCACCTTCCATCCAGCGCTCACACCCACATATAATGCCATTTTATTTTCTAAAAATATTGGTTGGCATATCTTTTCGTTTTCATCTCAGGAAAATATGATAAAATTTCTTGCAGTGTATTTTAGGCAATACACTTCCATATGTAATTTACACTGAGTGATCACTGAATTATGACCACCTACCTAATATTTCGTAGGTTCTTTCGTCCTCACAGCAGCTATCCGACATGGCATCGATTCAATAAGATACCGGAAGCAGTTGGGAGGTATGACCAACCAAGCTGTGTGTAATGCTGCCTTCAATGCAGGTATAGAGGTGATCAGTGTATCCAGATGTCTGATATGCCGTTCCATAGTGTCCCACAAGTGGTCTATGGGTTTGATATTGGGAGAGTTCGGAGGCCAATCGATATGCTGGAAGTCTGGACTGTGTTCCTCAAACCATTCCTGCACAACATTGGACTTGCGGCTTGGCGTGTTGTCATCTTGGAAGACATCGTTGCCATTCGGGAAAAAGTGCAACATTGCTGGGTGTACAGAGTCAGCAAGCAATTCACGACAGTAAGCACCAGTCATACGTTGTTCCACGCGTACCAGGGTTCCAAATTCATGCCGGGTAAACATGCCCTACACCAGGGCCGGATGGAGCTTCTTGCGGGGCCCTGGGCGAAATTTCATTTCGGGGCCCAGAGCAAAATTTCATTGTGGTCACTAAAAAATAAATCTTATATTTTAATACAGTCGTTTCTGAAAATTATCGTTCGTGAGGAAGACACGAACACTACCGTAAAGACAAAATGATTATCTCAAAGAAGTATTTGCTTTAAGCTTAAGAAAAAGACCGTAGTACGGACTGAAAGTTCAGAGAGAGAGAGAGAGAGAGAGAGAGAGAGAGAGAGAGAGAAAAGAGAGAGGGAGAAAGAGAGATAAAGAAATAGAGAGAGAGAGAGAGAGATTAAAGTGTTAAAATCTGCATTTTCTTTCCCAGGAGAAGGGGTTTAGGTTGCATTGTGACTCTTATAACAGCTTATTCACAAAATGATACCTGCTTAGCGAATATTTTTGTATAGGAAATATAATAAGGATCTCTCTCAAATAAATTGGTATAAACAGTTTTTTCCCCTGATACATGTTTAGAGACTGATTTTTAATGCACGGTGGAGTAAATGACGAATTAGTATAATTCTAAACTTTTGTACGCGTTCATATATGAAAGTTGCCTTTTTTTTTTTTTTTTTTTTTAATTTCTTTTAAGATGTTCGAAAAGTGGCCTTCATATGTAGTCCGAAAGTAACTTGGATATTGTTCTTTTTATTTCCTTAAATTTAATCAGGTTTTCACACAAATTGTTGAATATATAAAAGTAGGGGACCACAAAATGATGAAATTTAATAAACAAATACATCGCTCTTTCCACGTTCCAGAAACACATAGCAACCGAAAAATTGTTATTCGGTCACCGCCGGGAAGAGAACCCACGGATCTCTCGATATCTAGCCGAGCACTTTAGCCTTACACCACATCGAGAGATCCGTGGATTCAATTCCGCCGGCGGGGGCCGAATAACAATTTTTCGGTAGCTATGTGTTTCTTGGAGGATTTTCACTTTGGATCTCGCCCGATGAAATTTAATTTGCTATTTCATGAATGTGGAAAAGATTAAGGTGGTTACAAAGATCATTTCGAATCTGCAAATCTCAGTGTCCGTACGACGAACAGGGGGGATGACGTATTCAGAAATGGGGAGATTGGAAACAAATAAGTTCAAAAATATATTTTTAAGGGCCTTGTGCTCCAAAATGTTACAAAAAAAAATGTAGTTAAATTTTTTTTACCGAAAATTATTTTTTCTAAACTGCGGGGCCCCCTGAAGGCGCGGGGCGACCGCCCCGGTTGCCCCTATGGTCCAGCCGGCCCTGCCCCACACCATACAAACGTCTCCACTGGCTTGCACTGTGGAGACAATGCAGGAGGGATCTAATGCTTCACATTGTTTGCGCCAGATACATACACGACCATCCTCAGAGTGGAGTAAAAAAACGAACGAGACCAGCACACCATTTTCCAGTCATCCGACATTCAACTTGCATGATCTTTACACCAGGCTAGTCTTTTGCGCTGATGAACAGTGGTTAGGAGAGGATGTCGTCTGCTGTTATAGCCTATAGGTGCAAGGGTGCGATGCACGGTCATGATAGGTATTGTTCTGTGTTGACCTCTGTTGTACTGAGTAGGCAACTGTTGAACAGTGCTGCGTCTGTCGGCCTGTACAAGTCGTCAGACCCGGCACTCACCTCTCACATCAGCCTTTTGCTGCACTGTCGTTGTTTCACCATTTTCACGCCAGTCCTGATTCACTTTAACTACGGCGACTCGCGAACCCACTAGTTCAGTGGTTTGGGAACACTCACATCTTATATATACTATGACAGTCAACTAATCACGCCCTCTCGGAAATTTTGTGGTCAATGGGCTGCATTCACTTTTGGTAGGGGGTGGTCATAATTCAGTAATCACTCAGTGTATACATACATATACAGTATTTTCTAGAATGTCTATGAGACTCCCGTGATCAGGAGTTAGACGAAGATTTGGAAAGGTGAGCTCTTTAAGTGGTGCACTCAGTGGGGTGGCCCCAGCTGCCCGGGTCCTCCCTCATGAGGTGTAACTTGGTCTTTCGTCCTTTGTTATTGGCTGCTTATTTTTAAATATATTTAAGAACGAATATCAATTACAAGTGAGCCACTGCTGTGTTGATACACTCAGCATATTTGTATGATCTGGGGCAGGCTGATTACTTTTTGTTTCCCCAACTTAAAGGGAAGAAATTTGTCAACATTTTGTACAGTCAAACAAATATTATGACCTCAGCAGACGATAACAAAAGACTTTCCCCATAGCTTCCAGCAGTTCTATGAACAATGCCAAAAGTGTATTTTATAATGGGGGGAGGGGGTCTGAAGGCCAATAAAGTAAATGTTCTTAAATATTACCTGTTGTTCATTTTTACCATACATTCACCATACTTTATTTATTGATACATCTTGTATGTAACAAAGAAAAATGAAACAAAATGTAGTTTAGTTATTATGACACAGAAAAAACTTCAGTAAATATTAGATGTGAGCAAAAATTCCACCTGTTTTTCATGACGCAAATTCCAAGTCAAAAATTTAAGTAACAATGCAATAACAGATGGTGCATGTGATGGCCAAAATGCTTCAAGGAGTAGGCTATAAAATGACACGAAGTATGCAGGGGCATCTCATTTATAAAACAGTCACAGAAGGGTTAACATGTCAAACAATAAGCATCACATTAGGCATTGTTTGCTTTATGAGTTTGACAAAGGCAAAATTGCAGCTGAAGCCTGCCGCAACATTTGTTAAGTGTATGGTGAGGATGCTGTAGATGAGAGCACACGTTGCCATTGGTTCTGGAAATCCTGTGGAGGAGACAAAAGCTGCAGAGATCAACCATGTCCTGGACGTCCATCCAAGGTTTCTGAAGATCTCAACTAAGCCATATCAAATCACCAACATCTAACCATTGAAAAAATTATCAAAAATGTTTACTGTACACAAAATAACAGTAGAAAGAAGTATGCCTGCACTTGGATTAATCACAAAGTTTAACCAGCGGGTACCACGACCTATCCACAATCGATCAGACAGAATGACCACCTGTCTTTCTTTGCTTGAATGTCACAGAAATGAACCTTTTCTAAAACGATTAGTAGTGGGTGATGAAAAGTGGGTCCTTTACAGAAATGTAAAGTAGCAAAGGACTGTATGCTGAGTTAGAAAGTCTGCTCCATCAACTTCAAGTGGAAGAAACAAAGGTCTTGTTAAGTGTATGGTGGGATGTCAAGGGGGTGATCCACTGGGAGTTGCTTGCCCCTAACCAAATGAAAAATGCTGATTTAAACTACCAAGAGTTGGGAAGGCTAAAAGAAAAATTGAAATCTAAATTTTGATAAAGTGTATATCAGTCATTGTCTGCTTTGGAGTTCTATAAAAACAATGCAACCACCAAAGCAAATGTGGACATATGCTCCCTGTACAAGATGTAGGTTCTAAGGGATTGAACATACCGAGATGGGATTGCGAAGTTTTGTTACGTTGATATGACGTTTAAAGATAAATCCCATTCTGGGAGCTCTTCTGAAGTGTGACGAAGAAATACTGGCAATAAAACACAGTCCCACCCTCATCAAACCTTCAGGAATATTACCAATAGGACTTTTAGTTCATGGGTAACTGCCAAGAGGAGAATTCAGGCTATTGGAATGGGCCGAAAGTTGGATCCATAGGTATTGCATCAATTATTGGCTAAGAACCAAATGGATACAGGGACAATAAGTATATCTGCAAGTTTGGTAGGAAACCAATCTGTCCTGGTATCCAATTGTTCACTGGAGACATACGAGTGTTATACAAAAATATGAAAGGCACCAAATCGTTTTAAGAAAATAGAAAGCTCCAGAAAGGATGACACACACAAAAAAAAAAAAAAAAAAAAAAAAAAAAAAAAAAAGAAGGAAAAGAAAGGAAAAAAGCTGATATCCATTGAAAGAATGGCATGCTCTGCCTTTGGTGGGATTGTAAAAGTAATATTCTACAGCACCTGTTGGCATCTGCACTGGTAAATCACAAAGGTATCATCTTGCAACACGGCAATGCAAGACCCTGTACAGCTTTAGCTGATCAAAAGAAAATCATAGGATATTGGATGGAAGTGCTACCCCCTGCCCCCATTATTTCACAGACTTGCACCTACAGATCATTACCTTTTTCGATCTCTTCAGAACAACTTCACTGGGAGGAAGCTACAGATGACAAAACTGCATTACAAGAGTTTTTTGACTCAAAAACAGAGGAGTTCTACAGAAGGAGAATTCAAGTACTACCAAAAAGATGACAAAAGGTCACAGATAATAATGGCAATGATGTAAACATGTTATTTATTCAAAATAATTTGTTGTTGTTTTTTCTCTACTGAAAAATCGGGTAGAACTTTTGCACACACCTAATATTTTTTACTGGCAGAACTAAACCTATACTAAATTGTCAAACTGGTATTTTTGTTAAGATTACCAACTAAAAAAGTGAAAGATGACAAAAAATATTTAGATACCCGTTGTTATTGTCCACACTTTATAAATTGCAAGCCATTACTGGCATTAACAAAAACAATAAAATGCTGAATGGAACTTAGGGAAAGAGCTCTGATTTTCACAGTGTTGCATAGTATCATGGCTCGTTTCTACAAAATTGTACCACCACAAAGACAATACACTTGACATGATAACACTATGAAAATACTTTGTCAAATTTTTGTAATTTTTCAGAAGGCCACCCATTCTTCCTAGGTGCAATTTGTTTCTATCATTTTCATTCTACAACATAGACAAGTCATGTGAAGTTAAGCTCAATTTGTGTCTTGATTTGTTCACTTGCATTCACTGCTATGCTCAATTTTAACTGTTAGCCTAGGAAACAGCAGTTCTGTAAAAATTAACACGAGTTTACAAACATTTTGAATGTGATAATTTAAATTATTATTATGGAGCCTTTACTTTGTACAAATCATCAAACCAATTATGCCCACATGTCTGAGAAATTTTTCCCCTATAATAAAGTGTTGGATCACACACCAGTACTTTTACTGGTTTCAAGCTTTTTTCATCTTGATCACATCACAGCAATTTTTCTCCTCCCTTAATGAGGTACAAGGATCCTCATGAGCATTTAAGTTGCCCATCTGTAATTTACATACACGAGACTGATGAAGGGGAAAAAAGCTGAACTTTTAACCGCACGGGTGAAAAATAAGAACGTGCTGCGAAACAGCGTGAACATAACACGGTGTGAGCAAGACAAAATTGTTCACTGAAATCTATAATGTAAATATTAAGCGGGAGCACATCACTGTATTCTATATATATATAATTACATTTAACAGCAACACAGGATAAATGTAACTTTGCAGAGAAAAAAATTATGACTACTGGTGAGATCTATGCTCTGTCCGACTTCCATTTTAGGAAAATTTTTCTCCATTTTGAAGCTGCAAAACAAACATTTATGGAACAAAATCACATTTAACAACACTATTGGGTAGAAGAAAGATTTCGAGAAAAAAGGATTACGATTACAGTAGAAACCTTCACTCCGTCTAACTTCCGTTTTCGAAAGTTTTAAAAGTCAGAATTACACCCACTGATGGAAAACGACCCCAACACCAATCCTTCCCAAATTTCTGTTCAGATATGCATCGATCTCGAGAACCATCGAAATGGCGGAATTCTTCGAATCCACTGAAAAATTTCATGCCTGAAGATCACAGGGAAATTTCCACGCCAACTTCCGTTTTTGGAATTTTTCATCCATTTTCAAGCTGAAATGCAAATATTTATGGAATAAAATTATACTTTACAATAACACTGTGCAGAAGAAGCATCGCGAGAAAAGAAATCACGATTGCAGGGAAAATGTTCAGTTCGTTTAATTTACGTTTTCGAAAGTTTAGGAAAACGAAATACCATCCCCAGATAAAAAAACGACCCCCCCCCCCCAAACTAATCCTTCAAAATTTCTCATCAGTTTTGCATCGACCTCGAAAATGACCCAAATGACGACAAAAAAAAAAAAAAACGGAATTCCGCGGAAGAATCTCGTGTATGAATTTAGGACCACTGGTTCTCTGAGAGAGGGACAGAACTAGCCCCACGGGGTAAACATTCCACTAATGTCCCACCAGAGACGAGACGAATAAATATGCCACTGAAGTTTCATTGGAGATTTGATTCCAGACCTAACACAGTAAACAAAACATTAGAGATAGGGGTGATGGGAAGTTGACAAGGGCATCTCTCCCACAGTGGATCAGATCCAAACCAAACATATGCGATTAATAGGTGGACAGCAAGGCTTCCCAACAGTATATCACAATCGACATACATGGGTTAACATGGTGATCTGAGCGACTTTGATCGTGGACGTATTGTTGGCACAAGACAGATGGGTCATTCTATCACCCAAGTGGTAAGAAACCTAGGGTTCCTGAAGGCAACCATATTAAGGGTGTACTGCAAGTATACTATCAATGGACATACCAGCGCCCAGAGAGCAACTGGTGACCGACCACATGCCATTGATGACCGGGATCAACATAGACTATCCAAGCTTGTACAGATGGACCGCTTGGCAACAGTGGCCCAAATCACATCCAGGTTAAATGTCAGAGGCCCAAGCAGGGTCAGCAAGTGAACAGTACTGCGCACGTGGCAATACTCTGGGCTATGGGAGCCCACGACCTACTTGTGTGCCACAGTTTACTGCTCATCATTGAACATTACGCCTCACCTGGTGCCAGGAACATCAAAACTGGATCTCTGCAGAGTGGAACCGTGTTGTGTGGTCAAATTAATCCCGTTTTCAGCTGTGCCAAGCTGACGGGAAGGTGCAGGGTCAACAGCACAAGGCCATGGACCTGTTGTGCCAGGTCAGCTCTGTTCAAGGTGGCTATGATGGTTTGGGATGCCTTCTCATGGGACACATTAGGTCCCTTAGTATGTCTGGAAAGGTTCGTAACTACTGGCTGAGCATCTACACACTTTCATGGACTTCATGCATTCTGTGGCCGATGGTCTGTTTTAGCAGGACAATGCACCACCCCACCAAGCCCCAACTACCCAGGCATGGCTCAAGGAACACTCATCTCAGTTTGGAACCATCCAATGGCCCCTAAGGTCTTCCGAATTAAAACCCTGTGGAAGCTCTCTGGGATGCCGTAGAGTGGAACATCAGATCCATGGATCCTGGACGATGTCTCAGGTGGAGTTGTAGACAATGCTGTGACAGGTATGGCTGGATTTACCTCCTGCATCTGGTGGAGTCAATGACTCAGCATGTACAGGCTGTTATTCATGCTAGAAAAGGGATCAACACACCATTGGGTAGGTATCTCTAATTGTCCGAGTATAATTAATTAGTCAGAACCATATTTCTGCACACACTGCCAGGGTGGCATAGCAATTTCTCAACAGCCCATATAACATCTTTGGAAGAATTAAATGCCATCCTTTTATGTGAACTACCTACCTCAGTATTTATACCTACACTGATACCCATGGTGAAACCCTCTACACACAGCAACTATATTCAGATCTCTTACCTGCCATCACACTACACTAAAAAACCTGATTTAACTTAACTGCTATGGCAGCAGATACAAGGTTTGTCTAGAAAGTAATGAGACCACTTTTCCTGCGCCAATCAGAAGGGCCAGAGGGCGGAGTCTCCGGGGGTGACAGGTTGCGGGGTAGGTTAGGTAAACAATCAATGTCTCGTCAGTTGGCTCTGAGCTTTTACAGAGTGGGGATCGCTTGCGAAGTGGACAGCTGTGCAAGTGTCGCGTAACAGCCAAAATGCAGAAGAGTGTCGAACAGCGATACGCGGTAAAGTTTTGTGTTAAACTTGAAAAATCCGCGACTGAGATGCTTGCTATGATACAGGAAGCATACGGGAAGGATGCTTTATCGAAAGCACAAGTATTTCAGTTACACAAAACGTTCACAGAGGGAAGAGAAAGCGTCGAGGATGAGCCACGGCCAGGGCGCCCTTCAACGTCTCACACTTCGGACAATGTGGAAAAGGTGAAAGCGGTTTTGGACTCTGACCAACGTATGAGTGTTAGATTGGTAGCAGAGCACGTGGGACTCGTGAAATCAACTGTGCATGAAATCATCACGCAAGAATTGCAGATGCGGAAAGGGTACGTTAAATTGGTTCCTAAGGTTTTGACCGATGAATAGAGGAACAACCGTGTGTCAATTTCGCGTGAGCTTGTGGACTGTGTGAGGAGTGAACCTGGTTTTTTGGAGAAAGTGATAACAGGTGATGAAATGTGGGTCTTTGAGTACGATCCGGGGACAAAAAGGCAGAGCTCAGAATGGCACACTCCGAGTCTCCTTGACCAAAGAAGGCTCGAATGTGCAAATCGAAGATGAAATCAATGCTCATTGTCTTCTTTGACTGTAAAGGTGTTGTTCATAAGTTCTTACCACCCGGACAAACTGTCAACACTGCATTTTACGTGGAAATGCTTCAACGGCTGAAGAACAGAGATGCGCGCGTCTGCCTGAAGATCACCAACACTTGGGTTCTTCACCACGATAATGCGCCGAGCCATGCGTCGCTGAGAGTGAGAGTTTCTAGCGAAACACAATGTGGCAATGCTGCCCCAACCTCCTTACAGCCCGGACATTGCTCCGGCTGACTTCTTTTGTTTCCCCAGCTCAAATACAGCCTGAAAGAACACCATTTTGGGACTGTTACAAATGTGCAAACTGCCGCGACGAGTGCTTTGAAAGCGATCCCTGTTCCCGACTTCCAGGCAAGCTACGCGGTGTGGCACAACTGCTGGCAGTGGTGCATTGATGTTCAAGGATGTTTTTTTGAGGAATTTTAATGTTATGTAAGTATAACTTTAATTAAATGTCTATTATTGAATGAGTCTCATTACTTTCTGGACAGACCTTCTATATTCATCTTAATTTTCTTGTATATAAAATCTTAACAAGCACCATAAAAATAGCTTAACTTATGGAGACTTAATTATCAGAACATTTCTAATGAGAAATGCTAATTCTGGAAATAACATATGTAGTGAAAAGGAACAGTTTTTATTCTTGAACTGCCACATAATGTACACCTCATACACTAAAAATGAAAATCACCTACACTCTTTTGTTATCTTTTTATTTTACATGAGCAAAAAGTTTTAACCTACAATATTTTGCAGTGTGCTTAATATTTCAGCAATACCCAAACATGTCTTTAATTTATGAAATGCAAAAATATGATATGTGGACAAAAACTATACAATATCTTTCTCAATGAGTATTTACTATGGCAAGCAATAACTTAAGCACACTGACTTTTCTTTAAAAATAAAAAAAGTACAATGAACATGCATGAAAACATTTTCCCCAAGTTCTTTTTTCCTAATCAATAGAAATCTTCATCATCCAATTTAGAATCTTTAGACTTCTGATTTTGAATTTGTTCTTGACTATTATACATATGTGCAACCTGCAAAACACAAGCATTAATTTTTTAATTACGAAAATGAATTTTTTAATAAAAAATATATGCAATTATTTGGAAGCAAGTACAAAAGTAATAAATTACAAGGCCAAAAAAGTCAAACAAAAAAAAGCATTTTTGATCCATGGTGTTGAACACAATCCACATATTTTTTTAGCGCCATAACACAAAAACACACATGTGCTCAAAGTACAATTCAACTCCATCATATAACAGACTATGCACAATGCATGATGAGAATGTAGAATAATGCCTCCAAAATATGTAAAGCACATGAAGAATACACATTAAAGTCAGAAGTGACAACAGATGTTAAACAATTTGTTCAGTCTGAATAGAAATTGCACAAGAAAGCCAAAGATTTAAGTTTCTTTAAACCACCTGAACCACTTCTTTGGCATTTCTTTGATGTGAAAGGTTCTTTTAGCATTGGGAAGTTTGAACAAAAGAAAAATTATCTTTTTGCCTCATGGTCTTTTTTCAATGCATAACTTTTCTGCAAGAGGGTGTACAGTGCAGACATTATGAAATTCAAAATAAATTTTATCCCATATCAGTGCTTCTAAAAATTATACTGGAACATTTTCTTCCTCACCTTTCAGCTAAAGATCATTATGCATACAATTTCTTTTTTAAACAATGCACAGTATTCCAGCTAGAGAGTATATAGTTCATGTCTTCTGATTTCTCAGCATCTAAATTCCAGTTTGAAAAATTATTATGTCAGACAGAGTTTACGTGACGAAAACTCAGGTATTTCTTACTGACCAAAAGCTCATAATGATTTATATTACCACCCTAGCTGTTTTGATATTGTGTGGACTTGACTTGTTTATGTTTTTTTTTTTTTTTTTTTTTTTTTCATGAAAATTTTGATGCTTTGGGAGAAGAGGGCATGTCAGGCTTATCAGACCTTTTCCCTCCTCATTCCCTGTTGTTACAAAAATATAATGTGTGCTATATATTTATGATTATGTAATACCATGTCTGTAACAACTAAAGTGCAATAAATGAAATGAAATGAAACTGTTAAGTCACTATGGAGCGTAAGCGAATATTTTTGTTTCCGATACATCAACAACAATATCCAACTCTTAAAAACTCCACTGAAAAAATATATACTTCTTTGGTCAGATGTCACACATGATGTAAAACTTTTTGTACAAATTTTTTGCTTATAATAATGCATGGCTTTTCCACCAGAGGCATAGATGTATAATTTTTGTTTTCTCATCTCTGCTTCTAACACTCCAATTTCAAACATTCTTGTTAAAAATCCTGGTTAAAAATATTTTTCATGCCATTTCTAAGTTTTCTTTAATGCACAATTTTGCCACTAGAGGGTGTGAGTGCATATTTCTGTTTGCAACATATTTGCAGCCATATCTGCACACCTAGAACCCAGATTTAAAAAAGAACAAGAAAATATGTACATATGTATCTAAAAAATAATATTTTTATGTCCATAGCGTTATTCATCAAATTAAGTACAAAATTACTTTTACATTACCTTAATTAACATGAAAATAGTCTGTTATGTGCTGCTGCTCGCTGCAAACAGTTTTAATAAATATTTTCTCTATGTCCTTTTCTCAAGTCTGTGCTTTTGCTACACTCAATTCTACATTTTCCATACATTCTAAGAACCTTAGCACAGTCCTGATACCCTCCAACTCCTCTTTCCACTGTTGGAACACGTTCTTAATTATCATCCTCGTTTTCTTCTGTGCTGGAACTGCCTTTCACAACCTCGAAAATGGCTTCATCCGATGGATTTCATTCGTTATAACTTCACAGTCAGCATCGATAAAATCTTCAGCTTCAATGAAATTCACACCGATATGCTGATGCAGGTTCTTGAGAGGCCCATCATCCTCTTCTTCGAATGTCACATGTCCAGTAGCCAAACCTGCTCTACGGAAACAATTCTGTATAGTGACTGTTGAAACACTCCTCCACACTTTGTTTCCCAAACGTACAGCATTCAGAACATTCATTGACATGTTCTGCTTTGATTCCAAGGCTTGAATTAAATGCAAACATTACTTCCCTTCTGTAATAGGTTTTAAAGTTGCGAATCACACCTTGATCCATGGGTTGGAAGACTGACGTGGTGTCGGCAGGTAGGAACACCAGCTTGATGTTGCTGAGGTTTTCAGCAAGAGGATGAGCTGGGAGTTGTCTACCAGAAGCAGAATTGTTCTTCTTTTCACTCTTAGATCTCGATCCCACTGTCGAAGTTCTTGAAAAATGGATAATGTCATCCAGGCTTTATTATTGAAACTGATAAATAATTAACCAGGAGTCGCTTGACGTTTTTAAAACACCTTGGGTTCTTAAATTTCCCAATTAGCGGCAGTTCTCTCTTCTCTGACCCTGACATGTTAGCACATATCCACAGCGTTACTCGATTTTTCAACATTTTACCACCAACACATTTTTCCCTCTTTAAACTTCAATGTTTCGTCCGGTCTCGTCACTGTTGAAAATATCTTCAGGCAAATAGCCGGTACAAATTCTTGGCCACTCCAAACTCAACCACTCTGACATGATTTTTCGATCCACAGACTTCGTTTCCCCGCTAATCTTCCCAACTGTAATGTTACGCATTCTCTTCCACCTGTCCAGCCACGCCTTCAAACACATGAACTCTTGATTCTTGATCAGTAATTTGGCTAGCTGCTCAGCTTTGGTCTTCTGCACAGGCCCACTTGAGAGCACCTCTAAAGACCTCTGAAGAGTAAACTGTTGAAGTAATGCTTGTTCAACATCGTCTCGACCACACGACCGAAGTTATTTTATATCAGGCTTGTTTGTATTCAAAGCACTCAGAATTTTGTCCTTGTTTTTCAAGACGTTAGACTCATGGATGATTTACTTAAACTATACTTCCAACCCACGTCTGCTTGTGAAAGACCACGTGCAATGTCACCGATAATGTTTGCCTTATCTTCCAAAAAAAAAAAAAAAACCACACTTTATGCTTTGACACCCTGTACATATTCACTGTTAAAAACTTGGAACAAACTGATCAGTGTCCAACTGCAGAGTGATTAGGGACTCAGCTTTTCCCCAGGTTCACTTTTACAAACTGGAAGGGTGGGGGTGAGGGGGTGAAAGTCGTCGGAATTTTGCTGGCATTTGCCCTCTGGACATCAACTCTATTCCCTTTCGCTTTTGATGTTTAAATGGACAAAAAACGAACTCAGTTCCAGAAAAAGAAACTCACCCCTCTTCGTCCATACTGGACACAATAGCTTCTTTTAAAAGAATCAGAACTAATCCTACCTTCGTCCTTCAATGCACTTAAGGAGTAGTAGGCCTCCTACGATATTGTTCTCAACACATTCTTTCAAGTTTTTACAAGGTTTGTTTTGAAATAAGTTATAATTTTATGTTACAAGTACATTCTTTTATTTGAAGTTTTATTTTTTTGGGTTTACTATAACCAAATTTGAGGGCTCTCTATAAACAGAAATTTTAATGTACACTTCTGATGTTGCAGGTCGGGACCAATGATTTAGGTTCCCTATAGCCGAATTTTCACTATATCCAGAGACGACTGTATTTGGTCACATACTACTCACCACAAAGCATTTTATGTGCATTTCCTGCCCCAAATAATACATAATTTACCTGCTAGAGGCTGCAAAAGTATAATATATTTTCCTCGATATATCTGCTTCTAGAAGTAGGATTTGAAAAATTCTTTTAATGTCAAATATAAATTTGCTTGGGAAACACTTTGCACAGACTCTTGTGATTTTTATAGTGCACAGTTCTGAATCTATGTGACGTTGATATGTAATTGTGTTTGCAACTGTACCTCCGCTTCTAAAAATGCTATTACAAAACTCGCTTTGAATTATATGCCATTCACTATGGTAAAGGTTGTGAACATACACAGTTGAGCTCACATATAACAAGCTCACATAATACAAAGTTCTGAATAAACCGAAATTTTTATAGATCCCTTGAACTTCATAATATTCTTGTTATTTTGGCGACACATTATGAGCAACAATATTTGGAGAAACCACATATAGTGAAGTCACATGCTGTTATCAGCAAACAAAATAAGTGGAATTCATTTAATTTCTGCCCCTTTTTCTTTTACCAGAAAACTAAGGGTCCCAGGTTAATTACAACACCCTGTGGCTTCCCTTACTAGAATGCCAGTTTGTACAAAAACAAGAATATTTGAGTTGTTGTTGTTTATTTTTATTTTTTTCAACTTCCTTCCCTTTTCCTGCCACACACACATCTCCTGGACAACTTTTATCCCTCCACTCGCCACCATACAGTCACTTAATCTGTGCTCAGGGCTAGCTCAAACTCATTTGTATGGGGGCCAGACACTGGGTTAATAACATTATGCTGGGGATGGGATCCCCGACTGAAATTCCTTATCAATGTAGGAATGTCGCCCATATCTTCAATGGGTGTTGTTCAAGTAGACTCACCTATGTAACAAAGAATGACACTGGCCGCATTTGATGAATTTAGTTGGCCTTCGAATGCTCATTTATTCAGTAGTCTGTTCAGTGTGCTTACAAAAATAAAAAATATGGCTTTAAACAAGCATAAAACTTTAACGCTCAAAGTGAAAAGCAAAGAAATGAATTTAGTGGGAAAAGGAGGAGTTAAAAAGTTTGAAGCTGCCAAAAAGTTGTAAATTCTACAAAATTTTCTTTTTACAATTTTACAAAAGTAGGATGAATTTAAACTAAAGTTCAGTGATGGTTTGTCAAGTGTTGACGGAAAAGTTTTTGAAAAGGTATTCACACAGATGTGTAAGCTACTCTTTTCAAGAGGTCTGAACGAATCAAAAGAAAAAGAAACACATTCCAGTAACTGGGCCTTCATTAACCCTTTAAGCCCTGGTAGTGTATGTGTGTATATATATATATATATATATATATGTTTTGCTATACTCTTGCATTAAGCCCCAGAGCTGTAAATATACATTCGCATTCTTTCCACCTGGTTCCTGATATTTGGATCTGTATATTTATGTTTAGGAAACTAGATGGCACTTTTTGTTCAAGGTTGGAGCTGAAATGAAAGAAAACATAGGATGGTTCAAAGAGTTATGAGGGTGGGTTCGGTATCATAGTAGGATGTTGTTTTCTCTTTAGAAGGAAGTCTATGTTTTGTTTTGTTTTGTTTTGTTTTGTTTTGTTTTGTTTTGTTTTGTTTTGTTTTGTTTTGTTTTGTTTTCTTTTCTTTTTGCTGAGGTTGAGATTCTTTTCAGCTTCATTTATTGAACATGAAAAACTATATAAATAAACAGCCATAAAAAAAATTCCCATGATTTTTTGGACACAGACATGAAATGGAAATTTGGTCTTGTTTACCATTTACTTTGTTGCTGGAACTGTGTAATGAACAATGGAACAAGTAGCTACTTACATCCATTCCTAAGACAGCTGCTAGTTTGTTCTTAGTCAAGTTTTTTACATTATTCATTCTCAGAAAACATATTAAAAACATGAAATCAACACCAGTGATTTTTCTAGTGACTTCTATGATTTTAGATGAGCAGATATTGTGTAAAACACAAAAATATTTTCACACTGCCAAGTGGTAAAACTGCAATTGGGGAGAAGGGGTGAAATAAACAAAATATTTTTTGTAGATGGTTTGGGAATTTGAATCTGACTTATAGTGCTGAGAAGCTGCCTACAAATGACTGGATGAATGGGCAAAGTGATGATATAAGTACAGCAAACTCAATTATCCATGCCCTGCTTCTTCTTTTTTTATTTTTATTTTTTTGTGCTGCAGTACTTTTAATACATGTGAACCGAGCGTTGAGTTTGACTGCAGGTGTTGTGCTGCATCATCAACTACCTGTGGCCAACTTATCTTTGCTGAGTGCAGCTTTATTATACTGTAGTCTCACTAGTCTGTAGTATCATAATCTGATGCCTCAATTTGACACGTTTATAGAAAGAAATTTTTTTCATAACACAGCTTGTGACGATAACGGTAAGTCATGGCAGAAAAGCGGAAGAAAGTGCTTCTTGCCTTAAAACAAAAGCTAAAATTAATTGAAAGGTTCGAAAAAGGAGAATCAGCAAAGAAATTAGTGAGTGATTATGGAATTGGTGTTCAGACAGTTAGAGACATTAAAAAATACAAAGGGAAACTTGTGAAATTCACTCAACAACAGAAATTGTAACATAGTTCCCACTCTTTTTCCACAAAAAAAAAAAAAAAAAAAAAAAAAAAATTAAGGACTTTTCAAGGACTCATAAAAATTTTCAAGACTATATTCATGCTCAATAAGAACTCACATGAAACACTAAAATAAGTTGCAACAAACAGTCAATAAGTTCCATTATAGTTATATCTAAATATAGGGGAATACCTTGGTGAAGTATTTTTGTTCCACAAGATTTCAAGTTTCCTCATCACTGACACAATGTGTTACACATTTAACAAAACAGTTAAAAACAAAATATTTTTCATTAAAGTCAAAATAACTGAAGAATAAAATATAAGAAATTGAAAGCAACATCCCCTTGGGCACTATGGAATACGGTCCTCAGTTGCAGACAAGCTCAAGGAAAACACCAGAAAAGAAGTAACGCTTGAGAACAAAAACTTAATTATCATCAGCATTACAAGCCAAAAGCATCATCAAGTTGCAAGTACAGTTTATATGCCAAAATTTCACCTTTTATCCATTTTGACTTATAAAATGCATATCTGGTTTTACTTACATTTGGAATTCTGGCTCTTAAACAGAACTACCTATGTATAATGTGTCTCTTTTATATATATATATATATCTATATATATAGCTTAGGTATCTTCATTATAGTATATATATATATATATATATATATATACAGCCTCCTATCAGTAGTTTATAAAATCTTCACTAAAGTTCTTTCACACTGCTTGAAGGTAACACTGGACATGGCTCAACCGAGAGAACAAGCTGGATTCAGGAGTGGCTACAGCACAATAGATCATATCCACGTGCTGAGAGAACTAATTGAAAGAGCGAGGGAATATGAACTTCCATTGTGCATGGCTTTTATCGATTATGAAAAAGCCTTTGATTCGGTGAAACCATCAGCAGTTACAATGGCTCTGAAAACCTGCGGTATTGAAGATGCATACATTAATATTATTAATAACATCTATGAAAATGCAAGTGCAAAGATTAGGCTGTTTGAAAATACAACACACGTAAAAATTGGAAAGGGAGTGAGACAAGGGGACACCATATCTCTGAAGCTCTTTAATGCCACATTGGAGGGTGTTTTTCAGTCGCTGAGCTGGGAAAACAAGGGGATAAAGATTAATGGAGATTATCTAACCCACCTTCGTTTTGCTGATGACGTAGTCATTTTTGCAACTACCCCATCAGAGCTGCAGAGTATGATCCAGGAACTTGCTGACAAGAGTAAAGAAGTGGGATTAAAAATGAACTTTCAGAAGACAAAAGTGATGTTCAATGCTTTTACAAGAAATGAAGATTTATCGATTGATGGAGAAAAGCTGGAGATAACAGACACGTACGTTTATCTTGGACAGCAGATATCAAGTGAGGGTCACATTGAGGAAGAAATTAATCGGCGTACAAAACTTGCCTGGAGAGCTTTTGGAAGAAACAGCATAATTTTCAAGAGCAATATGCCATTATGTCTTAAAAGAAAGGTGTTTAATCAATGCATCCTTCCAGTGCTTACGTATGGTGCAGAGACGTGGACCTTAACTAAAAGAGACATACAAAGGCTGCAGACAACTCAAGGAAGCATGGAGAGGTGCATACTTGGTGTAACCAGGAGAGATAAGAAGAGGAACTCGTGGATCCGAAAAATGACAAGAGTGGAAGACATCATGATCAGAGTTAAATCCCTGAAATGGCAATGGGCTGGACATACTGCCAGAAGGACAGATCATCGATGGACAGCCGAAATTTTAGATTGGATTCCAAGGGACAGGAAAAGACCCAGAAGAAGACCACATGGGAGATGGGTGGATGAAATTCGAAAGTATGCAGGGGTGACATGGAGGAGACTGGCACAAGACAGACCGTTGTGGAGGAAACTTGGGGAGACCTTCGTCCAGCAGTGGATTGATAATGGTTGACAATGATGATGATGATGATGATGATATATATATATATATATATACACTACATTGACAAAAGTCACCAGACACCTAGAAGAGAAACACAACATAGCATTTATTGACATACATTAGTATGGTGTTGGTCCACCTTTGGCCTTAATGCATGCACTGACCTTTTGAGACATGCTTTCGACAAGGTTTTGGAACACAGCGATAGGTATGCACTTCGATTCAGTACATAATGCTGCCACTAACTGTTGCTTAGTAGTAGGCCTTGGTTCCAAACTTCTTATGTGGTGCTTCTAATTCATCCCATAGGAGCTCTATGGGATTAAGATCAGGGCTCTGTGCCAGCCAGTCCACAGACGATACAGAATTATTATCAAACCACGCCGTAATAGTCCTTGTTTTATGACTCGGTGCATTATCCTGCTGGTGCCAACAAGGCTTGGCTCCATAGTATTGCCACATAGTTGGTAGGGCATAATTGTCCAGAACATCGAAGCAGACGTGCTGGTTAACAGGTTTGTCCACGATAACCAATGGGCCAGGACCATAACACGAAAAACACCCCCACACGAGTACACTGGCAGCTCCAAACTTGACCATAGGAACAGTACACTGTGGTAAATAGCGTTCCCTCGGCTGCCGCCATACCCACACTTGGTCATCAGACTGATGTATCATGTATCTGGATTCATGTCCATAGGACCCCTTTTCCACTGATCTATGGTCCACAATAAATGTTCTTTACACCATGCTAAACGGCGAGTAGCATTACGAGTGGAGAGGAAAGGCCTATGAGCAGCTGCACGACCACGGTAACCCATGGAATGAAGTTCTCTTCGAATGGTACATGTACATACCGAGGTTCCAGCATTTTTACTCACCTGTACACTGAAGTTTTGTGCAGTACTCCGTAGATTAGCTGTAACGACTCTCCTGAGACTTCGACATCCTCTATTACTGATTTTCTTTGGTCTGCCGGTACGTTTTGCTGCTTCAAGCATGGTGTGTCTTCTACTTATTCAGTACATCCAAAACAGTTGACTTAGGTATGTTTGAACACTTCTCGGTTTCTCTTATGTACAACCTGCTAATATAACACCCAACAATCTTTCCTTTCTCAAAGCCAGTTCTCTCCCACCACAACATTTTCACACAACCTCATACTGCGATATGATATCGGTCAGCTGCAGGCTTGTTTTTATACCATTTGCAGTTGCACCGCACATCTTAACAATGCAGCGGATTAGTTCATTGCTTTTGAAGGGGTGTCCTGTGATTTTTATCAATATAATGTATATACACTGTATATATGGAAGATATCATGATCAGAGTAAAATCCCTGAAATGGGAATGGGATGGACATATTGTCAGAAGGACAGCCCACCAATGGACAACTGAAATTTTAGACTGGATTCCTGGGCTACAAGCATTCAGCAGATCGCAAGCCCACTTTGAGATGGTAGTACCTTACACCTTACACTTGCACCCCCTCGCATTCGCTTATCATAGTTCAAAAGAATTCTCCCTCAGATTCGCTTATCATAATTCAGAATCACAACTGCATGAAAACCGGAAACGCGACAGCAACGTGCTCTCGATTCCAAGAGAACAACTGAGCGCAGCAACCTGTGACATTTTGGTGATAGCTTCTCTTCAACGAACTGCAGCTATTCAGAAATTTGGTGAACAGAAAAAAAAAATATATATATATATATATATACATCAAGTACTTTTCAAGGACTCTTACAAAATTCAAGGACTTTCAAGGGCCCTTGAAAAGGAAAACTAAATTCAAGGAATTTTCAAGGACTGTGGGAACCCTGTGTACATACAGTACCAATATTTTATAATTTTATATACTCTGCTGTTAAAAATTCAATATGTCAAATGTATTTTTATATACTCAGACATGCCAACCTTTAAAATCCAAAAATTCGGAGATTTTTTACAGCTCATTTCAATTTTACAGCTCTTTCAAATTTTTCATTTCAGCTTTGTCACTTTCGCCGCCCCCCTCGCTTATCAAACTGAAATGCAAAACTTTGGGGGGGGGGGAGTATTTAAGAATGCAGAATACATGTCCTGATCATCGTTGCGCAAAAAAAATTACAGTTACAGGGGACATCTTTGCTATGTTCGATTTCCGTTTTCGGGCATTTTCCGGCCATTTTCAAGTTGAAATACAAATATTTATGAAATAAAATGATATTTAACAACAATACTAGGCAGAGGAAACATCACGTGAAAAATAAAATTACGATTACGGGAGAAATCTTCACTGCATCTAACTTCCGTTTCCGAAAGTTTTGAAAGACGAAACTTCCTCTTTCGAAAGTTTAGAAAGTTTCAGGCGGAAAACATCCTCCACCACTACTAATTGCCCCAAAATTTCTATTCAGTTATGCACCGATCTCGAGGATAACACAAATTATGACGGAAAAGGAGAAATTCCTGGAAGCCGTCGCACTTTCATGCCTAAAGATTACAGCAAAATATTTTAGCCCTCGAATTTCAGTTTTCGGAAATTTTTCCTCCATTTCAAACTGAAATACAAATATTTATGGAATAAAATGATATATAACAATACTGGGCAGAGGCAACATCACAGGACAAAAAACGATTATGGAAAAAATCTTTATTTCGTTTACTCTCGTCTCTGAAAGACGAAATACCGTCCCGATGCGTATTTTTACGAATTGGTAAAATTCTTCGATGAGTAGTTTTACGCGCCGAGAAAAATTCCCGATGCGTATTTTCACACGTGGAGAAAAATTCTCGATGCATTTTTTTATGCCCCGAGAAAAATCCCAACGCGTACTTTTATGCGGCGAGAAAAATTCCAGATGCTTATTTTTACGCGTCCAGAAAAATTCCTGATGCGTGTTTTTTCGCATTGATAAAATTTCGATGCATACTAGACGCGTAATTAGATTAAGCATTTTGGAGAACTCTGGTCGGCACGTCACTTGAGCACTCCAGTTGAGAGAGAGAGAGAGAGCTACCCAAGGAAAGGCCAAGAAGCGGAGCCATCGTTATACTTGATGGCTCCGCACGAAGCCGGCGAGTCAAAGATGACATTATCTCGTAACACGGCACTCATAAGGTCTGGTAGAAAATCTAAATGGATGGTTGCAGGGGATTGAAATATTTCGATTGAGCAATCAAAATATTAAAAATCCGTAAAAAACACCTAACCGTAAATCAGTAAAATTAAGCAGAAATCCGTAAATTTTATGGATAATCAGTAAAAGTTAACAAGTATGCAACAACCATGCCCCACTGCGATTCGAACCCGGACCCATCTCGGACAATTTGGCGAAAGTCGGCGCTCAGTTTCACAACTTTATTATGCAGCAAAGACAATAACAGCTAATATGTAAAGAAGAAACAAATTGCCAAAGATATGACATAAAATAAAACATTAAAAACCGCGAAAGTGGCGTAATGCAAAAGGAAAAATCTCCCGCAAAAAGTAAGCGAAAGGAATGAGAAAAAAAAAAAAATTCACAAAGTGTACACAAAATGCTACAATAGAAGATAAAACAAAGCTGACAATAACAGATTCGCAATTAGAGATGAACAAAGGAGCACATTAATCTTCTACAAAATGCGACGAAGAAGGGAAAAGAGACAAACATGGTGCAAAACAAGATATCAAAATCTCCACAGTAAAGCACACAAAACTCTGAAGAAACCATAAACAGAGCTCGCAGCTAAGAGCGGGGAGACGTGAAATGATAAGTAGGTCACAGCTGCCACGCGAGTGTGTTTATACTGTATAGCCCATATGAAGGTAATTTTTTCAGTAAAAAGCAAAATTCATGTTATTCGTGTTTTTCAGTTATCCGTGCACATTTATTCGGTGATTAGCACGAATAATTTAGAGCTTGCTGTACACCATTTTTTAACATATCTCTACATGGCACAAGACATGCTAAAAAGCTAATCTTCCACAAGAAGGCTCTTGAAAATATTTTAACTCAGCATAAAAGAACAACAAATCACCTCCAGTTTTACTTTTATTTACAGTTTATGCCTCAGAAGTGATATTTTATGCACTAAACTGAATAAAACAGCAAGAAGAGATTCTATCTCAACAGAAACTTTGAGTAATATTTAATGTAGTGAACTAACTATTAAATTTATTTAGTACAGTATGTGTCATATTATCAATACATCATCATGTGTAACAATTGCTGTTTTTGCACCACAACTTGATTTTGTGTAGCAAAAAATGAAGATCCAATGTTCATTAAAGTAATCTTGAATCACTGAGCCTAATAATTTCTATTCATATTTCAATGTTATGGTATATGCAGAGGTGCCAACATCTAGCAGAACGTATCAGTAATCAATAGGGGATTTTTCAGTAATGTTTCAGTAATCGAACACAAACTTTCAGTAATATTTTCAGTAATGTAACACACCATTTTTTTTTTCAAAGTTAAAGACAATATAAGTATTACCGTGTAACCTGTAATACTTGTATGAGGTGCCAACCTTCCGAGGAGTCTATCAGTAATCACCATACAAAGCCTCATCGTTAACGGCGGAAAGGGTATTTAATGAGAAATTAATGCGTGAAATGTGTAATAACTTTATATTTTTACACTATCCTGACAAAAAATTATGAAATTAAATTATTATCAATATTGTATTTACCTCATGTCATTGCTGACATAAAGATTCCCTTGTTGCTAGTTTTGCAGTGATATATTCTTTTTCAGAAAACTTCTTTTTATAACATGGCTCACCTGAGGGAAATGCTTTACTTTTCTGTACAAGAAGGGCACTTAATGTTTTGGTGCTCATTGTTGGGCAGAAGTATGTGAGGTTTTTCCTTACTATACTAAATATTCTCTCTGTAGAGGAATTGCTGTGAGGCATAGTTAATAATGCCAACATTAGTTTAGGCAATGCAGAATACTTGGGAAGGCCAGATGAATCCTTCTTCTTAGATATTCCATTCCACGCCATACCTGCTCTAGGATATCTAGCTTCATCAATATCAGAGTCTGGGAGCATAGCATGAAAGAAGGGACCAGCATGATCACAGCTTGCTATAGGTAGGTTATGCTCCACAACAATTGTAGTACACAGCAATTCAGTATTTATCACGCTATTTTCATTCTTTTTGCAAAAAAATTATCCAAAGGCTTTGATTGTGTCTTTAATTATACATAATCCTGGTGTTTGTTTTGACTGGACGTGCCTTCAGCAATCATCTCATCCTACATGGGCTACTGATTACTCTCATATTAGAAGGCACGTAAGGAAACCTTTATTTCAGCATTTGTAACATTTTCCATTTCCTAGCTCAAGATTTGGATGTTCCTGGAGAAACCTCTTTGCATATTTATTTGTTTCAGAAACGATAATTCCAAGGATGAAATTGGTAAAAAAACAAGTATAAATATGCAATAGGCGTCACATCAGTTGCAGGAGCATGTTTGGGCCCCTGCATTTCATGACAATCAGAAGGATTCTGAGGTTGTTCATCACTTCCCTCTATTACATTCTCCCATTCACTTTCAGAACTTTCATGATCTGAAGATTCACTATCAAGATCTTCACCTTCTGAAGAAGATATGGTGTGTGTGGCACAGTGGCTAGTTTTCTGGCTTGATGTTGCTTGGCCAATATCACTCTCAGATGATTTAAAAACTTCACCATCACTTGGCAAACTTTCACACTCACTACAACAAGCCATTTCATATAACCTTAGAAAAACATTTCACACAGTAGGAAAAAGCACGTGTGCTAGTCTGAGAAACAAGCTGTCAATAAAGTCATCCTCTACTAACACAAGTTTGGAAAAAGAGGGGGATTCGTAATTCACGGAGTTTTGCGATTGTGTCTGTTTGTTTGGGGAAAAAGAAATGAATAATGTGAAAAGCTTCTAGTAATAAAACACCGCACATCATTCTTCCGTGCGGCGAAAGTCCGCAAGAAATATAAACATCCGTCATCGCAGGACCACACATTGCGACGAATTGATCGTTATTGCACTTTGAACGTAGCTCAAAAAAGTGATTTAGTACGTCATCTTATAATTCACCAACAATGCCAAGTGAACAACCCTGCCTCAACTGCATTAGGAAAAGTTTTGGCTAAAGTAACCTTTCTTCCGTCACACGGAGAAAGTGCGCGGGAAACCGATAGCAAGTGCAAACTCTTTTATGATATGACACTTACGGCATATTACCATTCTTTCGATAATATCGCTGTTTGACGATATGATTCATGGACATTCCATTTCAAAACGATATGATTGATAAATGATATGATCAGACACCGATATCTGCCGCCTGATTTGGAAAATACGAGGATCAAAATCGAAGGCCGACGAATTGGCAGCATCGCACTAAAACAGTTAACAAAAAAGGATACAAAATTGAGATGTTCCAAAAACACACTGAAATCCGCAATTTTTCCAACCTGTCCATAATTTTGTAATCTGACAGTGGAAACCATAATAATTACAGACAATCCGTAATAGTTGGCACCTCTGTATATGCATACTTGCCAACTTTAAAAAATGTGCATCAGTAAAACTTCTGCACAAACGCTATTTACCACATAACAAAACATAATTATATTAATAAATATGTAGTAAAAATCTTTGCATATGCCACAATAACTAAATTGTGTTTAAAATAACAATTTAAAAAACCATAAAGCAAAATCTTAACTTTGTTCAATGTTAGCCTCGCAAACCTGTGGTGTTTCAATACTAAACTAAAATTTTCACTTGCTGATACCTTTGTTTCCCTTCCTGTTTCTTTATTATCATTTTTTTTTAATTTTTAATGCTCTTGGATGACAATTTTATCCATCATGAATGCATGACAGCTTTCACTATTTTAGATAAAAGATGAATAGTGTAACTTTGAAAATATAAATACTTTGGAACACCATGCATCAATTTTTACAAATTTTTCACTTTATCACTTTCTTTTTTGGACCCCCCTCCCGTTTATCAAACTTAAATTATAAACTTTCTAAACATTGGAATTGTTAACTTTCCTAATGATGTTACTAACATGAATAGGAATTATTAACGCTTGCTGAAATTAATAATTTTAAGTGCCTATTCATTAGCCCTTTAACGACCATGACCTAAAAATCTTGTATCATAACTTAAATGCAAAACTTTGGGGGGGGGGGTATTTATGAATACAGAATACACATGTTCTTATCATCGTGGGGGGGATTACAGTTCCGGGGGAAATTTTTGCTACGTCCGATTTCCATTTTCGGACATTTTCCCTCTATTTTCAAGTTGAAATACAAATACTTATGAAATAAAATTATATTTAACAACAATACTAGGCAAAATAAAATTACGATTACGGGAGAAATCTTCACTGCATCTAACTTCCGTTTCCGAAAGTTTTGAAAGACGAAACTTCCTCTTTCGAAAGTTTAGAAAGTTTCAGGCGGAAAACATCCTCCACCACTACTAATTGCCCTAAAATTTCTTTTCAGTTATGCATCGATCTCGAGGATAACCCAAATTATGACGGAAAAAGAGAAATTCCTGGAAGCTGTCGCACTTTCATGCCTAAAGATTACAGCAAAAATTTTTTGCCGTCGAGTTTCCGTTTTCGGAAATTGTTCCTCCATTTTCAAACTGAAATACAAATATTTATGGAATGAAATGATATATAACAACAATACTGGACAGAGGCAACATCACAGGAAAAAGAAATTACGATTACGGAAAAAAATCTTTATTTCGTTTACTTCCGTCTCTAAAAGACGAAATACCATCCCGATACGCATTTTTACGAATTGGTAAAATTCTTTGATGCATGTTTTTATGTGTCAAAAAAATTCCTGATGCGTATTTTTAAGCGCAGTAAAATTTCGATGTGTACTAGACGCGTAATTACGCATTTTGGAGAACTCTGATTGGCACGTCACTTGAGCACTCCCATGGAGAGAGAGCTACAGCACGACGTCATGAAGCAGAGCCATCGTTATACTTGATGGCTCCGCACGAAGCCTTCGGCGAGTCAAAGATGGCATCATCGTGTAACACAGCGCTCGTAAGGTCCGGTAGAAAATCTAAGTGGGTGGTTGCAGTGGATTGAAATATTTCGATTGAGCAATAGAAATATTTAAAAATCCGTAAAAGAAGCGTTATCCATAAATCAGTAAAATTAAGTGGAAATCCGTAAAAGTTGGCAAGTAGGTATATGTTAGTTTCCAGAATTCCAAGACCAGTGTGAACCCTGAACGCAAATTGGGGAAATGATTATGGTGCCCCGAGCTGCAGGAGGCAAAAAAGTTTAAATTTTCTATTTGTTACATCTTGAAGTGATGTTTGAAAAAATAGCTTTTGAAAACATGGAAAACACTTACATGAGATGCAGAGAAAGATTCATTCACATATGTTATAACAATGAAAAAGAAGACATCAAAGACCATTTGTACTGTTTGCAGATATGTAGAACCCTTACCTGAGAGGCAGTAGTAGCATCTTCAGGCTTCTTATCATCACGTATCTTTAAAAAACGAGGAAAACGAAGGGAGATACCTTTCTCTGGATCCACCTAAAGTAGTAATAGTAGCAATAACTTTTGTTATATCCTTGCGCTACCTCAAAACCAAAGTATTCAGAAAGCACACAATTTACACAATGTAAAAAACTATCCAATTCTGTAACTATATTTTTAATGTAAAAAAATCTGCATTTTTATTGTCTTGAAAATAGACATGAAAACATAAATTTGCTTTTAAATAAAAACTAATATTTCCCTTAGTTAAATGACTTCCATGAACGATTCTTGTGCTTGATACTTCCATCTATGCTTCATATGCTACACAAACCCAAGGTCCATTACTTGTAAAATTAGTACCCAAATTTAGTCATTGTTCAGATGGAAAAGTTTAAAGAATGAATAAAAGATCTACTTAAATGCATATATGAAGGCTGTATAAAATAAAGGATGTCATGTGTCACTAACATGAAAGTCAGATCAGATCTCAGAGCATCATAACCTTACTATTTATGTTTTTGTATTTTGTAATACTCATAAATTGAAACAAAAAGTACAAACAATTGCACATTCTACAGCTGGCATCCCTACCACCCATCACACTCTTATTCATCCTCTAGGATGGGAGCAAAGAGAAGGCAACAGCTGAATGTGACTTTTGCATTCCTTGAGCCTTTCAGTGCTCACCTCCCCACCTTATTCTCTGCAGCATAGAGTTGTTGGCCTGCCCTCAGCTCACCTTAAGGATTCAGTGAAAATGTGCTCTGTCCAGAATGCAGTTAGTAAAACTTTAAGTTTAAACACCAGAAAACTTTCATTATGTTTGAAAAGCACACACAACATTCTTACATAAAACATTCATATACTGTTTTGGATGGCAAAATATATACAAATGTTCAATTAAGAAATAAAAGTGGACGAAAGAAACCAAAGACTAACTAACCAGTTCTACGTTTTCTGCTTTGTAAAGATACTTTTGTTTACATGGTAAATTAACTTCAGCTTAGGCCTGTGCTTTTTACCATAAGGGCTGTGGCCATGCTCATCTGTACTCCAGATATCTATAAAAATTTCTCATTTTAGCACTGCAGAAATTATTTAAAAGTCTATCATCTTTCTAATCACATGGCAGCCAGTTGTTTTTGTCATAGAAATATCATAATTCACAAGTCATCCTCCATATGTAAAACTCCTCAGAAAACTTGAAAATTGTATCATTCTGGAGTGGCTTGGAAAAGCAATGTCTTCAGTTGTGTACAGTAATATACTATAATGCAAATCAAAAGATGTACATTTAATTCTTGCTCTAGGATGATCATAATTTAAGTTCTTTAAGAAGTCTGACAAATGTGTGACTATTGAATTATGGCCATCCTATGACAAAAATATAACTAGCTTTTCATTTCAATCCTCTCCAATTTTACTATTAGTTTATTTTTAACTGATCCAATTTCACTCATCTACATAGCAGATCTGTGGCAGATGATGCCACAACATTATTATTGACATCAAAACAACATCGGCTGCAAAAAAAAAAAAAAAAAAAAAAAACTTGCATCCATGTACACCTTCACATGGGTGCCAGGCTTCCCTTCCACCCAGTCTACATCTTGCAACATTACAGTTCTCATGAACCATCTTCAACATTTCCTTGCACTGAAGTTCCTTTCAATAACCTTGTGACACAAACCATATGGCCACATGCCAGTTTTCTCAGATACCTTTGAGGTTTCCCCTTCTCTTTCTCACATTACTTTTTTTTTAAAGGAAAACAATTATGGAATTATGAAGATTTCCTGCAGTGATAAAAAATTATGAATTTGAGACTCAGTGTTTTTACTTACAATTCCTACAGCAGCCTTGTGGACAGGAGATTTTGATAAATCAGCACACTTCACTTCCCAAACTTGTACAGGATCAAACCACACATCTGGTGACAAACTGCTATCAAAGCGGAAATAGGATTTGGGTTCATTAATCACATGCTCCTTCAAGAAAGCTGTGTGAGATTCAAATTCTTCTTCTTTAAATCCTGTTCCAATCTAGAACAAAAGTATGCACATATTATTTTTCAAGAGACACATGAAATGTAACATAGATTTGTAAAGAATTAATTTAGCAATGAATATGTGTGGTCACAATGAGACAACATAACAACTGCAAAAATATACTTCTTTTGTTCTACTGGTAATAAATAGTCTGTCAACATAGTGGAGCAAAATTACAATATGTGACAAAAAATGTGGTCTTAGAATACCAATACAGCCCTAAGCTGTATGGAGTTTAACAACTTGAATTTCAGAACCATTGCTCTACCATTCTAATTTAAGGCCAATGGTTTTAGTGGTGAAGTAAGGTCAGCACTGTAGGGAATTGAAATAGAGATAAGAGAGTACAAGGGCTGATAGTGTTAGGAAACTGACCCTTGTGTTCATATAATTATCTGATCAGTAGCTTTTTTATTCCATTATGATAAGAATCAATGTAAGATGAGCTGTTATTATTATTATTGATTTACACTTTGATTACTTTAGATTTCTCATCTTGGAGTTCCATAATGTTTTCAAACAAAGCTTTGGTTCTACAAAACTGATGCCATTTGTCATACAATATGAATGTTGTACATTTGGTCTTCAAATATATTTTCAGTTGAGCACTGTAGCATACTGAGCAGCTAGAAATTTCACAGCCAAAGTAATATTTTATAATTATACTTTAGTCACTTTCTCAGTATGAAAAGCAGTACCTAATTATTCAACTCTAGATGTGTGTATGTGTGTGTGAGCCATGTGTATGCTTGTGTAAATTATATATCTAACAAATGCAAGTCTGAAATAAAATTTCTTCCCTTAATTACTTGAAGATGATTTCACATCATTAATACATTACATATTCTGGGTCTTAGATTAGATTTGCTAAGGAATTTTTTTTATCTTCCATACATGTGCATGCAAACATATCAAATGAACATGTTTTTATTTGCTTTGTTTATGACATGATTTTCAGAATAAGTGATACCCAGCAAGATCCAACATCTGCACTACCAAACCTGTCTTGCCACTGTATCCATTTGTTTCACCCAGGCCTTCCTTTTACCACTAGAGGTTGACTGGGTGTTTAATTTTTCAGGAGCAAGAGCTTGGCAAGGCTAAGTGTGACAAGCACAAACTACATTTACTATCAGAATCAACACTTATAACCACCTAATGAAACCTTTCTTCAACATAAAACTCTTATTATAAAGACAGCACATACAAATATTTCATGGTAAGCAATGAGTTTTGTTTTTGTTCCACTTGTTTCTTAGTAAAAACAGTCCTGTAAGCAATGAATTTCCTATATCTCATTAAAAACTATATTTCTGCAACAAAAACACACAACACGTTTCAGTTGTTTTCCTTTAATCTCACACCAATGTCTTTCAAAATTGGACTCAAAACTACAATCTCAACTTTTCTTTTATATTTACCATCATTGCAAAACTTGACAAGTCATGTTCTGCTGATCAATATTATATTGTGACTTTGAGCACAAGTTGCCATTTTCAGCAATTTATAGACAAGAAATTTAAAAGAAAAAGGATTTTTTTTTTAGTTTATAAGATCAATTTCCAAGCCAACTTTTTAACTGTGGCAAGACTTTCACACCAAGGGCTTCAAATTTTCTTCCTTCTCATTTTGTAGCTTTTCCTAGGCATTGAAAAACATATTCTAGGATTTCTGTCAAAACCATTTTACAAGCTGATAAACATATTTTCATCACAAGAAACTTTTCAACACAACATCTGAGTATGTAAAAAGACTAGAATTAGGCAAAATTTGGGAAACACTGGTTTAAATTATTGAAGTATCTCATGTTCAAATGTGGACTTACCAGATAATTCACAAAAGTTGGATACACCAAGTAAATTACAATAGAAGAACATTAATCATTAAAATTTTCAGAGATAGGAGCAAAAAATATAAGGCTGTATTCACATTTTTTTTTTTTTTCAAATAATCCAAATCTGAATTTGCATATATACTCCAGAGTAACTATAACATGTCACTAATGCATGATTATGATGCAAACTAACCAACACATGGTAAAGATGGAAATAAACTGCTTTAATACACTTGAACTTCTTATCACAGCACCTGATTTTTTAACTGCAGTCACTGAAACAGCTGTAAGAATTGCTACACATTTTGTTGTAGCAAAATGCAAGCAAAGTCCAGTTTTTTAAGCAATGATAGCAGGTTAGTTAAAGACATATTCTTCCCTTTTGATCATCACATTTCATAACAAAAAGGAACTGTGTTTGAATGACATTTTTAGAAAATTACAAACCCAAAATCAAAATTTCACAATCCTTTTTTTATTTTAAAGTATAACAAAACTTGGTTAAGATATATTCTTCCCCTTCAATCATCACATTTCAAGACAACAAGGAGTTATGATTGAAAGACATTTTTTTTTAAATTATAAACCCAAATCTACATTCTGACAACCTCTTCACAGCATGAAAAGATAGTTATATATATAATCTTACTTTGCAAATGGTTTGAAATTCTTCATTTTCATTATCATAACATGCCAGCAAGAAACCACCATAAGCACCTGTCCTTTTCCCCTTTCCATGGTAGCCTCCAATAACAACAAGATCCAAAGTGTCACCAACTCCTTCCAGGTAATCTTTCTTTAACTGATAAAAAAAAAATTAAAATTGATTCAATGACAACCACATTTTAGCTTATAAAATGAAATTAAGTAAAAATTTTGTATGCAAACTGCAGTTACTTAAACCATTAACCGTAACAGAAAGCTTGTTTTTTTATCAATTGTAAAAATGGTAGTTTGTATACCTATTGCATTTGCCATTAATTATAATGTCAAAATAGGCTACTTGCAAATAAAATGTTGGAAAAAATGAGGTAGGGGTTCAGTCAACACATCACATTGACATACTTATTTGGTTTTTCATCTACAGGAATGACAGCACATGTACGTCTGCTACTTCGGCAACACAACATGCACGGATAGTATAATATCATGTTAACTCTATATAAGGCTTTTTCAGCTTAGATAGGAATTCATTTGGGAAAAAAGTTGATTCTATACAAAGTATACAGATTATAAAAACAAAAAAGAACATAAGAGACATTTAGGTTAGTGAGTGACATTGTTAGATACAAATTTGTGAAAGCTGTACAATTTCATGCAAAAATGAGCATGAAATTGTACAGCCACAGAAAACAAGGAATTCAAAAACTTTGTATTTTTGATAGCAGCACCCATTTAGAGAAGAATTCATAAAGACAAGGGAGGCCCACAGGAGCTATGCTTGTGATATTAAAACTTATGAGAGAGAAAAATACCGTAGAAAATGATAAATGCACACCCCTTCAGTCTTGTGTTCTTTTTTTCTTCTGAATACAAAATGGGCAAGAGAGAGTGGGGTACTAAGTAAAGATTGTATTATACTAAAGTTTACAAGAGGCTGACATGAGAAAATAGAAAGAAATGTGAGGAAGACATACATGGATTTTGTAGCAGTATAAGATTATCAGCAATGCATACAAAATTTGAACTGAAAATTTTAAACAGAAAACAAAGATGATCAAAATGTATTGAAGTTGTGTGGTCATCTGAGCTGTAATCAGACATAACGGACGTTAATATACGTTACATTGGCAGGAGATACCATAACAGAACCCTGTAAATCAATACTGCAGCATCCATAGTAGGTACCATAAGTAGTAATGTGCATGAAGTCAATAATCTTTCAATTAACTACATAAAACTGGAGTTGTTTGTATTAAACCAATGTTACTGTTTTTAAGTTACTTTTCAGTGCTCTGGTGTATTTCCCTCTATATGAACATTTTGGTACAAAGGTAAGAAATGAATATAAAAATACAAATGAATAAATAAACATATGTATTCTAAAACTAATTTTAAAAATTTGTGGTGAAGGCTGATAAAATCATTTTGTTTGTTGTTACTTTAATAAACTTCAGAGGTAGATCTTATCCGGATATTGCAAGTGATGTTTCATATGGTTACACTAGCCTGCAAATGAAAACTTTTTTTCTGCGCTTTGAACTTGAATATGTGACTTTTACTAATCTTTGTACGCTGAATTCAAAAACGCATTCGGTTCTGCTGTATCACATCGGGTTCCTTGGCAATATGGTATAATGTAAGTTCATCAATTTCTGTTGACTGAAGCGATACATTTCATGTCTTTGCATATACGTATAGCATGCATATTTAACCATTTTTAAAACTAAACATAAGCAAGAACAACCTTTAAAAGTGAAAGGGAATAATCAGAACAAAACTACATAGAAATAAAATAAAAAGTGTACAAGAGTTGAAAACTTACCTAATTACATTCCTTAATGTTAGTCGGCAGTTCTTTTTCTTCTCTTGCCATGGAAGCTCAGTGTTCGCGATGACTTTGAGTGTTCTCTGGAAGGATCCTCGCGTGCAATAGACCAACAGTAATCAGCCATCATACGCTCGCCCTGCCTCCTTTAAGTCCTGGTGGAACCTTTCACCTTGCTCTTCACTCAAAGCTCCCAAATTCAGAGGGAAGTAATCGAGATGTGCACTTAAGAAATGAAGTTTTGGGCTCATATTACAACCAAGCAATTTGAATTTGTCCAACATATTTTGTACAATTGTCTTGTACGACAGGTCCTTTACATTTCCAAGAAAAATTTTCACCACTTCTTTGAAAGCATTCCATGCCTCTTCTTCAGTTTCGATCGCTGTACAGGTGAAATTGTTATCCATCATCAGTTTACGAATGTGCGAGCCATCAAATATTCCCAGTCTGATTTTAGCTTGTGACGAGGAAGGAAATGTTGTGCATAAGTACTGGAAGCATGGACGACTTTTGTCTAGTGTCTTTACATACTGTTTCATAATGCCAAGTTTTATGTGTAACGGAGGGAGTAGAATTTTTTCACGATCAACTAGACTTTCATTAATGACATTCTTGGAACCTGTTGCCAGTTGCTTCCTCTCAGGCCAATGTGCAGTATCCCAATGTTTGTCCCTGGCTCTGCTATCCCACTCACAAAGGAAACAGGGAAATTTTGTGTATCTTCTCTGCTGTCCTAAAAATCTTCCAATGACTTTCAAGTCATCACATATTTGCCATTCATGTTCATGGAATTTAATTTTTTCAAGCACTAACTTTAATGTTTCGTATGATTCTGACAATTTTGTGGAATGAGCAAGTGGTACAGAAGCGAATTTGTTGCTGTTATGAAGTAAAACCACTTTGAGCCTTCTTTTGGAAGAGTTGCAATGAAAAGGGGCCAGGAACTAGGTTGATAGATTTCCTCTCCCAACTGATGATTAAGATTATGGATGTCCGTACAAAAAAAACAGATCATCTTCCTTTGAGTAGTACTTCTGAAAACACTTGTCACGATTCCTGTACCAAGAAAATGTAACTCCAGGTGCCAGCAGGTTTTTCTCATAAAATCTGGAACCTAGTAATTCACACTTTTCCTTCATGAGCCCCAGTTCTCTTATCAAGTCATTCAACTCGGGTTGAGTAAACATTTTTGGTGAATGGTCAAATTCTTTTGGTTTGAAACTTATGTCCTCAATGTCTGAATGTAGAGAACTGCTTTCAGATCCATCACTCAAGTTTGCTGGTGATGTAGGTACTGGTAAGTCAAGTCCATGAGGAACAGATCGTATGGCTGATGACAGATTTGGATATTTAATTCCTTTCTTATTCTTTTTGTTATAACCAGCAACATTGCACATACAAGAAATAACAGTCATTATGGTGGTTCTTCTGTTCACACCATATCACTGGAATTGCAAACGGCATTGCCTTCCGTTTTCCTTCGTACCAGTACCCCAGTCCCTCAACACAACTGTTACAAGCAACGTGAGGCGCAAACATGACTTATCTTGGTCGCCGACTTTTACTTTGAAGTACGCAAAGTATTGTTTCTTCACAAATGAATCTAGTTTATGTACCTTATCATCAAACACATAACATCCACAAATGTAACAAAATTGCTGAGGACTTCGCACACACTGTCTTCTACACAATCCCGATGCACTAGCCATACTTACAAACTCACGTTTTACTTTCACACTTCCAATATAGGACGGGCACGCCCGCTGCTCAACTGATAGGATATTCATTGAGGGAATGTGAGGGTTCTTTAAACAGAAACTCCTAGGGGTACAATAAACAAGGGCGGCACGCCGCCTAGTGTCGTGCGGACGGCTCTGACGCGACGCAGCGGCATCTGAAAACATAAACAATAATGAAACGCAGGAACATTCGTTGACAAGGGGCATTTCTCATAGTAATATAGCATTTCCTAGGTTTAAGTCAAGTTCTTTGTGGATATTTAAGTGCGACTGTGAGATGGCTCTACCTTACATACAATTTGGATACATCAAATTCACTTATACGGAAAAAACAATATTGCAAAACAACTAGATGTGATGGACCAAAACTAACGTTATTTTCGGATTCAGGACACAGATTTCCACCAGAATCAACTACTTTTGCGTTTACCGCAGAACCATTGTTGGCTAGTGTTATCTGTCAGCACTTGTCAAAGTAGTGTTAAATAAAAATACATGCAATGAAAAAATTTATTAGCAAAATTATTTTGTTTTTACACAAGTTCTGAAGAGCAAAAAATTTATTTTGGCTATTAATAACTTTATGAGTACATAGAGAAACCTCACTGAATAACAAAAATTTTCAGAGCTGGTACTTAATAAGTAATATAATACTAACTCAAAACTTTGAAATTCGTATGTTGAAAACATCAGAAAAATGGAAAACAAAATACTTACCTTCAACCAATTATGAGATCGCTTGGCAATTTCATATGATGCATCAACTTCAAGGGACTTCACCATTAAACCTTCACAGTTGCCTAGGAAAACCAACAAGAAAAAACACTGAAGGGGTTGTTTTTTTTTTCACACACAAAAAAGGGGGATGAAAAAATACTTCCATTTAAATGTTTCATATGTACATTGGAAATGCAACACAATGGGAGGGCTAAATGATGGGCACGGCACAACACTTCTCCATAATTAATTTAAACAGAGACAGAGAAAGAGAGTGTGAGTGTGTGTGTAGAGCTTGTGGCTTCTAGGGGAATTCAATCTTGCACTACTACAATGAACAACCATCATATTCTTAACACTTTATTCAAACACACAAGACAATAATTAACATCTTAAATGGATTCATTTCACACAATGAACAACTATGACCAACTCCCAACTTCACTTCCTCTCTTCTGCTCACTGGGCGTCCACAGTCTGTGAAGCTCTAATACATACACACATATATATATATATATATATATATTTATATATATATATATATATTCTATAAAGAAGATACCTAAGCAAAAAAATACACACAGTTGTTTTATTTTATTTTTTTATCTTTTTTCCTTTTGATCACACAGGTAGATACATAACCTTTTCTATGTTGTACTAGGTGTGAGTCAAAATTATATATGTATTTTTTTGCTTAGGTATCTTCTTTATAGAATGTGAATTCTGAATTTTCAAAACTGCTGCGTTGCGCGTTTTGATTTTCAGGTTATTTTGCACCCTTCGTTTTAAATTCTAAAATTTTTTCCTTAGTCTTCAGTTTTGCTCTTTAGTATATATATATATATATATATATATAGACGGTACTGTGCCGCTATCTGTGAGGCAGAATTGTCATTACAAGTAGTTAGTCCATTTGAATAAGTAGAAAAACTACATACATACATATATATATATCATCATCATCATCATCGTCAACCATTATCAATCCACTGCTGGACGAAGGTCTCCCCAAGTTTCCTCCACAACGGTCTGTCTTGTGCCAGTCTCCTCCATGTCACCCCTGCATACTTTCGAATTTCATCCACCCATCTCCCATGTGGTCTTCTTCTGGGTCTTTTCCTGTCCCTTGGAATCCAATCTAAAATTTCGGCTGTCCATCGATGATCTGTCCTTCTGGCAGTATGTCCAGCCCATTGCCATTTCAGGGATTTAACTCTGATCATGATGTCTTCCACTCTTGTCATTTTTCGGATCCACGAGTTCCTCTTCTTATCTCTCCTGGTTACACCAAGCATGCACCTCTCCATGCTTCTTTGAGTTGTCTGCAGCCTTTGTATGTCTCTTTTAGTTAAGGTCCACGTCTCTGCACCATACGTAAGCACTGGAAGGATGCATTGATCAAACACTTTTCTTTTAAGACATAATGGCATATTGCTCTTGAAAATTATGCTGTTTCTTCCAAAAGCTCTCCAGGCAAGTTTTGTACGCCGATTAATTTCTTCATCAATGTGACCCTCACTTGATATCTGCTGTCCAAGATAAACGTACGTGTCTGTTATCTCCAGCTTTTCTCCATCAATCGATAAATCTTCATTTCTTGTAAAAGCATTGAACATCACTTTTGTCTTCTGAAAGTTCATTTTTAATCCCACTTCTTTACTCTTGTCAGCAAGTTCCTGGATCATACTCTGCAGCTCTGATGGGGTAGTTGCAAAAATGACTACGTCATCAGCAAAACGAAGGTGGGTTAGATAATCTCCATTAATCTTTATCCCCTTGTTTTCCCAGCTCAGCAACTGAAAAACACCCTCCAATGTGGCATTAAAGAGCTTCGGAGATATGGTGTCACCTTGTCTCACTCCCTTTCCAATTTTTACGTGTGTTGTATTTTCAAACAGCCTAATCTTTGCACTTGCATTTTCATAGATGTTATTAATAATATTAATGTATGCATCTTCAATACCGCAGGTTTTCAGAGCCATTGTAACTGCTGATGGTTTCACCGAATCAAAGGCTTTTTCATAATCGATAAAAGCCATGCACAATGGAAGTTCATATTCCTCGCTCTTTCAATTAGTTCTCTCAGCACGTGGATATGATCTATTGTGCTGTAGCCACTCCTGAATCCAGCTTGTTCTCTCAGTTGAGCCATGTCCAGTGTTACCTTCAAGCGGTGTGAAAGAACTTTAGTGAAGATTTTATAAACTACTGATAGGAGGCTGATAGGTCTGTAGTTTCCGAGATCCTCAATGTCACCTTTCTTATGTAGCAGGATCATTGTAGCGGTGTTCCAATCCTCAGGAATCTTTCCTTCATTAAGGCATCGAGTGAAAATTTGGGCGAGTACTGTTTCGATTTCTCCACTTGCTTCTTGTATGATGTCTACAGTAATTCCATCTTCTCCTGGAGCTTTTCCCCGCTTCATGTTCTTGATTGCATGTGCAACTTCTGCTGGAAGGACTGAAGGAACTCTGGTACTGGTATCTTTCATGATGTCTGGAGTGCATATATCATCCCTTTCATATAATTTGGAGTAGAAATCTTTCACTCTTGTCAAAATTTCGCCTCTATTTCTTGTTACAGAACCATCTTCTTTTCTCAGTGCCATAATCTGTTTTCTTCCCTTACTGAGATGTCCCTTTGCTATCTTTAGGCTTTGGTTGTTTTCAATTGCTTTCCTCACTAGTTGACAGTTGAATTTCCTTACGTCTTTAGTGATACTTTTTCTTACTGTCTTGCATAGCTCTATATATTCCACTTTGGAAGTCACATCTTCTTTAGTTGTCCTCATCTCTCTTCTTTTTTGCATCAACATTTTGGTTTTTCCTGATAATTTGTTCACATGCAACTTGTTCTTAGACCCAGCTAATTTTGTTGCTGTTTCCATAAGAGCTTTGGTTACTTTTCTGTTAACTTCAGAGATGTCCACTTCTTCCGATGTTAGGTCTTCTAAAGCAGAGAATCTGTTCTTCAGTTCCAACTTGAAGGTATTATGGTGTTTTCTAAGGTTGGTTATGTCAATAGATTTTGTTTGTCTTATGAGCTTGCCACGTTCAAGTTTAGTGTTGAGGTGCATCTTACATCTCACCAATCTATGGTCACTACCTGTGTTGAACTTGTTTAGCACACTGCAGTCTTCTATGATGAATTTTTTGTTACACATAATAAAATCAATTTCACTTGTCGTCCCATTTGGATGTCTCCATGTCCATTTCCTGTGTGGCTTTTTCTTGAAGAAGGAGTTCAAGATGAAAAACCCTTCTGCCTCTGCAAACTCAACGAGAGTATTTCCACGCTGGTTTCTGTTGCCGTGACCGAATTTACCTACTGAAGTTTCATTCTGTTGCCGTTGCCCTATTTTTGCATTGAAATCTCCCATAATTATTTTCAAGTGCTGCTTACCTTTATTATTTAGATGACAAATTTCCTCATAAAATTCTTCAATTTCTTCTTCAGGATGACTTGTGGTGGGTGCATAAGTTTGAATAATCTGAGCCTGGTATCTTTTCGAGAGTTGGATAACAAGTCGTGCAGCTCTGTCAGAGGAACTTTCAACTTCTACAACTTTATCCTTCAGTTTCTTGTTTATTATAAATCCAACACCACTAGTTCTGCCAGTATCTGTGCCACGATAGTAGAAGAGATGTCCACTTTTCAGTTCGATGAGATCTTCTCCTTTTCTCCTTACCTCACTTAGCCCCACGATGTCCCACTTGATCCTTTGTAGTTCCTCTTCCAATTCAAGAAGCCTTGAATCAGAAGATAGGGAGCGTCCATTGTAAGTAGCCAAGGTCAGCATCAGATGGCAGCCTAGTCCGGTCCTCCGGGGATTCTTAGCACCCTCTGCCTTCATGTCGCACTGGCCGCTGCCTTGGCCAGGTACATTCCAGCTGCCGGAGACTGAGGGCCAAGATTTAAGTTGTGGAGTCATTTTGGAGGGGTTATATATATATATATATATATATATATATATATATATATAAAGTTCGAAGTTCCTCTGACAGAGCTGCACGACTCGTTATCCAACTCTCGAGAAGATACCAGGCTCAGATTATTCAAACTTATGCACCCACCACAAGTCATCCTGAAGAAGAAATTGAAGAATTTTATGAGGAAATTCGTCATCTAAATAATAAAGGTAAGCAGCACTTGAAGATAATTATGGGAGATTTCAATGCAAAAATAGGGCAACGGCAACAGAATGAAACTTCAGTAGGTAAATTCGGTCACGGCAACAGAAACCAGCGTGGAAATACTCTCGTTGAGTTTGCAGAGGCAGAAGGATTTTTCATCTTGAACTCCTTTTTCAAGAAAAAGCCACACAGGAAATGGACATGGAGACATCCAATTGGGACGACAAGTGAAATTGATTTTATTATGTGTAACAAAAATTCGTCATAGAAGACTGCAGTGTGCTAAACAAGTTCAACACAGGTAGTGACCATAGATTGGTGAGATGTAAGATGCACCTCAACACTAAACTTGAACGTGGCAAGCTCATTAGACAAACAAAATCTATTGACATAACCAACCTTAAAAAACACCATAATACCTTCAAGTTGGAACTGAAGAACACGTTCTCTGCTTTAGAAGGCCTAACATCGGAAGAAGTGGACATCTCTGAAGTTAACAGAAAAGTAACCAAAGCTCTTATGGAAACAGCAACAAAATTAGCTGGGTCTAAGAGCAAGTTGCATGTAAATAAATTATCAGGAAAAACGAAAATGTTGATGCAAAAAAGAAGAGAGATGAGGACAACTAAAGAAGATGTGACTTCTAAAGTGGAATATATAGAGCTATGCAAGACAACACGAAAAAGTATCACTGAAGACGTAAGGAAATTCAACTGTGAGCTAGTGAGGAAAGCAATTGAAAACAACCAAAGCCTTAAGATAGCAAAGGGACATCTCAGTAAGGGAAGAAAACAGATTATGGCTCTGAGAAAAGAAGATGGTTCTATAACAAGAAATAGAGGCGAAATTTTGACAAGAGTGAAAGATTTCTACTCCAAATTATATGAAAGGGATGATACATGTACTCCAGACATCATGAAAGGTACCAGAGTTCTTCCAGTCCTCCCAGCAGAAGTTGCTCATGCAATCAAGAACATGAAGCGAGGGAAAGCTCCAGGAGAAGATGGAATTACTATAGACATCATACAAGAAGCAAGTGGAGAAATTGAAACAGTACTCGCCCAAATTTTCACTCGATGCCTTAATGAAGGGAAGATTCCTGAGGATTGGAACAATGCTACAATGATCCTGCTACATAAAAAAGGTGACATTGAGGATCTTAGGAACTACAGACCTATCAGCCTCCTATCAGTGGTTTATAAAATCTTCACTAAAGTTCTTTCACACCGCTTGAAGGTAACACTGGACATGGCTCAACCGAGAGAACAAGCTGGATTCAGGAGTGGCTACAGCACAATAGATCATATCCACGTACTGAGAGAACTGATTGAAAGAGCGAGGGAATATGAACTTCCATTGTGCATGGCTTTTATCGATTATGAAAAAGCCTTTGATTCGGTGAAACCATCAGCAGTTACCACGGCTCTGAAATCCTGCGGTATTGAAGATGCATACATTAATATTATTAATAACATCTATGAAAATGCAAGGGCAAAGATTCGGCTGTTTGAAAATACAACACACATAAAAATTGGAAAGGGAGTGAGACAAAGTGACACCATATCTCCGAAGCTCTTTAATGCCACATTGGAAAATGTCTTTCAATCACTGAACTGGGAAAACAAAGGGATAAAGATTAATGGAGATTATCTAACCCACCTTCGTTTTGCTGATGACGTAGTCATTTTTGCAACTACCCCATCAGAGCTGCAGAGTATGATCCAGGAACTTGCTGACAAGAGTAAAGAAGTGGGATTAAAAATGAACTTTCAGAAGACAAAAGTGATGTTCAATGCTTTTACAAGAAATGAAGATTTATCGATTGATGGAGAAAAACTGGAGATAACAGATACGTATGTTTATCTTGGACAGCAGATATCAAGTGAGGGTCACATTGATGAAGAAATTAATCGGCGTACAAAACTTGCCTGGAGAGCTTTTGGAAGAAACAGCATAATTTTCAAGAGCAATATGCCATTATGTCTTAAAAGAAAAGTGTTTGATCAATGCATCCTTCCAGTGCTTACGTATGGTGCAGAGACGTGGACCTTAACTAAAAGAGACATACAAAAGCTGCAGACAACTCAAAGAAGCATGGAGAGGTGCATGCTTGGTATAACCAGGAGAGATAAGAAGAGGAACTCGTGGATCCGAAAAATGACGAGAGTGGAAGACATCATGATCAGAGTTAAATCCCTGAAAATGGCAATGGGCTGGACATACTGCCAGAAGGACAGACCATAGATGGACAGCCGAAATTTTAGATTGGATTCCAATGGACAGGAAAAGACCCAGAAAAGACCACATGGGAGATGGGTGGATGAAATTCGTAAATATGCGGGAGTGACATGGAGGAGACTGGCACAAGACAGACCGTTGTGGAGGAAACTTGGGGAGACCTTCGTCCAGCAGTGGATTGATAATGGTTGACAATGATGATGATGATGATGATATATATAGGGATGTAAGGTCAGGTGATGCGTAACATCACAGCCTCTCCTTGACAAATGTCAACCCCGCCTTCTCGTGGTGCATCCTGTTCCCACTAAAGGGGCTCTGGCGACCGCCCATAGCGGTATAACTATACCATCGGGATCAGAGGAAATTCTATCCCACACTCACCAACCCGCTTGGCCAGCGTGGTGAGTTATGGCCAAACCCTCCAAAATGATTCCACAACTTAAATCTTGGCCCTCAGTCTCCGGCAGCTGGAATGTACCTGGTCAAGGCAGCGGCCAGTGCGACATGAAGGCAGAGGGTGCCAAGAATCCCCGGAGGACCGGACTAGGCTGCCATCTGATGCTGACCTTGGCTACTTACAATGGACGCTCCCTATCTTCTGATTCAAGGCTTCTTGAATTGGAAGAGGAACTACAAAGGATCAAGTGGGACATCGTGGGCCAAGTGAGGTAAGGAGAAAAGGAGAAGATCTCATCGAACTGAAAAGTGGACATCTCTTCTACTATCGTGGGGCAGATACTGGCAGAACTAGTGGTGTTGGATTTATAATAAACAAGAAACTGAAGGATAAAGTTGTAGAAGTTGAAAGTTCCTCTGACAGAGCTGCACGACTTGTTATCCAACTCTCGAAAAGATACCAGGTTCAGATTATTCAAACTTATGCACCCACCACAAGTCATCCTGAAGAAGAAATTGAAGAATTTTATGAGGAAATTTGTCATCTAAATAATAAAGGTAAGCAGCACTTGAAAATAATTATGGGAGATTTCAATGCAAAAATAGGGCAACGGCAACAGAATGAAACTTCAGTAGGTAAATTCGGTCATGGCAACAGAAACCAGCGTGGAAATACTCTCGTTGAGTTTGCAGAGGCAGAAGGGTTTTTCATCTTGAACTCCTTCTTCAAGAAAAAGCCACACAGGAAATGGACATGGAGACATCCAAATGGGACGACAAGTGAAATTGATTTTATTATGTGTAACAAAAAATTCGGCCATAGAAGACTGCAGTGTGCTAAACAAGTTCAACACAGGTAGTGACCATAGATTGGTGAGATGTAAGATGCACCTCAACACTAAACTTGAACGTGGCAAGCTCATAAGACAAACAAAATCTATTGACATAACCAACCTTAAAAAACACCATAATACCTTCAAGTTAGAACTGAAGAACAGGTTCTCTGCTTTAGAAGGCCTAACATCGGAAGAAGTGGACATCTCTGAAGTTAACAGAAAAGTAACCAAAGCTCTTATGGAAACAGCAACAAAATTAGCTGGGTCTAAGAACAAGTTGCATGTGAAAAAATTATCAGGAAAAACCAAAATGTTGATGCAAAAAAGAAGAGAGATGAGGACAACTAAAGAAGATGTGACTTCCAAAGTGGAATATATAGAGCTATGCAAGACAGTAAGAAAAAGTATCACTGAAGACGTAAGAAAATTCAACTGTGAACTAGTGAGGAAAGCAATTGAAAACAACCAAAGCCTAAAGATAGCAAAGGGACATCTCAGTAAGGGAAGAAAACAGATTATGGCACTGAGAAAAGAAGATGGTTCTGTAACAAGAAATAGAGGCGAAATTTTGACAAGAGTGAAAGATTTCTACTCCAAATTATATGAAAGGGATGATATATGCACTCCAGACATCATGAAAGATACCAGTACCAGAGTTCCTCCAGTCCTTCCAGCAGAAGTTGCACATGCAATCAAGAACATGAAGCGAGGAAAAGCTCCAGGAGAAGATGGAATTACTGTAGACATCATACAAGAAGCAAGTGGAGAAATCGAAACAGTACTCGCCCAAATTTTCACTCGATGCCTTAATGAAGGAAAGATTCCTGAGGATTGGAACACCGCTACAATGATCCTGCTACATAAGAAAGGTGACATTGAGGATCTCGGAAACTACAGACCTATCAGCCTCCTATCAGTAGTTTATAAAATCTTCACTAAAGTTCTTTCACACCGCTTGAAGGTAGCACTAGACATGGCTCAACCGAGAGAACAAGCTGGATTCAGGAGTGGCTACAGCACAATAGATCATATCCACGTGCTGAGAGAACTAATTGAAAGAGCGAGGAATATGAACTTCCATTGTGCATGGCTTTTATCGATTATGAAAAAGCCTTTGATTCGGTGAAACCATCAGCAGTTACAATGGCTCTGAAAACCTGCGGTATTGAAGATGCATACATTAATATTATTAATAACATCTATGAAAATGCAAGTGCAAAGATTAGGCTGTTTGAAAATACAACACACGTAAAAATTGGAAAGGGAGTGAGACAAGGTGACACTATATCTCCGAAGCTCTTTAATGCCACATTGGAGGGTGTTTTTCAGTCGCTGAGCTGGGAAAACAAGGGGATAAAGATTAATGGAGATTATCTAACCCACCTTCGTTTTGCTGATGACGTAGTCATTTTTGCAACTACCCCATCAGAGCTGCAGAGTGTGATCCAGGAACTTGCTGACAAGAGTAAAGAAGTGGGATTAAAAATGAACTTTCAGAAGACAAAAGTGATGTTCAATGCTTTTACAAGAAATGAAGATTTATCGATTGATGGAGAAAAGCTGGAGATAACAGACACGTACGTTTATCTTGGACAGCAGATATCAAGTGAGGGTCACATTGATGAAGAAATTAATCGCGTACAAAACTTGCCTGGAGAGCTTTTTGGAAGAAACAGCATAATTTTCAAGAGCAATATGCCATTATGTCTTAAAAGAAAAGTGTTTGATCAATGCATCCTTCCAGTGCTTACGTATGGTGCAGAGACTTGGACCTTAACTAAAAGAGACATACAAAGGCTGCAGACAACTCAAAGAAGCATGGAGAGGTGCATGCTTGGTGTAACCAGGAGAGATAAGAAGAGGAACTCGTGGATCCGAAAAATGACAAGAGTGGAAGACATCATGATCAGAGTTAAATCCCTGAAATGGCAATGGGCTGGACATACTGCCAGAAGGACAGATCATCGATGGACAGCCGAAATTTTAGATTGGATTCCAAGGGACAGGAAAAGACCCAGAAGAAGACCACATAGGAGATGGGTGGATGAAATTCGAAAGTATGCAGGGGTGACATGGAGGAGACTGGCACAAGACAGACCGTTGTGGAGGAAACTTGGGGAGACCTTCGTCCAGCAGTGGATTGATAATGGTTGACAATGATGATGATGATGATATATATATATATATATATATATATATATATATATATATATATATATATATATCTGGCACTCCTTTCTGACGAGGTACACCCGTTCATGTCCTGCATCCGTGCTGATGGGTTGGGCCTGTTCCAACAGGACAATGCACCTCCACACAAGTGTTGGGATGCCACATTATGGTTAGAGGAGCATTCATCTGAGTTTGGGGTGTTGCCATTCCTACCCAAGTCCCCAGATCTGAACGTAATAGAACACATTTGGGATGCCATGCAACACGCTATCGAACACAGGAATCCGAGACCTCGGAATACACCCGAATTGTGGAACGCTCTGCAGGAAGTATGGTGTGCATTACAGCAAATTTCCAGAAGCTAGTGGAGTCCATGCTTTGTTGTATTTCTGAAGTCCTGCGCTCCCGTGGGGGGCCTACAGAGCATTAGACTGGTGTACCAGTTTTTCTGGCACTTCAGTGTATGTATACATTTTGGTGGTAAAATTTGTCGTTAACTCTACTTATGGTTATATATATATTCCCTGTTGACAGGCAGAGTGCCATTGGTGTACCAGTTTTTTTGGCACTTAATATATATATACACTGAAGTGCCAGAAAAAGTGGTACGCCAGTCTAATAATTGGTAGGTCCCCCACGAGGGGGCAGGAATGCAGAAATACGGCGGAGCATGGACTCCACTAGCTTCAGGAAATATGCTGTAGGCAATGCACACCATATTTTCCTGTAGAGCGTTCTACAATTCGGTGTATTCCGAGGTCTGGGGAATTGGGTGGGAATGGCAACACCCCAAACTCAGATGAATGCTCCTCTAACCATAATGTGGCATCCCAACACTTGTGTGGAGGTGCACTGTACTGTTGGAACAGTCCCAACCCATCAGCATGAATGCAGGACATGAACGGGTATACCTCGTCAGAAAGGATGCGCACATAGCGTTGGCCGGTCACAGACGTTTGTAGACATACCAGGAGTCCCAGTGAAGTCCAGCTAAACAAATCCCATACCATTACAGACCCCCCCACCAGCCGGTACAGTTCCCTGTTGACAGGCGGAATCCATGGCTTCATGGGGTTTGCGCCACACACGAATCCTTCCATCTGCCAGACACAGTTGGAAATGCGAGTCGTCAGACCAGGCTACTTGTTTCCAGTCATCAAGTGTCCAGTGGCAGTGTTGCCGTGCCCAAGCGAGGCGCATAGCTCTGTGTCGTGCACTCATCAAGGGGACTCGAGTTGGGCATCAGCTCCCAACGCCCATATCGTGCAGGGTATGTTGCACAGTCTGGACGCTGATGCTTGTTGAGGCTCCAGCATGGAATTACAATGATACCTGCGAGAGTGTTGCACGCCTATCGCATGAAACGATTCTTGACAGCGGACGATGGTCACATTTACCCAATGTCTTTTTATGGCCACACTGGTATGGTAGGTTGGAGGTTTTGGCGGAATTCTTATAGTCATGATACACCCTTGCAATGGTCGTCCGTGAAAATCCGAACTTCGTTTCTGCCTCCGAAATACTATGGCCCATCTCACGAGCGCCAACTATGACACCGCATTGAAAATAGCTTAAATCATTATTACTTGTCATTCTCATGCCAAAAACAGCTCTGACAGCTGGCAAGGATGTCTATCGCTTTATATACGCACCGGCAAACACAACCGAGTACGCGCATAGGTGACGTTTCTAGGTATTTTGCAAAAGCTAATTTGTACCAGTTTTTCTAGCACTTCAGTGTATATATATATATATATATATATATATATGTGTGTGTGTGCGCAAGTACACTGATATGAAAATTAAGGTATTACTTTAAAAAAAAGCAATTTTACTCTTGTCTAACAATTTTACTCTTGTCTAATAATATTTACTCTTGTCTAATAATATATATATATATATATATATATATATGTGTGTGTGTGTGTGTGTGTGTGTGTGTGTGTGTGTGTGTGTGTGTGTGTGTGTGTGTGTGTGTGTGTGTGTGTGTGTGTGTGTGTGTGCGCGCGCGCGCGCAAAGTACACTGATATGAAAATTAAGGTATTACTTTTAAAAAAGCAATTTTACTCTTGTCTAATAATACTGCAAAGCAAAAAGAGATAAAATGGATTAAAGGTCTAGCTATAGATTTTGGCTACAGGGAGAGATTGACTGACGGCCTTTATAAACAGATTGTGAATAATCAAGATAGACCTAAACAAAGTCTGACTGATATATACAGATTCTGTGGAAAACTAACATACTGTCCACCTATATCTGCTCCTTTAAAAAAGAATGCCACAAGGCAAAATTACTTATTGCAGACACTGTGCTTGACAATAGCAGACTTTTGCAATCTGACAATGAACAAAGATCCATATTACGTAAAGCAGGTGTATATCGGATACCAATTATTAATGTAGACGAGAATCCGGATAATAAAACAGTTTACATCAGAAGCACGAAAAGAAGTGTAGATATCAGATTACAAGAACGTTTCAATAACTGGAATAAGGGAGAAATTCGAACACCACTTATACAATATTGTTATAAAAACGAGGCCACTCCCGACTGGGAGAATATTAGTTTGATTACTTCTCACAGCACACACAAAAAGATCCTGACAGCAGAGGCTGTTGTGATAAAACTAAAATGTGCAATTGTAATTCAAATGTCCCAGTCAAACTAACACCAGCAGCATTGTTGAATATGATTAAACAAGAAAAACAACGGATATTACAAACAAGGAGATCAAATAGACAGCATAATAGAAGATTGAAAAACAGGATGACACTAGATGACGCCAACGATGTTTTACATAATGGGCATGATGATGGTGAGAACGATAGAGATGGCAGCAGCATCGACTCGGCAAGCAGTTTGCATGAACGGAGCAGTGACACACGACATACCCTTGAGAATGGCCACGAATAATGTGTGCTGAAATGAGTCGGAACTTCAATGTTTGGATTTCCCAGTGTTGTTGGGCATTTGACTTTAGTGTATTCGTTTTCCTTTGAAGTTGGATAAACCCTCCTATTTTTGCTACTGAACAGTTTACAACAGTGTTCCGCAACCGGTGTGCCCCCACATAGTGAAAGGTGTGACGCGAGCTTTTACCTATTATCCTATTGCAAGAAATTGTCGAGTTTTATTTCTTAATTTTATCCCAGTTACTGTGTTTCGCATACTTGCATTCATTATCTGCCGCTGCACTGATTAAATAAGATGATGCTTGTTTATTCTTTATTACATGCCGCGAATGTTTATGTATTCTAAGAAATTAAATGCAAATTATTTACTGTTTTTGTTATATCGTAGTTTTGCTTATTGATATATTTGTATTATTTCTCGCCTCTACCGCTGCGCTATGCGACTTCTTTGTTACACTTGTCGCATGTTCTGTGTACCCTTTTCCCTAAAAGTGCAGGGATTAGCAAAACTTTTCCTGTCTTTTATTATTTTATTACATTATTTTGGTATTTGTCCCTGTTTATTAGTGCTTCTTCAACTTCATTACTTTTTTCCTGTTGCAATGCACCCACCCATTGTTAGACTTTATTTAAATAGGTCGGTATATGTGTCCCTTCTTCCCTTTGAAGAGTATTAAGTCCCACATCTTACAATTATTTCAGTTCTATCACAGCTGTGCCTGAAGTAGTACGAAAATTGTTATTGCTAGTCAGTCTTGCTATTTTCTAATACTATTAAGCTATTCTATTTTATTTTTTCAAGATGGGCAAGTTCCTTGTACGGAGTGTTCCGTCCACCAGTGCAAGTAGTGAAAGCATTGAGCCTGAAAAAAAGAAACAAAAATTAGTGCACCGGCAGTATAGTGATAATTATTTACCTTACGGTTTTTCTTGGTGTGGTGATAAAACATGCCCAATCCCTGAGTGTATCATTTGTGGTTGAAAACTCAGTAATGCTGCTATGGTTCCCAGTAAACTGAAACGACATTTTTCAGCAAAACGTTCTTTTCTGTCAAGCAAAATATCAATTATTTTCAGCGATTGTTGGAACAAAACAAAAAACAGGCAACATGCATGACTGCGACAGTAAGTGTTTCAGAAAAAGTACAGGAAGCTGGCTATAAAGTAGCCAAACTTATTGTAAAGGCCAAAAAAACCACACACAATAGCTGAAACGTTGTTAATGCCTGCTTATAAAGAGATGATGAAAATAGTCCTAGGTTCAGAAGCTGCTAGCGAAATTTCAAAAATTCCTCTCTCTGCTGATACAATCAATCGCCGAGTTAGTGACATGTCCAGTGACATTGAAGACATTATGAAGGAGAAAGTCAACAGCAGTCAGAAGTTCTCACTTCAGATCAACGAGTACACCGATATCAGCAGTCACGCACAACTTCTTGTTTACATTCGATACATTGATGAAGATGAAATGGCAACTAATTTTTTTTTTTTTTTAACAAAGAACTTCCCAAGCGAGCTACCGGTGAAGAAATATTTTGTGTGACTACTGAACATGTGCTCCATGATGAATTAAAATGGAAAAATTGCATTAGTGTTTGTACAGACGGAGCCGCTTCTATGACAAGCTGAGTGAAAGGATTTGTAGCTAAAGTACACAAAGTTAATCCTAACGTACGATACGATCATTGTCTCATTCACTGTGAAGCCATTGTTGCTAAGTCTTTGCCATCTTTTCTGAAAGTTGTGCTGGACGAAGTAGTACAAGTCCTGAACCGCATCAAATCGCAACCCCTTAATTCGCGGCTTTTTTTCGTTTTGTGTCAGGAAATGGGAGCAGAACACACTATACTCCTGCTACATACAGAAGTCAGAAGTATGGTGGTTATCACAAGGAAAAGTGTTAACGCGAATATTTGAACTTAAAGAGGAGGTACATGCATTTTTGACTGCTGAGGGGCATGAGTACGCGGATTTATTTGCAGATGATGAATGGGTATGAAAGTTGGTACATCGTTCCGATATTTTCGTACACCGGAATGAGCTGAACAGAAAAATGCAAGGTAGGAACAAAAATATTCTGACAAGTATGGATAAGATTTAAGGATTTGTGAATATTCTGAATTTGTGGATACAGAGAATTGAAAATCTATCATTTGAGATGTTCCCGACAGTATGGCCACTTTCTCGTGATAATAAAGTGGTGATGGACTTAATTAAAGAAAATTTAGAAATCATGCAGCAGAAGTTCAAGAAGTATTTTGGAGAGAGTGTTCAAGATTTCAACTGGGTTTTTGATCCATTCGTTGCAAATTTAAAAGCTCTTCCAATTAATATACAAGAAGAACTCCCAGATTTAAAAGCAGACAGAACATTGAAATTAAAACTTCTCGAAGTGCCTTTGGACACATTTTGGTTGACAATAAGGAATGAATTCCCGGCTATTCCCGAGATGGCAATTAAGGTGTTATTGTCATTTTCAACTACATATTTGTGTGAACTGGTCTTCTCGAAGTTGACTGAAATTAAAACATCAAAGAGTGAGAGACTCAAATCCGTCAATGAAGAAATGAGACTTGCATTGTCAACGATTCCGCCATGGATCAGCCGCCTGTGTCCAGCTAAGCAGGGGCAAGTATCACATTGAAGGTATGAGTAGAATTATTTACTTTAATAGTAATAGAAAAGTGTATTTTCTTGTATTTTCTACAGCGAATTAAAGTTAATAAATTATTAATAAGCGCACGAGTCGATTTCTGTTTAATAATAATATTATAGGATAATAATATGATATGATAGTATAATAATAATAACAGGCTGATTACATTACGTATTTATATTAATAGTGTCATATCATACGTTTTTGAGGGGATTAACATTTTGATGTGCCGTGTTGAGTCATGGATAATTTATGGTGTGCCGCGAGTAGAAAAAGGTTGCGGAACACTGGTTTACAACATCTTGTGCTTGCTAAAGGTATCATTTACATATAATCTTGGTTTAAAGTGTGATAGCAACTCGTGGTAAGACCTGGATTAAGCCTAATCACCAATCTGCCATTAGAGGCCTTTCATGATACAGTGCTGGACAGACGAATTTTAATGAATTTAATTTTATTGGATTGGTTATTCAAGTCTCTGTCGGAAGGTAGGACTTTCGCTTTTAGTTGTTACGGATTTTAGCTATCATAAGTATTTCAATAACGTCGTCAGTTGTGATTCATGGCAAAGTCCCCCCACCCCCACCCCTTTGGCTACATACTGCCCGAATGATACTTCAGTTCATGAGCTCTCATAACTACTCAGGTTGTTCCTGATGAACATGTGTCAGTTGAAAGTGAATGCTAATGGTGAAATTTTGCCAAATGTTACTACTAGCCAAGAAAGAACTATTGACTGACGAAAGGTAACTAGCTATTTTATCCTCACTTTTAAGAGTTAATTAGTATTTGGTTCATACTTTATTGTTTTGTATTACTTGCTCTCAGTTGGATGCCCAATGAATAATTATATTGCTGTGGGGTCCGGACATCGTGATTTTTAACGGTCTTGTTTAAAAAAACGTGAAGAACAGAAGAATTGCGAGATTTTATGATTTCTCGTCACAATTCGTTATTATACGCCACATAATGACGTTCAGGTAGTTAGATCATAACCATTTGGACCAAAATTAGTAAGCACAATTATGTTATGCAATCAATAAGAAATATATAAACAAATATACTTTTTGTTGACTGCATGGTTCAATCTCTCTCTAATTAGCATATGCTAAAGGTATAGTGGTAACCATGGTTACTGATACCCTTGGCCACAGGTCATGTGCTAAAACGGGTATTAGTACCCTTTCCCTTGAGGCACAAAAAATCTGGTTTTTAGTATATTTGGATACTTCAAGGTTTTTTTCGAAGAGTTATTTTTGTCTTTCCTGTTGTCATCTTCCTCCAGGTACAGAGGAAGACAGATGTAATACGTTCAGTTATACTGCAACGTGGGTCTGATTGTGTCCCCAAATAAAATATGTACACAGACAAATACATAGTCATATTTGTATACTGTGGGTACCTCTACAATGTGGTTATCAATCACCTTGTCCCTGTGCACCAGTGTTATAACAGGCTTCCACTGTATTTCAGATACAAACTTCACATATGATGCAGCTGCAGCATAAATCTTTTTTCGGTTTGTTTGTTTGTTTTTGCATATTTACTTATTGAAGTATTGCATGATAAAGCAACAACTTACAGGTATTACATGATAAAAGCAACAAACAGGTTCATATTTTCTAAACATTTATAGATTAACAACAGATTAAGATAGATTCAAACCAAAGTGCAACAAATGTCATTTAACATCATGACATATATTGCTCTACATTTCATGCATAGTTTGTGAATAAAAAAAAAAAGAAAGAAAGAAATCTATTATTCATACCCTTTATTGATTCATCTAAAAATTCCTGCATCACCTCTGCAGTGCTGCCATCAGTAGAGTGAACAAACATGAACTCATTTTCAACTTCAACAAATGAATCACGTAACAGCCTCCGCCTTTCTTTCAAAGGAAGCTTCACAAGAGATTTCTCATTCAGGAAAATGAGATCAAAAGCTACTACACAAACCTGGACCTTTATATCTGCCTCCACTACATCCTTTATTTAAAAGAAAAATAAATTTGAAATTTTATATTTATGGAAAATACACACATGTATTTAGGTAGAAATGAACTACAATACACACACAGTACTGACAAGGCATTTTCTTCAAACAGTACACCCAATTAACATCACAAAACCTACCCATCATGGTATAAAAAAAATAAAAAAAAAAAATAACACTAGATGACCTGTTTGGCACACTGCTTACAATTATGCAGCAGCCTCTTGCAAATACGTTATCCCATAATTAGTGATGCCTTTTTTTTTTCCAACCCCATATAAAATGTGTGCCACTTCTGTAGCCATATTTTCATAAAGGGTTTAAAAAAAAAAAAGAGGCATCATTCATAGTAGTCAGATGCAGGTTTAAGTTCCAGACAGGATGCAAATTTGTATTTTTTTTTTTTCTGCAACTAGGGTCAATAACCCTAATTGCATGCACCATTGGTTATGAAACCCCAAAGAGTTTGCATCACTCACTGAAGGGTAAGTGTTGTTGCCGCATGATGTTAACTTCCACAGAATCTGAGGGTCTGAGACAGGCGTTATAATAATAATAGTAATAATAATTAGGAATAGAGCAAAATAGAATGTTAGATCACAATACACTTAAAAAGGAATTTACAATAAAATACACCAGTCACCTTAAAAAACAATTCCAGCTACTAAATTATACTCCAAAAATAAATTCTGTTTTTCATTGGTTTATGCCAGGCTTTCTATACCACCGAAATGTTGATGGAATCAAAACTGTGTCACCTGCACACACACAAGCCAGAGCGGGGAAATCTACAAAGTAATATTTGTACCACTCTACCAAGATACTGAAGGCTCCTTTTAATTTTGACCATGGCACAGAGAATGGAAACTAACAGATGTTGTGCAGATGTATTCATCATACAGAGAGCACCTCATTCCAGAACAGCTGGAAAGATATGGGAAAAGTAACTAAATGGTGGGAAATGACCATTTGATTCTGCACCATGAGTAGACAAACACAAATGCAGAAATACATTTACTTGAGTTCAGGAACAAATCCAGTATTTTGTCTTGCAAATTGGAAAGACCAAACACTGGAGACAAATGAAGCAGACATGCCAATCTTCAAAATCTGAAAATCGGGAGGTTTTTACAGCTCATAATATCACGCGAGTGCTATTTTTTATCGACATTTTCCAGACACAGAAACAATCTTCCAGTAGTAGTCTTTATTGGTCCACTAAAAGTTCAGGGGGGCAGGACAGAGCGAAAATCAACACCCCGTTTCCTTACCGAAATTCATTTTCAGGTACGTTGATTCCGCAAGATAATGAAAACGTAAAATGGCCCGCATTGTTTTTTTTTTTTTTTTTTTTTTTTTTTTTGTGAGTAAAATAGCAGCCAACTGTTTTTCGTTTCTTCTTTAGGTCGTGCGCGAAGGCGAAAATGACAAAATGCATCGTACTAACATCGTTTTTCGTTACAAAGTGAGGCCAACCGCAATGACTCCCTTTTGTCGTTAGTGAATTTGCCGCAACTCAACTGTTTATCATCACTTAGAATGCGCGCAGCTCTGTTGAGGTGAGGTGTTGAAAGACTGAACTGCAACGAGAAGGCAGGGCAGCTCCCATTTGTCAATCAATTACTGGCCCTCCCCAGCATTCTGGTGCCAGAGCGATTTCACAGGCGGTTCGAAATAACGGTGGTTAAAGGAATTTCGACCATCCTAACGGCTGATTCTCGGTGAAAATCAGGAGAATTTGACATTCATCTAGAGGGTGGAGGAAAGGGCTAAAAATCCAGAGTCTCCCGCCTAAATCTGGAGAATTGGAATGTCTGATGAAGTACCACTTAAAAATGTAATCTACCAGATTCAATAGACAGAGTGGTATTTCACTGATGGTTTAAAGTAGATCAGATGCAACACAGAAAATTATATTTACTTTCACCTCCTATGAATGTGTACATAACTTAATTTGTAAGCATTTTGAAAGTTCATACTGTTTAAAAAAAATGTATTTCATCGAAATGTAACTTTCCTGAAAGCACACAGACAACTTGAGCTATAATGTGCAGCATAGAACTTGGTTGGTGGAGAGATTTTTTGGGGGCTGGGAGAGTTTTCAGAATTTCCCTGACTCTTCTACCTGCTCATTAATCATTAAAGATTCTTATACTTCAGGCATGAGAATGGACAATTTGTGAAAAATAGGAAACCAAACTGCACAAAAATACAAAATAAAGCACCTCTCTCACATGAAACCAAAAAACAATATGCCACTACATTTCTGAGAATTTATGGTCACCTTTTTCATTTGTAATAATAAATATCAAATAAGAGTTGTATATTACTAAGAGCAGGTATTCTGCTACAAAAGTTAAAAAAAATCCCTTGTTGCTTTCCCATTTACTGGTAAACTTACTTGTAAGTGTTCTAATCACTGACAATGGATTAAGTTTAACCAATATTACTCAAGCTACTTAATGTATCAACATTATATTTGTAGTGTGACAAAAAAGCTCATCTAAATCTTCTTTAAAGTTTGTTTTCAATTGCCAGATGTATTTGTAGCATTCATTGGGAATGATACAATGTATTAGAGTTGCACTTCCAAAAAAGCAACATAAATGAGATATTCTCCCAGAAGCACCTAAATATGCATATGAAGGAAGTTGTGGCTTTCCTTTCTTTACTTATGTATCTAAAACATACAACTACAAAAGTATGAAATGCACTTTTACCATAAAATACAACATCCCAGACACATTTTGAGTTTTCAGTTATTTTTAATTGTTCACTAGTTCAAGAATTTTTATTCAAGGAAATAATCTCTCTTTGCCATTTTCTGGTTTAGATAAGTTTTTCTTCTTTCAACCCCATTTCCTCCCCCAAAGATATGGATGAAATTTCAGTGTATAGCACTATAATGAGTGTGCAATAAATACAGGATTTTTGTCCTGTTATCACACTGTACAGGAAAACAGAATGAAATTGCAATATCATCCCGGATATTTATCATGCTGGATAATAACAGAATTCTGGATTAATGAGGTTTCTATTTCTTATGATCACAGCTACTAAACAACATAGCCATATAAACATATATATACTTTACTTCCTGTCCCTTGGAATCCAATCTAAAATTTCGGCTGTCCATCGATGATCTGACCCAGAAGAAGACCACATGGGAGATGGGTGGATGAAATTCGAAAGTATGCAGGGGTGACATGGAGGAGACTGGCACAAGACAGACCGTTGTGGAGGAAACTTGGGGAGACCTTCGTCCAGCAGTGGATTGATAATGGTTGACAATGATGATGATGATGATGATGATACTTTACTTCTAGATAAAGATGCTTTACTTAGAACATGCTAACCAAAATTTAGACAAAGTGCATGAAAATCACTATACGCTAATAATCTGATGCACTCGGCATATCTACATTTAATTTATCTATTGATGTCTTAAAAATATCCAATGAGTTTATATCCTTGTTTTCAGGAGTGGGTGGAGAGTTCTGTAACAAATTATTTCACCAGTTCTTTTAAATCACTCATTTTACTGGTTATGAAGTTAAATTCCTTGATTTCAAATTTAAAAAGAAAAAGGAAACACATACACATTTATTACTTTATCACTATCATTCAACACTAATACTTGTTCAACTAAAACTCTCATAGAAAGTGCAAAAGCACAGTTAAATGAAAACAATAAGAAATCACAAATTTGTGACTATCCTTTATTAGGTATGAACACTGAGCTATAAATAACCCAATAAAGCATTAACCATAAAGTATTTCTTTATAATTAAGAAATATGTAATGTGTTACATTTTTAGTGCTATCTCAGATTTATACTGTTCACTTGAAATTTAATCCTTTCTCAAAGCATTGACATAACAAACCAATCATACTAAAGCATGCTTCTTTGTCATCAACATGAAAATAACTTAGCAAATTTTTATACATATTAGCATCTGTGCTTCAAGAAAGATAAACTGCATTGCCTACATGAACAGAGAGAGGAAGTTCCAATGCACACACACAAAAATATATAAAATAATTTCTCTGTTGGATAGCAAATTCCATTTCTACATCACATATCTTGAACAACGATAATAATAAAAAAAAAAAAATAGGTAACAAACTTTAGTAATTAATAAAAACACAATTTAAATTATTCATCAATGGTATGGTTCTACACAGATGTGAAGTAATTTCCTGGAAAACAGCTAATCTTTACTTATTCAGAGAAAAACTTGATTAAAAATAATAATAAAAGTCGCTGTTCAAGACATCCTCCCATGTGAGACACTAAATAACTCATTCACATATGGACAGAGTCCCTGCTAACCACTATGGTTTTCAAATCTAATCATTTAGTAGATGCATGGTTGAGACTGCTAATACTTGTATAATACATCACATGTGAGAGTTAAAAATCTCCTAAGGTAAAACATGTATGTTCTATTTGTACTTTCTTTCTCCAGGAAGAAAAATACTGTCCTTAATGGAATGTAGCAGCATGATCACAAATAAAAGCAAGCAATGAATGTTCCCATTTTGTGCTGACAACCTGTCTGGCTGAAAACTCATGTAATATAAAGGTCACATTCTAGCACACATTGCACACACATGTTTTATGCTTAAAGTACATTATGTAAAACCCTCTAAGATTTCCTGACTATCACATCTGGAACAGCATTCTGATAAAACTGAAAAAAAAAATCCAAATTACTATATATCTCTCTATTCTGAAAAAAAAAAAAAAAAAAAGAGTAGCTGCTGTCGCCGCCGTTTTAGAAATTTCAAGATACTTGCACTTTCCTAGCTCACAGCGCAAAAAGTATTAAACACAAAAATATGAAATTTACATCGCTTGTAGAGAATTGTTTGAAGAACACGCTGAAAAAAACCATTTTTCGATTCTGGCGATACTTCAAGAGCTATTGTATTTCAAAGTTAAGGTAAGCAAAAAGTGCAATCATTTCGTGTTCCGGACACACTAACAGCAACAGAACCACAAAACTTCATAGGCATGTAGGGCCATGGCCAAATTTTTGCACCTCGTCGCCCTTTTTTTTTATTTTGATTTAGTTTACAAGAAATAAAAATTTTTAATTTCACAAAATTCTTTATTTCACGATAGGATCCTTTTTAAAAAATGGATATATGGCACACTATAAATCATAACGCATTGCAATTTTTACAGCATAAACTCACAACTATCATCCCATCCCATTTTTAAAAAAATTCTTAAGAAAAAATCATTTTCTGATTTTTATGCATTTTTTTTAAGATGCAAAGGAAAGGAACAAACGTCTTCCTTTGCCTTCAACATTAACTACACACGGAAGTTCTGGTCCCGTGACCTGCTGCCACAATGACGTAGCGACGCCTTTAAAGTTTGACATTTTCTGCCAGCATAAAATAAAAATGGTGGCTATGGAATATTTCTCTGCTTGAAATTTTTGCTAATTGTTCGACCACTTCTACATGACCTGGAGATTTGAAAATTGTCATGTTGATAGGTCTTAAGGTCCAAATGCATAGAAGACTGAAAAAAAAAAAAAAAATTGGCGGCTTTGGAACATTGTCTGCTGGAATTTTTCACGAATTGTTCAACCACTTCTCAATAACCTTGAGATCTGAAAATTGGCATGCTGATAAGTCTTTAAGATCCAGATACCTAAAAAAGTCTAAAAACCAAACAGTTCAAAAGGGAGGCTTATCTTTACTGTTCAAAATGCTGATAGGTTTAAAGATAGTTATGCCAGAAACGTTGAAACGCTGTAAAAATTTCATAAGTTTTGATTTAAAATTAAGGGGCACCAAAGCCTGATCCATTTTACATAATAAAATGGATCAGGCTTTGGTGATCCATTTATTGACACTTTTCTTTCCCTTAATTACTTTTCCTTCCTTTAATTTTTGGTTCAAAAAATTATAGATTCACCGTTCGGAGAACGGGCATAACTGCTAGTTATAGAAAAATAAATAAATAAAAGACAAGTTTTGAAAACAAAGACCAACAAAACAAATAACTCTCACCAACCAGAAACTTTTATGCTATATGTATGACTGATGTCTCAACCACAGATGTTGGCCACCTTCACAGAAACTTCCTCACAGTGCACCTGAATTACCATAATTTCGGGTAAATAAGCCGCACTGGCGTATACGCCGCAGCGATAAAAAAAAGGGTGGAATGAAAAAAAAATCACCAGAAACGCCACACCTCCATATACGCCGCACCTTCACAGTAAGGTGGAGTAGTACCACGGCGAAGTCTTGAGAACATTACGTAGATAAAAATATAGTACCTGATCTTTCAAATAATAAATAAAAATATCAATTAAACAAGATTCAATCTTAAGGAATAACACTTACCCTACTACCTATTTTATAAAAATTTACTTGAAGAATTCATAAGGCGCTTAAACCAAATACAAAACATTTATACCTCAAGAATTTAAAAAATGCACGCACAACGTTCTGAAACTATCTAGTACACATAGTTTTTCAATCAAGTCCATCGAAATCGGAAACAAATTCACTGTCCGAATTAAAAAGTTTTAAAAGCTCATCATCTAAAAAACTTTGGTGTCGTCCGCATTCCTTTCGCTGTCTTCTGGCGTTTCACCGCAGTTTTTAGAATTAATGTTTGCTTCAGTGAAGCCCGAGATAATCGTCGAAGTTTCGATGTTTTTCCAGAATTCGGAAAAACATATTTATTTACCATTAGCTTAAAACTAGAAGTATAATTTCTGCGTTTCGTCATTTTACTTTCCATGATAATGTAGAACTACGCGTAGTGTACTCGAGAAAATGCGATTTGGCGAACTGAATGCAACGCATGCACACGTCACTGACAAAATTTGCACATGCTGTCATTGACCAGAGACAATCGATCTTGGATAGTCGGATATCCCGTTTCAAAGGGGAGAGAGAGCATCAACATCGGAGCGAAGCTGATGACGTCATGAGTTCAAAGAGAGCTAGTTGCTAGGAGCATGAAACAAGGGTGATCCTTGCTAACAAGATCGATTCCCTGCGAAGTTTCCCTCAGCCACGGATTTTTTCCGAGTTTTATCGGAGTCACCTCTCTTGCCCGTCCCACCTCAATCCTATAACCTATTATTTTCATGTCTTGTTTTAAGAGGGGGTGGGTGAAATTTATTATTTCATTCCCTCTATATTGAGATATCTTCCTGCGGAAAAAAGAATGGAACAAGTCAAAACGTTTTTTGCCACATTATTTCGCTCTGCCACAAAAAAAAAAAAAAAAAAAAAAAAAAAAAAAAAAAAAGAAAGAAAGAAAGAAAGAAAGAAAGAACAAAAAAAGAAAGCTGCATACGTCGCCATGCTGTGTAAGACATGCGGGCCGAAAATTTAATTTTTAACTCGTATACACTGCGACTTATCTACCCGAAATTACGGTAACAGTCAAGTCAAAGACTTAGTGTGTCACTTATTCCTTCAATAAAGGATGGCATGACTCACCCTCACGCACAGAATTTACACAGTCTCTGAGATCAAAGAAAAAATATATACAGATAGGTAGGACGTGATGTTCTATCAGGTCCTACCTAGAATCTGTCAATCAGCATAGTTTTTATAATCTCCACATAAAAAGTAATACACAGCAATACTTGCATATGTAACTCTGATTAATTACTTTCACAGCACATGTACAGTAAAACCTTCATTAAAGGACACCTCTGAACAAATGGCAAGTTTTGGTTGCCATAGAACACCTGCTGTAGGACCTCTGAACAATAAAACCTCTTAACAGCAGCCAATGGGCATCTAACAGACACCTTGTTCCTTAGGATTTTACCCAATTTTTCTTTGGCACCTTGGCGAGATATAAGATAAGAACATTTCTAAAAGAACTGTGCCTCAGTAGGAATAGATTGGCTTATGATGATGTGCTTAAGTGAAATGAAAAAGTTAATGTCTGTTTCAGTCTTCCTCTTTCCCTCCAGGACTGTGGGAGTGGTTTCTGGGGCCTGCCATGTTGCCCATAGGCAGTGGTATCTCTTGGTTTGGTCTTATGTGAGTTCTATTACTGGTTTCTGGAATGTGGTCAGCTAATTGTGCAGTTCCACTTCACTGTCTATCATTTTTCTTTGTTTTCTTTCCTATAACATACCCTAACCCTAATCTCCTGGCTTATTATTCCTAAGGGCTATTTAAAATCAGATGTAAGACACTGCTTTTTTTAAATCCCCTACATCATAATATACACCATACTATATTGAGTTTTATTCAGCATTTGGGGAAAGCATTGCAACTATTTTCTTTGTACATGAGCTTTGGATACCTATTCTGCTTTTGTATTATACAAACACAATGGACTAACAATATTAACTTAGGGCAAACCTCCAAAGAAGTCATTTTTTTCAGTCCGAGCAATGACCATAATTCAGAGGTTTCACTGTACTTGCAAACACTAACATGCACACAAAATGATTAAAATTCTCTAATTTAGTTAGCATTATCAACTGAAAAGGAATGTTTGGAAAGGGCCTGTAATATCCCCTTAGTTTGGCAATACATAATTTTGTACATCCACTTTTAAAACTTTTAGAATAGCCATAAATTTTGTTTACTTCAGTTTTTAGTTCAATAACGACACCCACAAAACCTCAGCTCTATTTAAAACTGAAATTTCAAATGCACATACTGTACATTAGTGAACAAGCAAGAATTAAGAAAAACAAATTTCCATTTTCAACATCGTACCTTTCGCTTCCTGGTACTCAACTGCTGGAAAGGCAGAATTTGTTTTGCATCTCTGTCCCATGCAACAGCTTCTGTGTCTATGACACAAGACTTTGTTTCAGGTTTCAATGCTTTTGATATACGTGATATGATGTCAGGGTATTTAGTTGTGTTATCTTCTTGGTTTCTGCTGTAAATCTTCACATCACCACCTTCTGTCACATGGATCTACAAAGACAAAGGGTTGTTCATAAAATGAACACTGAATGAAAGATAAAACAAAATTCACTTCTTTATCTAGAAAAGTATTTAAAAAACTACAATCATGTGCAGAAGTTAAGTTACAAAAGATTTTTTCATCATAGTAAGAAAAGCAACTAAACATATGGCAGAGACTTTTACAGGGAGCATAACAGACTGTGACGAGTATGTACAGTAACACATGACTGCAGGATGACACGTATATGGCATTTAGTGGGTGTTGCATATAGACTCAAGGAGCCTACAGTCGTGAAGAGCGGACAGGAACAAGGGTATAAAAGATCATTGCTGTTGTCAAACTGCAAATAAAAGACATGTTGTCTGGAAAATGTCACACAAACACCATTTAAGCAATGATAAGCGATGGCGGGCGATTGAAGGCCAGTCAATCTTAAACAGAGGTGGCAAGCTGGCTTCATGCGTCTTGAATGGTTGCCAATAGGCTCTGGATACAGTTCGAAAATACAGGAAGTAGTTCGTAGACGACCTGTACCAGGTCGTCCAAGGTCAACTTCCAGTCCCAGTGACCGTTCCCTTGCCTTAATTGCAAGACACAACAGAAACATGACATCTTGTTAAGCTGGCTTCAGAGATGACAGCAGCAACTGGACGATCAGTATCCCACTGGACAGTGACCAGAAGGCTTCAGGAAAGTGGCCTTTATGCCAAAACTCAGGTGTGCAGGTCGCAAACATCTTCCCACAGGACAGAACAATTACATTGAGCTCAGGAACATCTGCACTGAACACATGAATATTGGTCTAACGTTCTCTTTACAGATAAGACACATTTCTCATTGCAAATGGATTTCCAACAGGTATTCATTTAGAGAGAACATGGCATGCATTACCACCCATCAGACACCACAGAGAGGGATACATATAGAGGCGGTGGTTGTATGGTGTGAGTAGGCATAATGCATAACCGACAAACAAACATGTAACTGTTTTCCAGGAATTTCATCAATGCTTTCCGCTATTCAAGATGAGATCGTACTATCTTATGTTCACTGCTGCTGTCAGCTCAGAATTTGCCTTAATGCAGGACAATGCCCGAGTCCACATCGCTCAACTGGTGCTGGAATACCTTGAAAGTGAAGGTCTTGTGATCATGGAGTGGCCAGAAATGTCTCTGGACCTTAATCCTATAGAACACCTGTGGAACACTTTAGGGAGATGGGTGGCTGCTCTGAGACCCCTCCAAAAAACATACAGGAGCTGCAAAATGCTCTTGTACAGCAGTATGACAGATTGCTCTCAGAACTTATTGACTCTGTTCTGGACAACATGCGCGATGCTGTCATGTGTCACCACGATGGCCGATCGCAGACCATATTACAGGGTTATCATGGTAAATGTGGAAAATTTATGTATTAGGTGTACAAATAAGTTTTAAAGCATTTCGTGTGTGACGTATATCGCTCATTTACATATTCGACATTCCCCCGCATTGTTGTCATGTGACTAACTGGTCCAGAATATAAAATGTGACACAGAAGTTTGCCCAACAGTCAAACGCACTTGCCTTGCACATTGGTAGGTGAAAGACAGCAAGCAATACTGCATTTATTAGACACTGCATTCGTTACGAATTTCATCAAGAAAAAAGTGCTGCAAAAGCATGTGCATTGATCTGTTCTGTTCTGGGGAAGAATACTGTATTGAAACGCACATGTGAGTTTTGGTTTAGATGGTTTAAAGCAGGTGATTTTGATGTTAGCGATCGAGAACGTAGCGGCGCCCCACAGAAGGTTGCACATAAAGAACTGCAAGCATTGCTGGATGAAGATTCATCTCAAACGCAAAAAGAACTAGCTGGACAACTGGAAGTAAATCAAAAAACATTTCCAATCATTTACGCATAATAGGAAAGATTCAGGAGGAAGAAAAATGGGTGCCACATGACCTGAGCCAGAGGAACAAGGATGAGATTGTCATGAAGTGTTTGAATCTGTTGAATAAACAACACAGAAAGTCTTTCCTGTGGAAAATCATTACGGGTGATGAAAAGCGGATATGGTACGACTATCCCAAACGCAAAAAACACTGGGTAGACCCAGTGAAGCAGCGACTTCGACACCAAAACGCAATATTCACTCCAAGAAAGCTCCGCTGTGCATCTGGTGGGATATGAAGGGTGTGCTCTATTATGAACTATTGGAACAGGGTCAAACTGTTACTGTTGATCACTACAAGCAACAATTGCTACGCCTGAACCAGGAAATCTGTCGAAAACGTCCGTTCACAGGCAAAGGATTGCGTCCCATGAAACTACTGCATGACAACACTAGGCCGCATGTCGTGAATTCGGTCACGCATGGCCGGGAAGTTTTGGAGCACTAGTCCCTACATAGCCACTTCAGACTATCATTTCTTCCGATCGATGCAACATGGTTTGTCTGCTGTATGGTTCCAGACATGTGACGAAGTGCAAAAACGGGTTGACGACTTCATTAAATCACACAACGAAGTATTCTTCACGGCTTGAATCCTTCAGCTGCCCGACCGATGGCGGAAGGCGATGGATAATGACGGCACATATTTTGATTCGCAAAGGTATTGTTTTCTCTCAAATTACATGTTGCATTGCCTTAAAACACTTTAAAACTTATTTGTACACCTAACAGACACGCCAATCTTCAAAATCTAAAATTCAGGAGATTTTTTACAGCTCATAAAATCATGAGTGCTATTTTTTATCGACATTTTTCAGATGCAGGAGCCCTTTTGCAGAAGTAGTATTATTGGTACATAGCATTTTTAATGTTTAAAAAGTTATTCTAAATGCAGACTGTATGTTTATATGCAAAATAAAATGCATAGTGAAAATAGTTGTCAACCAGATACAATTAATAACATTAATAATTAATACAAGATATGCACTTAATTTTTGATACATTATTTAATCATAATTAATCTTTAGCCTTATTTAGTGAACATACAGTAGCCAATTTAGCTCTCTTTAACAAAGATCTGCAAAAGTTTCATTCAAAGCATTTTTATTTCATTCAGGACTTAACTGTCAGCAGTTTTTCCAGTGTTGGAATAGAGAGAGACAGAGGTATCTGTCAAAACAAATGTGGAAGTGTCAAGTTTTCTTCTTGGTTGGAGGCTTAACGACCACAGTGAGCACCTCAGTGGGCTATAAGCAGTCACCCATCCCTAATTTAGGGCCACTGGTCTCAGGGAAGGGAGAGTGCCAATGCCGTAAGACAAATACAATATCATACTTGCCAACTTTGGAAAATGTGCATCAGTAAAACTTTTGCGCGAACACCATTTACCACAAAAGAAAACATGACTGTATTAATAAATATGTAGTAAAAATCTTTGCATATGCCACAATAACTAAACTAGTGTTATCTGTGTTTAAAATAATAATTTAAAAAACCATTAAATAAAATCTTAATTTTGTTCAATGTTAGCCTTGCAAACCTATGGTGTTTCAATACTAAACTAAAATTTTCATTAGCTGATATCTTTGTTTCCCTTCCCATTTCTTTATTATCGTTTTTTTTTTTTAATGCCCTTGTATGACAATTTTATCCATCATGAATGCATGACAGCTTTCACTATTTTAGACAAAAGATGAACAGTGTAACTTTGAAAATATAAATACTTTTGAACACCATGCATCAATTTTTACAAATTTTTCAGCTTTGTCACTTTCATTTTCTGACCCAACTTGGGGGGGGGGGGGTATTTAAGAATACAGGATACAGTTCTGATCATCATTGGGGAAAAAATTACAGAAATCTTTGCTACGTCTGATTTCCGTTTCGGACATTTTCCCTCCATTTTCAAGTTGAAATACAAATATTTATGAAATAAAATGATATTTAACAACAATACTAGGCAGAAGAAACATCATGTGAAAAATAAAATTATGATTACGGGAGAAATCTTCACTGCATCTAACTTCCGTTTCCGAAAGTTTAGAAAGTTCCAGGTGGAAAACTTCCTCTACCACTACTAACTGCCCAAAAATTTCGATTCAGTTATGCATCAATCTTGTGGATAACCAAAATTATGATGGAAAAGGAGAAATTCCTCGAAGCCGTCACACTCTCATGCCGCCTTAAGATTACAGCAAAAAATTTTCGCCCTCAAATTTCCGTTTTCGGAAATTTCTCCTCCATTTTCAAACTGAAATACAAATATTTACGGAATAAAATGACATATAACAACAATACTGGACAGAGGCAACATCACAGAAAAAAGAAATTACAATTACGGAAAAAATCTTTATTTCGTTTACTTCCATCTCTGTAAGATGAAATACCGTCCCGATGCGTATTTTTACGAAATGGTAAAATTCTTCGATGAGTCGTTTTACGCTCCGAGAAAAATTCACGATGCATATTTTTACACTTCAAGAAAAATTCTCGATGCGTATTATTACGCGCTGAGAAAAATTCCAGATGTGTATTTTTACGCGTTGGGCCCATTCCATCTCAATTCAGGCAGAGCATGTCAGTTGACCCCTTAGATTTGTTGCAAAAAATTGCAGTAGCTACTCCTACTACAGATATAAGATATTCCAAATGGATTTGCTCCAAAAAAATTTATATCACTTGCTGCGCCATTTTGAAATTTGGTGAAAAACGCGTTTTTTGAAAGGAATGTCAAAAACGGCATATTTTTAAAATGTTATTGCGTTTAAACTATTTGGGCGATTCAGTTTTTTTGTTTTGTTTTGTAGCTAATGAATTGATTTTTAACTTGACATACTTTAAATATTCAAGTTATAATTATTAGTAATTAAAAAAATCCACTTTTTAGGTACAAAATTTTGGTTTTTCTGACATTTAACGATTTTTTTCTTACACAAAGAAAAGTTTTTTTAAATAAATAAAGATGGCAATGTGTAGTCCACCAATGGTAGTTTTACAGCAAATTTTATTTATTGCCTAACATATATACAGTCTATACAATTCAACTTCAAAATATGCAAAAGTACGAAAATGCACTATTTTCAAGTAGCAATAACTCAAAAACCCCATTTTTTAAAAATCTTAAAACTTGACCTTATGTTGTCCTATTAGTATATTATCAATTGGTGGGGACAGAATTGTGTGTTTTTGCTTCGTAAATTTTGAACGTTTTTTTGAAAATGACAGCTCTTCAGCATTTGCAGGTTGCAGAAAAACACTACAAAGTTTTGTTTTAAATTAGCTCTGAAAGTTAAAATATAGGCTAGTAGACTAATTATAATACTTAAAGTAAACATATTTAAAATATTAATCTAGTAAATAAAAAATATAAAATAATTTTAATTATTATATAATAAATTCTGTAATAAAGTTAGTTGTTAAATGAACTGACCTAGTCTTAATGCTTAAACAACAAATAAGCTTGTTCTACACCTGTGCAATGCTGAATCAACAGGATCATACATGCACATGCATGACCAGTGTTTGCTCACTGCACAGCTAATCAACTGTCTCACTAGCCCCTGCCCCTCCATGGCCACACCCACCTGTGCTATAACTACTGTGCAGTCTGTTCTTATGTTTGGAAGAGTAACACTTGATATGTGTTTGTGATTTCTCAGATATGTTTTTTACATTTTTGCTGAATAGGCCTATTTAATAATGTCAGATTATCATAGTTCTGAAAGAATTAAGTGTGTGGACTATATTAGAAGACACAAAAACTGTATACAAAAGTAAGAGTGTGAGGTTATGTGGTGTTGGTGATTTAGCTGATTCAATTCAAAGGATTGTAGGTAGGTCTGTTATTGTAAAAAGTAATGACAGTTTGTGTAGTAATTGTGTTGTTTTTTATAAAAAAATTTGAGGAACTTACAAATGAACCTGAACAAGAAATTTCATCTGATGAACCTTTTATTGCAAGTGAGGAGATTGTAAATGCTGTCAACAAAAGTATTAACATTCTTGATGTAAATATGTCGCCATTGAAATCCCCTTCACAAGTTAGGCCTGAGAGGAGGCAAAGTTATGTAAAAAGAAAAAAGTTGAAATTAGAGGAAGTACTAGTAACTGCATCTGTGAAGAAATTAGAAGAAGTGTATAGTGTCAATGATGACATTTCAAGTGAACCTTCTGCTGAAAAACCTGACTGTTATACTTGCAATCAGTGGTTTTTTAACATTAACACAGCTCTTCAAAATTCTAAATACAATGAAAAAGTGCAATTGTTGACACTGTTACCACATACTTTTACTAAAACGCAACTGGAGGCAAAGTTACCTTCAGTATCAAAGTACATCATAGATAAGTCACGTAGTGTTAAAAAAGAAAAAGGAATTTATGCTAAACCTGATCCCTACAGTGGACATCCATTGTCTGCAGATACTAAGGCAATTGCTTTGTCATACTACCTAGATGACAGCAAAGACTGCACAAGAGAGAGTCCAAACAAAAAAGATGTTACATGTGTTAAAGATGGTAATGGTGAGAAAGTTAAAAAGGCAAAAAGATTTATGACAAGATCAATCAAAGAGACATACAGTATATTGAAAAAGGAAAACGAAGGAATAAAAATTGGACTTTCAAAATTTTATTCACTATGTCCAAAGTGGGTGAAAATTCAACCTATACAAGCAGTTTGTACTTGCATTTACTGTAGTAATCTTACACTAATAGGCATAGCTCTCCAAAATGTAACTAATGAAAAGTATACTGAAGAGGCTCTTTTACTTAAGTGTTTGTGTAACAAAACAGACAATGAAGATTGTTGGCTCCAAATGTGTGGTGACTGTCTCAGTACAGATGCACTGACAGCTGATACTCTTGGCTTGTTGAATGAAGAAGTTACATATGCTATTTGGGAACGTAATGACCTTATAAAGAAAACTGTACCTACTGAAAGGTTCCTCGAAGATGCTAGACATTGGATTAATAAAGCAATTCCTCATAATTATATCCGAAAAATCCAGAGAGAAGGAATAGCCAAAGCTAAAATCTCTGCGAAAGGGAGTTCTGTGTGTGTTTTACATTTTGATTTTGCAGAGAACTGGTCAGTTATATTGCCTGATGAGATACAAAGCTATCACTGGCAAAATGTACAAATCTCATTGTTTACATGTGTTGCACAAATTGGTCAAGTGAAAGAAAGTTTTGCAGTAGTGTCTGATGATATAACCCATGACACAGCTCATGCTCTCTGTGCCATAGGTCTTATAAAAAATGACATTTCAAAATCGTATCCATTGGAAACTAAGACCTCGGTAGTTTACATTTTAGATGGAGCTGCCACACATTTCAAAAATCGATATCAACTTCATGAGTTGTCTAAGGGTAATCCAACTATAGAAAGAAAGTGGATATTTTCAGCTACTGGGCATGGTAAGAGTGCATGCGATGGTATAGGTGGCATATGCAAGCACTATGCTACAAAATTTAATCTACAAAAAGAATCTGTGGAAGCCATAAGAGACACAGCTTCATTTGTTTGTACAATTTCAAATCTTATACGTAATACGAAAATACTACACCTCAAAAGTGAAGTTCAAAAATTCAGGTCTTGTAAAGAAAAAGAATGGATCACTGTAAAACCTGTTGTAGGATTACAATCTCAGCATTATTGGTTGGTGCAAAATAATGAAGCTTATATGGCAAGAACAATTAAACATAATGTGCAGAAAGTAGAAATAACAAGCCAAGTAAAAAACAGGTACTCTTTGAGTGATTTCATAGTAGGTCAATTTGTTGGGTGTGTATATAATGATTATTGGTGGATGGGACAGATAAAGAGCATATCTCTAGAGCTCGAAGACATTACTGTGTCGTTTATGCATCCCCATGGCCCAGCTAAAGGGTTCCAATGGCCAGAGGAATGTGGAAAGAGAGAGGATGTATGTGCAGTGCCATTAAACAATGTAATGCTAAAGGTGAAGGAACCCACTCCCTGCGGACAATCCGCTCGACTCCACATTTTCGATACCAAGGAGCTGAACCAGATCCAACAGATCTGCAGTGTCTGAACTTTATGTAAACTTACTCTGTAATTATTTTAGTATAATGTTTATAGATCTCAGCTAACATGGAGTTGTTTACGATTATTTGTTTTAGTGTTACAGAAATCAGAAAATTGTAAAGACAAACAGTTCAATGAGTTCTCGGTTTTCCACATTTTCTATGTTTTTCTTTTTTTCTTTTTTCATTTTTTTCTAAATAATTAACTTAAGTTTACTTATAAAAGTGTTCAGTGGAGCTTAAAAATCAGGGTGGCTTAAAAACAATTGTATACGTTTTTGTATCGTTTCTATTTGCGACCCGCAAATGCTGGAGAAGTGTCATTTTCAAAAAACGTTCAAAATTTACAAGGCAAAAACACACAATTCTGCCCCCACCAATTGATAATATACTAATAGGACAACATAAGGTCAAGTTTCAAGATTTTAAAAAAATGGGGTTTTTGAGTTATTGCTACTTGAAAATAGTGCACTTTTGTACTTTTGCATATTTTGAAGTTGAATTGTATAGACTGTATATATGTTAGGCAATAAATAAAATTTGCTGTAAAACTACCATTGGTGGACTACACATTGCCATCTTTATTTATTTAAAAACTTTTCTTAGTGTAAGAAAAAAATCGTTAAATGTCAGAAAAACCAAAATTTTGTAAGTAAAAAGTGGATTTTTTTAATTACTAATAATTATAACATGCATATTTAAAGTATGTCAAGTTAAAAATCAATTCATTAGCTACAAAACAAAACAAAAATGAACTGAATCGCCCAAATAGTTTAAACGCAATAACATTTTTTAAAATATGCCGTTTTTGACATTCCTTTCAAAAAACACGTTTTTCACCAAATTTCAAAATGGCGCAGCAAGTGATATCAATTTTTTTGGAGCAAATCCCTTTGGAATATCTTATATCTGTAGTAGGAGTAGCTACTGTAATTTTTTGGAACAAATCTAAGGGGGTCAACTGACACATGTTGGTATTCTCTGCCTGAATTGAGATGGAATGGGCCGTTGGTAAAATTTCGATGCGCACTAGACATGTAATTAGATTACTCATTTTGGAGAACTCTGGTCGGCACGTCATTTGAGCACTCCCGTTACAGTGCCTATCTAAGTGGATGGTTACAAGGGATATAAATACTTCGATTGAGAAATGGAAATATTAAAAAATCCATAAAAAGAGACTTCTATCTGTAAAATTAAGCAGAAATCCGTAAAATTTGGCAAGTATGCAACATCCATGCCCCTTTGCGATTCAAACCTGGACCCATCTCGGACAATTTTTTGGAAGCCAGCGCTCAGTTTCACAACTTTATTATGCAGCAAAGACAATAACAGCTAATATGTAAAGAAAAAACAAATTGCCAAAGATATGACATAAAATAAAACATTAAAAACCGTGAAAGTGGCGTAATGCAAAAGGAAAAATCTCCCGCAAAAAGTAAGCGAAAGGAATGAGAAAAAAAAAATCACAAACTAAGTGTACACAACATGCTACAATAGAAGATAAAACAATTAAAGCTGACAATAACAGATTCGCAATTAGAGATGAACAAAGGAGCACATTAATCTTTTACAAAATGCGACGAAAAAGGGAAAAGAGACAAACATGGTGCAAAACAAGAAATAAAAGTCTCCACAGTAAAGCAAAACTGAAAAGCACTCCGCAAAACTCTGAAGAAAACATAAACAGAGCTGGCAGCTAAGAGTGGGAAGACGTGAAAAGATAAGTAGGTCACAGCTGGCTCACGAGTGTGTTTGTAACCAACATAAAACACCACTGCGCCACCGGGGTGGCTTTCTTTTTGCAGATATGAGGAGAGGAAAAGTACTATACTGATGACTGTAAATGCCATCTTACATCGACGCAGAAAGAAAAAAGATTTCGCAAGCGGTTCGAAATATTTTTTCTTTTGCGTCGATCATTTTGACCATTGTAACGGCTAATTATCAGCGAAAATCGGGAGAATTTGACATTTATCCGGAGAGTTGGCACGTCTGACCTAATATATACTCATAATAAAACAATTAACTGAAACATGAATATACATTTTATTGAAGCAAAATCTTGCACAATAATTGATGCATAAGCACACTCCATAAATATTCAATGAACTTGCCGTTAGCGGTGATGATGGCCTGGATCCTTGAACGGAATCGGTTGCATGCCTTGGCGACCTTGGGCCTTGTTCATGTGGGTCATGGCATTGCCGACAGCATGCCTGAAGGAGTCTAGTTCATTTTGGGGATGCTTGTTGGTCTCTCTTTGACTACACTCCCACATATAGTAATCCAACGGATTCAAGTCAGGGGAGCTGGGGGAAGGGGGCAAACATTTGGAGACCAGTGGTAGGGCATGTTCTCTTCAAGCCACTTCTGAGTTACTTTGGCCTTGTAGGCTGTGGCAGAGTCCTATTAGAGGATGTAAGGCCTCCCATCAGCAATGGTGTTCATCCATGGCTTTGCTACATCTCTCAGCACTTCAATGCACTTATCTGCATTGACCCTTAAACCCTTTTCAAAGAAGTGAGGAATGGCATCTCCCTCGCTGGAGACGACTCCGAGGACCATGATGGTGGCAGGAAAGTTTGTGTGTATGACACACAAAATTTGTTGTGCAAGAATCAGGGTTCTTGCACAACCACCTGTCATTCCTCCTATTCACCTTCTGGTCCTCATCAAAATTCTTCTTATCTGAGAAGAATCTCAGCATGTTGTTTTACTTGGAGCTGCTTGAATTTGTTGAGCAATTTCTTTGCCTACGTCAGATGCCTTTCCTGAGTGGCCTGGTCTATGAACTGACCCCTCTTAAAAACGTAGGAGCTGTAGCACAGCTCCTTATGGATGATGAGGTGGATGGTACCATAAGCAACACCCAACTCCATGGATAAGGCATTAATTTATTTCCTGGGGCGTTGTCTGCCATCCCTTGCACCTTGGTGGCAAACTCGGGCGTCTTGATGATGTCGGAGTGAAGGTCATGCTTCTTACGGTTAGTAGGAATATTGTCAGGGTCCTCTGCATTGTCAATCTTGCTCTTGGTCTTGTAAGCAAAAGACAAAGATAATTTGTGGAACTTGGCAATCTCCTTTGGGGTTCTCCCGGGGCTGAGAGAACAGATGCTCTTTACATTTCTTCTGTGTCAGTGATGTTCATGACAATGTTATCAATGATTTACCCGAAAAGATAATAAACTGAGCTTTCAAATGATGGTTTAATTTTGCAGGTTAAATAGTTTTTTAATATATAAATATCTAGAATCATTCCACATTTACCATGAAAACCCTGTAAGGTCAAATTATATCTTTCTGGTACGTTTATTATTTGTAATTTTTTTAATAACATGGTTCATTCAAAATGCATTCAGTGCTTTATCTTCATTTTGGAGTATTATGTGTTGTTGTCCATGTCATTGTTCTGATGCGTTTTGGTGTAACATTTCTGTTTTCTTACAATGTTGGTATTTGTGTTTGTAACTTTTGCACGTGAGGAATAACTTCAGGTATGTCTCCAGCGACAAGACAAGAAGTACCACCCAAATATTCAATGACAAGGATTCTACCACGTGCACGGGCTGGCTGACAAAAGTAAATACTCTGTGAATTATTTTTGAATAATTCACAGAGTATTTACTTACAGTGCACATGAAGCTTTTAAAAAATGCATCACAGGGCTAAGTTATATTTACTAATTATTAGTTTATTGTTTACAATCAAAAGAACTGAGCACATACATAAAAACATGCAGAAAACAAGAACACAAAAATTTCAACTAACATTTTAAAATGTTAAGACTATTTTAAACACAAAATTTATAAACCTTCTTGTTGGCCTGTGACTTATTCCTTGATTACTGTAAGCTACCTCCTCCCTCCTCACAGTTCATTCACTTCTGTTGCCCCCCCCCCCTCTCCCTTTCTAAGGGTTCCAAATCTTTAAAACTACCATAAAAGTTTCTTCACAGCCTTAATAACCAATCTTTTGCAACTGTTTCATTCAACTTCAACGCTATCATTGGATGATGCTGATCAGCACTGTCATTCAATTTCATTATAACTTTTGACAATATCAAAAACTCTTGAAATTCTGCCTCACTCTTATATTATTCAGTCTATCAATTCAGATTCATTTCAATGTCTGTTGTTTTCTTAATTATTTGAACAACTTACTTAAGAAGCAGATGCTAAAACTAAAGTCACTACTTATTTTAGAACACCGGAAAACTCTAGTATTCTTAACAATGTTTCTTAGGAATCTTCTGCTACTGGCATAATCAATTATATTTTTCCTATTTCTAGCCCTATTCTGCTAAGTAGATTTAAGCATGCTTTTGTTCCCAAAAATAGTGTTGGTAATTGGCCAAACAAACATAAGTCTATAAGTTGTTTCCTATTTTCATTTGACTAGCAGTTTTGTCTAAATTTATACACCACATCTATTCTCCAACATCATTTTCAGTTCTTCCATTCTAATTTCAAAGAGCAATAATATTCCCCTCCTCTCCCCCATTTGTCTGGTTTTAAGAAACACATTCAATTCCTCAAAAACAAAGAAATAAATCAACAAGGAATCCACTTTAGAACTTCAGCCTTTTCCTGACCCAACTTTTAAAGCCTATGCTATCCAGTTCAGAAACAGTCCACATAATGCATTTCGGTACAAGTTTCCACCTAACCAACTTCGAAGTTATTCTGTTATCACGGCTATTGTCATACTATATCATGCTCACACAAGAATAAATCATACTGAATTTACTACCAAGAGCACATTCTGATGACAAAATCTTCTTAGTCCCAAAAATGCTGACCATATTTACATTAATTTTTTTCTAATTCCTTGGATGATTCTACTTTTTTTTTTTTTTTTTTTTTTTTTTTTTTTTTGTTATTCTCTGTACATTTATTTGCTTAAGTCTGATATTTTCTTACTTACCTGATAATTTTACAGCTTCCTCTGTAAACAAATGTTATTCTTAAACTAATGCATTCATGAGATAAGACTGCATGGAAAAATAATAAAAAATATCACCATCCATTCATTCCCCAAGATAAAGATCCTATTGAAATCACCATTTCATCCACTTGGGAAATAGCAATTACAGTGGGGTTTCACCAGGTTGCTCATGGCAAATATATAATTACAGGATAAAACCTTCAAAGAAATTACCCAGAAATAATGATTTTCTAATTGGGGAAAAGCCTGCATGAGGAATAAGGCGATGAACAGAGCCAGTGAGAAGACACAGACAACAAATGTGGTTTTTCTGTACAAACTTGGGAATAAGCAGTCTGGTATATCATGCTCATCAATCTAAGAAAGCAGAAATTAGAAGTCAAGTGGGAAAATGACCTTGGTTTTCTCCACCACAAGTCACAGTTAATTTATCTACTATAAAAAAAAATTCTGAAAACTTTTACTACTCACACTGCAAAGTAGCAATTAAAAATTAAAGGAGTTTGCTAAACTTTCCATCACAATGCAAGATCTCACGTCGCCGATATAGTTTTCAGCACGTCTTTTGTAAAAAAAGATTGTGCTTATGTTACCGGTTTGTCCGTCTGTCTGTCTGTACCCACGATATCTCTGCAACTATTAGTCCGATTTTAACAATTCTTTTTGCATTGGGAAGCTTGAAATATGCGAATGATGATCCTTCATTTCGTTGTTTTTTTACGATGTATGATTTTGCCGCTAGAGGGCGTAAATGCAGATGATGTCGAATTCAAAAATACGTTTTATTCCTCATATTAGCTTCTAAACATCTGATTGAAAAATTTCTTTTATTTTTCAATTCCATTTATGTTGAAGAGTATTTTAGATATAGTTACTTTTTCATATTACACATCGATTTTCCGCTAGGAGGTGTAAAAGTAATTACATTTTTCCCGATAACTCTTCTTCTAAAACACTGATTTGAAAATTTTTTACTTCAGCAGATACACCTCCTGATGGAAAATCTTTTGCATATGATTTCAAATTTTTGGTAAAGAATACTTTGGCCACCAGAGGGCGTAAGCATTAATTTTTGCTTCTGGTGTATTTCCATAAAATCTGAGCTTCTAAAATATCGATTGAAAAAATTCTTTCTTGGACACATCGATAAACCTTTTCGGAATATTTTCTTCTTAAAATATTCCGCAGTTTCTCCACCAGGGGCCGTAGATGTATATCTTATTTTTGTCAATATCTCTACTTCTAGGAGTCAGATATGAAAAATTCCTTCTTTGTTGGATAGTGTTTTCAGTGTGACATGTTTTTCATATAATTTCAAAATTTTCAAGTAATTCATAGACTTTCCGCTAGGGGCGTAGAGGTAAATTGTGTTTCCCCTATATCTCAGCTTCTAAATCTCCAATTTGAAAAATTCTTTCTGCACCGGGTACAGCTCCTGATGGGAAATCGTTTGCACATAATTTCTAATTTTTGTAAAAAAATGGTTTGGCCACCAGGTGGCGTAAGCCTTAATTTCCGCTTCTGATGTATTTGCAGCAAAATATGAGCTTCTAAAATCTCAATTGCAAAAAAGTTGTTTGTTGACCGTTGCTACTCATGTCGACAAACCTTTTAGGAACATTTTCTTTTTGAAATAATGTATGGTTTCTATGCCAGGGGCGTAGATGTATATCTTATTTTTGTCAATATTTCTACTTCTAGGAGTCCGATTTAAAAAATTCTTTCTTTGTTGGATAGTGTTTCCGATGCGACCCCCCCCTATAAATTCAAAAATTTAAAGTAAATCACAGACTTTCCGCTAGGGGGTACAAAGGTAAATTGTGTTTTCTGCGCTATTTCTGCTTCTAAAACTCTGATTTGAAAAATTCTTCCTGTATTGCATACAAGACCTAATGGAAAATATTTTTCACATAATTTCTAATGTTTGGTAAAGAATGGTTTGGCCACCACAGGGCATAAGTGTTAATTTCTGCTTGAGATGTATTTGTAGCAAAATCTGGGTTCCTGAAAACTCGAGTAAATTTTTTTTTTCTTAGACCGATACCATTCATATGGAAAAACCTTTTGAGAATACTTTCTTCCTAAAAGAATGCATGGTTTTCCCACCAGGGGACGTAAAGTCACATCTTATTTTTGCCGATATCTCTGTTTCTAAGAGTCCGATTTGAAAAATTCTTTCTGTTGGAGAGCGTTTCCAGTGCAAAATGTTTCTCATATAAATTCATGTTTTTCTTAACGCACAAGTCTGCAACCAGAGGGCGTAAGCTCACGATTCCGTTTACAGCAATATCTGAGGGATTAAAAACCCGACTGAAAAACTCCTTTCTTCTGTCAGATACTATTGTTTTCCATACCGGTTCCATTGACTTTGAATAGCTTTGATAAATTTAATTTGCTTCAGAACGGATTCAAAAGACGTGCGTATTACACCCGAAAATTCGGTGTCATCTTTCTTGTTGAGTTTTTGGTTCAGAAGAAATATACTGAATGTGTACTCCACTCTATACACAATCCAAATTTAACTCTGTGTGATTAACATTATTACCAAACATCAAAAGGAAGATCAAAAGATCCAGAAGATAAAGACTAATCAGGGTTGCCACTCATATTGGCTGTAAAAATTCCCCGAGTTTTCCAGAAGATAATTTTGCAGGGAATTTCAGGTAAAATTTACAGATTATGTATAACTCCATGATAATATACATACTAAACGCCACATCTGTAATGCAATATATTCAATACAAGAAGAACAAGAAAGATTACACCGAATTTTCGGGTGTAATGAGCATGTCTTTTGAATCCTTTCTGACGGAAATAAAATTTATCAAAGCTATTCAAAGTCAATGGAACTGATATGGAAAACAATAGCATCTGACAGAAGTTTTTCAATCAGGTTTTTAATACCACAGAAACTGCTGTAAACAGAATTGTGAACTTACGCCCTCTGGTTGCAGACTTGTGCATTAAGAACATTTTTAATTTGTATGAGAAACATTTTGCAGCAGAAACGCTCTCCAACAAAGAAAGAATTTTTTAAATCGGACTCTTAGAAGCAGAGATATGGACAAATATAAAATATGCATCTATGCCCCCTGGCGGGAAAAATATGCATTTTAGGAAGAAATTATTCTTAAAAGGGTTTTTTTATGTAAGCGGTATCATTCCAAGAGAAAAAAAAAATTACTCCGAGCTGTATCCGGTGTAGAAATAATTTTTCAAATCGGAGTTTTAGAAGCAGAGATATCGGGGGATACGCAACTTTCCTTTACGCCCCGTCAGAAAATCTATGAATTACTTGAAAATTTTGAAATTATATGAAAAGCATGTCACACCAGAAATTCTATCCAATGAAGAAAGAATTTTTCAAATTAGACCATTAGAAGCAGAGATATTGATAAAAATAAGACATACACATACACCCCCTGGCGGTGAACCATGCAATATTTTAAGAAGCATAGCATACTCAATGCGTTCCATCATCCGTAAGCGGAACGATGATTTCCATAGCGTACTCAATGTTTTCTGTCGTCTGTAGCGGACTGACGATTTTCATAGCTTACTGGATGTTTTCCGTAGTAGACCGACGATTTCCATAGTAACTACACTGGCGGAAAGTGAAAAAAGAACACCAAGAAGGAGACGTCTGATACCAATGAAATTTATACAGCATAATAATGGAATACAATGGATAACGTGATCAAAACATTATGGCAAAATACAGCTGTATTTGCTGGTAAACTGAAAAATAACATTTCCATGTAACATGGTTAGTACGAGGTTGAACCGCCATGAACTGCGTCACACTGTGCAATTCTGGCATAGAGTCTGCCGTACAGATGTTGGATGTAAGTTTGGGGTAGTGAGTTCCAAGCATCCTCAACCTGGACGCGTAAATCGGGGATGGTCCTGGCTGGCCGTGGAGACCGGATAAGTCGTTGTCCCATAAAATCCCACACATGCTCAATGGGGTACAAATCCGGTGAGCATGCAGGCCATGGAAGTTGTCTCACACCCTGAAGTGCATGTTGTGTTGCACGTGCTGTGTGTGGGCGTGCGTTATCTTGCTGGAAAACACCACGATGGACCGACCTTACAAATGGCACAACAACAAGCTGAATGATGTTGTTGATGTGGGAGGTGCTGTTTAACGTACCCGGTACAGACACTAGTTGTGTACGGGAGTTATAGCTGATCGCTCCCCACACCAGGAGACCAGGTGTAGGCCCTGTGTGTCGCTAGCCGATGCAAGAAGGGCGGAGACACTCCCCTGTGCGTCTGCAAACACGCATACGATCATCGGAGGCTCCCAAGCAGAATCTGCTTTCATTGCTGAACACGACAGATCGCCATTGCGTTCTCCAGTGCAGACGTTGGCGACACCACTGCAGCCGTTCCTGACAGTGGGCTGGAGTCAGAGGCATACGTGCACGTAGTCTTGCATCCAATAGACGGTTGCGAATTGTTCGCACAGTCACCTCAGGTGCAACAGCAGCTCGGATTTGCGTCGCAGTGGATGTTCTGCTTGACAACGCCGCTCTTCTTATGCGTCGATCGGTCCGCTCATCAGTCCGTCTGTGACTCCCGGTTCCGTGTCTTCTCGTGTGGGAATGTTCCTCGGACCATCTACGCCACCATCGTACCACTACCAATACTTCCCGTCCAATTCGCTCTGCAATACGATGATACGACCACCCGGCCTTGCGGAGTCCGACTAGACGACCTCGCTCAAAGTCCGATAACTGCTGAAATCGTACACGTCTTCCATGTCTAGGCATTGCAGCTTCTTCAGGGTCTTCGCACATGTCCGTACGCAGATGACTGATTACGTTCACTTCGCTGTACTCCTTAAATACCACCGACGATAATTTGCATATTATGCCGTGCTGTGGCGTAAGCGCTCACCGGTTGGTCCCGAAATTGACATCACACCTACGTAAACTCGACCCCATTAACATATGTAAATTTCATGATTGTCCGCCAATTCCTTCTTGGTGTTCTTTTTTCACTTTCCGCCAGTGTACATGAAACCCTTAGCACTTGGAATCGCTGAATCTTTCTTCTCACTGGATGGTCTTACTCGGCGTCAAGCGGAACTCGGTGCGCACAGAGAATGTAGTATGCCAAAGTACCGACGATGACGATGGTTCTGGTGCACAATGGCGCAAAATCTGCCTTTTGTAGCAAGATGGCACAAGATTTTTATTTTGGCACACCCTGGCGCATCATTATCAGTTTAATTTTACCTGACTTTTCGAGGTGTTTGTAAACAAAAAATTATTTCTTCCTGAGTTTTCCCTGATTTTAAACCTTATTTTCGGATTCCCTGATTTTTCCTGGTTTCCAGATCGGCTGGCAACCCAGCTAATATATGCAATAAAGAAATGTATTATTAGTCTTGTACTTAACTGACCACCTATACAAGATGACTGAAGCAAGTGGGCACACACTAAATAAGGTACCTTCCTTGCCAGTAAAGAACAAACGAAAAAAAAATCAAGTTAAAAATGTTTCAACTTCCTAAATAAGGATAACAAAGAACACTGTCTAAATTTTATTTACCTGTGCTCTTTCTCCATCATATTTAAATTCACATGTGAAATCAGCACCATCGAACCGCCGAAGCACTTCATCAATACCCTTTGTCGGATGTGCCAGCATAGGTTTTAGAGGAATACCAGGTGTGAGATAGCAGTGATTTGGTAACTCTTCCATACCTTCTTTCAGAAGAACAGGAATTATCTTGTCATAGTTAGGACATTCACTGAAAGATTTTGTTAAATATTAATACATGCACTTTTGGCTGCAAAGAGATTTGCAGGAAAAGCAACAAGTACATGGAAAAAAACATTGAAAAGTATTTTTTTAGCTATCTTAATGTTCTCAAAATGTTGGAATTAAAATTCCCCAAAGAACAACTGAACTTAAAAACAAAGATTAAAACGATCTTAAATAAAAATGGCAATTAGCCAACTTTTACAGATATTGGGGGAAAATATTCAGTTTTGATTTTCCTTTTTTGTCATCAACAAACACAAATAAATGTTTAAAACCTTTGTTGGCAACAACATTTAAAAAATAAACTAACCCCATTTATCAAACAATCTTGACAAATATGTATGCTCTCAGCCTAAATCTAACAAGGAATGAGGAAAGTACACATGCACATGCAAAACAGTAGACAATAAATAAAATCTAGTAACTGCCCTAAATAAATTTGTTTCATTACGATTTAAGTTCAATTTTTAGCCATTTTAAATAACTGCCAAAAAGCTATGATACATACAAATTAAATAGACAAACATTCTAACAATTAAGAAACTATGTAAGAAAAAATTAATGCAAATTATTTTGTAAAAAACAAATTTCTACTTATATATGGGTCATTCCACACGAAATCGTCAGATTTTGAATTAATTTTCCACCAACACATCTCCGATTCTTACGATTTTTTTTAATGGGTAGCTATTTTGTAAAAAACAACATTTCTACTTATATATGGGCCATTCCACACGAAATCGTCAGATTTTGAATTAATTTTCCACCAACACATCTCCGATTCTTACGATTTTTTTTAATGGGTAGCTACTCGCAACTTATAAAAACCCTGAAAGTTTCAATTTTTTTATTTCCGATAGATTAGAACATATAATTTTTTTGAATTTTGGTGCATGGCGGACATTTTGGGTAAAAACGCAAATATCTCTGTTATTTAGAATAAAAAGAAATACATAAATCATCATTCTTTCTTAATTTTTACCAAGAAATCCATTGGTGCAATGCACGCATTTCTAACTGCTTTGGTTTCTGAGTTATGAGCAATGAGAGAGCCTTTCTTCAATGCTTAAAAAGGCAATGCAGTACAGCACTTAGAAAGCTGCAGTTATTATTATTTGCACAGAAAGGTTTAATCTACCAAATGAAGAAAAAAAAAAAAAAAAAACCTTGGGCTTTTGCCTGAGCGCAGAGAAAATAATTTTGAAACATGGTGCATGGCCAGTGCATTGCCACGGTGAAAGCGCAATTAGCAAAGCACGCTGTGTCATGGCCATGTTTGTGTGAAGATGTGGTACCGGAAGAACAGCATTCCTCTCGCACGCAAGAAGCGATCCCACCGAGCAGACACATGTATTGTTGAACTCACATTTTAAAGGAAAGGAATTCTTTATTTTAAAAAAGCATGATTAGTTCATGAACGATGTTTATATTTTAATGTCTCACAATGCTGTGATCAACTTCCATGTCTGATTTTGATTATATTTGATCAAATCAGACAACAGGAAGTTGAGCTTCCATGGAACACACTTTTTTTTTTTATTTTTTCTGATAACAAATTTGGTGATTATCATAAAATTTAACATCTAAAGGTTTTACAGTGTTTGTGAGATTTTCCTGCATTTTGTGTCATCGTCTGAATCATTTCTTGAAATCGATGCAAATCCAAAGTTATTTGGAGGGGGGGGGGTTATTTGGCTCTAGACGAAAGACCAATTATTTTAAGACATTTCTCCTGCTTTTTTGACACTATGATCCTGGAGAAATTTCTTTGGATAATTTTGGGGATCATCTTGTATTTTTTTATAATCAACATTTTTTTTTATTATTATTCTGGCGAGTATGTATGTAAGTATACATGGATAAAAAAGTTCTGTCATGCATTGTTTCCAGATTTATCATGCTGGTGATGAAATGAAGCCTCTCTCCTTTTTAGATGTTGTTTGTGAAGGGTTACTGAAAATGACCTGATGCTCCAGACCTTTTGTGCGCTTTGTCTAATCAACATTCCGCAAATTTTTTGCTCCTCGTAAAGATATTGTTAAGTATAAACTTTCTGCCCCAGTGGCACAGTTGTCTAAGTGATGGCTTAAAATCATTCGTCCGAGATGGGTCTGGGATCAAATCCCGGTGAGGCATGGATGTTGTGTGGTGCTGGCGCTCTCTCCCTTCTCTGGATCCAGTGGCCCTAAATTAGGGACGGGTGAGTGCTTATAGCCCACTGAGTTACTCGCGGTGGTCGTTAAACCTAAAATTTAAAAAAAAAAAAAAAAAAAAGTATAAACTTGCCATTTGCCACAGGATGAAAAAATTATGTTGACAAAGAAGTGTTTAGAGAATTTTATATGTGTACGCAAAATCTCCGATTATTTTCTGTGAAGGTAATATGATACTTTTTCTATTGTAGTGTGGAAACTAAATTTGACCTGTGAGATGTTCATGTCACTGATGTAAACCAATCAGTTTTAAACTTTCGGCTTTTGGAAGTTTGTGAATTGTAGCCTCTCAAATAAAAAAACAAAATGGCATTCCACATGGCTGTTAGTTTTTGTACTTATGGGAGGGAAATGGAGGGAGTGGGGGAGTCCTCTGAATGAATTTCTAAGAGAGCAGCAGAAACACACCATTTTTGTAATTATAGTTTTAAATGATCAGAGAGAGAGAGAGAGAGAGAGAGAGAGAGATTCCTTGTCAAGTTACAAACTGTTAATTCATAAATAGCCTTATGAAAGAGAGAGTGAAAAAAAAAAAAAAAAGAAAGACCTAAATAAGTTAAAATTGCAAAGTAATAGTAACTTGCCATAGAGATTCGTATTCATAGTTCCCATACTATATACACTGAATAAATGGCTACGTACACTTGAATTTTTTTTTTTAATAAATTAGAGATAATGTTATCAGTGTCGGGTGAAATGAATATAAACAGAATTTCCCCCCAAAATTTCTGCCAAAAGCTTCAAATGTGTGCATACTTTCTCTCATCATGTTTAGCCCCCCCACACCCCACACCCCCACCCCACACACACACACACAAACACATCCCTGCGATGATACTGATAAGGAGAAACAGAAGCACATAAAACAGAGCGGACAAATTATAATTGCTAAATAGTAACACGAGTTCCATACTTGTTTTACATATATTAGTAATCAATAATTGCAATACATTGGGTATTACATTAACGAAAACGTACTCATACGTTCGAGGTCTGTTAATGTTTCCCAATTTCTAAATTTATTGGCATGATTAATAAAAAAAAATTTTTAATAAATTCAATTGTTACCATTCCGACACTGGGATGTGATAGGAGACAAAATTTTTCGTTCAGTGTAACTGTCAAACTGTATATTTCTATTTTAGGGCAACACCACTAACGGTTAAACTGTATTTTTCTTATTTTAGGGTGCTGTGGTGCATTTTGTTTCATACGAGCTCTTGAGAGTTTCATCAGCTCCCACCTGACGCGTAATCTTTAAATAAGCAACTGAAATAAAAAATAAATAAATAAAAATCAGGCAAGATTACAACTGCGAGGCATACTTATTCATTTAAATACCAGATCTACGAGAAAACAATCGATAACATTTTTTCTAACCCAACGCTTAGCCTTGCTAACGTCATCGTCTGTGATCGTCAGGTATCTGACATTAACTAAAATGCAGTATATATCTCCTCTACCTCGCAAGAATAGGCACTGATATATATATCCCCGATTACTTTATTTCTCAAGCTGCCATTTCTTGATCATTTTCTCTTACGGCAGGTGTGGACAACTAGACAATTTATTAATTCCTGAAATAGAACTATTTCATGTCTAAAAATTCTGTCGGATATTGTGTGAGCTATAGATATCATTAATCAATATTCCAAAAACGGTATTCAACGTCAATTGCATAATTTATAAGCGTTTAGTACTGTATATTGGTAAGCTATATGTGGAGAAAAAGTTTATATTAGTTCTTCTCATCATTTAATGGCTAATACCAATATATTTTCGACATCCATTGCATAATTTATATGTGTAATTTGTATGTAACGTTTTTCACGGTATAGTTCATATTGGTAAGCTGTATGGAGAAAATGGTTTATATTAGTTTTCCTCGTCGTCGAATGGCTAAGAATGTGGTGGATAGCATCTGATGATTTGCAGTGAAATGATCCTTTAGTAATATTTTACAGTTATATTATTTGAAATGCCTTTAAACATAACATTAATTCACCACCCTTCCTCCTTTAAGCATCACATCAAATGATCGTACGATCTGACCAACGTGTGCAATGGTATCTTGATCTGCTGCCCGTCCGAAGGCCAACATCGACTCCCGCTGCAGTTTCGCTGACTGCACAACACTATTCACTGAGCTTGTTTCACAGTGGCAATATACGAGCCGTGCAACATATTTAAAAATTCTTTTCTCAGCGCGCACTTGAAAGCCCAAGGTTTGTTTTTCTTCATTTGTTAGACTAAACTTTTCTTTAAAAACGAAAAACAATTGTGACTTTCTAAGTGCTGTACTACATTGCTTTTTTACATTTTGAAAAAAGGCTCTCCTATTACATGTAACTCAAAAACTAAAGATAAAAATTTGTGCATTGCACCAATCAATTCCTTGAGGGAAAATTGCGAAGGAGTGGTGATTTTGGTACTTCTTTTGATCAAAACAATGGAGATATTTGCGTTTTTACGCGATTAAGGTCTGCCATGCACCATAATTCAAAAATTAATATCTTCTAATCTATGGGAAATAAAAAATGAAACTTTCAGAATTTTCATACATTGGGGTGATCTATTCATGAAAAAAAAAAAAAATCATAAGAATCGGAGACGGTGTGGTGGATAGCATCTGACGATTTGGCGTGGAATGACCCATATAGAATACAATACCACTAAACCTGTCAGATAACTACAGGGTGATTTCTATAAAACTAACACATTTAATTATCAATTTATGTGAACAAGAATAAAGCTAACAGCAAGTTATGCCATCTGAAATGTAGCACATCTATGGGAGTTTACATTACATAACATTTACCTTTACATCAAATGCTGAAAATGTTTGCCCCCTCATGAAGGCACATCTGGACACGTAGTTCCATGTCCCTGGCTGTTCGTTGGAGCATCGTCTTGTCAATACCGTTGATTTCTTTTGTAATGTTCTTTTTCAGTTCATCTAATGTCCAAGGGCATGTAGATTACACTCTTTCCTTAAGAAACCCCCACAGAAAGAAATCTGGTGTTGTCAAATCTGGGGATCTCGGTGGCCACAAGTTACGTACAAGCAATTATCGGGTCCTCAAAGAAAATGTGGATCAGTGCCATGGACTCATTTGATGTATGGCACGTGGGGCCATTCTGTTGAAATTAGTTTTGACATAGCTCTATGTCATCTAGTTGCTCAACAAAGTCCATGAAAATTCGTTGGTACTCTGCAGTGTTGACAGTCCCGTTGAAAGAAATGGGTCCCACTATTCTTTCAGCGGATATTGTGCACCACACTCCGACTTTTTGTGGGTACATAAGTGCTTCCGGAAGGGCGTGCGGTTATTCCGCGGCCCAAATGCATGTGTTCTGTGAATTGACATAGCCACATAAGTGGAACCACACCTTGTCCATGAACCAGGTGATTGATAATATGCCAGGATTTTGAGCAATGAAGTCCTGAAACCAGCAACAATGGTGCACTCATTTTTCCTTATCTGGCTCCAGCAACTCATGAACAGCCATCAACCTATACAGCTTTAGCCTCGCTTTCTTAGCAGCTCTCTGACACATGGAGTACGAGTACCCGGTCTCCTGCGAGAGACGCCCAAATGACTTCCTGGGTGACCGCTGCTTGCTGGTTTTACTCACAACAGATCCTGTTGTTTCCAACTTGGGTACAAGCACCAGTATGGAGTTCCTTTGGGAAGGTTTGCTAACACCAAATTCCCTCGCATATGCCCTTTGTGTAGCTGAGATCGAGTTTGTAACCCAGTATGTTTTCACAAGGAATACCCATTGCTGTAGCATGTATTGCATCTTCACAGTGACTGAGACAATCTGGCGGTGACAGCTACCACATCCTGCACAGCAGTGCCCTCTCATGAGAACAGAGGAATCCCACAGATGCCTAGAGTCTTTGGACACCTACACAGGCCATTAAGATTTATTCCTGCTGAAATAAAATGAACATGAAATGTCTGGGTTTTCTGTGAATCACCCTGTATAACATCACAAGAATACACACAGCAAGAACACTATAACAAGAATGCAAACCCGATGCAGGCTAGTCTATTTTTTATTTCATTATTTGACAAACTCAATTAACACATCTCACTGAGGGGAACCTTCCCATACTTAATTTATTAGTGCTCTCGCATGGCCTTTTCCCCATGTGAGCCATCTGGCTGTTTTGACCATGCAAATATTATGAAGTTATCTTTTTTTTAATTGGGCTTATTAGTTCTGCTATTCCCAGATTCATTTTTATTATTATTATTTTTTTATTTTTTTGCTTAACAAGTTGTTCAAAGGCAGTGAAATAGAGGCTATGACTAAAAACACCTGCCATGTACACACAGCACTTACCAATATGTGGTCTTCAGGATAAGTGTCTGAGCATCCAGTTTTTTCTTGAATGATTCTGAAGATATATTAGAAGATGAATTCAGTATTTCAGGAGGATAAGCTTGATTAGGTGGAGTCAAGGTGGCTGCTTGTGACAAAGCTGCTAACACAGACTGTTCAGCAAGTCCAATCCTTAATTTACCACTCAAGGATCTGATGATGTACCTTGCTTCACACTGACGACATGCAACAAAAAGAGCTTGAATCTTGTCCACTTTTTGGACATAGCCTGTAAAATTTAAAATTTGTTAATATTGAGAAACAAAATCTATTAAAACCAAAATTTCAAGAACATTATAAAAGAAAAGACAGAACATTAATATAGTTCATACACTAGGTATAGTGTTATCTATTGTCACAGGACACAGCTGAGACTTTTCTCTCTTGATTTATGTGAGAACCTGATTAGTGTTTTCTCAAACACAACAGATATAAAAAAAAAATCTTTGGCAGTTATATCTGGTTAAAAACATGCATAATATTTTGCTATTTCTTCATTACGACATACATTTGACACTTAAGAAAATGATCATGGAATGCAAAAAGGTACATATATTCAATCAGAACAAAGTCCTGAAATGTTGATGTGAGCAAATAAAATATGTGAGCAAGGATTTCAAGAGCATCGCTTTAATTGAAGACATTATAGTTGAGGAAAGACAGAAAAAAAATGACAAAGCAATTTAAAAATCTTTACAGAAATGTCAAAAGATTTTTCACGTGAATCCCAAAACTTAGGTCATGAACTTGTGCTAATGAAGAAAGAAATTATAAAAGAACTAAATGAGATAAAAGCAAATATCAGAGTATTGATGACATATTTGTTGAATTGATTAAGGTCATTGGTAAAATCGAAATAGAGGTATTCCAAAAATGACTATGAAGCTATGGAAAACTGGTTGATGTCCATATCACAGAGAAAGATTAATTTTCACTTCTACAGGGAAGCAAGATTTGATGTTGTATTCAAATTGTATGATTAATGCCCAAAACAAGAATATTATATGTGACAGTAATTGTGCTTTGGAAATCAATTCCTTAATTATTAATATCTTTGTGCATAATCAAAGCCTATCAACGGATACACATGAAAATAAAAATCTCTCTCACACACACACAAAAGTTAAAGAGCTTAATTATTTATAAGATCAGGAATCAGTAAAAGTTGTAAGAATTCAACTACAAAAAAGGATAGACACTAGACAGGGTAACTAAAAAAAACTTTTATAACTGACTTAGCCAAGATGTGGAAAGATTCTGGTATTATCAAGTAAAACTTGGAGGCAAATACATTCAATTATATTCCAAGCGATTTGGCCCAAATGAACAACAGAGCTTTATAGAAATTGACAAGAGGAAAGCTGTTGCATCTGAAATATGGTGCACACATTTCCATTAATTTCGCATATTAGTCTGTTAACATAAACTGACACCTACTTCCCAGTTCAACAATAAAAGCCAGTTAAGAATTGGGACCTATCTAAAAAGCTGACCCTTAAAATTCAAGAATTTGGAAAACATGCTATTTATTAAAATACCAGTAATGCAGAAGTGAATCTTCATGTGTTTAATAAAATTTCTTAATGAAATGCATGTTTTCTTTTTCCTTAGTCCCTCCTTGCTATAACAATCAGCAGAGCAAGTATTTTGCCTTTATTTTAAAGCAAAATTAAAGTTCAATGCTAGTGACTTCCTTCGTGACCTATAAAACTGTTCTAACGGCAGAGTCACAACTGATTTAAAATATATGTTTCCCCATTCTTTACAGGCTTTTTTGCTACAACATTTAACAGAGCAGCATTTCCCTATTTGTTTGTTTTTTGTTTGTATTTGTTCCTTTTTCAAGCAAAATAGAAGTTCAAAATACATACATTCTACAATAAAAACATCTTTATGGGCACAAAAGATAATGACAAGCAGGGTATGTACTTATTCCGAGCTTTAATTTTTCCTGAAATAAAAGGAATAAATCTCCACTGATATCGGATATAGCAAAAAGAGACTGAAGGAAATGGAAAGCATTTATTTCATTAAGCAAATTCATGAAAGAATATAAAGCCACTCTTCTGCACAAATATCATTAAGTTAAAATGGTCTCATGTTTTAGAAAAAAAAAAAATCAGATTTATTTTTAGTTAATACACAAGTATGTACAGTAACTAAGAATGGTTAGGACTTCATATCTGGAGAAAAACTGGAAGACCTATGTTAAAATGAAAGCTTGATAGAAAAATAAATTAAGATAATCACAGCAGTTCTGAAAGTATTGTCACCATCACAACAGTTCTAAATGCAAATGTATGACAAAAGTTTCTTCAATATTTCATCTTTTTTACCCCCTGGACACGGAAAAAAAAAAAAAAAAAAAAAAAGAAAACAAGCTTTCTGCTATTGCTGAAATGATATACATCACATGAAAGATAGGAGGTGACATATGAATTTGGTACTTTTGAAAAGCAGCAAAGAATGCTGCACTTTTTTATTTCAGATTATTATGAGCCTAGAAATACTTATTTCTCTTCTCAACTTCTAAAAGTTTGCCAAAGCTTACCTTTAGTGGTACAGTAACATAGGAACAACACCCAGTAAGTGAAGAACACTGCAGCATGCAGAAAGCATCAATGACTGTACCAGAGTTATGGCAGTAGCATAATCAAAACTCAAAAATAAATAAACACATAAAGAAACAAATCATATTTGCTAATGAAGAGAAATAAAAGTGCACCAATTTTGTCCGCATTAATAAATTTGTTTAAATCCATGGAAAAGAATTTGAAAAAAATTCTAAAAGTGTAAGAAAAATAGTCACACTGGCTGGAGAAGATGAAGCTTTTAATCAGCTTAAAGATTTTGCAGTTCACTGGAAGTATTTATTTGAAAAACAAAATGTGTGAAAAATGTTTTTCAGCATAGCAATTGGTACAAAACTTTAATACAAAGATATAATTTAATTACTGTGTCAATAAAGCTGAAACAAAGTTAAAGCAACAACACTACAGTACAACAAAAGTTAGAAAAAAATACAAAAAATGATTATGTGCAAAACTTACATTCCACCTTAAGACTACCAAAGATAATTTAAGCATAAAATTAAAAAATTGTTTGTAACTTACAACTGAGCAGTCCTCATGAAGACCAAGTGATAAGCTATACACAAATAAAATACATATCGAAATGTTCAATAACATTGTGTACATTTCAATCTTATGACTGTCCCCAAGTACTTTACTGTACTGAACAGTAAATCTCTTTTCTCCCATGAAAAACAGCATAAATTTTCATTGCAATAAGTGTTTATCACAATGTGTGCCACATGATTGACATAACTCTTTCATTATTAAGAACTATATTTTTCTATGCCATACCACCCTTGAACATTTCAGGAAACAGTTGCTTTATTTTAGTCTTAATAGCATGAGGGCAACTTCCAATGCTGATGCTAAAAATCAATTCTCCCAGAAATACCTGCTAAAAATTCTGTGTAGCTGCCTGAAAAAACACTGTTGTGCTCAACCACAGCCATCACCAGTGGCACTATGGTAATTGCTTACTACAGTCTCAGCTGACCTCATGCCCTAATTCATCCCCAAAATATCAGATACTGTTAACAACTGAAGGTAGTTGAAAAAGCATGCTTTTTACATTAATGAAAATTTGAAAACACAAAACAGGCCTTTCAACATCCAAGGCTGGGTCGAACAGTTTCTGTGTTTTCAATTTCTCATTAACATAGCAAGCATGTTATTTCAACTACCATATTTTTCATGATATAATCTGTGGATTATCTGTTTGAAAAATTAGAAATTTAGGTTCTGTGGATTATACGCAGCTCTTTTATTTTAAAAAAAATAATGTTTTTGTGGCCCTTCACTTTTTAAAAAATCCTTGCCTTAATTGGCAGGGGGGGTCGTCTATTTGGAAAATTACTAGAAATGCGTTAATAACATAAAGGAACATGAAGATGGGCATAGAGTTGGAAAGATTTTTTTTTTTTACTTACGAACGTTTTGGCAGAAAATACGATACAACAAAAGTTATATTACTTGCTTTCGTGGACAAAAATAAAAGTGCGGGGGAAGCTCAATGTTAAACATGTTTGTAAGTACAACAGGTCTACTATGGAATCTAAATACAAGATTATCAGGTCTAGCTATGGTAATTCGGAAAAAAAAAAAATCTATAATTTTTGCTCTTTATTCACTTGAAAGTAACAGATGAGCATTTAAAAATTAGTTAATTTTTAATCGTTTTTCTCCCTATTTCTAGCAACTTTTCTGTACAAAATTATGGTTCATGATCAACATATCACGGGTACAGATTAAACAGTGAAATTTTTTACCTGAATTTCAAGAGCCAGGGATCATTGCCTATCTCTGCGCAGCCACGGATTATATGAAGGAATCGTTTTTCTTTTCTTGACTTTCATGGTCTGTGGATTATACAAAATAAAATATGGTACCTTCAGTTGTTTTTTTCTGCTGCTGCTGCTGTGTGTGTGTGTGTGTGTGTGTGTGTGTGTGTGTGTGTGTGTGTGCGTGCGTGTGTGTGTGTGTGTGCGTGCGTGTGTGTGCGCGCACTTGTGTTTATGACCACTTACATTCAGTCATATTACTGCATCATGCTAAAAAGAAACCATGTGTTTTGTGGCACTGCGCTGGTAGTTGCAGAGATAGGCAATGATACTACAAAAGCAGCAGTAATGAACAGCTATATAAACATACTGTATCTATACAAAATGATGAACCAAAAAAAAAAAAAAAAACATAAAACTTTTCCCACACTTCATATGCAAGAAAGTGCCAATTGTAGGCAATATTTTTTATCTACAATCTCACATTAACTGTTACATAGGAAGTATAATGAAAAATGACTCCTCACTCCATGTCACAAGAATAATATGCTGTGTACAGTGCTAAGGAAAGAATGCTTCCCTGGATTAAGAGCAGTAATTTGCCACACAATTATGAGAGGAGAATGCAAGTAGACATCTGTAAGCAACTTAAAGCCATGCTCGTAAATAGTGTACTGTACATTGCACAACACATTTTTTGGCAACTATCAACCAGTTATGACTACAATTCTCAGTGATTGAAGAGATTTATGTCCCATTAATTTATGTAACCTTACACAAAATATTCCCTTCCCCCATATATGAGTAACTAACACACTTCCTTTGAACAATTTAAATTTAGATATAAAATACATGAAGTACCAAATTATCCCTTCCCCCTCACATGAGTAACGACAGACACCCTTCATTGACTCAATACCTTACTAGTAACTGCCCTTGGAACACTTAAACACTTGCAGGGCATACAGACAAGCCACTAATATGGCATCTAATTATCCTACCTCAACAAAACTGATTAAGTCATCAATGACAGTTAGCACTTGCTGCTAATAGATTTACTGATCACTTGTACTCAACTATGCATACATGTCCATGCTTTGCTGTGCACTAGAAAAGAATGGAAAGACAAGTCTACTCAAACTGGGAGAAGTGCTTGGTGAGCTTTAAGAACACACTGCAAGATACTAAATTGTCAAATGCCTTTTGAAGTCAATGTACAGAAAGAACTGCAGCCACTCAAGTCAAAAAGAGCAGCACACAATGATATCCCAAAGAAGAGAATATTTGAAAGTAAGATTCTTCTCTATGGAGTATCACTTCAGGTTAAAACAAAAGATGTATTCATTCAAATAATTCTTTGAGCATCCGAAATTTCACAAACTTTTTGTATTCTTAATGTAATAAATTTACTTCAAATATTTATTCAGTAATTTTTTTCAATTTTAGAATAGCAAAAAAATTAAAATAATTAAAACCTCATGAAGGATGAAGACCTTGGCATTTATGTTTATTCCCAGTAAAAAAAGTCACAAAATCTGTTGCAATTTTTACCATATATACAAACAGTTTCACAAGTCACACATTATTTGTTACTGTCAACACATTTATACATATCTGAAGTAAAAGAGCACAATAACGTAAGTTATACATACAGCATTCCCACTCATTAGAGCTATGTCTTTGAATCTGGCAAACACTGATGCTACAGTGAGTTTCGGAGGAGCAAACATGTAGCGCTGGTTTCCACGGCTGCTCTGTAAGAGTTATGTTAATAAATTAAGGAAGGAAAACAATATATTTCACATCAAAAGAAATGAACAGATGTAAAATATGAACATAGAAACAAGATAGATACTACATAGTTTCTCAACAAAATAATCATAATTTTGTTCAGATATTTAAATGTTAAATCATTGCAACACAGAGCAAAGACAACATACAAATTTTCTGACTATTCAAGGCTTACCATTAATATCCCAATCAATTTTTTTCAGCAGTAAATACTTAAATATTACTTTTTAAGAATTGAAAGTGAAGTTTTGTCCCCTACCTAGTCTCCTTGCTTATAACACTATATAAGTTTCAAAGAATGGTTTCATGCAGAGCAGAAAATCGAAGAGTTGGAAAAAACATCGATCTCTCTATATATAAAAGTGAAAGTATGTTTGTTCCGCATACATTCCTAAACCGTTTGGTGGATTTGCACCAAAATTGACATACACACTCCTCATCACCCAGATTAAAATACAGGTGAGACGATTTTTAGAAATTCCATCCCTAAGGAGATTAAAAGGGGTCAAATGCGTTTTTACAGGGCCTTCTATAGACTGGGTGAAAGTCTACTGCTGGGATATTACTCTGCGTGTCAGAGCAACGGTTGTCAGGTGACACTTCACCCCTTGCAAGCTTCCGCAGTTCAGACATACGGGAAAGAGTCCAATTTTTTTAAATTCCTTTGAAAAAAAAAAAACACCAATGGAACATACAGTCAACGACAGAAGATGCGGAAACTCCATTCCAAGCGATGTATGTTAAAAAAGCCGCGAAATCAATTTCCGAGAGAATGTAAACAATGACCGAAGTCTGATTTTGGAAAATTCATTGGAAAAAAAAAAAAAACACACATTTCCCCAATGTGGTGCTGCAGAAAGTGCATTGTTGTACATGTTTGCTATTTCGAATTTTTAGGGCGAGTTAAAGTGTGCAGTTCCATCCCTAAGGGGATTAAAAAAGGTCAAATGTGTTTTTACGGGGCCCTCTATAGACTGGGTGAAAGTCGGCTGATGGGGGGTATTACTCCGAGTGTCACAGCAACGGTCGTCGGGTGATGCCTCACTCCTTGCAAGCTTCCTCAGTTCAGGCATATGGGGAAGAGTCCGAATGGTTATGCATCATTCTCAACGGTTTTCGAAGCAATTTGCTAGAAAGTGCCTTTTCTACACTCTACTCTAGAAAGCTGAATGCGGAGTGCAGGAAGTTCACTGTTGTACATGTTTGCTATTTCGAGTTTTTAGGGCTCAGAACAGCCATTATACCATTGTTGTTGTGTGTGTTTTTATGAGGCCCGCAATAGACTGGGTGAAAGTATACTGCTGGGATATTACTCCGCGTGTTAGAGCAACTGTTGTCAGGTGACGCCTCACCCCTTGCAAGCTTCTGAAGTTCAAGCATATGGGAAAGAGTCCGATTTTTGAAAATTCCTTTGAAAAAAAATTTAAAAACCCACCAGCGGAACATACAGTCAGCGGCGGAAGATACGGAAACCCCATTCCCAGAGATGTATGTTAAAAAAGCTGAGAAATCAATTTCCGAGAGAATGTAAACAATGAACAAGGTCTCCTTTTGGAAAATTCATTGAAAAAAAATACATTTCCCCAATGCAGTGCTGCAGGAAGTGCATTGTTGCACATGTTTGCTATTTCAAGTTTTTAGGGCGAATTAAAATGTACAGTTCCATCCTTAAGAGGGTTAAAAAAAGGTCAAATGTGTTTTTTAGGGAGGCCCTCTATAGACTGGGTGAAAGTCGGCTGCTGGGGGCATTACTCTGAGTGCCACAGCAATGGTCGGCGGGTGACTCCTCACTCCTCGCAAGCTTCCTCGGTTCGGGCAAACGGGGAAGAGTCCGAATGGTTACACATCTTTCTCAACGGTTTTCGAAGCAATTTGCTAGAAAGTGCCTTATCTACATTCTAGAAAGCTTAATGTGTAGAGTGCAAGAAGTGCACTGTTGTACATGTTTGCTATTTCGAGTTTTTAGGGCTCAGAGCGGCCATTATAAATTGTGATAAGGTGCTGTCAGAATGGCAGGTGCAAATGAAATACTGCTTTGTGATTCAGCGTGGTGAATAATTTCGAAGTGCTCTTTTCATCAAGTGTGGTGAAATGCCTCAAAAAATGGAAACCCATCGGACAAGTTCAGCCGAAAGCAAAGAAAGTAAAATTACTTCGAGCAAGTAAGATAACCAAACAACGTGATCGACGACTTATGGATCAGCGGGAAAGAGCCAGTGTATCAAGGGCGGCAGAGACCTCGGAACAGCGTAAATAAGGCCAATGCCCACAGAAAAAAAGGGGTATACATGCAAACAATATCTCGTAAAAGCTGAGCGTTGTTCATCATGGTAGGATTTTTTTCATAGTGCAATTTACATTGTTACTTGAAAACAAACTTTATGTTTATCCCGGGCAACTCTGGGTACCTCCGCTAGTACATCTGTAAAACTGACAGAGTGCTAAAAAGGCAAATTAAAAGAAAAATATTATTTGCATGCAACTGATAGAAACCAAAGTATGGTTTCTGAAAATTCCTCTACTACACATTAAAATTAAAAAGCAAAGAAATAAAACCTTATTCAGTTTCTAAGTACACACTCAAATGTGAAATACCAGCTATACACCATTTATTTTCTACCTGTTTCTTTTTAAACAGAAATTCTACTGAAGTTTATCTTTTGATAGTGAACTGAACACACCAGTTAGTTTGTTAAAGTTCCCAGACCTGCTCTGTTAACCAGGAGTCTGCTATATAAGGAATAAAAAAAAATATTGTGCCAAACCAGGCATTAACTGCCTAATATGGCCCACCTAGCAGGAAATGTTTACCTCAAGAAAAGCTGAAAATGTTGACCATATGATTATCCCTATACAAAATAAAATAGTAATAATAATAATACTTGGAATAACATCAAAAATATTATGAATCATTTCAAAAAATTGCAACTTCCTGATATACCACCTATAAAACTGCAGAAGACAGCTTTATCTGGAACATCATATATTTTACACCGTTACTTGACTGATACCTAGGTCTCTGGTGAAAATGTGCATCAGCTCAACAACACCAGTCAATGACAATTCTGTTGCTTATTTTTGTTTGTCATAGGCTGTGCTTCATATATTTCAGAGAAAGTTGGTAATAACAGGGATGCACAACCTCCGGCCCGCGGTTCGAAATGGCGTCATGATCTCCAACTAGAGTTCTGCGCCGAAGCAAAAAACACGGCGATTGTGTGCCAGCTAGATTTAGTCAGCAGCAGTGCGTAGCGGAGCAACCTTGACTGGCGATGATCAATAGTAGCATTCGTATAAAAATCAGTTAATCGATGTAAAATTTTTGATTAGCGATTTTCAATGTCGAAGTTTTCGGGATTTTGACGATTTCCCAGAACTTCATTGAGCAAATAGCAGCGCCGATTCGCCCTATGCAAAATAGGATATCGGTATTGTTAGCATTGGGCGAATCAGCGCACCGATTCACCCGGTGGTGGCGCGGTGAAAAAGTCGACGTCCGGCGCAGACTTTTTTACTGAGACTCATCTCTTTCCAACGCGGAGTCGGGTATTTCCTTGTGAGAAATCTTCAATAACGATACCGATATTGTTATTTGGATAGCGAAACAAGATTTAAAACATTTCTTGCGAGGAAATGTTTTAAATCAGGTTATTTTCGCTACGCAAATAACGATATCGTTATCGTGTTTACATATCGTCGGCAATGAGTGTTTTAACACGTAGTTTGGAAACAATCTCCAATGCGGCATCGGATATTTCCTCGCTAGAAATATTCCATAACAATACCGGTATTGTTATTTGCATAGCGAAAATAAAAGATGTAAAACATTTCTTGTGAGGAAATGTTTTAAATCGTTTTTCTTTCTCTAGGCAAATAACGATATCGTGTTTACATATCGGTATCGTTATCATGTTTACATATCGTCGGCAATGAGTGTTGGAACACATAGTAGTTTGGAAACAACAATCATGGCACCTAGTAAAAAACGCAAAGTGGATTCCGAAAATCGTCAGTTTCAAGAAGCTTGGACATATAAATATTGTTTTGTACAACAAAACAATTCCCTTATTTGCCTCTTGTGCAATGCTGCAGTAGCAGTTCCAAAAGAATTCAACTTGAAGAGGCATCATGAAACACAGCATAAGGACTTCGTCATGCAAGGTCAGGAACGTGAGCAGAAAATTGAATCTCTGAAGCGGTCACTAACCAGCTAGCAAAATATCTTTAAAAAACAATCTACAGAACTGGATGCAGCTGTTGAAAGTAGCCTACAAATTTCTGCTTTAATAGCAAAGAGTGGGAAACCGTTCAGTGATGGAGATCTAATAAAAAAATGTCTCATCATCGCCAGTGATAGGATGTGTCCTGAAAAGACAAAAGTGTTTCAAAACATCAGTCTTAACCGTATGACAGAACAACGAAGGATTTCACAACTTGCATCAGATATTACTGGTCAGCTTCGTAATTTAGCCACACGATTTGTTTACTTCTCATTGGCCGTAGATGAGTCGACTGACATATCATCAACAGTGCAGATGATTGTGTTTATCAGAAGAGTTTCATCTGATTTCACTGTAACTGAAGAATTCCTTGGAATGGAATCGCTTAGTGACCACACAACAGGTTTCAAATTTTTAAATGCTTTGTTGACTGTTTGCATTAAATGTGAACTCAATCTCAACAACTTATCCAGTATTGCCACAGATCGGGCACCGTCCATGATTGGATGTGAAAACGGCATGGTGACCTTGCTGAAAAGCCACCTTGGGAATAGGCAGAAGGAGTTAGTTCAGTATCATTTTATAATTCACCAACAACAACTTTGTGCGAAGAGACTAGGATTTGAAGCCCTTATGAAAGATGTTACCCAGACAGTGAACTTTATCCGCCGTCATGGTCTGAATCATCATTTGTTTAAATCATTTCTAGAAGAAATAGAAGCTGAATATTCTGATGTTCCTCTGTATACTGAAGTTTGGTGGCTCAGTAAAGCAGCAGTTCTGAAATGTTTTGTTGAACTGTTAGAACCTATAATCACTTTCCTCAAGAAGCATAGTAAACATACAAGGCATTTAGAGGGACAAAGATGACAGTGTGACTTAGCTTTCCTTGCTGATATAACTGCCCATTTGAATCAACTTAATTTGCAATTGCAAGGACAGATGCAACTTGTTTCACAGCTATCTGATATAGTGAATGCTTTCATTACTAAATTAACCCTTTTCAAGTCTCAGATGCAATAAGATAACTTTGCACATTTCCCACACTGCAAGGCTATGAAAGAAAAATACCCACACATGAAGATGGATTATACCGAACAAATTAGCAAACTTCTTGCATCCTTTAATGAAAGGTTTCATGAGTTCAAAAAATACAAACTTCAGCTGCAGTTGTTTTCAAATCCGTTTTCACGGCAGCCAGAAGAGGCACCTGAAGATTTCCAATTAGAATTGATCGACATGCAATGCAATGGTGAACTGAAATCATCATTTACGAATCTTGATCTTCTAAACTTTTACAAGCAGTTGCCAGAAACATTTCCTGTGGTGAAGACAACGCTCAATTTTGTGCAAGTATGTTTGGAAGCACATATGTACGCGAGCAGGCTTTCTCGATTATGAACTTAAACAAGTGCAAAGTGAGGAATCGTATTACGGACGAGAACTTAGAAAATATATTGATTGTATCCACGTCTAACATCGCTCCAAACATAAAAAAAATTGCTACCAGCATTCAGTCCCAGCCATCGCACTGAGTCCGGCCCTTTGTAAGTTTATTTATTTTGTTTCATTTGGCCCTTTCCTAGAAAAGGTTGTGCATCCCTGGTAATAATAAAAATAATATCTCCAAAACATTTAGTTACAGAGATATGATTTTTTGCCAAACATAAAAATATAAGTATTTCATCTACTGTAAAACTCTGCACCTCAAAAAAGCTCAAAAATGCATGAAACTTATAGATGCTCTGGTAAGTTACTTGATGATTTTTTTGTTCAATATAATCTACACAAACTTCAGTATTTCATGTAATTTAAATATATGATGGTTAGCTAGTCTTTCATGTAGAAACACTGGGAAATGATGGGTAATTGCAATAAATAATATCAGCAATCTATTGGAAGGGGAAAAAAATATGACGGAACTTTTAGAAGTGAAGATGTCATGTAAAATACAAATTCACTCTTATGCAACAAACCAAGGAAATTGGGAATCTAGAAAATCAAGAAAATATCTGAAGAGTTTGGTCGATTACAACTATGTGATATTACATGAATTTTTCCAATCTATTAAATCACTCTTTGAGCACGAGAACATCACTAAAAATACAAGCGCTTAAACTACTTTGGAGAAACACATATATTTATACAACCTAGCAGGAAAATGGTGCACAGCGATACATGCACAAAAAGTTTTGATCATGGCTATAGCTATTCAGCAAAGAAATAATTTTTCTAATTCAACTTACAGATGTCATAATGTCATTCCTAGAAATGCAAGGACATAGTAATGTTTTAGGCATGTCAGTTCATTTAAATGTCAAAACACATTTTAAAAAAATTGCAAATTGCTACATATCCACAGAAAGAAAATAATAAAAAACATTTAAAACCAAAAATTTTCCAGTATCATTATTTCTACTGGTTAGACTTCACTCATAACATTTAAACATGAAAGAATTTACACCTTCCCCTCCACAATGGACTTTGAAGAAATGCCAAGGATTTCACATGTGAGACTGATGAAGAAATAAAAAAGCTGAACTTTTTAACTGGGTGAAAATCAGAATGCGCTACAAGAAAATGAAATACAACTCACTATGAGCAAGACATAATTGTTGATATCAATTCGTTTATGTAAATACTAAACTAGCACACATAACTCTATTCAAAATATAAAATTACTGACATTTAGCAACAACACAGGATAGAGGAAACATAGGTGTGGAAAAAATTACAATTATGTGCAAAATCTTTGCACCACCTGACTTCTGTTTCTGTAAAATTTCCTCCATTTTCAAGCTGAAATACAAATGTTTATGCAATAAATTGATATTTAACAACACACTGAGCAGAAGGACATTGGGAGAAAAAAAAGATTATGATTACAGGAGTCCAGATGATTTATTGAAACGGAAATACAGAAATCTCCATTCCGTATTTCTGTTTTCAAAAGTAGGAATTCTGTTTTCCGATGGAAAACAACTCCGCCCTCTTCCAACACAAACACACACACACACACACACACACACACTCCAAATTCTGTTCAGTTATGCATCGATTTCGAGAACCACAGAAATGGAAGAATCTCATGCCTGAAGATTAAAGAAAAAATTTGCGCCGTCTAACTTTCGTTTTCGGAAAATTTTCCTCCATTTTCAAGCTGAAATGCAAATATTTATGGAATAAAATTATATATGACAACAACAATAGTCAGAAAGAAAATCGCGAGAAAAAGAAATTACAATTACGGAAAAAATATTCACTCTGTTTTTGAAAGTTTTGAAAGATGAAATATCATCCCCTGATGGGAAATGGCCGCTTGTCCCAATTAATCTCACCTCCCCCTAAATTTCTCTTCAGTTTTGCATCGATCTCGAGAATCCCTCAAATGATGACAAAAAAGCGGAATTCTACGAATCCGCGGAAGAATCTCATGTATGGGATTTATGACGACATTTAATCAAAAGTTGAACAATTTATTATTACTTTTTTTTTGTCTTTTTCCTTGGGACAGGAGGTTGCTTAGCATATACATGAAATTCCTCTTCAAATATAGGACAAATCTTGCACATCTAAACACTCATTTCCCTTGAAAAAGGGAAATAAGAGAAATTCGTGTCAAGAGTAAACAATATTAAAAAATAAAATTAAGACAGCCTGTATATTTGACTAACAAATACCTGAAACAAAACTGATGCTTATGATCTGAAAAGGAAACATTCTAATTCAAACAAGACTGCACTAAATCTTTAAAACGAAATCAATTTTCCTAAATACAATAAACCATAAGTAATGTTCATAACATAATAAAAACTCTTATTGCAGATTTACAACCACCAGTAACATCTCTTATAGCGTAGGAATTTGCAACATAAATCTACATCCTGTTATTCAAGAACATCAAAATCTTGTGTAAATCACAATGCAAAATAAAATAAAAATTTTACATGGTGACTTACAGTATGTTGAGAAAAAGTTAGTTTTTAAAAGCTGACAATGGTTTTAAAAACATGATAATTTAGATTTTGTGTAAAAGAAATTTATTTCACTGATTTTTTAAATTGCTTCCGTAATCCTCTGATATTTCATAATACACATTTATGATGTATTATGAAGTTCTCAAATATTAAAATCAACAAATTAATAGCATCATCATTATACATAAAGAAAGATCCTACCATCATCACATTTAATTTGCAAATATGAGCTGAAAGCTGACAAGATGGGGCTTCTGCAGAGTAGTCAATATCATAAATATTTCCTGCAATTTGCAAAACTGCTACAATCACTTAGGTACAAAACCTGATAAAAAATATTTTAGAACTGTGAAACACTGTAGCATCAAAGCAAATATTGAAAAAAAAAAAAAGAGACACGACACGACACAACACAACACAACATGCACACATCTAATTTAAGAAAAAATCATACCTCAGCAACAAGCCCCAAATCACCTTTAACTGCAGCTTCTGCTTTAATTTTGTCTACAGTTCGGCCAGTAGCCTGAGCTACAGCCTTCATTAGGAGGGTTTCACCAATACCCATTTCAATACCTTCGTATTCTGGAGCAATTCTATTCACACATAGATATACTGAAGGCAATAAATCATCTGGACTCAGAACCATAACAGACCGGAAAAAATTGGCTAACATTTCAATGATCTTCAACCTGCAAAAGAAAACACCAGAAATCAATGAGCTGTTCATACACATTTTCATTTATGTAAAAATATTTTATTTAAACTTACATGTAAACCATTTTAGAAGTTTCACATAAAGTTTACCTTGAGGAATGTGTTTTACTCTTTTTATTCAATTACCTGTGTAAGCGTTGAATGCTAAGAAATGTAAATCTTCACTAATTTAAGGCTACTGATTCCAGGAAAGGAAGAGAACCACTACCAAATAAAATTACCCATACAACTTGAATGAATACTGTACAGGAAGACAGCATACTAACTGTTCAACACAATGAAATTCCAGAAATGATTAATTCAACATAGTATGTACCCATAACTTATCAGATCATTTGGAAAATAATGGCTGATTTTCTGAGGTGCCACATTCAACTCACCCACAATGTTTGCAGACCAACCCGCTTACAGCACCATTTGTACAAGTTGAAGAGTGACTCAGGCACCACATACATGCCATATTCGGTTGAGCTACAATCGTTACTGCTCATGTGAGAGTGGTCTGTACAACATGTTAGGAAGGAGTGAGTTGCAGGTGTTCTGCTTCACAAGTTCAAATTGGGTCGTAATGCAGCACAAACCTACCTCAATGTGGTCAAGGCATGGTGTGATAAGGCGACATTTGGTACTATTTGTCAGTGGTTTGAAAAGTTTTGTTCCTGTAAGACGAGCTACAAGATGAGGAGAGCCAAGGACAGCATTTGGGCACTGATAACGACGCTCTGAAGGCAAATGTGGAGACAAATCCTCGCGTCACAGTCAGAGAACTCGCCAAATAGTACACTGTGTCAGTGTCAATTATTTCCTAACATTTCCACCAAATTGGTAAGGTCAAGAAGCTCGATATGTGAGTCCCACACAAACTGATGGAGCATCAGAAACAAGAACAGTTTGAGAGGTGCAGTAACCTTTTGCTTCACAACGAAAAGGAGTCTCTACTTGATCGCATGTGATGAAAAGTGGGTGCCATACAACAACCATAAGTTATCTGGACAGTGGCTGAGGCGTGGTGAACCACCAAGACAACATCCTAAAACAAGGTTGGTGCCAAAGAAGGATTTGTTGACAGTGTAGTAGACTGTTCATGATGTCATACACTACAGGTTCTTGAATGCTGGTTTTCACCAGAAATTGACCGAATGCACCAGAAGTTGTGTTCCAAACAGACATCCTTGGTGAACAGGAAGGGTCTTGTCCTCCTCCATGATAACACGAAACCACAAGTGTCACAAATGATGAAACAGTAACTACACGAACTCAGGTTCGAAACCCACCCACATCCAGCCTACTTATACTCGCCTGACTTGGCACCTACCAATTTCCACCTGTTCATGCATTTTAGCAATTACCTCAAGGACAGGATCTTCAGAAACTCAGAAACTAAAAGGAGGCCGAAATTGCATTCCGAGACTTTATTGCATCCACAGAGCCAGATTTCTTCCAGAATGGCATTGAAGTACTTGTCACTCACTGGCATAGGTGTGTAGCTGCTGAAGGCGCTTATTTTGAATAAAACAAGGTTATGTGCTATAAGGTATGCCTCTTTCATTTCTACCCTCCAAATGAGCCATTATTTTCCAACCTGATAATACTGCCTTAGTTTCCCTTTTCCACTTCAGGTATATTGATTGCTGCCTCTCCCCTACCCTTTTTTTTTTACAATGAAAGCACCATTTTTGACCAACGAGAGCCAATTCCATGTGAGAGAGTTGGAGTTGTAGATGTTTATTTAGTTGCCAATAAAAAAAATACATATACTAGTTTTCCTCATGAGATACAATAACAACTTTGTATGCATTACTGTAGGAACCATAAAGATCTAAAACATCTCAAGGAGGCACAGAAAATTGCAAAAAAGTTTGTAATTGATAACATTATCTGAAAAGGGAGGAATGAGATTTTTAATCTAAACATTAACTTCCTGTTCGACCACTGAATTCTATTAAGAGTAGAGAGATTCCCCCCTTAATAGTCATAGCTTAAATATTTGAAATTTTCATTTACTTTTTTGGTCATCCAAATGATGTAAGTCTCAGTTTTTTTACAATAGTGTTTTATGTATGGAATTGAGTTGCTTCTAAATTATGGAACAGCAGAGGTGCCAACCTCTAGCAGAACGTATCAGTAATCAATAGGGGATTTTTCAGTAATGTAACACACCATTTTCTTTTTCAAAGTTATGGACAATATTATATATTATAGTACTACTGTGTAACCTGTAATACTTGTATGAGGTGCCTATTGGTAATCACTATACGAAGCCCCATCATTAACGCACAGAAAGGGTATTTCATGAGAAATTAATGCGTGAAATGTGTAATAACCTTATATGTTTACACTATCCTGACAAAAAATTATGAAATTAAATTATCAATATTCTACTTACCTCATGTCATTGCTGACATAAAGACTCCCTTGTCGCTTGTTTTGCAGTGGTATATTCTTTTTCAGAAAACTTCTTTTTATAACAGGGCTCACCTGAGGAAAATGCTTTACTTTTCTGTACAAGAAGGGCACTTAATGTTTTGGTGCTCATTGTTGGGTGGAAGTCTGTGTGGTTTTTCCTCACTATACTAAATATTCTCTCTGTAGAGGAATTGCTGTGAGGGATAGTCAATATTGTCAACATTAGTTTAGGCAATGCAGAATACTTGGGAAGGCCAGATGAATCCTTCATCTTAGATATTTCATTCCAAGCCACATCTGTTCTAGGATATGCAGCTTCATCGATAGATTCAAACTGATAAGCAGCAAACTCTGCATCTAGTTTATTTACTTCTTCAGAATTCAGCACATTTGGAAATGAGGAGACCATGTATTCTATGGAAGCATAAGAAGCCTTTTTTGCATTGAGATATCCGCTACTACAGCATGCTTTAGAAGTTCACTTTGCATGGGAAACTTCTTCAGTATATATGCACAGGCCGCTTTGCAGAAGTTTCTGACACTAGAATAGAACTTGCTTAACTGCATACTAGAAAAACTACTTAAGCGTATATAAGCTCTGGCTGCCCCACCAATTACCAGGTCACAATCATCTTTTTGATATTTCATTCTTGCAAAATTTACATCTATGATTGAGGTTGATGTTTCACATAATGCAGACGGTTTGACAAACCTTGCCAATAGATCTGTGAAAAGGCTAATTAGTTTTCTGTGCAAGAGATGTATGGCAGGTTCTTCACACTGGAAAAATACATTGAAAGAAGTGAACACTGGGAGTGCATTGCTAAGGAATAAACAATACAGTTTCAACATCGGATCTTTAATTTGGGCAGTAAGTTGCACATTTTCTTCATTTTCCCCAAAAAACTGCTGCAAAGCTTCCCACTGCTCCAGGACCCTGTTCAAAGCATCAAGAAGTGACAGCCAACAAGTGCTGACATGCTTTAAAATTTTATGACCTTTAACACCACAGACTGACTGACACAAGCTGAGACTGTTTTTCCTTTTTGAACTTTTATCAAGATAATAGTACAGCTGTACTAAAAACTGTTCTACATTTATTTCCTGAAGAGCAGCAGTGGCTTTTTTTGCAGCCAAATGAATCAAGTGGCAAGCACAACTCTGAATAACTATTGTGGGTTGAACTTCTTTTAAAAAAGCAGCAACACCTTTAATATGGCCTAACATTGTGCTTGCATTATCACATGCAAAAGACAAACAGTTTTTCCATGGAATATTCCTCTTACTGAATTCAGCATTTATGTTTTTAAAAATGCCCTTACCTGTGTTGTCGTTGGACTCTAGTATTGTCAACAACAAAGTGCAGATTTGACCGATGGCTTCATCAAAATACGATACCACAAGTGGATATAACTTGTGATCACCTGAATCGGTACTCCCATCTGTTGCTAACGAAAATTATTTTTTCTGCAAAGCAGAGACAATATCTTGCTGTTTTGAGCTCGCCATGTTTTGGATTAGTGTACCAGTTTTCGTTCGAGCACAGCCATATTTTTTCGCGATATCCGAATCTGGGAACATAGCACGAAACAAGGGACCAACATGATCACAGCTTGCTATAGGTAGGTTATGCTCCACAACGAATGTAGTAAACAGCAATTCAGCATTTATCACGTTATTTTCATTTTTCTTTACAAAAAAGTTATCCAAAGCCTTTGATTGAGACTTTGATTTTACGTAATCCTCATGTTTTTTTGACTGGATATGCCTTCGGCAATCATCTCGTCCTGCATGGGCTACTGAAAAATCGCAGCCACACACGGTACAAAACACGTGGTTTTCGGAAACATTTGATTTCATTATGCATGGCCATGTTTTAGAGTATTCATCCCGGTAACGCTGCTGGACTTTGACTCTCTTACTCCCTTTCGTATTTCCACTCATTGTCAAAAACAGACAATTACAGAAAAACAATAAACCTTACCACTATTAGAAGTGACGATTTGTTGTCAGAAGAAATAAAAAACTATCGATGTTTGCCGATGATGTCACTAAAGAACACGTTGCCGCTTATCTCCAGCAAAGCGCCACAGAAAAATAAAATGACACTGTTCCTACAAAAACTGGTTTTTATCTCCCCACTCGGCCTCAATGCACTGCAACAGACAGTAGACATCCGAGTCATAGGCTGACTTGCGCTTCAACTCCCACCTCGTGACGTTACGAGCGCCTGTGTATGTGCGGAACCCGTGCGACGTCATCGTTTCAAACAATATAATCGTTTGAGATGTCTCGCGGTGGGAAGTCTATCCAATGAGAATGCAAGAATCAATCCATGACTCAGACACCTACTAAGACGCAGAATGTTGTAATCATGCAAAGCAATCATTCCGCAAGCAGCAGATTAAAAAAAAAGTTGGCTTTTGAGATTTTTTAAGAAACTGTTAAATGTTTTTCTTATTTAGTTTTACAAATTTTCCTTAAATTCATAATATTTTAACACAAAAGGATACAAAATTGAGATTTTCCAAAACACACTGAAATCCGTAATTATTCCAACCTATCCGTAATTCCGTAATCTGACAGTCGAATCCGTAATAGTTGGCACCTCTGGAACTGTATACCACATAACAATGATTCACAGATTGGGACAATGTCACTACTGTACATCTGACATTGCTTTTGTACATTTCACATGGTAGTAAACCTCATAAACTTGTTCTTGCAGTATTAGCTTGTCCAATAAAATTCATATAATATGAATTTGAATCAAATAAGAGTTAGAATTATTATTAACACAGAAATCAGACATCTCCAGATTGTTTGCTTTTCCTCTTCATCACATAACATTAATCACATCAAAAAACTTGAAAATTGCATCGCCCTGGAGCAGGAATCGAACCCACATCTCCCAATTTTCATTTGAGCATGCTATCTGTTACACCAGTCAGGATGATCGAGTTCCAAGTATATGAAAATATTTCTTCCACAAAATTTACAAAAAAGAGTTTATTCTAGCTTGCTCAAGTTATGTTATATAAATTTGTAGCAACCATGAAAACAATTAACTGAAGTAATTTGTAAACTTATGGGGGTGGGGGGTGGGGGAATAAGAAAATCAAGATGTCATGTCGAATGGTCACACACACATACAAACAAACTGTGAGAAAAAAAAAGTTATGATAACATGATATTCGTAATTGAAAAATGTCAGCCATTAACAAAAACTACATTTTGAGGGGGGGGGTTGCACTTTGATTTAGAACGCATTCCAATTTACAAAATTTAATTAAATTTTCATCAAAGTATTACACCACCTGGTGCTTTGAGAGACCATTTAATTTTTACACAGACTTTTTCTGCTAGTATTAAACATACAAATGCAAATCAATGTAAACTAATCACTATGTTCAAGTTGCTGGTACAAGAGCTCGAAAATTATGTTGCTTGACATGCCCAGGGTATATAAAAAATCTCATTATACAGGATAAAAAATTTAAAAATGTTTTTATTTCCCAATGACTTTTTCACTACTCAGATGATCCTTTCCTCTGCTTTATTTAATAAAATGAAAGGCGCATTTTTTTTTTTTTTTGAGAAATTAAAAGTCAAAATAGGTGACCTTGAAAATTAAATTTCCCATAATATGATTGTATGATACCTCAAAAGAAGGCTCATGTAATAAACTTTCAAATGGGCCCAAAATGAGCTCTGTTGACCAATTAGGTCTACAGTTATTGTCCTATGTGACAGGCAGGGTAGACACAAAAATGCCTTTTTTGCAATTATCAAAGTCCTACAGTTATAAAAGTACTGTACATAGGAAGCTGAAATTTTGCACTGATTAGTTTCTTTATAAAGTCTGAAAAAAAAAAAAAAAAAAAAAAAAAAGATTACCAAATTTCCTGAAAACCAAATGGGTTCGGGTCAAAAATGTAATTTTTCCGTACTGTTTTGATAATGATCCATGGGCGAGTTAATATTTCACCCTTGGGTGCAATTTAGGAAATGCAGTGAAAAATGGGTGTGTTCAAATTTCACTACGGGGGACAATTTATAAAATGTGGTAAAAGTACTTTGTTCCTTATACTGTTTCTGAAATGTTTAGAAAAAATAGTACTACAGTATGTGCGTGATATGTGTGTACATGTGTGCCCAAGCATTTGTGTGTTCAGGAATGTAAAGCTTTTGGCTCGGGCATGTTCTTTTTTCTTTTTTTTTTTTTTGTACAACATGCTTGCCTGGGCATGTTGCAATTTTTTTTTTTTATTTTCCTGGCCCTGGTCAGTAATAATGTACCTTAAAACTCCAAGAAAACTGTTAAATGTGATACCACAGTATGATAAACATATTCAACAATACCTTAACCTTGATTATATTCTGCTTTTAGTTTGAGCTTCTCAGATTTTGTTTTTGTATCATAAACAGTCACAATGGCTGTCCAGAATAAGACCTTAAGTGGTCAGTGGTTACTTCACAGTAAATAACAAACACTTCACAAAAAATAATTTCTGTTGGATCTAAATCAATGGAACACCAAAAATTATTTTCTCAGTTAGATCACAGAACTATAATGCTCATTCATGGTAGTTTTAATTTTTCTTGGGTATTTTTAAACTACTGTTTTATCACTTCATCAAAGAGACACACAAAAAACAGGACATGTTTGATACTACACAGAAATCTGAAGAGGAACTGAAAACCAGAGGCAGAGAAGTATCACAATTATTTACCATAACAACGATTTTAGATATCAAGCATGAAATCAATCGTGTGCTGCTTCAGAATCACTTTGTTGATAGTCCAGACTACTTCAAAATTCAAGAAATTAAGAAAATCAAATTGGAAATGGATGCTTAGTGGATGATTTGTGAACATGGACAATTCTGATGCTTTTGTCATTGGTGAGGCAATCGGAAATTCTTCAGACTATTATCAATGTTTAAAAAAAAGTGGACATCTTCGAAGTAAAAAAAAAAAAAAAGGAGCAGTCAAAGCTGCCTTCACTATCAATCCATTTATGCATTGGATAGAGAGTGAGAGAAACGAAGGAAGTCTGTAAGTAATTAGCATTAATTTCAATTATTTTCAACCTTCTGTGTTCTCATATATTTTTTTTTCATGTTTTGTGCCACACCAAAACGAACACCTTCAAGTTTTCAGGTGTGATATAGCACTTCATGGGATGTTTTGAAGGATAAATGTTTTATTCCTTTCCTTTTCTTCTTCTTTTTTTTTCTTTTCTTCTTCTTTTTTTTTCTAGCTAGAAATACCCAAGTTTAGCTGACAGAGATTCTTCCTGTTTTGTCAATTCTACAATCTAATTACTGACCACATTTTCTTGGCACATCAACATTCACTCCCAAGTAACTAAAATTAGATATTTTGCTGTTTCATACATTTCACTTGAACCATAATGTTGTTGGTTATCCTTTGAGGCTCAAATAATATCCTGTTTTAGACACTAATCATCAAACTGCTTCCAATCTTTACAAGCAGTGTATAAGAATAAATTTATACACATTAAAAAGGTGCTTAAGCCTGAACTACAACCACCCACAATAATAAAAGTTCCAAGTAACTGAAGTCAAACTAACATAGCTTAGGAATTTGAACTAACTTCATATTTGTGCTACTTGAAGCAATCCTACACTTCCTTGCAGTATTGGTGACCCTTTCAAATCCAGGAACCATTAAGTCACAAATCACCTCGTGCATCAGATATCACCACAGAAATTAAGGAACAAATATTCTTCCCTTATACACACGAAAAATTCATGAGTACATTATTTTCAGCAATCAAATTGCAGTACTTAATTGCTTTTAGGTCACTGTCTGGAGATGCAGGTATGATTCCTTCTCCAGGAGGCAATGTAATTTTCTACATGGGGAACAATGAATGACAACTCAATAGTGAAATCTAATTGCTGAAAATAACATACTTATTATTAATCTAAAGTAACTTATGGGATTTTACTAGGAAATTTTTTCTTTAATAGCAAATTTTCGGAGAAAACTCTTCTCCTTCTTCAGGCTGTCTTGTTGTTGTCACTTTTTCCTTGTCACTATCATGGTTACGGTTTACCTTGACGGTTACGGTTAACCTTGACGGTTTAGGTTATTTTTCAACAAATCCTGCCAGATGTTAGACAGGGAAAATCCTTTGCAGTCATTGATGATGGAATTTTGATTTTTCTCAATCTCTATTCCTTCTTTCAGTTTTCTTTTTTGGAAATTGCTTTGGAAACTGATTACTTTAAGGGAATTCCAATCCATGCTGTGCCCAGTTTCTCTAACATGCCTATCTAATCCAGTCTTGTTGGAGCAATTTTTTATAGCTGCTTTATGCTCAGCTATACGAGTTTCTAGTCTGCGACCTGTTTCACCTATGTAAGATAGTCCACAACTACAATTTACTTCATAAACTACTCCTTGCATTTTTAAAATATCTTCTTCTCTTTGAACTATTTTAGGGAAAAAATTTTTAACTTTGTTCTCTAAACTTGGAGCTAGCCTAATATTGTATTTCTTACTAATTCTCTTTAAAGCCTCAAATAAACCTTTGTGATAAGAAATTTTTCTAGTGAATTTTACTTGTTGCTTTTGTGGGTTCTTCGTACCATTAAAATTCAGAAGCTTCTCAATTTCTTCTTTAGGATAGTTATTCTCTGCAAGTATGACTTTAAGCTCTTCTTTTTGGGCTTCTTTTTTATCTGCTGTAGAAACTATTTTATTAATTTTTTCTAAAAACTGACTTGCTACATTCTTCTTAATAGAAACTGGGTGATATGAATTGAAATCCAGTAGTCTTTTAGTATTCATTGGTTTTTTATACCAACTAGTGAGGAATTTTTCATCTTCATAATAGATAGTAATATCTAAGAAGTTTATTCTTCTTTCTTTTTGAAGTTCAATAGTGAACTTAAGGGAATCATCTAATTCATTGAATGAGTCTAGAATTCTTTCTGGAATAATTTCTGAGCTATCTATTATAAAAAAGATGTCATCCATGTATCTGCTATATAAGCAGAAGTATGTGGGTTGTACTAGTATCTTTTCTTCTAGTTTTCCCACATAATAGTTAGCTAAGAGTGGGGAGAGTGGGGAGCCCATTGCTAGCCCCGATTTTTGAATGAAAAAAGTTTTCCCAAATTGAAAGTAGTTGTTCTGCAAAGAGAAAGTAAGCATTTCAAAAATTCCAACTAATATGTTTTTTTCCTTGTTGTGAAAAACTATTAGGTCTGCCAAGTCTTCCGCTATAAAGTCTATAAGTTGATCTATATTAATGTGAGTATACATAGACACTATATCTAAACTACCCATAATAGGAGAATCTAATTTAGGAAGAAGTTCTAGTTTTTCTTTTAGCTGCATTGAGTTTTTAATCAAGTTAGGTGGCTCTTTTAAAAGATTCTGAAGGTGTGACTTTAAAAAATAGTTTAGATTTGAAAGAATAGAGTTTTTTGAGTCCATTATTGGTCTAATTGGTTGGTGTTCTTTATGCAGTTTGACTATTCCATATATTTGAGGTAATCTGAACTGTAATTTTGAGAATTGTTTATAGTTTTCTGGAAGCTGGTTTTTCTTTTCTTGAAGTGAAATAAGCTTAGAGATTTTTTTAATCAAATCTGGTAGTGGGTTTTCTTTTACTTCTTCATACATAGGTTTCTTTAGTTCTTCTTCCATCTTTTCTAGATAATCTTTCTTATCCATAATAGTAATCAACTTACTTTTGTCTGTTTTCACAGCAACTACACTTTCATTTTTTCTGAAATCTTTAAGAGCTTTTAATTGACTATTATCAAAAATTTTTTTTGAGGTTTCCTTACTTGCTTCTGGAATTTTGTAAGGCTATTGTAGTAATCTGTTCTGAGGAGGTCTGCTTTAATTTGGTCCTCTTTTTCTAAAGTGCTGCAGATGCTTTCCAATTCAATTATCAATTTTTCTGGATTTATTTTTTCTTTGGATAGATTGAAATTACTTCCTTTATTTATCACTTGTAATAATTCTTGGCTAACTCCAGTAGCAGTGTTGTCCTTTACATGACTAAGAATTGCAGTTTTTTTGTTTTTACTGGAATAGTTTTTCTTCAAAAATTTCTCTTCTTTAAGGTTCAGCTTTTTAACAAATTTCTTATTTTTGTTTCTTACTCCAATTTTTAGCCAGTCATCCAATTCTGCTTTTACTGTATCCCTTAAGATTCCAGAAATTTTCTTTTCATTTTCTACTTTTACTTTTTTATAATAAGCAACATTTTTATATTTTGCTTCAATACTTCTTTTTAACGTTTTTTGCTCTATTTTTCTTACGAAGTTGGCTGAAAGTAAATCTTTAAATGGTTTTCTAAGTCTAAATGAATTTGGAATAAAGTTTATTACCTTGCAATTTTTCAGGAACTTGATTTGAGCTATGGATCTTTCCATCTTCAATGTAGCATGTTGAACTTTCTTGATTGTTTGCCAAGTATCTGACCCATACTCTGTTCTAATTCTTTGAATAAAGCTCATGTTGAGAAATGGCTTCCTATTTTAATTGAATTAATAATCTAAAGTAACTTATGGGATTTTACTAGGAAATTTTTTCTTTAATAGCAAATTTTCGGAGAAAACCCTTCTCCTTCTTATGGCTGTCTTGTTGTTGTCACTTTTTCCTTGTCACTATCACGGTTACGGTTTACCTTGACGGTTACGGTTAACCTTGACGGTTTAGGTTATTTTTCAACAAATCCTGCCAGATGTTAGGCAGGGAAAATCCTTTGCAGTCATTGATGATGGAATTTTGAAATATTATTTACATGAGATTTTGCTGAGGAATGTATAACCAAAGTTCAACTATATCATATTACTGAAAAGTTGAGCAATTACAAAAAAAAAAAAAGAAAAAGAAAAAAAGACATACCTTTTGGTTATGTTTTCAATTTCTTCCATAGTTCTAGCCAGAGCAAGATACGGAACTTTTTCTCCTCTTTTCCAAATGGCGTCATCAATAGGATGATAACGATGTTTTGTAGGATCATAAATGGCCTCCTTTTCAGAGCTTCATGAAATGGGAGAAGTAAATTAAAATTGCAGCAACAGAAATACTAGAATCATTCGTTATGTTTGATAACCATAAAACGAAAATAACAGAAACAAGTAACGTGAAAAGTGACAGGATTTCTTAATGTAATATTAGAATTCTACACATGAAAGTTACATGACAAACATTTAATGGAGAAACATTTCGGCACTAACTTCATCAGCCTTTGAGGGAATGGAGATAATACGTTACTTCAGTTGTTGCCAGATTTCAGAAGGTAGTTCCAAAGAATGGAGGTATGTGACGAATTCGAATTGAAAGGGTTAATACAAAGGTAAATTTCCAAACTTTCACAAAACCTGAGTGATTACCAATTCATAAAAGGGACAACAGCTTTTGTATTTTGCCAATCAAGAATTTCAGACGTGTCACTTAACACTAATAAAGATAATGATGTAGTAAGATTATCTTCCTTAACATATCTTTCTTTGTCTGTCATGGTTTTTTAAGCATTAACATTCTTCTTTCCCATAGTGATGCTACAAAAAAATGGACGAAACCAATAATAAACTTATTACACATGTAACCTTGATGACATATTACCAGCACTTAATTCTTATGCAGAGGTAATTAGCTGAAAAGTGTTAATATTTGTATGACTATAAACATGAAATTGATAAATAAAAACTGAGATAAAATAAAATGAAAAAAAATTGTAGAGTATGATGCACCAGTTATGCATGACACCATAACATAACTGCACTTGCTATGCAGGTAAAACTATATGTTTTGACTCTTTTTTTCACATGAATGTAATATCTTGTTTTAATATCTTCAAAAAACATAGAATTGTTCAATTCATTACTTTTTGATATTCTCAAAGTTTTGAACCTAAACTGGTACCTAGCACACTTACAGGAAGGTGAGAAGCACTGCTCTAGTCCACTGAGCCAATGAGCAACCAATCATTCCTGAGATGACATGGTAATATTCAATATACAAGGTATGGCTTTAATTAAATAACAAGACTAATGCTATAATTTTAGTTAAATGGGTCATTTCCATGCCAAATCGTCAGATGCTATCCACCACACCATCTCCGATTCTTATGATTTTTTTATCATTAATAGATCACCCCAATGTATGAAAATCCTTAAAGTTTATTTTTTTATTTCCCATAGATTAGAAGATATTAATTTTTGAATTCTGGTGCATGGCGGGCCTTAATCGCGTAAAAACGCAAATATCTCCATTGTTTGGATCAAAAGAAGTACCAAAATCACCACTCCTTCATAATTTCCCCCCAAGGAATTGATTGGTGCAATGCACGAATTTCTATCATCTTTAGTTTTTCAGTTATGTGCAACGGGAGAGCCTTTTTTCAAAATGTAAAAAAGCAATATAGTACAGCACTTAGAAAGTCGCAATTGTTTTTCGTTTTTAAAGAAAAGTTTAGTCTAACAAACGAAGAAAAAAAAACCTCGGGTTTTTGAGTGCCCGCTGAGAAAAGAATTTTTAAATATGGTGCACGGCTCGTATATTGCCACTGTGAAACAAGCTCGGTGAATAGTGTCGTGCAGTCAGCGAAACAGCAGTGGGAGTCGATGTTTGGCCTTTGGACAGGCGGCAGATCAAGATACCATTGCACACGTTGGTCAGATCGTACGATCATTTGATGTGATGCTTAAAGGAGGAAGGATAGTGAATTAATGTGATGTTAAAAGGCATTTCAAATAATATAACTGTAAAATATTACTAAAGGATCATTTCACTGCAAATCGTCAGATGCTATCCACCACATTCTTAGCCATTCGACAATAAGGAAAACTAATATAAACCATTTTCTCCATACAGCTTACCAATATGAGCTATACCATGAAAATAGTTACATATAAATTATGCAACGGATGTCGAAAATATATTGGTATTCTTAGCCATTCAATGACGAGAAGAACTAATATAAACTTTTTTCTCCAAGTATAGCTTACCAATATACAGTACTAATCGCTTATAAATTGTGCAATTGGCATTGAATACGATTTTTGGAATATTGATTAATAATACCTACAGCTCACGCAATATCCGACAAAATTTTTAGACATGAAATAGTTCTATTTCAGAAATTAATTAATTGTCTAGTTGTCCACACCTGCCGTAAGAGAAAATGATCAAGGAATGGCAGCTTGAGAATTAAAGTAATCAGGGATATATATATCGGTGCCTATTCTTGCGAGGTAGAGGAGATATATACTGTATTTTAGTTAACGTCAGATACCTGACCATCATAAATGATGATATTATAGCAAGGCTAAGCGTCGGGTTAGAAAAATTTTTATCAATTATTTTCTGGTAGATCTGGTATTTAAATGAACAAGTATATCTTGCAGTTGTCATCTTGCCTGTTTTTTATTTATTTATTTTTTATTTCAGTTGCTTATTTAAAGATTACCTGTCAGGTGGGAGCTCACAAAACTCTCAAGTGCTCGTATGAAACAAAACGCACCACAGCACCCTAAAATAAGGAAAACACAGTTTAACCATTCATGGTGTTGCCCAAAAATAGGAAAATACAGTTTGATGGTTACACTAAACAAAAAATTTTATGCCTCCTAAAAACATCCCTGTAGCAATTGGATTTATTTCCATTATTTTTTTTTTTTTATTAGTCATGCCAATAAATTTAGAAATAATGGGAAACAACAGACCTTGAACGTATGAGTACATTTTCGTTAATGTAATACCCAATGTATTGCAATTATTGATTATCAATATATGTAAAACAAGTATGGAACTTGTGTTACTATTGACCGATCGTAATTTGTCCGCTCTGTTTTATGTGCTTCTGTTTCTCTTTATCTGTATCTACGCGGTTACAGCAATGGAAACCAAACCTAAGACTAAAATTACTGACTTACTGACCATTTTGATTACAAAAACTGACTTTACTGATTTGGACATAAAAAAAAAAAAAAAAAAAGACTAAATACTGACTCAAATTTTTCATTAGGAAAGAAGGGTCAAAAGCATTTTTTTTAATCTGGCCTCCACCATCCCCATAGCCAGCCAGCTCACACCTATTTATTGTTTTAATTGTAATCAACATATAAAACTATTACAAAATTACATATAATAATAATAATAAAAAAGAATCAGAAAAATCATTGCACTTTGTTATAATAATACTGGCATGCTCCTATTCAGCACAAATATACCTAAAACTAGAAAAAGCTTTAAAGTGCAGCTGTACAGTACCATTTTCAGAATAATACAAACAAAATGTTTACAACTTTGAATTTTTAAATGTAATGTGGTAAATCATCTAGCTTTCTTTACAAAATTAGGTCATTAAGTCTCACCTTGTTTTTGCTTCTTTGAAAAAAATGATGTTATAACACTGCTTTTTCGCTTATCAACTGCTTTCTGTACCTTTTCTATGTCTTTAATTTTCTTCACTTCTTGTTCCCTAACTTTCGTAGCACTCTCCAACATTGCTTGGGCCACACTAATTCCCACCAAGTCCTTTTTATTTATTGCTTCTTTTAAGCACTTGTTTGCATCATCCAGTAATCTGTCAAAAGTCAATCTTTTCTCCTTTTCTTCCTCTTTCATTTTCTTCAGTGCCTGTTCACCGTGTTCAATATTTACTTTTTCTTTTTCAAACTTACTCTTCATACTTGCTTGCAACAATTTTTCCTTTTCCTGTTCTTCTTGTTTCCTCAGTTTTTCCTCAGCCACTCTCTTCTCATCTTCACAGTACTGCTTGTATCTGACATGACAGGGTTCCCACTCAAAAGTAGAAAAAAAATTCCCTGACTTTTCCAGGTTTTCCAGGTGGTTCTGAGAGTTTTTCCAGAGCGGCAAATCAAATAACATTGCGACAAATTGTTGCATTTCCTTACATTCTTGCGTTCCTTACGAAAGCATACATTTGTTAATTCTTTAAATAACTGTTCTTTATACAATTACCTGCTTTTTATGAATAACAATTAAATGCATGAGGTATATTATTTTTGGTATTATAATTCCATGATCTTTTCTGAACCTAAGTGGTATACTGCCCATGTACAATTTGTTAATACATTCCCGTAGAAACAGTTCATATGTAAGAAAAAAATCTGTATGTTGAATAGTTTGTTTTCCTTTCTTCTATAGCACAGTGTAGATAAACTTAATGACCAAATGGGCTCCTGCTCAGAGAAATGTCGAAAGAGAATCAACCAACAAAGGGCTTTGATCCATTGTTTAAGTGGTTCTCTTGTGATGTGTTTCTCCAAGCAAGAGTGTACCAGGCCACTGTGCCTAATTGTTCCATGTTACAAAATATGAAGCAAACTATCTGCAGAAATAGAATAAAACCGTAATGTCTACAGGCTATTTTTTAAATTCAGTTTTGACAATTTTTAGAGAACTAAGGAATAATGTAATGTATTGAAAGCAAGATTTATCAAATTCTAGACAGGCTGTAATTGCAAATAATTGCTTACCTGAAATTAATACTGATAATGTTATGTTCATCTCACATATGAGGAGAATTAAAAAAAGACGCCACATAATGAACGTCCCGATTATACAGTCCATAAAGATAAACAGAAAATATGGAATATAAAGGATAAATAACTTTCATTTTTTCTAATTACTTTATAGTTACAAAAATTAGTGTATTTAACATAAATTTTACATAATATTTAACAAAATCATGTCTTATTTTTTTGTTTCAGGTTTAACGACCACCATAAGCAACTTGTTGGGCTATATCCGTCCATCCCTAATTTAGGACCATTGGCTTCACGAAGGAGAGCCAGTGCCGTAAGATAAACACACCACCCATACCTCATCTGGGACTTGAATCCAGGCTCACTTGGACGAATAGTCAGAAGCCAGAGCTTAAACCACTGCACCACCGAGGTGGCAAACCATGTATTTACATGTTTTAAAGAATATTTGAACAAAGACTTAATTTAAATTCTACATATAATGAAATATTTCAATCGATTAGGTGAAATTATATAACTGATTTATCTGTATTTTAAGTGCACACAAGTATATAAATAACATTTTAAACGACTCACAACATTTAGAGTTCCAGTTAGGTTTAAAAATTCAAGCTGGGAGAATGTGACTGAAGAGAATAAATTGCCGTTAAATGATACAACGCTGAAGCTTTAAATCCTTTAAGTGCTTATTTTACATAAATATTAAAGAACACAGAAACTTTTGCTGAAATTGAAGTCTAATGGGAATGATAAAATGGAGAGTGTCTGACAGAGTCTCTTAACATTTTGTTAGAGCGGTTCTATCAAATTGATCTAACAATTTGTATTTTCTATTGGAATTCACTTAGAATCTTTAAAGACAAAGCAAACTAAAACAGCTATTAAAAAATAAAAAGAAGAAGAGAGAGAGAACGGAAATCATGACAGCATTTCTGTGTCTGAGGAAAAACGTGTGCCAGTACCATCCCAACAATTCTAGCAATCAGGGAAAATACTGCTGACATTTAAAAATCAAAATTGTAATTATTTTAGCTAAAGTTAGTTCTTGCACTTGGCAATGAGAACATCGAATCTATGCTATTTCAGAGGTGCCAACCTCTAGCAGAACATATCAGTAATCAATAGGGGAATTTTCAGTAATGTTTCAATAATGTAACACAAACTTTCAGTAATGTAACACACCATTTTTTTAAAAAAGTTAAGGACAATATTATAGTATTACTGTGTAACTTGTAATACTTGTATGAGGTGCCTATCGGTAATCACCATAGGTCATTAACGCGTGGAATGGGTATTTCATGAGAAATTAATGCATGAAATATGTAATAACTTTGCATGTTTACACTATCCTCACAAAAAAAATATGAAATTAAATTATCAATATTGTACTTACCTCGTGTCATTGCTGACATAAAAACTCCCTTGTTGCTTGTTTTGCAGTGGTATATTCTTTTTCAGAAAACGTTTTATAACACAGCTCACCTGAGGAAAATGCTTTACTTTTCTGTACAAGAAGGGCACTAAATGTTTTGGTGCTCATTGTTGGGCAAAAGTATGTGAGGTATTTCCTTACTATACTAAATATTCTATACGTAGAGGAATTGCTGTGAGGGATAGTCAATATTACCAACATTAGTTTAGGCAATGTGGAATACTTGGGAAGGCCAGATGAATCCTTTGTCTTAGATATTTCATCCCATGCCACATATGCTCAAGGATATCCAGCTTCATCAATATCAGTCTGGGAACATAGCATGAAAGAAGCGACCAGCATGATCACAGCTTACTATAGGTAGGTTATGCTCCACAACGATTGTAGTAAACAGCAATTCAGCGTTTATCACGCTATTTTCATTCTTTTTTGCAAAAAAATTATCCAAAGGCTTTGATCGAGTCTTTAATTTTACACAATCCTGGTGTTTGTTTTGACTGGATATGCCTTCGGCAATCATGTCGTCCTACATGGGCTACTGATTACTCTCATATTAGAAGGCATGCAAGGAAACCTTTATTTCAGCATTTGTAACATTTTCCATTTCCTTGCTCAAGATTTGGGAGAAAGATTTAGATGTTCCTGGAGAAACCTCTTTGCATGTTTATTTATTTCAGAAACGATAATTCCAAGGATGAAATTGGTAAAAAACAAGTAAAAAATATGCAATAGGTGCCACATCAGTTGCCGGAGCATGTTTGGGCCCCTGCATTTCATGTTAATAAAAAAAGATGCTGAGGTTGTCCATCACTTCTCTCTATTAACATCCTCCCATTCACTTTCAGAACTTTCATGATCTGAAGATTCACTATGAAGATCTTCACCTTCTGAAGAAGATATGGTGTGCGTGGCACGGTGGCTAGTTTTTTGGCTTGATGTTGCTAGGCCAATATCACTCTCAGATGATTCAAAATCATCACCATCACTTGGCAAACTTTCACTCTCACACAAGCCACTTCAAATAACCTTAGAAAACAATTTCACGCAGTGGGAAAAAGCACGTCTCCTAGTCTGAGGAACAAGCTGTCAATAAAATCATCCTCTGCTAACACGAGTTTGGAAAAAGATGGGGATTCGTAATTCACGGAGTTTTGCGATTGTGTCTGTTTGTTTGGGAAAAAGAAATGAATAATGAATGTGAAGAGCTTCTAGTAATAAAACACCGCACTTCGTTCTCCCGCGCGGCGAAAGTCCGCAAGAAATATAAACATCCGTCATCACGGGACCCCGCGTTGCGACGAGTTGATCGTTACTGCACTTCGAACGGGGCTCGAAAAAGTGATTTCCGACAGTACGACGTCTTATAATTCACCAACAATGCAAAGTGAACAGCACTGCCTCAACTGCAGCAGGAAAAGTTTTGACTAATGTAACCTTTCTATCGTCACACGGAAAAGTGCGTGGGGAACCGATAGCAAGCTCAAACTCTGTTACGATGACACTTACGGCATATTACCTGTAATTCTAGTCGTATTATCCGCAGACCACGAAATTCATATTAAAAAAAAAAAAAAATCCTTCGTATAATCCGCAGACTGTGACACTCAGGAAATAAAAATCGCCGTATAATCCGCACATCATAGATGTTGAACCAGAAGTGGAATTTCCGACAGAAAAGTCCGTCACATAAATAAATAAATACATCGCTCTTATAGCAACCGAAAAATTGTTTTCAGCCGCCGCCGGGGAATTAAATCCACGGATCTCTCCGCCTAGCGCGTTAGCTTTACACCATGGTGGCCAACAATCCACGGTGCTATGTGTATTTTTAAGTCAGCTTCTGACATCATAAATCCGTAAGATGGGCTCAGCTACTGAGACGTCTCCATCTGGTGGGTATTAACGGCACTGGCTATATATATTATAGCAGTTAAATCCAAAGGAGCGAGATCCAAAGTGAAAATCCTCCAAATACGTGGCGTCAGAAAATAAATAAATACATCGCTCTTTCCACGATCCAGAAACACATAATGAGTCCGAAGAAGTAAGAGAGAAAAAAAAAAACCGATTTTATTAAATGAAGAAATTCATTTTTAAAGGTAACTGTTTTATATTTTTTATCTCCGGACAGATAAAGGGTGTGGCATCCATAGATCACGCCGATGCAGCTCCAGAGTATTGCATTACACCTTGCCAATGACGAAAGGCTGATACAGAACAAGTCGTAGAAATACCGTATGTACTCGCGTATAAGTCGAAAGTTTTTGGAGGAATTCCTGCTTTCAGAGTTGAGAGATCGTCTTATACGTGGGCCAATAAAAAACCTGTGAATTCTCCCGCGGAATAAACCGACGGATTTGTTTACGTTTTAGATCGCGACACAGAGGCTTTCCGTATGTTGCTGCACGATTGTGTTCTGACCTCAAAACTATCGCGCAGTGACATGATCATATCCTCAATTCTGTCCACCACTTCAAGTTTAAATTCGGCAGTGTAACTGAAACGTTTCCTTTTCAGAGACATCATGATTAGCAATGAAGGAAAACAGCAGCAACGACGTTCGCCAAAACAACGAAAGCAAACCAGACACAAGGTCGCGCACATGAAATCCGAAAGGAGAAACGCATAGGTTCGTGCAGCAAGTGCTGTGCGTACTTCTTTGGCTTTTTGCCAAAAAACAGAGCCGGCACGACAGTCAGAGCTCTCCTCAACGATATCAAAATGACCCCTGTCATCCCTCCCCACAACTTTCCCGATTTTTCGTTACGACATTCCTGCCCCTCCTCCCCGCTCCGTACAAACTCCTGAACTGAGGAAAATTCTTCCGAGGGAGTTCCTTTTCCAATTATTACACCCTTCCCTGCACAATCACGCTGCAGATTTTTTAAAAATCGGAAGGTTGTAATTTTTTTTTTTTTTAAATCGGCGTATTAACCGCATCGGTGTATAATCCGCAAAACCTATAATTTTAACTTTTTTAACAGATAATCCGCGGATTAAACGAAGAAAATTACGGTACCATTCTTCCGATAATATCGCTGTTCGATGATATGATTCATGGACATTCCATTTTTTTTTTTTTTTTGATTGGAGGTTTAACGACCACCGTGAGCAACTCAATGGGCTATAAGCAGTCGCCCGTCCCTAATTTAGGGTCACTGGTTCCAGGGAAGGAGAGAGCCAGTGCCTTAAGACAAACACAACATCCATGCCTCAACGGGATTCGAACCCGGACCCCTTACAGACGAATGATCAAAGGCCATCGCTTAAACCATCTGCAGTCTGATTCGGAAAATATGCGGATCAAAATCGAAGGCCGACAAATCGGCAGCGTCGCACTAAAAGGGTTTAACGAAAAAGGATACAAAATTGAGATTCTCCAAAACACACTGAAATCCGTAATTCTTCCAACCTGCCCCCTAATTCCGTAATCTGACAGTCGAAACCGTAATAATTACGGACAATTCGTAATTGTTGGCACCTCTGCTATTTGCTTCTAAAATAACGCAGCATAGAATATTTAAACATTGTGCAGTTAAATTTCATAACCAATAAGCTGGCACACAGAGATCCTAATGCCATAACGGCAAAAAAAAAAAAAAAAAAAATTAAACCCTGGATAAAGATAAAAAATAATGGAAGCAACAAGTGGAGAAAACTAACAGTTAATACGGAATACCATTTTGCCTGAGAGGCTACAATTCATGACAAGTACTTCCAAAATACGGAAGTCTTAAAATTGATTGGCTACGTTTGTGACACAAACATTAGTACTGAACTTTTCTCGCAGGTCACAGTTCATTTCCACGCTACGTCAAATTACTTGTACGGGAAACAATTAGAGGAAGTTTTGTGTGCATGTGTGTTCATAAAATCCTCCTAACACTTTTTTTTTCAACATAATTTTTCATCCTGTGGCGAGTGGCATGTTTATACTTAACAATATCTTTACGAAGGGCAATACATTTTTGTGCGATGTTGATCAGGCAAAGTGCGAGAAAGGTCTGGAGCCCACTCAGGTCATTTGCAGTAACTCCCCACAAATAACGTCATCCAAAACGGAGACGAAGCTTTAGCGCCTGCACTGACAAACCTGAAACCAATAGAGCACGCACGGCAAAGATTTAAATCAGTAGTAACTAGGTAGATTTTTTATATTTTTTTCGGCAATGTGAGGGTAAAGATGTGAAATGAAAAAATTATGCAACTCTTGTGAGGTGCAGCAACGCATGAAAAAGAATTTACGATTACAAGAAAATGTCTACCCCGTCTAACTTTTGTTCTCGCAAATTTTTTTTCCCTATGTATAAGCTGAAACCTTAGGAAAAATTACGAGAGAATGATGAATTTTATATTTCTTATTCTAAATAACGGAGATATTTGCGTTTTTACGGAAAACGGTTCCACTATGCACAGAAATTCAAAAATAATCTTCTAATCTATCAGAAACAAAAAAGTTGAAACTTTTAGGGGTTTTTTTATAACTTGGAGGCAGCTACCCGTAAGAATCGGAGATGTGTTGGTGGAAAATTATTTCAATATCTGACGATTTTGCGTGGAATGACCCAGATGTGAAAATCTATGGTTCCGGGCGTCGGACTACCCTATTTTTCGCAACCAGCCAGCTCTTGCAGTAATCGGAATATCGCCAAAATAGCTATAAATTAATTTCTTCATGCATTATGAAATAGAAATAAGACAGAATCAAGAAAAATCTCTTTCCGGCCGTAAAACAACGAATCTAGAAAACGGCCGTGAAATCTGGGAAATTTGGTAGGTATGCAATAGTACCGGCTTCATTGCATGGTATTTTTCATACAAAATACTCCTAAGTACTATGAAAAAATTAATCTTTCCCCCTCTTTGAAGAATCTTCCTATTTCATATCTTCCCTGTTCAAACATTTGAAGGTACATACTTTTCCAACTATACCAACTCTGCTACAGAATTACGAAAGTGAAGCTTTAGTTCATAAGTGATACGAACTTTTATCAAAATAAATTGTGCCCTCAATTTGCAACATTCATCCACACTGCTCTTGAAGGGGGGGGGCGAATTTATTAGGATGACCAACATCCGGCAAAATAAAATGTTTTTGTGCGGTTTGATAAAAGACAAGTGAAACATGCAAAAAGAAAGGGGGGGGAAAAAAGCGCAACTTCTAAAATTTCCGATGAATTTCGGCGAAATTTAAAATGGAACGTTATTTTCATATATCTTGCCCACTGTAAAAATTTCAGTCGGTTATTTAAAAAATTGAGGGAATAGCTTTTTCATAATTTTTTTCCCAGTCTACACAGAGAACCAGGGCACCTACTTAGGAACAAGTGACTGCCTCTGCGCGAACGCAGCAGATAAGAGCCTGCGAAGTGGGGGTGTGATTAATGGCTTTCTCTCACGCTTTGACGTGTCCGTTTGTTCGGTTGTAGTTTAGAGCATCTGGAGATGGGGGAAACCGCGAAGAGACGCACTCACCAGCACAGCTGCACTTTAATCGGTGGGTGGGTTGCCTCGAAGGATAAAACAACTCGGAATTATTTTAAAACTTAGCAATACAGAAATATATTCTACAAAAGTCTGAAAGAAAATATTTTTTGGCAAAATAAAAAATTCCCTGACTTTTCAGTTTCCTGATAAGAAATTCCCTGATTTTTACGAAAAAACACGATTTTCCCTGAGTTTTCCCTGATTTTTGGAACAATTTTCAAATTCCCTGAGAATTCCCGGTTTTCCCGGTTTTCCAGGTGGCGTGGGAACCCTGCATGAGCTGTGCATGCCAATTGAAGAAGTTCCTGAGTGATAATCACAAAGTGAGCCTTCCTCTCAAACACATTCACCACAGCATCTCTTACAGTCAAATAAGCATCCAATGTTCTTTCACACATATTTGCGGTGTCTTCATTCAAGATGTTCCCTGACAATGAGAATCCCCTTTCTACATCCGCATTGCCATGCGAAAGTGCAAGTGCAGCTTTCATATTTTTGGTAACAGTAGGATATTTCTTTTCTCCAGAGGTATATGTCTTCTCAAAAAACCGACTCCAGTAAACGTCCACTGGGTTCTTGTCACTACCTGATTTTTCTTCTTTTAACGTCAATAGTTTCCATTCATCAACTAGTGCATGTTCACTGTACTCAATTGGAAGAACTGCAGCTAATTTCACTATGTTTTTGTATGATCCTTCTTTCACCCTCTTTGCAGGATGCAAACATCGAAGATACCACAACACAGGTTTATCCAAAGAAGACTTTTCCAAAATATGTGTACAAGCAGACGCATAGTGCTTTCTAGCTTTCATGGAAATATAGCATCTTTCTTGTGCACTTAGCTTCTTGAGCTATTCACTTTCTCTAGTGTCGAACACTATGTTTTTCAATGGCAAGTAATACTTATTACAAACTGCTTCCAGACTCAATGGAGCAGCACTAACACAAAATCGATTCACGAGTGTACTGACGAGGTTTGTGAGCTCATTATAGATTAGATGCATTAAAGGATCTCTCTTCTGAAGGAAACCAGTGAATCTTGAACATGTATGAGCACTTGCACAAGCAAACATAATTTTTGCTTTGGTAGTTTTGTCTTTTAATAGTTTAACAATATTCTTGTATTTCAAAGAACTCATCAACTTGCTATTGTGCTGGGGTATGAACTGAAGAAAGTACTTTTAAACAGCTGACCATTGTTCTAAAAGTCTCTCTCCAGCTGGTTCTAATGTCAGCCATCTAGAGGAAACATGTTTCATAAACCGATGACCCGGAAGTTTCATATTTGATTGTATTTTTTTTAAATCTTCCCAACGAGATGTTTGGCCATCAAAAAAATTATAGAGAAACAAGATCATGTCCGAAGCATTTTCACCAAAGTCTTGTAATCCTTTTTGGAATGCATTCTGGATGATGTGTATGTTACATGTGCCAACATCAATCAACTGTTTTCTTCTTAACAGGATCAGAGAATCATTCATAAGATGATTCACAGCTTTGTTAACATTGGGTCCATCACAACCTAGCATCAATAGCTTTGAACGAGAAAGCTGGGCATTATCCAAGGCTTCATTTAACTTGGAGTAAATATCACTAGCAGTGGCTTTACCAATGAAGAAAGTCTGTAGATGTCGTGTCATAATCATTTGTTTGGAATCAGACCAGTATTTAACTACAGTTTGAAGCTCTTTCTTTGAAGCTGCATTCACAGTTTCATCAAAACAAAGAGAGAAATGTGCTTCTCCAATATCATCCACCAACTGTTTTTTAAAATATGGAGCTAAAGCATCACATACTAAATATCTTGCCTTTGTCCTTGAAAGGGTGAACTCAGAAGGAACACTTCCAGGAAACATTGCCTCAAAGGTTTCTTTGACATCTTCACAAGCTGGCTGAACAGCAAAGTTCCCTCCAATAATTTTCAAACACCAGATTAACTCTGCCCTTGAAGCAGCTTGTCTAGCAGAATAAAGCTGAATTGATGGTGTAGCTCCGGGAGATGAAATTACACCATCACTGCTACATCCAGGACGGGCTGAAGACAAATGTAGTTGTGAAGAACTCAGTTTCACTTTACATTGTTCTCTGTGCTTCCGAGTAGAAGCATGCTGCTCTATAGCACTAAAGCCCCAAGAAACTGAAAATGTTTGTGCGCACAACATACAACAAACTTCACTGTCACTTTTTTTCTGTCCCCATTCAGAGACCATGAAACCATTGCTGTCCTTTATTTGGAACCATTCTGATTTTACAGTACATTTTCCCATACTTTTGTCTAAGTAATCCAGTTAATCAAAAAACGTATGATTTTATAAAGACAGCTGCATTACCTGAAACAACAATGTGCGCACACACAACTCTTCCCCAAACCAAAATTGTACATCTGGCGAGGAAAGTTAACCGAAATTTACTTTTTTGCACTTAGATAACATTCCCAATATAGAGATCAAAAATCATCACTCTCTAGTGCACAAGGTTGTTAACAAAGTTATAACTCAGAGCCTTCTCAACGGCATTTTCTAATTTTTCAATCCATCTGCCACATAAAACATTACTGTACCGACCACAAACTTTTTTTCATATCGCGTAAATCTTTTTTAAAAAAGCCATAGTATAAAACTGACTAAAATTGTATAAAATTGTATAATAAAACTGACTATAAAACTGACTAAAATAAAATTTACAGACCAAAATTGAAAAATACAGACTAAAACTGACCAATCTGAAAAATACTGTCTTTTACTGATTTTACATCCTCATATTGACATTTTCCATCCCTGCAGTTATCATCCTCATATTGACAAGTTACTTTAGCTGTCTCTTGAATTAGTCTCCTTTTTTTTTTTTTTTTTTTTATGCATTATGCCACAATCGCAATGCACAAAGATGCTGAAAAACTAGGCAGCAACTTTCAAATTGCAAGAGAATAAAAGAGATCTGAGAAAATACACTATGGAGCTTTTCCACTTGCAGTGAGCTAAAGTCGCTGTTTGCCAGAGGTCATAAATTAGGATCTGACGGATTCGAGGTCTGGGGCCATTCTGTCTAAAAAAAAAAAACTAAAAGCAAGCATGTCGGACATAGCACAGATAAAAAGAATAAATCATCTCTAAGAAAAATAAACAGTTCTACATCTGTGGCAAACAGAAAGCATTGTACCATAATGACAAGTAAATTAACAAACGCAGGACAGTGGCGACTGGGTGGGCCCTGGGGGGGGCTAAACACGATGGGAGAGGAGGCACACATTTTGAAGTATTTGGCAAAAAATTCTGTTCATGTGCACTTTACTCGACGCTGATAAAGGTTTTCAAGTGAATACTGTACGGAGTATTTATTCAACATATGTAGTATGGGAACCGTGGATACGAATCTCTATGACAAGTTACTATTTCTTTGCAATTTTAGCTTACTTAGGTCTTTTTTTTTTATCTCTCTCTCTCTTTCATAAGGCTATTTATGAATTACAGTTTGTAACCTGACAAGAAATATATGTATATCTCTCTGATCGTTTTAAACTATAATTACAAAAATGGCGTGTTTCTGCTGCTCTCTTAGAAATTTTTTCAGAGGACTCCCCCCATTTCTCTCCCATAAGTACAAAAACTAACAGCCATGTGGAATGCCATTTTGTTTTTTTATTTAGGAGGCTACAATTCATAAACTTCCAAAAGCCGAAAGTTTAAAACTGATTGGTTTACATCGGTGACACGAACATTAGTATTGAAATTTTCTCACTGGTCAAATTTAGTTTCCACGCTACAGAAAAAGTATCATATTACCTTCACAGAAAATAATCGCAGATTTTGCACGTACATATAAAATCCTCCAAACACTTTTTTGTCAACATCATTTTTCATCCTGCGGCGAATCGCAAGTTTATACTTTTTTTATTGGAGGTTTAACGACCACCATGAGCAACTCAGTGGGCTATAAGCAGTCGCCCGTCCCTAATTTAGGGCCACTGGTTCCAGGGATGGGAGAGAGCCAGCATTGTAAGACAAACACAGCATCCATGCCTCACCAGGATTCGAACCCGGACCCATCTCGGATGAATGATCATAAGCCATCGCTTAGACAACTGTGCCACCGGGGCAGAAAGTTTATACTTAACGATATCTTTACGAGGAGCAGTAAATTTGGGGGATGTTGATTAGACAAAGCACGCAAAAGGTCTGGAGCATCAGGTCATTTGCAGTAACCCTCCACAAACAACATCTAAAAAGGAGAGAGGCTTCATTTCATCACCGGCATGATAAATCTGAAAACAAAGCATGACGGAATTTTTTTGTCCATGTATACTTACATACACATTCGCCAGAATAATAAAAAAAATGCTGATTAAAAAAAATACAAGATGATCCCCAAAATTAGCCAAAGAAATTTCTCCACGATTATAGAGCGTCGAAAGAGCAGGAGAAATGTCATTAAATCGTTGGTCTTTCGTCTAGAGCGAAAGCATCGGCAGTAATCACCCTCCCCTTCCCCCCAAAATAACTTTGGTTTTGCATCAATTTTAAGAAATGATTCAGATGATGACACAAAATACAGGAAAATCTTGCAAACACTGTAAAACCTTTAGATGTTAAATTTTATGATAATCACCAAATTTGTTATCGGAAAAAAATAATAATAATAATTGTTTCATGGAAGCTCAACTTCCTGTTGTCTGATTTGATCAAATATAATCAAAATCATACATGGAAGTTGATCACAGCATTGTGAGACATTGAAATATAAACATCGTTCGTGAACTAATCATGCTTTTTTAAAATAAAGAATTCCTTTCTTTTAAATCGCGAGTTCAACAATGCACGCGTCCGCGCGTTGGGTTCGCTTCTTGCGTGCAGGAGGAATGCCGTTCTTTTTCCGGTACCACGCCTTCACACCGCTGTGGCCACGATACAGCATGCTTCGTTGATTGCGCTTTCACCGTGGCAATGCATTGACCATGCACCACGTTTCGAAATTCTTTTCTCGGCGCTCAGGCTGAGAAAAGGATGGCAGACATATTTGGGTTTTTGTTGTTTTTTTTTAATTTGATAGATTAAACTTTTCTTTGCAAAGAATAATAACTGCAGCTTTCTAAGTGCTGTACTACATTGCCTTTTTAAACATTGAAGAAAGGCTCTCTCATTGCTCATAACTCAAAAACTAAAGCAGATGGAATAGTGTGCATTGCACCAATGGATTCCTTGGTAAAAATTAAGAAAGAATGATGATTTAACTATTTCTTTTTATTCTAAATAACAGAGATATCTGTGTTTTTACACAAAATATGTCCACCATGCACAAAAATTCAAACTTTCAGGGTTTTTATAAGTTGGGAGTAGCTACCCATTAAAAAAAATCGTAAGAATCGGAGATGTGTTGGTGGAAAATTAATTCAAAATCTGACGATTTTGCACTGAATGACCCAAATAATAAATTTACATTTTTAACTCTTATCAGCTTCAATTGAATGTACTCCCTTTCTGTATCAGCACACGGCTGCATTCTGATCTTCTGCTGGAGAAAGCAGTGCTGTAGCTCATCTGACGCGATCCCTTTCAGGAGCTTGATCGTTTTCTTCGTCACTACAGTAACTGACTGAGAACAGGCCCCTTAAGTACAGATTTGACTTTAAGGAAAAGAAAAAAAAAAAAAAAAAAGTTGCACTGGGCCAAATCTGGTGAACAGGTACAATGTTCAAGCACTGCGAGATGCATCTCTCAGCTAAAAACTGCTTCACCGAGAGTGCTGAATGAGCTGGTGCATTGTGCTGGTGAATAATGAAGCCGTTTTCCCACAACTCTGATCTCTTTCTTCTGGTTTGCCCTCTTAAAGTCACTAGAACCTATTTGTAGTCATGCTGGTTCACTGTTGCTCCGCCGGAACCCACTCTGCCAAAATTACACCTTTAATGGCAAAGAAAACAATTAACGTGGCCTTAAACTTGGACTTGCCCAATGTATCGACATTTTAGGGTCGTAGGTCGCATTCGAAGATCTAGGTTTCGTCACAAGTGGCAACACTTTCTAAAAGCTCGGAGTTCTCCTGAATTTGCCCCAGAATGTCAGCACAAATTAGTTTTCAATTTTCTTTTTGTTCAAGTGTGAGAAATTTTAGAACCATCTCTGCAGAAACTTTTGTCATGTTCAAATTTTCATGTAAAATTTGCCTGTCTTTTTATTGATGTTTACCATTTCTGTCATTATTTTAATACTCAGCTGTTGAGCATTTCAAAAATATTGCAGATTTTGTTAACACTGTCTTCTATTTTTTGAAGTGCTTAGGTGTCCTGGACATTTGTAGTCTTTAATGTCCTCCAGGCCTTCATGGGACCTCTTAAGATACATGCAAAAACACACGCACATGACAAGCATTTTTTCCTTTATGCCGTTGGTTCCCAACCGGTGGTAAGCATACCCCGTAGAGTACGTGCTGGGTCGTTCAAGGGTACATGAAAAATAATCAGTAATGGCTGAAAAACAAGTAAAGTAAAAAAAAATGCAAAACGCTAGTTTTGGAACAATAAATGTTATGTTTGAATCACGCTAATGGAGACACTTCAAACCAGCTTACATTAGCGAATGATGATTGGTGAGGGTGTGGTTATGAACCCTTCCCCCAAACCACTCTTCTACCAATCATTACACGCAGTTCATGCATCACTTTCGTCACCCATCCTCCTTTCCAGAACAATCGTGTGTTACTAATACATCCATAGCCAGACTGTTTGATCAGTACAGTTACTGACTGAGTATAAGTGTGTTGTCTTTCATTGTGATTCTTTTCTAGTTTTTTTTTTTTTTTTTTAATGTTTAACGTAGTTTCAGTTATTATTGTCAGTGATTTTTAAGCATGTCAGTTATGGATCAGTGGTTGAAAACAGGAACGGTTAAAAAACCAAAACTTGATGTGGATTATTACACGCCGCCAAGTACTTCTCAACACGTGTCCACAGCTACGAGTACACCCACACCGGGAGATAGTAAAAGGTGCATGCCTCAGATACTACACAGAAGAAAAGGAAATACAGTGAAGAGTATATTAAATATGGGTTTTCATTTGTAGGGGTTGATGACTGTCCCAACCCTTTGTGTGTTGTGTGTGTGGGAGTATTATCCAATGGTTGCATGAAACCCTCTGTACTAATGAAACATTTAGAAACTAAATGTCCCATGTATAAAAACAAAGAAATGCATTATTTTCAGCACTAAGAAAAGCATCCAAATGTAACTTCATATATGACATCAGGAAAGAAACCCAACGAGAATGCAGTTGAAGCTTCCTACCGTATTACTTATCGTGTATAGCTAAATGAGGCAAAAACCACACCATAGCTGAAGATTTAATTTCTCCTTGTTTAAAGATGCCGTTTTTTGCATGTTTGGGGAAGAACATGTCCGCAAAATCAATACTATCTCTTTTTCAAACAATACAATGTCTCAAAAAATTCCGGATATGTCTGACGATGTTGAAGCTGCAGTAGTAGATAAAATTTTAAAAAGTAAATTATTTTCCATCCAGGTCGATGAAAATGCAGATGTTGCTGATTTATCTAATTTGCTCCTCATTGCGAGGTACTTGATAGAAAATGAAATTGAGGAAAACCTGTTGATTTGTTACCCACTGACAGAGCATACATAGCACAGGCGAAGATACTTTTAATGTGATCGACAGTTATTTCATTGAAAAAGGCATTAGTTGGTCGAATTGTTGTGGTGTATGCACTGACGGAGCCAAGTTTATGTCAGGTTGTTTTATAGGCCTACGCTGCTGAATTAGAGAAGTAGCTCCCCATGTACCATGAAGTCACTGCTGCATTCATAGACAAACTCTTGCATCCAAGCCTCTTCCTAGCGAACTGAAAGACGTTCTTGATGAGGCTGTAAAAGTTGTAAATTTCATTAAGTCACAACCACTAAACTCCAGTTTGTGTAAAGCGCTGTGTGAAGAAATGAACAGCCTTCACAGCCCATTACTTTTGCATACGGAGGTAAGGTGGCTATCTTGTGGTAAAGTACATACACAGCTAGATACTTCATGTATATCTTCTGTATAAGGAAGTCACAAGCTATACGTGGTTAAAATACATAATATATAGAGATTCGGTACCTCTTTTAGAATTGCTATTACGCACGTTAAAATACGGACATGTGATTATGGTGGTGCAGTTCATTATTATAGATATACCGTAAACCTAACTATATTGCCAACGTTATTCCAGCTAATTCTCACCATCCTATATCATATAAGTACTCAGCCTTCAGGTCATACATCAATAGAGCAATAACCCATACCTCCAATAACCGATTGCTAAATAAAGAATTCAACTGGATCAGAAATACGGCCTCCGCTTTTGGATACATCAGAATAATTAACAATCTTATACAGAGGATAACAGAGAAAACAAGAAATTATCATTTCAGAATACCAACTGATAAAAAGGAAATGAAATATTGTGGATCAATATCTTACAACCATGAAATTAATAATATACTGAAAAAAGCATGCAAGAAAGTTAACTTGGGCTTTGGCATAAAAACCAAAAATATCGAGGACACATTAACTTCTGGTCACAGAAACACACCGCTATTGCAGAAAGCGGGTGTTTACTCAATTCGAATAGGAGACAGCCAAAACAAAATTATCAGCCAATATATAGGAAGCAACTTGCTGACAAGAGTAAAGAAGTGGGATTAAAAATGAACTTTCAGAAGACAAAAGTGATGTTCAATGCTTTTACAAGAAATGAAGATTTATCGATTGATGGAGAAAAGCTGGAGATAACAGACACGTACGTTTATCTTGGACAGCAGATATCAAGTGAGGGTCACATTGATGAAGAAATTAATCGGCGTACAAAACTTGCCTGGAGAGCTTTTGGAAGAAACAGCATAATTTTCAAGAGCAATCAATATGCCATTATGTCTTAAAAGAAAAGTGTTTGATCAATGCATCCTTCCAGTGCTTACGTATGGTGCAGAGACGTGGACCTTAACTAAAAGAGACAAAGAGACATACAAAGGCTGCAGACAACTCAAACAAGCATGGAGAGGTGCATACTTGGTGTAACCAGGAGAGATAAGAAGAGGAACTCGTGGATCCGAAAAATGACAAGAGTGGAAGACATCATGATCAGAGTTAAATCCCTGAAATGGCAATGGGCTGGACATACTGCCAGAAGAACAGACCATCGATGGACAGCCGAAATTTTAGATTGGATTCCAAGGGACAGGAAAAGACCCAGAAGAAGACCACATGGGAGATGGGTGGATGAAATTCGAAAGTATGCAGGGGTGACATGGAGGAGACTGGCACAAGACAGACCGTTGTGGAGGAAACTTGGGGAGACCTTCGTCCAGCAGTGGATTGATAATGGTTGACAATGATGATGATGATGATGATGATATAGGAAGCACCAAAAGAAATATCAGGATAAGATTATCAGAACACATTGGCAATTGGTTCAGAAAATAAAATAAAACTGCACTTATCGACTTCTGTAAAAATAATTAGTCAATGCACACCACTATGGGAGGATATAAAATTGATAAATCAGCAAAAAAAAAAAAAAACTGGAAGACCATACAGATTGCTGAATCCATCTTAATAGAGAAGACCAAATCCTCGAACTGCAATAACAATTCACTATATGACCTTTCATATGCCTGGAGGAATTTAGTGGACACCGAAAAAAGATTAAAAGAGGAGCATAAAAATAAAATTAAAAGACAACGACAAATACAGGAAAATCAAACTATGACACCAGATGGCACCACCATATAGGAAGAAAACTGACCCATGCGCAATGTACATCATGACGAAAAAAATAATGCAATAGCCTTTTTGGACGTACATGTTATCAAATCCACAGATAAGTTACTATACAGGGTTTATCGGAAAAGTTCATTTGTTCCGGTCCTAATCCCGTACAATTCAGCACATCCTTATCCTCAAAAATGCAATAGTATAAAAACCTTAATTAAAAGAGCATATACGCATTCTGAAAATAGTCAGTTCATCAATGAAGAAATCAAATTCATAAAAAAAATTGCAGGCAGCTTTGGTTATCCTAACCATTTAATAAAAAAATGGGACACAGAAGTAATAAAGAAAATAAAAAATAATGTTGTAGTAAATAAAAAAGAAGTCAAATATTTAAATGGTTTTCCTTACATTAAAGGTACTACCAATGAAATTAATAATATTTGTAAAAAGCATAACATTCAAATTGGAGGAAAAGTAAATGCCATCAAAAATATAGTAATGAAAAATAATGAAAAAATAAAAATGTTAGAAAAAGCAGGTATTTACTCAATTCCTATTACTGAAAATCCTCCAATGGCTTATATAGGAAGTACCAAAAATAAGCTTAAACACAGATTAAAACAACAAGTAAAAAACTGGCAGAAAAAAGAAGAAAAAAGCAGCACTTATTCAATACTGTCTGGATAACCAAAAATATCCAAAATTCGAAAATATAAAAATCATTAAAAGCTGTAAATCCGAAAAACACCTCAGAATAGCAGAGTCGGTAATGATTGAAAAAAATAGGACAAAAGTTTGCAACCATAATGACCCTAATATTTTGAGAAACAGCTGGAGAAATTTAATTAAAATTGAGCAAAAAAATGAAAAAGTTCGAAAAATGAGATCACTGACCAACAAGAGATGGCGCCACAACGCCCAAGAAGAAGCGATAGCCGATGACAGAAGCAGCCTGCGCGAGAACCACCGAAATGCCCAGCTGACACGGTCCGTGCTAGTCGGAGCAAAACGTCCCCTCGAAGACGGTAGTGGAGTATTACCGAAAGTACTAGGGTTATGAATAAGTATTGAAGTAAATGAAGATGCAGCAAGGGAAAAAAACTCATTTGGTGATGAGGCAAAATAAATTCCAACGGAAAAAAAAAAAAAAAGAAGTGGACCCGTGGCCAAATGAAAAACCCCCATGCCGCATCCACATAACGGAAATATGAATTGAAAGCCAAGCCCCACGTGCGGTAAGTGTTCATCGAACTTTACCAACTAAAAGTGAAGTTCAAAAATGCAAAATTTTCTTTTTATGTTCTTTCAGTAGACGATCTCAAAAAATTTCAGATTTCGATTTTATTAAAATACTATTTGCGGAAGTCATATTTTTTACATATTAATTTAAAGTGCCATTTCTTTCTTTGTATAATCTGTAAACCATAAAATTCAGAAATTTTTTTTTGTGAGATCCACAAGGGTATATATAATCCAAAGGCTGTGAAAAAAAAAAAAATACCACGTATAATCCGCTGCAGCATATGATCTGTAGATCGTGAAATTCTGAGAAAAGCAATTTTTTTCCTTCGCATAATCTGCAGCAGCATGTCGCAGAACATGATATTTAAAAAAAAAAAAAAAATAACAGTCCATACCACATGATCATACTGCTCCTAAAATAGCAGTTTAAGGAGAAGATGATGAGACCAAAGAACGGGGGAAAAAAGCTGAATATTTTAACTGGTGAAAAATCAAAACAGACAGCAAGAATGCGTACTACTGTCAGTTTGTCTTTTATTGACTCTGCAACTTCACAGCACCACTGCTTAATTTTTCTTTGTGCTGATATCATTCTCTCTCTACTTCTTCATTGTCACTTTTCTTGTTTTTCATGCCCTCTGATAAAAACCATCAGTCTGAGGACCATGAGTGCATGATATCAAAGCTTCAACTATTTTAGATAAATGGTGTAACTTTGGGAATATTAATACTTTTGAACACCATGCATCAATTTTTAAAATTTTCGTCACTTCCGTTTTCGGGAATTTCCTTCTTCCTTTAACAAGATTTAACAGCGCTGGAGAGTGGGAACATCGCGGGTGGGGGTCGGTTACGGGAAATCCGTCCGACTTCTGGTTTTGGAAATTTTTCTTCTATTTTCAAGCCTGAAATACAAAAAAATATGCCGTGAAATGATACTTAAAAATACTGAACAGAAGTAACATCGCGAGAAAAAAGAAATTATGATTACGGAAAAAATCTGAACTCCGTCGGCTTTCCGTTTTCCTCTTACCCCCCCCCCCTTCAAATTCTGCTTACTTGTGCATCGATCTCCTGCTGAGTGGCCTGCCAACATAACGAAAAAGACGGAATTTCTCGAATTCGCGGAAGAAGCCTGAAGATTAGGAGGCAATTTTCGCGGCGTCTAACTTCCGTTTCCACAAATTCTTGCTACAGTTTCAAGCTGAAATACGAACATATATGCCATAAAATGATATTTAACAATACTAGACACAAATGCATAATCGGGAGAAAAAAATTGCGATTAGGGCAAATTCTTTTTACTCCATTTAACTATTGTTTTCGAAAGCTTTGAAACAAATACCCTCCCCAGACGGAAAATGACCTCCCCCCCAAATTTGTTTTTAAACAAAATGAAAATTCGTAGTTTCGAGCTTGAGTTCCGTAGTCAGACAACAAAATCCGTAGAAACTAGACATTCCGTAATAATTGGCATGTACGACAGTCGTATAATCCGCACCTATCATGTTAATCGTGAATAGTAATTTCCGACAGAAAACTGCGATTCACAGGACCGCCTCAGAAATCCAAAGATGTAAGAAAGAAATGATCGTCTTATTGAAAAAGTAACAGTCATTTTGAAGTACTTCTGTGCTACTTTTAAGTAAATAAAGAACTAAAATCGCTAGCTGTTGCAGCATTACCGTAGTTCATTAGTTACACTAAAAAAATCCGTTGAAATTGCGGACAGTCCGCATCGTCTTATTTGTGGATACGTTTTAACTGAATACCGAAAGTAAAAAAAATTAACTAACACAATTAGCGCACCAAAACTAGGCAATGCGATTCGCAGAAAGGTTACATGCTACGGAATAGCTTTGCGGGATTCCCGAGAGTAGCGGATTCTCACACCACGTAGGCTTCCGCACGCGCGAATAGTAACGCCTTCCTTGCATCGTATTTTCCGTCAATATGCTTCTAAAGTACAAATAAATAAATAAACATAAATATATTCTTACAATATCTTCGCAGTCTTTTATTTCGCTGTTACGTTACATTTTTTCTGTTACCGCATTTTCAGTGCTTTCCCAATAACAGCACCTCTCCTGACAATTACCTCGCGGACTTTTTTAAACGCTGCATCGTTTTTTTTTTTTTTTTTTTCCCCCTTTAGCGGTGCTCGCATACCTAAATTTATAACTTTTTAATAGATAATCTATGGATTATACAACAGAAATTATCAACAGAAATTACAGTATTTACTGCAAATTACGAAATTTCAAGTAAGACGAAAAGTAGGCGCCACGGCCTGAATTTTAGGCGCCTGGGCGACCTGGCGCCCGGGATTTGTCGAGCCCTGTGCATGCATGATGCCACAATAGATAATATTGGTTTATGTCTTGGTGATATCCGTGTGTGCAGATTGCTGTACACTGATGACACTGTACTGTTGGCAGAGAGCAAAAGTGAGTTAAAGAGTATGTTGCCCCGGATGTACGAAGTTTGCATAAAATTCAAACTGAGTGATAATACTGAATTCTTCGGTAAAATGAAGACACATAAACCTGGTCGACCTCTCAGGTTATTAGTTTCTGGGTATGCCAACCCAACCCGCTCGCTTGAGACTGTGTTAGCTTCTTTTTTGAAACCTCTTACTTTAAATCCGTCAGTCTCTATTAGAAGTTCTACTCAGGCATTGACCTGTATTAAAGCCTTTAACTCCTTTGGCACAAGGTTTGTCATGGCATCACTGGATGTCGTGTCACTTTTCCCGAGTGTCCCCCTTGGCATAGTTCATTCTATTATTGCTAGTAAATTGCAAGTGGACAGTTCTATTTCTCCACTTGAGGCTGATGCTATTGTTTCTGCACTAAAGCTTGTGGCAAGACAGTCTTATTTTAAATTTGATGGTAAGTTTTTCCAGCAGAGGGAGGGAGCACCAATGCCCCCCCTCTCCCCCAGTCTCTTGAAGAAAGAGTTTTGCTGGACTTCCCTTATTAACTGACACTTTTATTAAGATTCGTAGATGACATGTTAGTATTTTGGCCTCATTCCCTGTCTCTACTTGATGAATTTACTGAATGTCTTTCCTCCCAGTTCCCATCTATTAAGTTTATGAAAGAACTGGAGAGGGGGGGGGCAGCTGCCTTTCCTGGATATTTTACTGTCTCGGGTCCTGAATTCCCACCAAATTAAGTTTTCTGTTTATCGAAAACCGATGTTCCCTCCTTGCATTATCCCTTTTGCCTCTTCCAATCCTCCAGAGCATAAGGCTTCTGTCCTTCGTGTTTTAATAAAATGTGCCTTTATGAATTCTTCATCTTGCAGGGCTCGACATGAGGAATTGTCTAGGACCTTGTCTTTGGCCCGTACCTTTGGTTTTTTGGATCACTTCTTTCACGGACTATTACAAAAGTTTCGGCGGTTGAGATTTATGACTTTGTTAACTCCGACTAACTCAACTAAGTATTTCTCCCCCCTCTTGTGTCCATTTCGAAAAAAGCTTGCCATAAGCATAACTTAAGTTTTGGAGCACCAGAAATATTTTTCCTTGGTATGGAATGACAGGGATAAAGTCTCAACCTGCAAAAAATCGAGTGTCAGGGTTCGTACACTTTTGGGGGAAAAAAATTCAAGGACTTTCCAGGCCTTTTCCAGGACATATACAAAAAATTCCAGGATGATTATTACACTTTACAGTATCATGTTCAAATTACTTTTTAAAAGTAATTTCAGTTTTAAGTAATAAAAATGATGAAAGATGCAAATGGATAGTGTGCTTTATGCAAATGGATCAAGTTTATCAAGCACAAGATCATAAAGAACGGATTCTGTTCTTATGCCCTGACCTTTGAATTCAATTTGGACCATTTTCTACAAGGGTAAGTTTCTCCTCCCTGATAACATACCAAAACTTCGTTGCAATCAAACAGATTTTATGTGAGTTAACATTCCTAAGCTTGGAGAACGAATACTGCTCTTATGTCTTGGCCTTTGAATTTAATTTCGACCATTTTCAAAAATAGGGTACGTTCCCAGGTTGTACCCAACAGCATACAAAAATTTCGCCGAAATCCAACTGTTTTCGTGCGAATTATCATACGGACAAACCCAAAGCATAAACGTTTCTGCAACCTGTAGTTCAAAAGGGTTAGTTATTTCGAAAATAAAAACATAACGAACAGCGCGAAAACTAGCTCATAAATAGAATATTTAAAACTACAGTATGCACTCTCAATTATTAGGGATGGTAGAGGGGAAGGGAATAGAACTGTCCAAAATTAGCATGTTTTCATTGTGCTAGGCGCTTAAGTACTGCTGAATTCCGTCAGACCCAACATACCCCCAATGGTCAAATGATTGAAATGTGCTGATGTTCATGGAATGAAATGGTTGATCAGCTATGATGACCGCATAAAAGTTCGGAAGAAGCGGGGGGGGGGTAAGTTTATGTAACATTTTACATCACTCCAGTATTTATCTTGTCATCATCAACAATCGCAATGCAACTACCACTTACGATCGCGGATATCGGCAACCGAATATCTGCCATATCCCTAAGTGATACGACACACAGGTATCCTGTTACAATGTATTGTAACTGAAAGAAAAAAGGATGTGGAAAAAAGAAACTTTCAGGAATTAAGATCATCGCCAAGCCATGGTGTTTCAAAAATCTGTTTTCCTTTATAATGTTTAAAAGCATGTTTTTTGCTTTTTTACCTGTAGTGTATAATAAAAATACTGTTGATTTTTTTTTAATGGAATCAGATGTCCGTATGTCTGATTGTCTTGTCTGAGTTCACACGTTAGCTACTGTGTAAAGTAGACCTATTTTTTTCAGATCAAAAATATGTAGTTTTGTATATATTCACAGTATAAGTCATTCTTTATTCCCACAGAACTGAATTCAGCAGATGCAAAATGAAGAACATCAAGACCCGCCCAACACCATGTTTCTGATTGTCTGCTATTTATATTCAAGAAATGCAAATATGGATCAATGGTGAATGAAGCAACTATGATTTTTATTTATTACCAAGAAAAAAAAAGACGTGAAAGCTGCAAAGCTGAAACGGATATTTCTTCCCCTTCATGCACAAAAACATTCCGCTTAAGATCAAACAGCAGGAACACGTCTCCACACACACGCACAACCTTTGGAATGTCCTGATGGAACGGCTTCTTTTCATTTGGCACATCGCCATAAATCACCACCCGCAGCTCACTGAACTGTCAAGTTGCACCCTTCCTCCTTCACCCTAACTAACTATAGGAGAAAACGTGTAAAAAAAAAAAAGCTCCCCGATTTTCGCCAAAATGACCAAATTTACGTCATGATGTTGCAATTTACTAAAATATGTTTATCTGCTGAATTTCGCCTAAAACCATAGAAAACTTTTTAATTATAGATTTTTTTTTATTAAAACAATAACTCAGACGTCTGAACAAAAATGTATGTTTGTAATTCAAATAGGGTCTATATCATCACAGAAAAAAAATTTAAGGATCACTCTGTTTAAATAAACCATGGCATCTTAAAAAAAATAATTCACTTGCTTTTCCCTTAATTTAGAATTACTGTTTCTTTTTTTTCAATCAGATTATGCAACAGAAGATTTTTTTTCATTTTTGCATCTGCTAAAGTTTCTAACGGAATTTGGCGAAATTTGCACTAGAACTTGACTGTGATGTATCTTAACCACTGTAAAAATTTTACTGCGTTATTTTCAAAATTCGCTAAAATGGATTTCTGAAAATTTTCTCCTAGTCCCATTGAGCAGTGGAAGTGATAAACAGGTGTTTGCTTTCTTCCCAACCAAGGGCTTTTGATCAGCGCTTCCAGCTGTCAATCAACCGTTGCTATGGTAACACCCTTTCTGCTGGAGGCTCACTCTCTCCAAAGAGGCATTCATACTTGTGCATAATAAAAATTTCCAATGCTAACTTTGTAAGTTTTAAACCGATTCAATTGGAATTTTGGGAGTAAGCTTCTGCAATCCAATTATGGTGAATGTAAAAATTTCAGCCACTTTCGTGAAAAATTCGCAAAGATGGTTTTCTTATGTTTTATCATAAGTAGCGGAAGTCTCTTGAGGGGAGGGCTGGCAATGTAGATAAACAAGGACCAGATGAACGTGTTGTTCAGGCGTACTCCTCACTGGTGGATGCCGGCTGACTTGGTACATACGCGACCCCCCCTGCAAATGCTAAATGTCTCTTCTTTCCCCTTCCGTTTGTTCGACGGACATCAAGCTCCCCTTCCTAACAGAGCTACTAGAAATCATCCAATTTTATTGCACTGGAAGGAGTGCTTTTTTTTTTCTTTTCCCCCCAGCCAAATTAGGATTTGGTACACGTCTGAAACATTCTTTGAGAATAGAGGAGAGGAACTTTAAAAAATGAAGGGGTAACAGTAACACGATTTTCTAAAAGGGCATTTTTTTAAGCACTAATTTCAAATTTCAAGGCTTTTCAAGACAACATTAAAAAAACACCGTTTTTCCAGGATATTCAGGCCTTGAAAACGTAATAATGATTTTCCAGGACTTTCCAGGTTTTCAAGCACGCGTGCGCAACCTGGAGTGTATACATCATTCCACTTACTCATGAGGATAACAATGGCGCTGTTAGGTACTACATCGGATCTACTTTTAGGGCTTTAAATATCAGGATGTCTGAACACAAATACGCTCTTCGAACAGGATCCACTACCACGGCTTTAACCACTGCTGTTAACCAGGGAAGGTTCTCCCCGAATTGGGCGAATGCCAAAGTGCTTAATTCTAATGTAAACAAGCGTACAATTTTTCTGTCAGAAAGTCTGTTCATCATAAAATATGGAGAGACCTGTTGTAACACCGAGCTCCCGGCTTTTGTTCCAAGGGAGTGGAGACGGCTTGTTGCTCCTTCTACACAGCAGCTTGAGGACGAGAAATTTGCTTCATACTTTTTACTGTATTCTTTTGAACTTTAATTCATTGTAAATGGCATCACTTGTGATGGTGACTAAGTGCATTGTGGGTTATTGTGTATGTTATGTAATGGTTCATCCCTGTCTAGTGACACTTAGCCTGATGATGGGGCCATGAGGCCTCGAAAGATCTCGCATTTTAACTAGTTTTTAATTTGTAAATAAAGTGATTTTAATTTGCAATTTGAAAATGTGGTTTTAACTTATTGTACGTAGACAGCAATTTGGAAACCATTATGTTCAAATTGAGTATTAATAAGGGAAAAACCAACGTTATGGTTTTGGAGAGAGGAACTGGTAGTACTGAATGTAGCATAAGTCTAAATGGCACAGTGATTGACCAAGTGAATGAGTTTGTGTATTTAGGAAGCACGTTTGACAGAGAGAACAAATTGGATGGTGAAATTAGTAGGAGAGTGAATTCTTCATTGAAAGTCATAGCTGCTCTGGGAGGTTTTCACAGGAATGATGGGTTCTTAAGGGAGTCCTGCATGACTGTGTATGAAGGTGTAATTGTTCCTACTCTGATGTATGGCAGTGAAACCTGGGTACTGCAGAAGAAACATAGGAGTCGTTTGTGTGCTGAAGAAATGCGTTACTTATGGGAGGGGGGGCAAGACAAGTTCTGATCGTGTGACTGAGCAGCAAGGTGGAGACTAATATGCTTCGGTGGTTTGGCCATGTTGAAAGAATGAGTGATCAGATGCTTACTAAGAAAAGATTTTCAGCCCAAGTGGCAGGAAGGAAAGGCAGAGGAAGGCCACGGAAGTCATGGGAGGATCAGATTCAGGAGTGTCTGCATGAGAAAAAGATCATGGGTATGAAGTATAGAAGATCTTGTGTATGTTGTGTGATGGATGTCAGTGAAGCCCGAGTTGTGTGTCAAGATCACTGTAAATGGAGGAATTTGATGTGGCAACAGTGAGCAAAAATAATCTGTTAAAAATTATCTAGTAGTTTGTCTTTTCTTTGTGGAGCTAACCTCTGAATCCCAGAGAACAACAGCTTAGTGATATGTGTGTGTGTGTGTGTGAGTGTGAGTGTGTGTGTGTGTGTGTGTGTGTGTGTGTGTGTGTGTAGAAACTTCTTTAACTTGTTATTTAGATCTGGGGCAAGCCTGATATATTTTGCTCTGATCCTCTTTAGTTTTTCGAAAAGTTCTTTGTGGTATGTAATTTTGCTGGTGAATTTGAAGTTGTTCACTTGCTGCTCCTCTTTTGGCATATTTTAAAATAACTTCTCAATGAATGGGGAGGAGCAATTGTTCTCTGCCAACATTCTTTTTAATTCTTCTCTGTGGATGTCTTTATCTGTAGAGACACAGACAACAATTTTCTCCAAAAATTGTCTCACCATATTAGACTTAATCAGGCATGAAAGTGAGCAGTGATAGGAAAAGCTGAACTTCCACGCATGCACGCAGTGTGCGTGTGTGTGTGTGTGTGGGGGGGGTAATAAAGTGTTGAATCTTGCATTTCACTCTCTAATGTATACAACCATGACATTTAGGTATTGGTCACATGCCTGCCAACTAAATAGATATAATGTATGTATTTTGTTTCAAGAAAATTAAACATATAGTACAATATAATGTAAGGATGGGAAATTGCTGATGAGATCATATGCATAGGAAATCACTCACCTTAGTACAGAACAATGTCTTTAATCAAATAAGGAACTTAATCAAATGTCTTTATAAGATAACAATGTTGTATGGAAATGAAATCTTGAAGGTTTGAAAAACTTCAGACATGTTTGTTGATAAGTAATAAAAGTTTGATGAAGAATAAATGTTCATTCTTGATTTGACACAAAATTATTAATGAGGAAATATGATAAATGCTTGCGAAAATGTTAGACATTTTGTAGATAAATAATAAAAGTCATTCACAACTAATTAAATTTCATTTTCTTAAGTTGTTTCTGTCTAACAATTTGTTCTAACCTTTAATGAATTAGCAGACTAGAGTTTTCTTTCTCTTGAACCAATTCATTTGATTTTAATTTGCTGCATAAGTTATTACAGATATTTAGCTCTTTTAATCTTTTACCTTATCTTGTACTTCTTTCTTATATTCTGAATATGATGATTTCATATTTTGGCATAAATCTCTATTTACAGGGTCATGCAAATAATAGTTTTTCTTAAAAAATTCCAAGGCTGACTTATCCTGATTCAGTAGCTTATATTTCATGGTTTGAACAGATGAAAATGTTTCAATTTTCATGTTGCTGAATTCTTTATCAAGTACATCCCCCATCATACTAAAGGAATTTTCCACTTGAAAGCCAGGAAACCAACTCAATAATGCCTTCATTATTTTTGAGTGGGCACTGAATTTGTTTAACTTAAAAAGTGCATGTTTTGGGATTCACTGAAATTTATTTAAGTAAATATTAAACTGGAGCACATCACTGCATCCAAAGTATAAAATTACTGAATTTAACAACAACACGGTAAAGGGAATGTCGCGCGAGCGGGGATTACGATTGCCGGCGAAGTCTTCGCTCCGTCCAACTTCCGTTTTCGGGCATTTTCTCTCCGTTTTTCAAGCTAAAATACAAATATTTATGCATTAAAATGAATTTTAATAAAAATACTGGGCAGAAGAAACATCGCGAGAAAAATAAATTAGGATTATGGGGGGAAATCTTCACTCCGTTTAACTTCCATTTTCGAAAGTTTTGAAAGATGAAATACCGTCCCGAGACGAAAAAGACCCCTCCCTTCCCCTGCAAAAAACAGCTTCTTTTCAGTTTTACATCGATCTCGAGAATGGCCCAAAAGATGACATAAAAAGTAGAATTCCGCGAATCCACGAAATAATATCATGTATGAGTAAGAAGTAACCAAGAAATGAAAAAACACTAATTCTATGGAAAATGAAAGTGAAAAATCGATGCTGCGTTGTTCACTCTGCCGTGAAAATTTTTACGAGACACAGAAACGGCGCGGATTCCAACACGGGCAGATTAGATATTGATCTAGAAATTAAATTTTGTTTAATAAAAGGGAGAAAACGAGTGCTCTCTATTGATTAGTTTTGAAGAAGTATGTATTAGAAAGAGGATAACATGCATTTCATTAGGAAAAATTCTTAAAAAAAAACAGAAAAAAAAAAAAACGAAGTCGCTCCTTTTCACTATTACCGAAGATATTAAAAACAAGGAATGACAAGAAAAGATCAAAAATAAAAATATAATCAGGCAAAAAGAGTAAGAGAGAGTGAGAAAAAAAAAAAAAAGGGAAAGGGGGGGGGGGGGACTTCGTCGAAAAAATTTAATATGAGGAAATGGAAAACGACGTAACATTCTCAACACCCAAGAAACATTTCTGAAAATATTTAACAAGTGTTAGAATCTTAAAAACAATAATGTTATTTCACTGAGATTTTAGATTTCCGTTGCATACTCGACGTTTTCCGTCGTTCGTAGCGGACCGATGATTTCCATAGCATACTCAATGCTTTCTGTCGTCCGTAGCGGACCAACGATTGCCATAGCATACCCGATGTTTTCCGTCGATGATTTCCATGGTAACTAAGTAAAATTCCTAGTACTTGAAGTCACTAAATCATTCTTCCCACCACATGGACTTACTCAGTGTCAAGCAGAAGAGTGCACACGGAGAATTTACTCTACCAAAGTCCCGACGATGGCGACAGGACACAGCGGTTCTGGTGCAAAATCTGCCTTTTGTAGCGAGATGGAGCTAGATTTTTGTTTTGGCACACTTTGGTGCAGAATTCTCATCCCTGGAAGAGATGGCGTCATTCCCCGCTGTAACCATCCTGTCATTTGAAGTCATTACGATTTTGCTTTCCGGAAGAGGGAGGCATACCCATCCCCCCATAAAATTTTATTGCATTTTTGGAATAATATTGGTAACACCAAAAACTGAACAGAAAAAAGCAGATTTCCGCATTTTCGTGAAAGTCTTTCATGCCTGCTTAATATAGTCAGGGTGCAATGAGCGGAAGTCTAACATCTTTCCTGTGTTAGTGGGTTTTCTAAAAAGCTGAGTGAAGATTTTTTCCCTCTCTTGAAGTCAAGGTTAAATCTAGGAAATTGATGCTATGGTTTACATGAGTATCAGTACGATTTGTAACTTACATTTGGCAAATTAAGTGTTCCCAGTTCCATTAAAAAAAAAAAAAAAAAAAAATGCGGCTCCTGCTGAAAAGTAATTAAGAACCACAGCTGTACGCCTTACCTAATATATGTGAAAAGATTCAGTAGGCGTTTTCTTTAATTTCATCAGAAATTTCACATTTATCCATTGCTCAATTCTTGAACTCATCATTTTCCAGACGTGTGACAAACAGCATGTCTACTTTAATTTGCACATGTCACCAAATCAATGCAGAGAGTGAGGTGAACTTTGCATTTCCGGTAAAGGACAGTTCTCGGTCAATGGCTTCTCACTCACGTTCATCCTATACTGTGCATTTTATTCACCTCATGCACGGTTTCATTATTTCATAGCCATACCTCGTAATAGCGGTCCGATTTTAGTTCGTAATTTACACACTCCGAAATTAATACAGGACAAGGAGACAAACTGTGCAGCAAGCTACATGAGCAAAACCCAACACCCAGTAATGGTAACCCAGACATCAACATGCACTTTATGCTGAAACAAGCTTACATCAAACAGTTGCTTTTCCCACAACCGTTAATCTATAACGGAAACAATACAAGGAAAAAGGATTAGGAAAATAAATAACAAATAATCATGGTGGCTGAAGGTGCACATAAGGTATTCTTGCATAGACAACAGCCAAAACAGTACATAATTGCTTGATAATAATTTTAGTTTTCACATGTACTTGCATAAATGAATGACACTTCTCAGTAGGATTCTATGCAATATCTGTTTCATTTGCATAATATGCACAAAATACAGTGAAAAACTGAGTGACCAAACAGTACTCTATTACTAAATTAATAATAATTAATTTAATGCTAGTTTAATTGCATTCTTAGCAGTAGTTCAATTTAACCTACTTCTAAAGGAACTGGGGTTTAACATTTCAATTGCTGGATTACTAATCATTATATGTAATACAAACTGCCACAGAACAGTAGAACATCTCGCTAACTGCAGCTAAAATAAATCAAACAGAGAGTATTGAACTAAGGCCTCCTGATGAGCACATATAATAATTTCTCAGTTAACAAAGTTTCTTAAATTTACTGCAGAAAATAAATTTCTCACAGAGAAAACTAAGAGTCCTTAGCATGAGACAGAACAAAATCTTTTGTAACATCCATTTTTTGAACAAACAAGATAGAATCTGGGTTATATTTATGCAACAATGGAAATTCACATCAAGTGTGTGAACTTCACAGAAGAAAAATACATGGATGCATAACAGAAATTCAAATGAATAAATGCAACATAATATTGCTCAACTATGTGTGATGATCACTAGAAAAATGGATGAGAAAGAAACACTAGTTTCAGATGACAAAGATCAGAATTACCAACCAAGTAATGAGAAACATAAAAAAAATCAGGATAAGCACATCATTCAAGGGTACTGACATAGGTTAAGTGACAATTGACAGAAAAAAACTGCTGCCTTTTCTTATTTTTAAATATCAAATCTAAACTGGATGTCAAAGCTGTTAAAATGAGATACTACGATAAAGAATGGATGGACTACAGTTTGAAGGAAAATGTGTCTGCAGGAGGAGGCCCAGTAATATTTTAAGTTAAAAACAATAATAAAAAAAACTTTATGTTAGACAGTTTGCATCATATGACAAAGGAAATGGAAAGTTTTTAAGAAAACACAAATCTGGCTATCACTCTAGAAGGTATGACCTGAATGTTACAACCCTTGATGGGCATGTCTCAACAAACCCTTCAAATCATATCTGAAGGAATTGTACAACATAAGGATAACAAATAACAATCATCCTCCACGTGCCACTTTAAAGGACTGTGATCAACTGGAGCACATGGAAACCCCAGTAGGGATTCACTATTGAAGCAGTTGTAAGATAATGATTGATCTAGTAATGATTAAACATAAAACATGCTTCTTACTTACACAGCAGGAAGAGACTTAACTTCTTCCATATGAAAAGCAAAATAGCTGTTCCTCTTTGCAAGTGTGTATATATCAGCGGTGCCTCACTAATAATAAGTGCTGCAGCAACCCCTTTATTTTTGGGAAAAACATTTTAAAATATATATATATATATATTTTTTTTTTGCATTTGAGCTATTTGTAACACTTTTGCTCTATATAATTATTTAAAAACTGCTCCTTACTTTGAAGTTTTACACTAAGAAGCTGTTCTGATGGCAGAATCAGATATTCAAAAAGTCTGTATGACTGAATGTTCTATGGTCATCATTGTTGCTGCCGCCTGGTACCTCTACCAGTTGTAAGCTTAGCAGCACGTGTGTGGCCAAAGTGCAATTAGTTAGAACTCTCATTCTCCTCGACACGTGGGTGGAAGAGTGCCTTTTTTAAAATGCTTTCGGCTGCAGCTGATATGACACAAGGAAGCGGAAAGTTTGAGAGACTGGCCAGTTAATTGTCAAACCAGTCTGATTTCCAATCTTTTTAATGATTATTACGAACGTTAGCCATATCCTTGAACTGGAGACCAAACACAGAATTGTTAATACGTGTCAGAAATGTGAAATTGAAGTAGAACTCTGAAGCTCATTAAGCAAGGTGAGTAACCTACAATATGTACATTAATACTCATATATACGTTAATACGAAGTACAGAAGGATGAATATTACTTTCATCCAGAAATACTGTAAGATATATATTGATGTAAGGTCAGGTGATGCGTAACATCACAGCCTCTCCTTGACAAATGTCAACCCCGCCTTCTCGTGGTGCATCCTGTTCCTACTAAAGGGGCTCTGACGACCGCCAATAGCGGTATAACTATACCATCGGGATTAGAGGAAATTCTATCCCACACTCACCAACCCGCTTGGCCAGCGTGGTGAGTTATGGCCAAACCCCTCCAAAATGACTCCACAACTTAAATCTTGGCCCTCAGTCTCCGGCAGCTGGAATGTACCTGGCCAAGGCAGCGGCCAGTGCGACATGAAGGCAGAGGGTGCTAAGAATCCCCGGAGGACCGGACTAGGCTGACATCTGATGCTGACCTTGGCAACGTACAATGGACGCTCCCTATCTTCTGATTCAAGGCTTCTTGAATTGGAAGAGGAACTACAAAGGATCAAGTGGGACATCGTGGGGCTAAGTGAGGTAAGGAGAAAAGGAGAAGATCTCATCGAACTGAAAAGTGGACATCTCTTCTACTATCGTGGGACAGATACTGGCAGAACTAGTGGTGTTGGATTTATAATAAACAAGAAACTGAAGGATAAAGTTGTAGAAGTTGAAAGTTCCTCTGACAGAGCTGCACGGCTTGTTATCCAACTCTCGAAAAGATACCAGGCTCAGATTATTCAAACTTATGCACCCACCACAAGTCATCCTGAAGAAGAAATTGAAGAATTTTATGAGGAAATTTGTCATCTAAATAATAAAGGTAAGCAGCACTTGAAAATAATTATGGGAGATTTCAATGCAAAAATAGGGCAACGGCAACAGAATGAAACTTCAGTAGGTAAATTCGGTCACGGCAACAGAAACCAGCGTGGAAATACTCTCGTTGAGTTTGCAGAGGCAGAAGGGTTTTTCATCTTGAACTCCTTCTTCAAGAAAAAGCCACACAGGAAATGGACATGGAGACATCCAAATGGGACGACAAGTGAAATTGATTTTATTATGTGTAACAAAAAATTCGTCATAGAAGACTGCAGTGTGCTAAACAAGTTCAACACAGGTAGTGACCATAGATTGGTGAGATGTAAGATGCACCTCAACACTAAACTTGAACGTGGCAAGCTCATTAGACAAACAAAATCTATTGACATAACCAACCTTAAAAAACACCATAATACCTTCAAGTTGGAACTGAAGAACACGTTCTCTGCTTTAGAAGGCCTAACATCGGAAGAAGTGGACATCTCTGAAGTTAACAGAAAAGTAACCAAAGCTCTTATGGAAACAGCAACAAAATTAGCTGGGTCTAAAAGCAAGTTGCATGTAAATAAATTATCAGGAAAAACGAAAATGTTGATGCAAAAAAGAAGAGAGATGAGGACAACTAAAGAAGATGTGACTTCTAAAGTGGAATATATAGAGCTATGCAAGACAGTACGAAAAAGTATCACTGAAGACGTAAGAAAATTCAACTGTGAACTAGTGAGGAAAGCAATTGAAAACAACCAAAGCCTAAAGATAGCAAAGGGACATCTCAGTAAGGGAAGAAAACAGATTATGGCACTGAGAAAAGAAGATGGTTCTGTAACAAGAAATAGAGGCGAAATTTTGACAAGAGTGAAAGATTTCTACTCCAAATTATATGAAAGGGATGATACATGCACTCCAGACATCATGAAAGATACCAGTACCAGAGTTCCTCCAGTCCTTCCAGCAGAAGTTGCACATGCAATCAAGAACATGAAGCGGGGAAAAGCTCCAGGAGAAGATGGAATTACTGTAGACATCATACAAGAAGCAAGTGGAGAAATCGAAACAGTACTCGCCCAAATTTTCACTCGATGCCTTAATGAAGGAAAGATTCCTGAGGATTGGAACACCGCTACAATGATCCTGCTACATAAGAAAGGTGACATTGAGGATCTCGGAAACTACAGACCTATCAGCCTCCTATCAGTAGTTTATAAAATCTTCACTAAAGTTCTTTCACACCGCTTGAAGGTAACACTGGACATGGCTCAACCGAGAGAACAAGCTAGATTCAGGAGTGGCTACAGCACAATAGATCATATCCATGTGCTGAGAGAACTAATTGAAAGAGCGAGGGAATATGAACTTCCATTGTGCATGGCTTTTATCGATTATGAAAAAGCCTTTGATTCGGTGAAACCATCAGCAGTTACAATGGCTCTGAAAACCTGCGGTATTGAAGATGCATACATTAATATTATTAATAACATCTATGAAAATGCAAGTGCAAAGATTAGGCTGTTTGAAAATACAACACACATAAAAATTGGAAAGGGAGTGAGACAAGGTGACACCATATCTCCGAAGCTCTTTAATGCCACATTGGAGGGTGTTTTTCAGTCACTGAGCTGGGAAAACAAGGGGATAAAGATTAATGGAGATTATCTAACCCACCTTCGTTTTGCTGATGACGTAGTCATTTTTGCAACTAGCCCATCAGAGCTGCAGAGTATGATCCAGGAACTTGCTGACAAGAGTAAAGAAGTGGGATTAAAAATGAACTTTCAGAAGACAAAAGTGATGTTCAATGCTTTTACAAGAAATGAAGATTTATCGATTGATGGAGAAAAACTGGAGATAACAGACACGTACGTTTATCTTGGACAGCAGATATCAAGTGAGGGTCACATTGATGAAGAAATTAATCGGCGTACAAAACTTGCCTGGAGAGCTTTTGGAAGAAACAGCATAATTTTCAAGAGCAATATGCCATTATGTCTTAAAAGAAAAGTGTTTGATCAATGCATCCTTCCAGTGCTTACGTATGGTGCAGAGACGTGGACCTTAACTAAAAGAGACATACAAAAGCTGCAGACAACTCAAAGAAGCATGGAGAGGTGCATACTTGGTGTAACCAGGAGAGATAAGAAGAGGAACTCGTGGATCCGAAAAATGACAAGAGTGGAAGACATCATGATCAGAGTTAAATCCCTGAAATGGCAATGGGCTGGACATACTGCCAGAAGGACAGATCATCGATGGACAGCCGAAATTTTAGATTGGATTCCAAGGGACAGGAAAAGACCCAGAAGAAGACCACATGGGAGATGGGTGGATGAAATTCGAAAGTATGCAGGGGTGACATGGAGGAGACTGGCACAAGACAGACCGTTGTGGAGGAAACTTGGGGAGACCTTCGTCCAGCAGTGGATTGATAATGGTTGACAATGATGATGATGTTGATATATTGTCAAATATATATGACAATGTATATATCCCTGAAATGGCAATGGGCTGGACATACTGCAAGAAGGACAGACCATCGATGGACAGCCGAAATTTTAGATTGGATTCCAAGGGACAGGAAAAGACCCAGAAGAAGACCACATGGGAGATGGGTGGATGAAATTCGAAAGTATGCGGGAGTGACATGGAGAAGACTGGCACAAGACAGACCGTTGTGGAGGAAACTTGGGGAGACCTTTGTCCAGCAGTGGATTGATAATGGTTGGCAATGATGATGATGATATATTGTCAATGACTGTTTAATAAATTTTGACAATTCGTTATTCATACAGCGAATAAAACGATAAGTAAAGTAAGTGTATCATTCTTACAGGATTTTTTTTTTTTCTTTTAACTGACTTTGACTGAAAAAATTGAAGTAAAAAATCATGGTTGTCCTGTTCCAGATTTACAAACAGTTCAAACATCATTCAGCAGGAAAAGTTCTTACAGAAGAAAACTCAAAATGGAATTTTTTTTTTTTTAGTTGACTGTCTATGTGGTTGTGATGTACAAAAATGCAGCATTCTGTTTTCTATGTCTGACTTTCAGTCATGACACTTGGACAAAAACTGGAGTGACAAGCTTACATCACCTACCAAAAAGACTTAGAAAGCATGAAAATTCCGTGAAACATACGAGAAATGTGATCAATTTAGTCATGCTGTGAAAGTAAATATTACCACCCAATTGTGTGAAACTTATAGATCAAGTTTACGTAAACATAATGAGGCTGCTAGAAGAGACAGAGGTGTAGGAAGTTACTGAATGCATCAAAGTTTTATGGGAAGTTTGAACTCTGTTGACTGCTAGGTTTTACTGGAAAACTTGATAAAACAATTTAAAACTCACTTAAAAACTGCTACTATGTTAAAGGAAAACTCTAAGATGATTCAGAGTGAGACGCTAGATTCAGAAAACATCATACATAGGTAGGAAACGAATTTCCCTGAAGAAGTAATTCTTCAAATACATGGAAAGCAATACTAATGTAATCGTTGTCACAATGTGCCATATTTTCACTGTTTCCATGTAGCAACTCCTTCAGAAAACTTGAAAATTACATCGCCCAGGAACGGGGATCGAACCTGCATCTCCCAATTTCTGTTCAAGCATACTATCTGTTACGCTCCAGCTATTTGATTCGTGACATGCTGTTTGATTCCCGCTCCAGGGCAATGTAATTTTCAAGTTTTCTGAAGGAGTTGCTACATTGAAATAGTGAAAATATGGCACATTTCTGTCAACTATTACGTTAATACTTCGAAAGTTTGCCAAGCTGAAATTGCTTCTGAAATCAGTGATGTAAAATTTCTAGCTGCTATGCCAGATGACACTACGGATGTTTCTGAGAAAATACTGGAAGTAGTAGTCTTTCACTAAGAAAATGAAGGTACAGTGCGAAAAAGGTTTTGGGGATTTTACAATCCTAATTTACAAAATGCACAGGGTTTGGTCAAAATATATTTTAGAACAAGTTGGTGTTGTTTTAAAAGGTGAGTTTGGTAAGTTAATAAGCTCAAACCTGTTACAGTGCTGCTGTGATGAGTGGGGATAAACATGGAGTGCAAACCACTAATAATGAAATATACACGAATGCTCATTTTATTCACTGTTATGCATATCAGTTAAATTTGATAATGGAAAAAGCAGCATCATTAAATCCAAAGGTGCAAAATTTTTTTAGCAGTCTTTCAAGAACAACCTCCTTCTCATGATCACAACAACAGTTATTCACACTTGACTGTGTATTCAAAAGAATTCCACAAGTTTCCAATACTAGATGGGATTTTAATTCCAAGAATGTAAATAAGTTTATGAAAATATATGTGAGTTGAAAAAGCATTTTCAAGAGCTGCAAAAGTCAAAGAACTTCCCAACAGACCAAGTATCTTCACGACTGCTAGGAGTGTTAAATGAAAAGAATTTTCTCTTTTGGCTTTCTTTCTTCCTCCATGTCATGCCACACATTGATTTGTTGTATGATCAGCTTCAAAGCTGTGATGCTAACTCTTCAGCTGTCTATTCAGATGTACAATTGCTCCAGTCAGGAATAACATCTCAACTTCAGAAATTTCAGGAGATTCCCCCTGAATTTAAGAAATGAAAACAAAATGAAGATTTAACCATTCTTGCAAAAGAGGTCTGTGACATGATTTGTTTTCAAGCAAAGGAAAGATTCAAGTTTACTGGACATTTTTCTGCGGTGAAATTGTTGGTGTCTGAATGGGATTCTCTATACAGCCAAGAATTTCTTTCAAAGGAACTTGATGAAACTGTGTTAGCTTATCCTATACTGAACAAAGAAAGACTGTGAACTGAACTCAGTCCTTTGCGAGTGAAAAGAATTCCATCAAGTATACAGGGCTATCAACCTTCATTAAATAATAATAAGCAGTGGGCTCTAAACTTCCCCAAATGAAGTGCATTGTCTACTGAAAATCATACTCACAACACCTATGATGACATCAGAGCCTGAGAGATGCTTTACCACAATGAAAAGAATAAAAACACATTTACAGAGCATTATGTCTGAAAAGCACCTGTCAGCAATTAGATTAAGTTGAGTACAGAAAAGAACTCTTCAATTTAACAATATGATTGATATTTTTGCTCATCACAAGTAAAGGAGAATGGACTTCTCTTACATTCCGCAAGTATGGTTTTTTACTTTTCTCCTGTTGTAAATTTCCTTTATATTTATAATTTAATATGTGTTGTAAACTATTCTGAGTTTTGCTCCTATGAACAGTACCACCACTGCATGAACTCACAAGCTGCCACTGGTATATATATATATGACAAATAATCCTGGTTCTTTAAATATGAAAGGATACAAAGTCAGAATCCCAGAAAAGCAGGCTAGTATGAACATCAAACAGAGGTCATTGCTTTTCCACGTTCATAAGTGAGTCACGGAAAAATTCTCATTGGCCGCCACCGGGAATCGAACCCAGGGTCTTCTAGTTACGTGCCGGATATGCTTCCACTGCACCACAGCTGCCTCGAATTCCTCCAGACTCACAAACACTAACTGCCAAGCCAATTTGGCAGGTTGTTCCTTGGAGCCTCGCACAATGCTGGGGATTCACCAAAAGATGGTGAGCAGCAACTGAACAAATAACCTGCCAAATTGGCTTGGCAGTTAATGTGTGTGAGTCTGGAGAAATGTGTGGCCGCTGTGGTGCAGTGGAAGCATATCCGGTGCGTAACTGAAAGACCTGGGTTCGATTCCCAGTGGCGGCCCATGAGAATTTTTTCGTGACTCACTTATAAACGTGGAAAAAACGATGACCTCTGTTTGATGTTCCTGGTCCACGTCAAATGTCTGTATTAATGGCTAGTATGAAATAGTTTGTGTCCTATAATATCTTTGCCAAAAAAGTCTCTACATTTCTGTTTTGTGTCCATGGAAAATTCTGAGGAAACAATAAGACATAGGATTACTATTATTCTAGGTGCATATTTATTTAGTATTTGGTATAATAACAATGCCCCTAGTTAAAGCAGTCAGTGTCATCCCTTTAGCCAACAGATGAATTTGAATTTCCTGGATCACTAGTTGACACACTGTATATCATTCAACTGACCTCCTTAATTATGACAAAATCATGTATTAGGTAATAAAGATGAAAAAATTCTTACCTTAATCCTTTTGATTCCTTTGATGAGTTTTCACTTTTATCTTGCTTAATTTTTGGAGCTAAAATAAAAATAAAAACTATTTAACAGAAGCTAATGGACACAAATTAGGAACAGTTGTGCAATGGCATATCAATTTTTTGTCTGAAAAATTAAAATACACAAAATTCTGCAAAAAGCATATTTTCATATATTAAAACAGCTGAAATTCGTAGATTTTTTCAGCATCTCTGATAAATATTTCATAAATATTTTCCATTGTGAGGGTATTGAAATTATGCTCCAGCTTTGAACCAGCAACACAGAAAATTGGATTCCAAGGTTCATATTCTTCCAAGCAAAATAAATTCAAGCACTTTTCAAGGACTTATTAAACCCAAATGATCGTATGTGTGTATTGTCAGTTGGTCAGCAGGTAGGTATTTCAGTAAGTTCAGACCATTAATCTTAGCTGGGGCAGGCACACTTCAAGGACCTGCCTGTTACCCCTTGCCCCCAGTTGGTTTATTTTATTAACTTTGAATTGCCCCACTGTTTTGGTGTTTTTTGAAATCATTTTATTTTGTAGAATATTTTTAAAGGGTCATTATTTTCCTATTCATCTGCTGGTATGACATTTATTGTTAACTTTAACTTTTTATTTTTGATGCACGACTTTGATGCATTTTTTGATGAAGCTAGAAGACGGAAGAATCCATGCACGAAGCACAAGCAATTCCTGGAAGTTCCACCCTCCAGCAAGAATGTGTCCTTAACCCCAGTAAACAGAAGTCCATCACAATTTGTGAATACATCATTCCACTTATTTTACTCCCATGGTTGACATTTTACTTAGTGATGTCATAGCCAAAGTACCAGCTGTTCACGTGCTCCCATGGGTTGAACGCGAGTTCTGCACTATTTAATCAGCTTGATGTTTTTAGCAGAACTACACAGAAATCTCCTATACAACTTTTTAGCAAAAACAATTATTTTACACATGCTCTTTCATATCGTTATTTAAAAAAAAAAAAAAAAAAAAACATTTCAAGTACTATTTACAGTCATACTTTTTCAAGTACTTTCAAGGACTTGAAAATGAACTTCATATTTTCAAGGCCTTTTCAAAGTTTTCAAGGAGCGTACAAACTATGGATTCTATATTACATGTTCCCTGAATTTTGGATTCCTTATTGTTGTTACATGAAAACAAAACCCTACTGTATATTTCTAAACAATTGAAACAATTTTAGAAAGTTTCAATTAACATCTAACAAACTTCTTATGATTTCTTTTGTCACCCAACAGACTGCAAGTCTATACATGAACATTTTCAGAAGGTTTGGACGGCGAAAACACAAACACAGAGAGAGAGAGAGAGAGAGAGAGAGAGAGAGAGAGAGAGAGAGAGAGAGAGAGAGAGAGAGAGAGAGAGCATAGTAAAGAAAACTTGCATAAAAATTCAAGTACTTATTTTTGTACAAAAAAAAACTTACCAAAAAAACTGTGCACCTCAGTTTTCTCCTTTTTGCCCTGTACTGCTTTACTATCAGATGCTTTAGTTTCGGATACTTCTCCTTTATTATTAACATCGGTTTCTGATTTTTTATCGCATTCATCCTCATCATCGGATTCAATTACTCTCTTAGTACGGCGTGTTTTCTTTTGTTTTTTCAAAGGACTTTCCAGAGATTTTTGCTTATTATTTTCCAGATTCTCAGAATCAGTTCCTTGATCCCCAGAATTTTCTTGAGTAGATGTAACACTATTTTTTTCAGCAGTTTTGTTACTCTTACTTTTGCTTGCACTATCACTTTTCTCTTTCTTCTGCTTTGGGCTGCCCTTCTTTGAATTATTTTTCTTTGGCACATTTGGGACTGTTTCACAATCTTCATCTTTGAGCTCCTCCATTTCAACATCTGAAGATCCATTGTGTGGTGGTGGTGTTTCAGCTTTTGTTTCAGGTGACTCAGATTTCTTTTGGACTGGTGGATCATTTCCAACACTTGGTGTAGGCCCACTGGTCCGAGCTAAAAAGAAAATCATACAATCATCATGAAGCTAGAAATCTACAGTATTCACACAAATTATGCATACATCCAAATTTCTGCAAAAGTTACCAAAAGAAAACTACTATGGTAAGAAATTATAAATCAAAGAAAGTATATCAATTTGCATGTTTCGAGATGACCTCTGATTAATAATACGGCTCTGTGTGTGTGTGTGTGTGTGTGTGTGTGTGTGCGTGTGTGTGTGTGAAATGGTAACTGAACTATGAAAACAAAGTATTTCACTAGTAACAGTGTGGAAGAAATATTCTCATAATACGTGGCCAATACGTCATGATAATTAACACAGCAATCAGACATCGCTGAATTGACTGTAATTACTGTTTCACAGGTAATATCAATCACATCAGAAAACTTCAAAACTTCATTGCCCTGGAGCGGGAATCGAACCCGCATCTCCTACCGTTTGAGCATGCTGTCAATGTTGCCCTGGGTGGTGTAACGGTTAGCATGTTCGAACAGTAATTGGGAGATGCAGGTTCGATTCCCGCTCCAGGTGACGAAGTTTTCAAGTTTTCTGATGTGATTTACATGACGATGATGGGCAAAACACGTAACAATAATAACAAATAAAGGTAACTTGATCATGCTAGTTACGTTAAATGAAAACTTTTACAAAAAGTTCGTAAGTTGGAAGCTTTCGACCTTATCATAGGTCTTCATCATGCCAATGGAGGACTAAGATTGTTGCCAGATTCTACACTTGAATTTTTCCTATTTTTGTTGCCAAAACTTAGAATTGATCTCCAGATCATCGAAATGTAGAGGAGATTCGGAATTGCAAGTCATTGACTTGAAAATAATTTCCAGGCTTTCACGGTAATGGAGGGCAAAACGATTGTCAAAAGAAGCAATTCGTTTTGCTTCGTTCCAGTGGGGAACTGCAGATGTGTCTTCCATTGTCAAAATAGACAAGGCAGTATTAGGATTGGCTTTCGAAACATCTTTTTTATGTTCTAAAATTCTATGGCTAATGCTCCTGTATGTGCTTCCAATATATAAGTTATCCCCAGTAGAAGAAGAGATAGGAATGCAGTAAACTCCTGGGAGGTTCAGGCTTTCAACTTTTTCCCTATCCCTTTGTAGAAGTTTCAAGATGTTTGGGGTAGATTTAATGGCAAGATGGTAACCAAAACTTCTAAAAAGAATCTGTAACTTATAAGCATAGGAAGGATGGTAAGGAACAGAACCACAGAATTTCAGGTTTTCTTTCTTTTGAGGAAGGAGGCATTCAATTTTTGAATGGTTTTCATATTTCTCTATGAGGGAGTTGACTGTAAGGGCAGGGGGAAACCATGAGAGAGGGCTATTGTAGAAATTTTGGAGAGTTCTTCTTGAAGAGAGCGTTGGTTGTTGCAAATGATATGAGCCCTGTGGATGTAGGACTTCAATGCTGCAAGTTTGTAGAGATGCAGGGTGAAAGATTTGTAGGGAATGATGTTAGTGGCCGCAGAAGGTTTACAATAGACGGAACGAGTAATGGAGAGATCAGCGTTTCTGCAGATAGATACATCCAGGAAATCAATTTTGTGGTTTACTTCCTTAGATATAGTTAGATTAATGGAAGGAAATATTTCCATAATGGAGTTGATCACTGTCTGTAGTTTGGACTCGGTATGTGGCCAGCTAATGAAAATGTCAAGTACATATCTTAACCACAGGGAAGGTTGAAAAGGGTGGTGAGGAATGATGGAAACTTCAATATGTTGCATATAGATTTCTGCAAGAAAAGGTGAAAGCGGTGAGCCCATGGGGAGACCAGATTGTTGCTTGTACACAATTTTGTTGAAAACAAAACAACCGTGTTGATGAATAGTGTGGAAACAATCATAAAGATCTTTGATAAGAGTACCGGGTGGTTCAAAATGAAGAATCAATTTCTTCATGAGGAGCATGTAGGACTCAAAATATGGTACAGAGGGGAACAAAGATTCCACATCAAGAGTATATAGATTAACACTTGGAAAAAAAGGAATTAGGAATTTTGTAGATGAAGTCTGAAGTAGAGACAACGGTATGAGGATGGTTGGCTGCCAGGGATTTGCATTTGAGGACCAATTTCTTTTCAAGGTTTACTGCTGCAGAAAAAGAATATTCAACTAAAGGTCTGATGGGGTTACCAGCTTTATGCAGTTTAACTTGCAGGAAAAGCCTGGCAGTTCTAAAGTAAGGAAGGGGTGAGATATCTCCAAGGAAGGATTGAAGAGTTTATTTCTTAGATAATCTGTCAATTGAGTTTTTGTGTGAGTTGGTGGTGTCTGACTCCAGAGGGATGCGGTTAGCAGAAGTAACAAATGAATGCACTTTTTGGTTTAGTATTTCTTTACCAATGATGACTGGGCAACCAACTTTATCTGCTTTGCATACAGCAAGGTCATTTTCTTGAATAAATGACCTGAATTCTTTCAGACAAGAAGAAGAGTACTTGATTGGCACAGAATTTTGCTTGGATAGGATAACAGCAGCATTGGCACGGAGGATAGGTTGGTGAACAGTCTCAGTTCTACGGATGGCTGATTCTATAAGAGAAACAGTTTGTGGAAGATTGATAGGAAGAGCTGGTGAAAATTTTGGGCCTAATGATAAGAATTTATCCAAGCTAGGAGGAATAGTAACAGAAGAAAGATTTACATACTTTGGCTTGTCAGTAGAGGCTGAAGACGGAGTAGATGTAGCTTGACTTTTGCTTGGAAAGAAGAAAATTAAATTTCTTTGTAAGGCCAGCATATACTATCAACCAAACCCTTTCAACAATAGAAGTTAATGAATATGCTGGCCTTACAAAGAAATTTAATTTTCTTCTTTAGAAGCAAAAACGTCAAGCTACATCTACTCTGTCTTCAGCCTCTACTGACAAGCCAAAGTATGTAAATCTTTCTTCTGTTACTATTCCTCCTAGCTTGGATAAATTCTTATCATTAGGCCCAAAATTTTCACCAGCTCTTCCTATCAATCTTCCACAAACTGTTTCTCTTATAGAATCAGCCATCCGTAGAACTGAGACTGTTCACCAACCTATCCTCCGTGCCAATGCTGCTGTTATCCTATCCAAGCAAAATTCTGTGCCAATCAAGTACTCTTCTTCTTGTCTGAAAGAATTCAGGTCATTTATTCAAGAAAATGACCTTGCTGTATGCAAAGCAGATAAAGTTGGTTACCCAGTCATCATTGGTAAAGAAATACTAAACCAAAAAGTGCATTCATTTGTTACTTCTGCTAACCGCATCCCTCTGGAGTCAGACACCACCAACTCACTCAAAAACTCAGTTGACAGATTATCTAAGAAATAAACTCTTCAATCCTTCCTTGGAGATATCTCACCCCTTCCTTACTTTAGAACTGCCAGGCTTTTCCTGCAAGTTAAACTGCATAAAGCTGGTAACCCCATCAGACCTTTAGTTGAATATTCTTTTTCTGCAGAAGTAAACCTTGAAAAGAAATTGGTCCTCAAATGCAAATCCCTGGCAGCCAACCATCCTCATACCGTTGTCTCTACTTCAGACTTCATCTACAAAATTCCTAATTCCTTTTCTCCAAGTGTTAATCTATATACTCTTGATGTGGAATCTTTGTTCCCCTCTGTACCATATTTTGAGTCCTACATGCTCCTCATGAAGAAATTGATTCTTCATTTTGAACCACCCGGTACTCTTATCAAAGATCTTTATGATTGTTTCCACACTATTCATCAACACGGTTGTTTTGTTTTCAACAAAATTGTGTACAAGCAACAATCTGGTCTCCCCATGGGCTCACCGCTTTCACCTTTTCTTGCAGAAATCTATATGCAACATATTGAAGTTTCCATCATTCCTCACCACCCTTTTCAACCTTCCCTGTGGTTAAGATATGTACTTGACATTTTCATTAGCTGGCCACATACCGAGTCCAAACTACAGACAGTGATCAACTCCATTACGGAAATATTTCCTTCCATTAATCTAACTATATCTAAGGAAGTAAACCACAAAATTGATTTCCTAGATGTATCCATCTGCAGAAACTCTGATCTCTCCATCACTTGTTCCGTCTATCGTAAAACTTCTGCGGCCACTAACATTATTCCCTATAAATCTTTCACTCTGCATCTCTACAAGCTTGCAGCATTGAAGTCTTACATCCACAGGGCTCATATCATTTGCAACAACCAATTTTCTCTTCAAGAAGAATTCTCCAAAATTTCTACAACAGCCCTCTCTAATGGTTTCCCTGCTCTTACAGCCAACTCCCTCTTAAAGAAATATGAAAACAATTCCATAGTTGCCAACTAGTACGGATTTTCTGTAATTTTACGGAGTTTTGGTTGCTGTTACGGAAGTATGAAAACACCGCTGAAATTACGGAAAATCGCCATTTTATTTAATTTTCTGAGATAGAAAGCAAATTTTCATCAACCTAAAAATTTTTGTTGGTTCCTCAAGTTTTTCTAGGGGAAAAAAATTCAATGCTACATTCGGGGCTGCCAGCCCGCGCCAAAACGATGTTCTTGCGCCATTCTGCTAAAAAATCGCCATTTCGACGAAATCTGCGCCAATTTTGCGCCAAAAGTTAAAATTTACCGGTCATCGATATTTTAGCGTTATCTTACGACATTCGAAATCGATTCAGCGGTTAATTCGTACGTGAGATTGTTCTGCGGATTCCCGGAGTCCCCTCCGTTTTTTTTTTGTTTTTGTTTTTTTGTCATTTTCGAGCGAGATCGATGCAAAAGTAAAGAAATGTTCGGGATATTAATTAGGGGGGGGGGGTTATTCCGCCTGGGGACGTTGTTTTGTCTTTTTAAACGTTCGTTAAACGAAGTGCAGATTTTTCCCGTAATCATATTTTTTTTCTCTCGCGATGTTGCTTCTGTTCAGTATTGTTAAATATAATTTCATTGCATAATTTCAGCTTGAAATTGTAGGCAACGATTTCCGAAAACGGAAGTTAGGCCGCCCGAAAATTTCCCCGTAATCTTCGGCGATGAGATTCTCACGCTGATTCGAGGAATCTATTTTTACGCTGTCCGTCCGTCCGCAAGATAACTGGCGTAAAAATTATTCGATTTCGGTGAAATTTTAGTATGTGGTAGGGGACCACCTGGGGACGAACCCTATTGAAGATGGGACAAATGGGGTCAAAGGTCAGGACGTAGGAGTGGGATCCATTCCATTGCACTTATGCATCATAACTTGCGTAAATATGGTTCGATTTCTATGAAATTTTACTATGTGGTAGGGGACCACCTGGGGACGAACCCTATTCAAAATGGGTGAATTGGGGTCAAAGGTCAGGACATAAGAGTGGGATGCATTCCATTGCCCTTATGCGTCATAACGTGCGTAAAAATGGTTCGATTTCGATGAAATTTTAGTATGTGGTAGGGGAACACCTGGGAAGGAACCCTATTGAAAGCGAACGAAATGGGGTCAAAGGTCAGGACATAGGAGCGGGATCCATTTCACTGCTCTGTTATATTGAAAATTTTAAGAGGTTATTAACAAAAGAGACTATTATGCTAATATTGAACTTTATATGTAAATTATAGAAAAATTGGAATTTGGGAGATGGGTGGATGCATTTCGAAACAGAACTGAAATTTTGAATAAAGCCATGAAACAAAATAGAAAAAAGATAAAATGCACCACTGAATTTGGTAACTCCCAAAAGTTACTATTGTATTGTTTGTGTTGTTTGCATTTGCTGAGTAGATACATACACCTGAAAGTGTAAGAAAGGTAACTATTGTTTGCATGTGTACCAAATTTGTAAACACTAAAATTTAATGGTATACAATGTACACGTGTAAATAACCTTTTGGAAGTGGCGATGATCAAATTAGATAGTTAGGACAAAAACATTGATTTTACCACAATAACATAAGATTACTTTCCCACCTCAGTCATTGCTGAGGGGGATGCACTTGAACCATGTGATGAAAATTTGCTCTTAAAATATCTAAAACTTCACTGCACTAAGGTTTAGGTTTTTGAAAGGCCACTTGGCCTTTATTGTAAAACTTAACCAAAAACAACAACAAACACAATAACAAAGTATTTCAAGAAGTCGGATAATTACCCAGACAACCATGTGTTTTTGTTTTCAAACACAATCAGCTTTTAACATTTTTTTGTCAATTCCACTTTTGGCAACCAGGCCTTATTAAAGCAAGCAAAATCAGATAACACTCACTTGTTGTATTTATATCAACCATAAAAGGAAGAACACATATTTTTGCCAGAAAATCAAGATTTGCAAAAACACATAAATACTCTTGACTTAGGGAACATACCATAAACACTGTGGATGAGTTTGGACAGCTGAAGTGCAATCTCTCCCTCTCTTCATAAATTTAAAGATTATTGTATACACAATACAGATTTCATTTTCTTTTGAACACACCCCTCAAACCAGTTTCCTTAACCAACATTAATTTTAAAATTGCAATAACTGAGTAAAAATTTATAAATAACCAAAAGTTACTTCCGTAAACAATCCTACACTACCAGGAAAATTTGCATTCAAACTTAATATACTCAACATTCTAGCATTACTTGATACAAAATCACTTTACTAAACAACCTGTACCAAATACCTTACTCAATCATCTCAAAAGTTATCCTTACACCATAATGCTGACAAATATACTTAAAATTCACCCTATCATCTGAGAAAAAAATTCAAAATACTTCACTATTCAAACTTGCTCTTAGTACACAATATCCCACTATGTAAACAAAAGGCAAACACTAACTCTCAACACTCCTGGACACAAATTCATGCTTATTTACACTCCCACTGTTCACACCAATTTAAAATTTACACCACTAATTCTCACCATCAATTTATCAACAACTTAATCGAAAAATTCAAACTAGTACCATGTAAGCTTGTAGTAATTTTTACTAACTCATGTAGTAAGCCACTGAGGTAACGTGAAGGCAAAACATCTCAGTCAAATTGCTAAATTTCACTTAAAAACAAAATTCTCACTGGGAGGAAGTTTTATTGAGGCTGAAGGTGAGATTGGGTCGTGAATCCAATTCGACCTATGCACCGAAATGGTAAAATATGTGTGACTATCATCCTGTATTGGTTCTTCACTCTGATTTTGGGACAACATCACTTCACTCTCTGATAGATACCACCTCCTATGAGCCGACGAGCTTACTCGGGCAGAAAACAAATCCCCCAATCTGTTTTCATACACCCTTTCAGACCCGAGACGTCCACATAGGGGAAAGCACCTCACCAGAGTTCTCTTGCCCCCAAAATATCTCATTCTCTATTTTCCAGAAAACTACATAAACATCTTCATCTCCAGAAAATTCAATACATCACCTTTTATTCCAGAAAATTACTTCTTATCCTATTTTTCCCAGGAACACACTTCTTTCCCAGAAAATCACTTATCTTTATTTCCCAGGAACACACTGTACATACTCACTTCCCAGGAAAATCACTATACCACAGAACCACTTATTTCCAGAAAAATTCAACACCTATCGCAAATCTATCCATTTCCAGAAATCACCTCCTCCTGAAGAATTCCAATGTTATACAAGGGTAATGTACAGTACAACACTTTATTAACCTAGTCAGCGTGCATGCCCTTTTTAATGTCTCCCCACTCATGAAAATTAATTTTCCAGATCCATCTGCTGATATGGTCCCTATTCATAAATATTACCAAATGGTACAAACAAATTTTACACCCAATTAACCCAATTAACGTGCCAAAACTAGAAAATTACCACAACCTGCCTTTAAGACAAAAAAAAAAAAAACTTACTATCAGACTCCTACTTTATACTTACTACTACCAAATACAATTTATACAATATTAAAATTTACCAAGCATGCAGAGTTAAATTTCAATAATAATAATAACTGGTTTGAGGAGTGGCTTTTTCATGATGGATTATAACACCATTTGGATTTCAGATATTCCTTACACGTGTAAAAATTTACGCAGCATAACACTACCAAAAAGAAAACCTGAATGAAAAAATTTACATTTCTTGACTTCAGTTCTTAATCGAACTCCATAAACTTTTCAAGTTTCTGACAACACTTCTAGGTGAATTTTGACGGCTTCATCGCTCAGTTTTTTTTTTTTTTTGCTTTTTTTTTTTTAGTAGAAAATAAACAAAACTTACCCCCAGTCCTTAGGGATCGGTGAAGGGCAACAACAAAAAAAAAAAAATTGCAACAAGTTCCGGGTTCAACTTTTCTTTTCCGCAGCGTCTCTTCCAGGGCCAAGATGTTATAGCAGCAGATGATATTTTTTTTTTTTTTTCCCTTCAGGGAGACCAGGTCAGCCTCCCTCGGATATGTGCTGGCCTCTTCCAGCCTAACGCCGACCATTGATGACGCCCGCGTGGCCTTGGATTCTGAACAATTTGCTGGAAATTTTTTTTTTTTTTTTTAGATGTCTCAGACGTTCCCTTGTCGACCAGGACGGCACCCGAAATTCTCCGGCAGCCCAAACATTGCAGGTGTCCACTATGAGAGGGATGAATCAATGAACATCCTTACTCCAGTCATCAAGTCCTTGCATTTTTTCCCCCGACGTCAGATTCAGGCTGCAAAATCAAAAACGTCCCCACGCCTCGAGAACAAAGTGGCCAGCCATTCTTATAGTCCTTACTGCAGGCCAGGTCCTAAAGCCCGGCTGGCGGGATTGCCCGTCAACGGATTTTTTTTCTTCTGCTGCCCCCTCCCCACCAAAAAGGCGAGGAGAGAAAATTTAGCTTTCCGCTGTCAACTGCCGACCAGCTAGCTCAGCGACCAGAAACAAAGTCCTCTCTCAACGGATAAAAACTCTGGGGTGCTTGAAACCGCTGACCCCCAGCAAACAACGAACCAATCGGCGATTGGCTAGTGGCTTCGCGCCAAAACAGACTTTCCTCCAAGGTCCCAGCGAACATTTTCTCCTCCACTTTTCTCATGCCAACGTGTGACCCCTGACCTTCAGCGTAAGCAAAAGGGGAAAACTCGTATCCTTTCACCATGCTATTCTAAAAATAGCTTGCCTCACTGCCCAGAAAACCCTCTGCAAACACACTTTTGAAGCCTCTAAAATCCTTTGCTTAAAATGGCGGTCAGAAAGAGATTTTCTTTTCTCACAATTCTCTTCAGAAATGCTTTTTCCCCATTCCGTGATTAACTCCGACTAATTTTGTTTTCTAAAAGGGGTTGATGCTGTCTTCTTTTGCTCGCCCTTTTTTTCTTTTTTCTTTTTAAAGAGAAAAAAATGAATCAGGCCAAAAGAAAAAAAAAGAAGTTTAATGTCTATTATTCCCCTTTCTTTTAAGAAATTTTGTTTGCTTGGTCAAGGCATGTGAAGTAAAATGAATATGGCCATTTATTCCCTTATCTCACTGCCTCTTCCAAACACAATTTTGAAACGTGGACTGTCGAGTATTTTCATTCTGTGTATTTTATTTATTTATTTTCTATTATTCTTTTATTTTTCGTAAATCCCAGCGAAGTGATCAGGTTCCTCAAGATTTACGAACATGAAAATTCTCGACAGGACAGCTCTTATGCGTCATAACTAACGTAAAGAAGGTTCGATTTCGATTAAATTTTAGTATGGGGTAGGGGACCACCTGGGGACAAACCCTACTGAAAATTGGTGAAATGGGGGTCAGAGGTCAGGACATAGGAGCGGAATCACTTCTATCGCCATTATGCATAATAACTTATGTAAAAATGTTTCGATTTGGATGAAATGCTAGTATGTTGTAGGGACCTGCCTGGGGACAAATCCTATTGAAAATGGGCAAAATGGGGTCAAAGGTACACAGAAGCGGGATCTATTCCATAGCCCTTATGCATCATAACTTATGTAAAATTGCTTCGATTGCGACAAAACTTTATCATGTTATTTCGGAGGTATACTGAACCAGTTCCGTTGAATATTATCAAAATAGGATCAAAGGTCAAGGCACAGGAGTGAGATTTATTCCATAGCCATTTTCCTCATAACTTGAGTAATGATTTCTAGTATGTTGGAAAGCGTATCATAATCAATGCATTGCATGATTTTACTAACTTGTTTGTTATCATTTGGACCATGTACGAAATCGATGCATAACTGAACTTGAATTTTGGGAGGATTGGTGGCGGCAAGGGGGGGGGAGGTCGTTTTCTCCGTCAGAGGACGAAATTTCATCCTTCGAAAACGGAAAGTAGACAAGGGTAAGATTTATCTGGTAATCGTAATTTTTTTCTCGCGATGTTTCCTCTACCCAGTATTGTTAAATATCATTTTATTCCATAAATATTTGTATTTCAGCTTGAAAATGTTGGATAAATTTCAGAAAACTGAAGTCAATTCAGCTTCAAAAAGTTGGATAAATTTCTGAAAACTGAAGGCTTGAAAAACCGTTATTTCAAGCCATGTTTCCCGATTCATACATATACATACATATCACTAAGCTGTTCTCTGAGATTCAGAGGTTAGCTCCAAAAAGAAATACAAACTTCCAGATATTTTTACTTATTGTTGCCATATCAAACTTCGCCATTTACAGCGATCTTGACATACAACTCGTGCTTCACTGATATCCATTACACGCTGTACACAAGGTCTTTTATACTTCATACTCATAATCTTTTTCTCATGCAGACACTCCTGAATCTGATCCACCCATGTCTTCCTTGGCCTTCCTCTGCCTTTCCTTCCTGCCACTTGGGTTGAAAATATTTTCTTAGTAAGCATTTCATCACTCATTCTTTCAACATGGCCAAACCACCGAAGCATATTGTTCTCCACCTTGCTAACATTTTGCTTTACATCACACAACTGCAATACATCTTCATTCCTCACACAATCAGATTGTGTCTTGCCACAAACCCCACGTAAGTAACGTATTTCTCCAGCACACAAACGACTCCTATGTTTCTTCTGCAGTACCCAGGTTTCACTGCCATACATCAGAGTAGGAACAATTACTGTTTCATACACAGCCATGCGGGACTCTCTAGAGAACCCATCATTCCTGTGAAAACCTCCCAGAGCAGCTATGACTTTCAAAGAAGAATTCACTCGCCTACTGATTTCACCATCTAACTTGTTCTCTCTGTCAAACATGCTTCCTAAATACACAAACTCACTCACCTGGTCAATCACAGTGCCATTTATACTTACATTACATTCAGTGCTACCCATTCCTCTCTCAAACACCATAACTTTGGTTTTTCCCTTATTTATACTCAGTTTGAATTTCATGCAAACTTCGTGCATCCGAGTCAACATACTCTGCAACTCACTTTTGCTCTCTGCCAACAGGACAGTGTCATCAGCATACAGCAATCTGCACACACGGATATCACCAAGACATAAACCACTATTAGAAAGTCCAGGTCGATTCCGTGGTGGACCGTCCTTCTCAAGTGTGGTAGGTCTACCATATCCCACACTTGAGTCATTCTTAATATTTCTTTTTGTCTTTTTAATCAGGTAAGTACATCAGTGTGGGGGATTAGCCCACAGCTGAGGGTTCCAGTTGGTCATTTAACCTAAGGATTCTGGAACAAAACCCAGTGAGTTGGGGTCTTTTCGCCAATGTCACACAGAACTAGCTTGCACCTCTCCAAGATTCACAGAGGCCTAGTTGCTGTTGTGTGTGCCATTGTTACCACGGGCGGTCGTAGTTCCCGATTCAACGATCGCAAAAAAATATTCGTGTGGAAGAACCAAGGCTACTGCACTAATTCAGCACATGGCCAGTGTCTCTAAAAGTAACATCGTATCTGAAGTAAAAAAAAAAAATCCTTTTTCTCTATATATGGACGGAAGTAATGATGCTCAAGTAAATAAACTGTATCCCATTACAATAACATATTTTGACGAAAAAATAAGGCAAAATTCAACTGTTTTGTTATCATTGGTTGAATCAAGTAATAATACAGGTGAAGGAATATTCAACGTTTTGAACAATGAGTTTGTTAAAAAAAATATCTCATGGAGCAACTGTGTGTCATTTTCCTGTGACAATGCTAACACTATGATAGGTCAAGTAAAAAGTGTTTCTCACATAAAGAAGGTTCAGCCTGCAATCATAGTGCAGCGATGTTCATGCCATTTAGTAAATTTAGCTGCACAGAAATCTTCTACTCAACTAAAAGGATTTAATGTTGAGCAGTTTCTAATACAGTTGTACTTTTTTTTTTTGGAGAAAAGTTCAAAGAGGAAACACAATCTAAAACTGAGTCACGCTGTTTGTGGTACTAAACCACACAAAATTGTAAAGCATGTCAATACTCGCTGGTTATCACTTTTGGAATCCATTGACAGAATTTTAGAACAGTGGGAGGCTCTAGAACAATATTTCAGTGACAATGAAGAAGCTAATTCACAGTATAAGACCCTTGCAAGTATGATTGGAAATCCTTCATCTAAACTTTGTCTTTTTTTATCTGCTACTCTTCCTTTGTTTACATCTGTTAACGTGTTCTTGCAGCAGGAAGCTCCGCTTGTGCATGTATTAAAAAGAAAACTTCATAGTCTGTTATCTGAATTGCTTGTACGATTTATCAAGCCATCGGCATTTCATGTGATAGCAACATCTCTTGCAGATGGAAATTTTGAAAGAAGGAGAAATCAAAAAGAAAACTGTGATCTCGTAATTGGGTCAAAAGCGAGATCTTATATAGGCACAACTGCAGATCTGAGTGAAGATACAGTGGCTACTTTTTATTCTGAGCCTAAGGGAGTTTTACAAGGTAGGCTGCAATTCCATTTTAAGAAAATTTCCACTTAATGATGAATTTCTGAGTCATGCCGAAATTGCAGATGTAGCATTAAGGCAAAGTGTTTCTTTTGCATCAGTCCAATATATGTGTTCCCTGTTTCCAGTTTTGAAACCAGAAGAATCTGACAAGGTGGAATCTGAATTTGCTCACTACCAGTTTGAAAATTTTAACTGTGCTGTTACTTCTGGGAGAATGGATGAAGTGTGGCACAGAATTTCTTTAATGAAAAATGAAAGTGGCCAGTTGAAGTATGAATCATTAAGCAAAATTATGAAAATGATTTTAATAGTCCCTCATAGCAATGCAAGTACAGAAAGAATTTTCAGTATTGTGAAAAAAAAAGAAAACATGAATGAATTCAGACCTAATTTAAGTACTCATGTGCTGTCTTCTTTATTAGTAGAAAAAATGAACAGCATTTGCACACAGGGAGCTATGCTATCAGAAGAAGTTTTTGCAAATTGAACTAAGCAAGGAAGGCCAAAATGGTAACTACAGCCAGTTTATCATAATAATTTGACCAACATTCCAAGGAATAATTTTTTTCATGTCTGGAGGTAATTTATTATATTTTTCTGGTAGACAGTATTTTAAATTTTCCCACTGGCAAATTATTTTTTATTGTATTATTATTATTATTTTGTTAATAGTTCTGACAGATTAAAATTTGTTGCAGTGTTAAATACCCAAATTTGCCACTGTAGACTGAATTACTGAAAATTACTGAAAAAAAAAATTGTTACTGAAAATTACTGAAAAATGAACATGTTGGTTACTGAAAACTGCTTTTAGAGGTTGGTATCAATGCAATTCGAAAATTGAATGACTCCTTCCTCAAAAGACAGAAAACCTGAAATTCTCTGGTTCTGTTCCTTACCATCCTTCCTATGCTTATAAGTTACAGATTCTTTTTAGAAGTTTTGGTTACCATCTTGCCATTAAATCCACCCCAAACATCTTGAAACTTCTACAAAGGGATAGGGACAAAGTTGAAAATCTGCACCTCCCAGGAGTTTACTGCATTCCTGTCTCTTCTTCAACGGGTGATAACTTATACATTGGAAGCACATACAGGAGCATTAACCACAGAATTTTAGAACATAAAAAAGATGTTATGAAAGCCAATCCTAATACAGCCTTGTCTATTTTGACAATGGAAGACACATCTGCAGTTCCCAGCTGGAACGAAGCAAAACGAATGGCTTCTTTTGACAATCGTTTTACCCTCTGTTACCGTGAAAGCCTGGAAATTATTTTCAACTCAATGACTTGCAATTACGAATCTCCTCTCTACTCTGGAGATCAATTCTAAGTTTTGGCAACAAAAATAGAAAAAATTGAAAAGTAGAATCTGGCAACAATCTTAGTCCTCCAATGGCGTGATGAAGACCTAAGTAAGGTTGAAAGCTCCCAAATTATAAACTTTCTTGTAAAAGTTTTTTCATGTAACGTAACTAGCGTGATCAAGTTACCTTTATTTGTGATTTACGTGTGAAACAGTAATTACAGTCAATTCAGTGATGTCTGATTTCCATGTTAATTATCATTTCATATTTTACTAGCGTTTATACATAAGTGTATAAATTTCTTTTCTTGACTTCCAACGATTACATGAATTAAATTTTCAAAAATGTTCCTACTCTGATGTACGGCAGTGAAACATGGGTGCTGCAGAAGAGACATAGCAGTCGTTTGTGTGCTGAAGAGATGTGTTGGGGGGGGGGGCAAGTCTTACTGTGTTCATGAGAGGAATGAAGATATGTTGAAGTTGTGTAACATGAAGCAAAGTGCTGTTGGGAAGGTGGAAACTAATATTCTTAGGTGGTTTGGCCATGTTGAAAGAATGGATGATGAGATACTTACTAAGAGAATTTTTTCTGCCCAAGTGGCAGGAAGGAAAGGAAGGCCAAGGAAATCAATGGACCAAATCAGGAATTTCTGCATGAGAAAAAGATTATGAGTATGAAGTACAAAATGTCTTGTGTGAGATGTGTGATAGATGTCAGCGAAGCTCGAGTTGTGTGCCGAGATTGCTGTAAATGGAGACATTTGATACATCCACAGTAAACAAAATCAAACTCCATCAACTGTAAACTTAGCAGATGAGCTTTCTTTGAGGAACTAACCTCTGAATCTCAGAACAGCTTACTGATATGTATGCACATAAACTACGTAACAGGCTTTATTCCACACGCTACTGAGTTCAGATCTTGGGTGACACACAGAAATTGTGCTTATCTTTATGTGTAATTGGTCCTCTCCCTACCTTGGAACCAGTTACCCAAAATCCAGCCCAAAATCTAGTTTGGCTAACTTTCTCATCTTTAGAAACTTAATGGAACATCAAACTATTGAAAAGAAAAAAAGAAGTCATCACTTAGCATAAGCCTGAAATTCCTATGAACCTTTTCTGTTGTTCAAGATCTGATCTAATACAAATTTTCTTGTATGTAAAATTCAGTTAATAATGAATGCAAAATTTGGAAATTATCTATTTGCTGTATCAATAACAGTGAAAAGTAGTAGCAGTCTTTGTAGAAAGCTCAAAATACAAAGACACACACAGAGCCGCCCTTAGAAGTGTGCGACAGGTGCGATTGCACAGGGAACCGTACTCACACCCTAAAAAAAAAAAAATGAGAGAGGGAGAGAGAAAGAGCGAGGGAGCGAATTTCTTATTTTCAATTATTCTAATTTCATTTTTTAAGTTTGTCTTGTTTACTTTTTTTTTTTTTTTTTTTTGCTGAATTTATATTTACCCAAATATCGGCGGCAAACCACAATATTACGTCTAGCGAAACATTAGTATTGAAGTCACGTCTTTTAACGTACACCATTGACTGATAGTTAGCGAAAAAGTTGTGCTATGCGAGTTACTTCCATCTGATGTCAAAACTGCAGCCGGTGCATTAAGATACATAAATAAAATTCAGAATCCTTTCCCTAATGCCTTCATCGCCTACATGATATTACTTACATTCCCAGTAATGGTGGCAAGCGTAGAAAGAAGCTTTTCACACTGGAAGCTGATTAAATCTTATTTAAGATGTCATGTCTCAAGAAAGATTGATGTCTTTGGCAACTTTGCCAATTGAACAGGATAAAGCAAGCTAAATTTTGATGATTTAATAGATGACTTTGCTGGGGTAAAAGCAAGAAAAGTCCAGTTCTTATAAGGTGAGTTCAATAATGTAAGTACTGTCCCATAATAGGCAGAGATGGAGCCATTGTGAGGGAAAGATGTATGCTGGTGTGCTTGTTTTATCTACATTATTTAAGACATTTACAAAATATCAGTTGTATTCAAAAAAATTAAAATGCTGTCTTGCATTATTGGTTAATTTTCAAACGTTTTGATATTTCATTAAACTGTAAAGATAACGGTAATAAACTACATGTACGTTTTAAGTCTAGTGTATGTTTTATGTCTAGTATAGGGGAGGGTTAAAAGCAAGGGCCCCACAGCTAGGTTCGCACCTGGCCCTGCGGCTGCTGAGGGAGGCAATGGACACACATATCTAGGCTATTCAGATAACAATATCTGCTGGACTGTGAAGAAAACAAGCAATGAGAACAAAATATTTTATTGTATATGAAGCATACATACAAATCTAGGCTACTTCCCACCATAGACACCCCCTAAATTGAGAAACTTATTGTATCGGGGTACGAGCTTTTGTATCCCAGCATCAAAGAAGGTTGCCACCTGGGAGCTAAGCCACGATTGGACACCATTCTTTTAACTCCTCATTGTCACTGAAGTGCTGCGATCCCAATCAGGTTTTCAGGTGGGTGAAGAGGCGATAATCGCTGGGTGCCAAGTTCGCACTATATGCGGGGTGGTCAAACACCTCCCAACCAAACTGATTCATCAAAGCTCGTGTGCATGCATATTGTCGTGGAAGAGCACAACGCCTGACAACAGCATTTGTCTCCTTTTATTCTGAATTGCCCTGCACAATTTTCTTAGTGTTTCACAGTACCTCTCTGCCATTATTGTGGTTCCTGGTTCTATGAAGTTGGTCAGAAGCACTCCTTTCTGGTTGCCATCAGATTTTTCTGTGAAAACATTTGTTTGCACTTTTGGGGCTTGTTTGGCGAATCTGTACACATCCACTGCTTTGACTGCTCTTTGTGTTCGACATTCACAAATTGAACCCTCGCTTCATCACCCATCATGATATGGTCAAGAAATGTATTTGCAACTTCGCAGTAACATTGCAAGAATGTCAAAGCTGACCCCATTCTCTGCATTTTGTTCACAACAGAAAGCATTTTTGGCACCCATATGGCACAGAACTTATGGTAGCCTAGCCTACCTGCAATGATCTCATAAAGAACAGTTCGAGAATTTTTTGGGAAAATCACTTGACAGCTCATATATTGCGAAGCAACGTCTTTCATGCACTTCTTTGTCAACACTTTGAACTAGTTCATCAGTCACAACGGATTTCCAACCTTGACCCCCTTCATCATGCACATCTGTTTACCCATCTATAAATTTCCTACACCAGTTTCTCACACATCCTTCACCAGGGATCATAGCATACTTCTGGAAAATTTTAGGTAGGAATTTTAGGAATTTTTGGAAAAATTTTAGGAAAATTTTAGGAGTGTATTTCAATAAAAACTAGATGTATATTTGTATACATCTAGTAAAACAACTTCGTATACATTGTAAAGAGTTTGCTTCACACCCTTCAACCATATATACTGATAGACTGCGCATGACATCAAAATTTCTGGCTCCAACATAAAATCACATGACATCAGTCAAAAAGATGGGTTACACCTGCTGTGCTTATGGTTGCTCTGAGCGATATAGTAAAGGAAGTTCTATGATTTTTTATGGGTAAGAAACGAATTAAATACCTAAGTCAATAAAGTTCAATTACTTAACCAGAAACTTGCAGCTATTGATATAAAAATATAGTAACTTAAGAAAAAAAAATGGAATGCATGTTCCAAATTCTTCACAAATGTTCATCACATTATAAATCACGAAATGTAAACAACCCGATCATGCATGTATATAGCTCATAAGTAAACTTACCTGAAGAGTTTTCATTATATATGAGGCGCATTCACATAATACACCGAAAACACTGAAGTTCTGCAGCGTAAATTAGTAATCATAACAGCATTTTTACGCGAAATTTGGAGTCTGATGATGACGTGCCCAATGTTGGAGCCATGGCGGCTTTGATGCAGCTATTGCCAATGCTCAGTCCATTAGTATATATGGTCGAAGTTCACACCCAAATTTTTTGCATAACGTCTAATATCTAAAGTTTAAGTATGATTTACTTCTAATGTTCAGTTCTTATCTTTTCACGTGTTATTATCATATTCAAGTATATTTACCACATTCAAGTTTCACTTTGAACATTAATATGCTGTTGAACCAGAAGCAATTCACGATTTTCACAGTAAAGTTTTCAGGTTTCACATTAAATTATAATATCCTAAAAAGGTAATTAAAAACCAAGAACTATGTACAATTGTTCACTGAATTACTTTTTTCATATTATTGTTTCAACCTTTTCCTGATAAGCCTATCTTTTTCTGCTTCCACCACAACTAATTTACTTTCAGTTTTCTTTATTTCAGCTGAACCTTGTATGATCAAGTTAGAGGCAACTGCTATTTCAACAGTATTTTGTTTTTTTACAGCTTTTCTCATTCTTTCTGTTCCCTCTTGAATTACTGCTAGGGAGGCTTCTTTATCTTTTTTAAGCCTATTTATTTCTGCATCATTTTCTTTTATTTTGTCATCAAACTCAGCTTTTCTTTTTTCTCTAGCTGCTTTTCCTTATTTTCCCTCTCTTTCTGCTTCCTTTCTTTTATCTTTTTTGATTATTCTTCCTTCAGCTTATCAACATACTCTTTATAAAATTTATGTGAATCACGAACACTATTTAACAAATTTCTTGTTATGGGAACTTTACTTACACATCCATAGTGTTTAATGGCCCCTTTAACTATTCTTAATGATGTTATAGTTGAGTCTTTTAAGTTAGCCTTGTCCTTCCTTAACAGAGCAGTGTTAACCGAAAATCCCCTTTCTGCATCAGCATTGGTTACCATGAGGTAAAACTAAAATTGACTTGATAAGTTTAGCAAGGTTTGAGTATTTTTTTTTCCGCTAGAGTCTTTCCGCTGGAGTCTTTAACATGATCAATCCGCACTGGAATATGCCCTTCCTCTGAAAATTTCACTAGTTCATCTAGAGTTGGCTTATCAGAATTTAAGTTTCCACTCTTCTCTTACTCTATCAATTTGTTCCTCAGAAAGATGCAAAACACTTGAAATTCTGGTTATTTCCGAAAGTCCTTCAGTGACTGAAAGTTGAGTTGACTCTTTCTTTGGTTCTTTTACCTTTAAAACTTCTATGTCTCTTAGCTTTTGATTGCAGAATGGCAAATTTGACTTTAAATATTTTGTGGTTGCAATTAGTGATGATCTTACATCTAAGAGAAATAATTTCTGCCTAGTCTCCTGAACATTCCTGAGGAGATTTTTTGTCTTCATACCAACTTCTAACTCCCCTAGTTTTTTCCATGAATTTTTGTTTTCAAAATCTACATTCTTTAGGTCTTCTCCAAATTTCCCTGCAATAACATCATCTTGGATAAACTGAGCTATAACATTCCTCATTAAAGTATTTAAATCAGAATATAAGTGGTGTATTTTTGGTTCTTCACTCTGAAAACATAATGAAAACTTTTCAAAATTTTGGTGCGAAAATGAAATTAATGCTAAATAGCAAGGAGTTAGCTCATTTTTCAGGAAACAGTGAATTCTTTTATACCTTGCTGAATTGTGTAGTTGTTTTTCAAATATTTTTTGAGATGGCAAGAAGTTTAAAAAATATTCTGTAATATTTAGCCATTGATCCAAGAGCCTCTGGGCTACAGAACCAACGGTTAACCATCTGTTGCTGACATGACGCAAAAGAAATTTGGCTGTGACCAATGTTATATCCTCGACAGATTTATAATCCTCTCGTCTTGCAGCACTACTCTTTAAAAAGTAATGCATATCAGTAGCAAATTCGTCAAAATCTATATTTAAGCTTGTCAAAAAGTTTTTAAATGCATTACTAACAACACGCAGGTTGCAAAAACCTAGTTCCAAAGATTTCTGGCCTGTTTCTTGTTTTACAACTTCATTGAATTTGCGTAAAAAGCACTTATTTACATTTGGGCTGTCCATGGATACACAAATAATTCTGTTCAATGAAATATTGAAGGACGATAACACATCAAGAATTTCTTTTAGCAAAATATCTGCTGTTGCATGACCCAGAAAAACGCTTGTTAGGTATCGGCAAGAAACTGAATTTATTTCTGAAGACCAGTACCTGAGATACACATCCAACTGCCGTTTCACTTGCGCATTTGTAGTTTCATCAAATGCAATAGTAACCTTTCCTGGGCTACTAGATGCAATGTCTTTTTTCAAATCCTCTTCAAAATATTTTGACAATCCATGTGATATCACATAAGCAACTTTTTTTCTTTAAGTTGCATTTTGGCTGCAATAGCAGAATCAGGAAACATTTCTTTGAAAAGTTCAAATGTTTCAGTGCATGAAACAAGACATTGTCCTTAGCAACTTTCATGGCCCATAATGCTTCGGCTTTAGCCAACTGTAAATCATGACTCAGTACTTCACTAATATTTGTTTTGGGCTGAAGATCCTGTCCTCCAAAGGCTTTCAGGATGGACTTATTTTGAAATTTACTTTGAAATTTCTGCAAATGCTTTTTTCCTTTATGATGCACTTTTACTTGTGAAAAGCCACTATTAGAAATATTGAAAATTTCTGAACACAATATACACTTAGCAGAAAATATTGTTTCAGTTGCAGAACACCATTCTTTCAACTTCACTCCGTCCAATTCTTTGGCGAGCCACGCATCTTGAAATATCGTTTTGGATTTAGGCATCTTAAACACTTGTATTACTAACCAGAAAATGAAAGGGAAGTACAAAAACACGTTCCAATATTGCAAAGCCAGACAACTTCCTGAAGTTTGGCTGCGAGGATGTCAGAAGATAGAAAAAAAAAAAAAGCAAGTCACCACTAGAGAACTGAACCTGCACACAGCACAGAGAACACCATAAAAGACGCAAAACCAGAAACAATTATACGCATCTCACGCAAGTTCAGTCAAAGCGAGTCGGAGCCGAGATATATTGCGTATCAAAGGTCGCTGTCGCCGACGCACGATCGAAGGTTAATGATCACGTGCTCTACTGCCTGCCACGATAACACTCAGCTACCATCCCATCGTCATTACCGGAGGTTACGGAAGGAGACCACATGTTTCCTCTTTGCTTCCACCCACCTGCGGTTTACAATAACAAAACATCAGCAGAAAGAGGAGGTTCCACGAGGCATGTTCAAAAATAAAGTATGATCTTCTGCGTGCCACTGAGTTCGTCTGCAAAGTGCAAACCAGGGGTGAAAATGACCCCTCCCCTTTTCCCTTAGATCTCTTGTTACTCTCGAAAACTGTCCGAAGGCACAAAAGTGGAGCGCCCGCCCCGAAGCAAGTGCATCTCGATGGCGTCATTTTCCCTCCCTTCAGCAGCACACCATATAGGCTGTGTTTCTACAATAACAGGTCTTCTTACCTTACTGTAATGGTAAATTTATTGGCGTTAATAACGGTTATATTTTTAATAAATAAGCTTACAAAAATTTTAGGAAGAATAGCAAATTTTAGTTATAATTTTAGGAATTTAAGGAGGGTCACAAAATATTAGGAATTTTAGGAGAAATGCGATCCCTGCTTCACTTACAAAGTTCGGACCATACACTCTACTCATTCTTTGATGAATTTCTGTGGTACTTTTCCCTTCAGTGTGAAAAAAACAGATTACAGCGCAAATTTCCCAGCTGGTGGGTGCATTGATTGCAGCACACATTTACTCATCTATATGACACTAAGACCTAAAACCAGACGGCCAATCACATGACGTGTGGAGAGGGCAAGCATCACATGATGCTATGGTGCATGTGCGAGCTGGCTACTGCACTTACATCATGAGGTACATTGCAACAATGGTTGAAATCTGAATAGCTCTCATATAATAAGATATTTTGGCACAAAGTATGTGCATACAATAACCTAGAATAAAGTTCTGGACATAAAATGAAATAATAATAAATTTTAAAGTTAAATGGTTGAAGATAATTTAAGGGTATTTTATTTGCTTAACAAATTTTTGATTTACAATTTGTATGCCTAAAGGAAGAAGAAAAATTGCTCTAATGTCTTAAAATTACAATGACTTAACATAGGTGTAGCTTGACCAAAAAAAAAAAAAAAAAAAAAAAAAAAATGGGGGCGGGGGCATTCTCGGAAATAATTTCTCCACAAATGAACCTTTTCAATTGCCATAACTTAGGTTTTTACATGCCTAATACATCCAAAACTACAAGGTGTACCAGGCTTGGTTGTTTCACCTGAATGAGGATTACAAAAAAACATACCTTTCAAAGCACCTCATGCAGTCAGTCAGACCATCATCAGATGACTGCATGTTATTGTGTATGGAATGAGTGCTGGAAAGCAGTCATAGCAATGCTTGCTCTTGTGTAGCATTGCTCCCTTGGCTATATGTCGCACTTTATAACATTCAAAAGGCAAACGACTAGTTATTATTTTTTCCAATTTTTAAGTTGAGGGGGCACGTGCCCCCTTCCCCCGACGTTATGCCTATGGACTTAGATGACATATTTTTACATTGCACAATTAATAAATAATTTCAAATAAAATAAAATTTACTTTTCATTATATTTAGAAAAATGCTCACAATATTACTATATATATACTGCTTTACGTGGCTAATTTCACAAAACTGCTATTCAAATTTCCTCATCGTTAACAATATTAAAACTTGCATCTACATCTTAAAAGAATATGCACAGTTGCCCAAATTAATAGTTAATAAAAGCACAACTTGTGATAATTTTCCACAAAGTTTTGAAATAAAAATATATATTTGCACAAGAAGTTTCTGAAAAATGAAATTACCAAAAAAACTGTGTAGAGTTTTCCCCATTTTGTCTTTTGGGGATTTTTCTTCAGAGGCTGAATGTTTGGTGTCCACTTCATTTGCGAAATCTGAATCATTTTCACTGTGCTCTTTCTTGTCATCCGACTTAGTTTTCTTTGGTTTTTTTCTGCTTGAATTTTCTTTGGGAGATTTTTCTACAGCATCTTTCTTTCGCTTCTTGGAATTACTCTTTTGATTTTCAGGGCTTTGGGACATAGTTGTGCTTTCATTATTTTGCTCAGCAAGTTCATCTCCACAATTTTTTTTCCTGCCACCGGTCTTTATTTTTTTCTGATTAGGTCTAACACTTTTCATTACATTTTTGGAGTCATCACTCTTTTTGTTCTTGCTAACACTATCACCTTCTGAGTCATCAGTTAGTGAGCTATTCTGTGGGATTTCCTCTACGTTCTTATCTGGTTTATCTTTCAGGTTCTCCATTTTAACATCTAATGATTGTGATGTCTCAGACTTTTCTGGTGCTTTGTCAGAGTTCTTTGCATCAGCAGCCTCGCCATTTTCCTTGGTAGGAAGACGATTAGCACCAGGCCTTGCACAACTTTTTCGAGCTGAAAAGACAAAATATAATTTTCAAGTAACATAAAATAAAATCTTAACTTCATGTAAAGATACCAGACATATAAGTTAGCACAAACTTAGAAAAAAATTCAGATTTGGTGATAGAAGTGTTACAAATTTCCTTTGCACTCACTGCCAGAAATGCTTTGAAAACATTTGTGTGGACAGCAGAAACAAGAAAACTATTCGATATCAACCAATTCAACACAGTTTCTTTTTCACACGAAAACAGAATTCAGTAGCATACATTAGAGCTTGGGAGATAAAAAAAAATGACACAATGTTTTTATTTAGAGCTTTGGAAAAATGCAACCACAATGAGATTCATTATCTTCTTACAGATATGATCAGAAATTTAGTCAGGATATACTACCGCGGAACACAATATTGTACTGAAATACACTTATATTTTCTACTGATTAAATAATGTTGCACAAAATAAAGTAAGGCCAACAGCAAAAATCATGAAACTTGCTAACATTACCTCATTTTTTGTTTTTTTAGTAGTTTCCCATCTCCATGAGCACTTATGAATACAAAGAATTAATTAACCTTTATAAAGGGTGAATTTCGGCAAGATATCGCAAAAATCCTGTCATTCTTCTGTTCCTCACGTTTTTTAAAAAGTTCGTTAAAAATCTCGATGTCTGGGCCCCACAGCTCCATATTTAACCAGTGGGCGTCATACTGAGAGTGAATGATATAAATATTAAAATACGAACCAAAAAACAATTAATTCTTAAAAATGAGGATAAAATAATAGCATTGTTACCTTTTATCGGTCAGTACAGCACCTTCCCGGCTAGTTGCCTTAGGTAGAATTTCGTCATTACTATTGACCTTCGAGTAACCACATTCTTCAAGAAGAAATTGAGTAGTCAAGAGATTTCATAAACCGAAGTCTCATTTGAGCAATATGTAGCCAAAAGAAGAGTTTATGGATAGCAGACACTTCGCAACGAAAACACAACTACTGACAATTAAAATATTTATGATAGCTAAAATCTGCAATAAAACTCAAAGTGAAAATAGCCTGCCTTCCGACCGAGATTTGAAAGAATTAATCCAATGAAATAATAAAATTAAATTAAAATCCATTTGTCCAACTTCAACTTCAAATGAAAACGAAATTCAAAGTGCCCAACATTACCAAGGAATCCAGACACCGAACCTCCGACGCGTTTCGGCTCACATTTTTCGTGCTGTACTGCTCCATGTACGTTAACTGCTAGCTAAGTCAACGTTGCTGCCATCTCTACCGTCCGCATCATCGTCGTGCTCATCACATAAAACATTGTTGGCGTCGTCTAGTGTTGTCCTGTTTTTTAATCTTCTTTGCATTTGTCGACTTGATTTTCTTGTTTGAATAATTCGTTGCTCTTCTTGTTTTATCGTGTTCAACCATGCTGGTGATAATTCGACTGGGACATTTAAATTGCAATTATATGCTTTGGTATTCTCGATCATAATGGCCTCAGCTGTCAGGATCTTTTTATGTGTTGTGAGAAGTAACCAAACTAATATTCTCCCAGTCGGGCGTGGACTCGTTATTATGACAGTATTGTATAAGTGAAATTCGAATTTCACCCTTATTCCAGTTATTTAAGTGTTCATGTAATCTGATATCAACACTTCTTTTCGTGCTACCTGTAAAAACTGTTTTATTATCTGGGTTCTCGTTTACATTAATAACTGGTATACGATATACACCTGCTTTACGTAATTTGGAACTCTTTTCTTTGTTTGATTGCAAAAGTCTGCTGTTGTCGAGTACAGTGTCGGCAATAAGTAATCTTGCCCTGTGGCATTCCTTTTTAAAGGAGCAGATATAGGTGGACAATATGGTAGTTTTCCACAGAGTCTGTATGTATCAGTCAGATTCTGCCCTGGTCTATTTTGATTATTCTGAATTTGTTTGTAAAGATCGTTTATCAATCTCTCCCTGTAGCCGAAGTCCCCAGCCAAAGTTTTGATCCATTTCAACTCTTTTTGCCTTGCAGTATTATTAGACGAGAGTACGATTGCTCTTTTTAAGTATGAAAACTGAATGCTGCAGTTTTAAATTTCCATGGATGATTTGAGTTACTAGGTATTATATTTGGGACAAACATTGCCTTCCTGTATACTTCATAGTCAATTCTTGAGTTATTTTTTATGATATTAATATCCAAAAATGGTAATTGTTTATTTTTTCCCCATTCGGTTGTAAGTTTGATAGTTGTATAAATCTTGCTGTATGTATTAACAAATTCTTCCAGACCTTCTTCAATATGCTTCCAAAATATCATCAACATATTGAACAAATAGTTCGGGATATTTAATTGTAAATTTTTTGTCAGTATCTTTTTCTCGATGTCCTGGAGTATAACTTGGGCAAACAGTCCAGACAAAGGTGATCCCATAGGAGCACCCGACAGCTGTTTATAAATAGTATTGTTATACGTAAAAAAGTTATTGTCGTTAACTAGGTTTAATGCTGACACAATGCTGGCTGTTTGGGTGGTTGGTGTTTTGTTTGCAATTAACTTTTCTTCTATTAAATTAATAGTTTGCTAAGTAGGAGTAATTGGGTAGAGTGAAACAATGTCAAGGCTCACCATCTTTATCTCTCTGGGTCCACAATAGGCTTCAATAGCTCTAACGACGTTGGTTGAATTTTTAACTGTGTATGCGTGGTCTTCATAATATCTTTTAATAAAGTGAAATAATGCTCGTTCTAGGTTAACGGTTGGAGCAATTTTCTTTAAACAATAGGTCGCATTGGATGTCTGTCCTTGTGTACTTTAATTTTTCCAAAAATTCCTGGAATAGTGGCACCCACTGGTGGGTATGTTTTACTTTTAATCTCTTCAGGTAAGCTGCTGTGGTTCTTTAGTTTGGTCATTTGTCTAATGATATTTTAAGTGGGATCTTGTTGAATGATTATGGTATCGAGTGTTTCGATTGCTGTTATCATTTTTCTCATAGGCAATCTTGATTAATCAAAATTAGTTGTTTTGATTTATCGGCCATTATACCTGCTACCCCAGGGTTGTTATGCAAGTCAATTAATGCTTGTCGTTCATATCTAATCCTTTTTTGGGTTAACTCTTTTTCTGCCTTATTGATGTTATTAATAGCATTTGCCAGTTTAATCCTTGTAGGTTCTTGTCTCTCCCTTGGTAGTTGCTGGATTATATCTTCCAGCTGTGGTAGCATAACTTCGGTAGATGGAATTTTATATTTATATGCATATTTCAATCCCCTTTCCCATGCAGTTCTTTGAAGACCATTCAATTCTACATCAGATTGATTAATGTAGCAGGGATATTTGTTAATCTTCGCATAGCAGTTGGTTCCTCGAGATCTCTGCTTCTTATCTATTAAATTTTCTATTTTATTCCACTGTCTTCTCTGATATTTAATTTTTTGGTTCATATTTTAATATTTATATCATTCACTCTCAGTATGACGCCCACTGGTTAAATATGGAGCTGTGGGGTCCGGACATCCGGGTTTTTAACAAAATTTAAAAAAAAACGTGAGGAACAGAAGAATGACAGGATTTTTGCGATATCTCGCCAAAATTTATTATAATAAGCCATGTAGTGACATTCAAGTGGTTAGACATAACGATTTGAACCAATATTAGTATTAATAAAGGGTCACAGGCTCTTGGGAAAGTTGTTGAAATCTGTAGCCAGGTAAGGAATTTCAAAGTTTCATGCAGCAGGAATGAATGAGTCCAGGGTTTGCACACATTCACAGAAAATAAATTACAGGACTTTTCAAGGATTTTTCAGGAGTTCATCAAAACATTCAAGGAGCTTAAATTTTTGCTGGTCATAGCACTTTTGACATCACGTTTCTGCACTCCATGGAAGGAAGTGGTGTCATTGTGAGCAGACACAACAGGGAGCTAGAGTAAAGTGGTGCAACAATCTAAACATTCGAATTTGTTTTTTTCATTGCAAGAAATTTTTTTAAGACTATTCCAGGACATTTTACAAAAATACGAAAAATCAAGTACTTTTCAGGCCTGAAAAAAAGAGAAATCAAATTTCAGAACTTTTCTAGGATTCCAGAGGATGTGCAAACCCTGTGAGTCACAGTGATTAGTGTACTCACTCAATGGTGTACAAAATGGCTGCTGACACTGTTTTTCTAATGATGCAACACACAACTACAAGAAGTGGGACAAATGTGACAAATCCTTGGGAGCAATGTCCATTACAGTACAAGCATTGTCAAAGATATACTTGCTTGCGATGTTTTTTCACTAATAGTCATACGAGACACCCACCTCACGTGAAAAAAAATTCAGATCTGAAGGTTGCCTATTTTTCAGGTTAGTATTTTTAGAGTCCTCACTCTTTTTGTTCTGACTAACACTATCCTTTGTCCTACGCAGATTAATACCAAAAATTCTTTATTCTCATTCACATTCTTCAAACATGACATACATCATTCCTTAAATTTGTGCTTTGCACATTACATGTATTTAGCCTGCATTTTGACTTTTATTTTTGTTTACATTTTTATACATGAATTATACCACCTTTTGACATTGTAAAAATACAGTTGCAACTCATGACGTTGAAGCATATTATCCATTGTTACATATATTTATAAGGGGATATTTCTCCCAGGGTGCACTTATTGGGAGATACCATCATCATCATTGTCGACCATTATCAATTTACTGCTGGGCAAAGGTCTCCCCAAGTTTCTTCCACAACGGTCTGTCTTGTGCCAGTCTCCTCCATGTTACTCACACATACTTTTGAATTTCATCCACCCATCTCCCATGCAGTCTTCTTCTGGGTCTTCAGCGGTCCATCGATGGTCTGTCCTTCTGGCAATATGTCCAGCCCATTGCCATTTCAGGGATTTTACTCTGATCATGATGTCTTCCACTCTTGTCATTTTTCTGATCCATGAGTTCTCTTCTCATCTCTCCTGGAGATATACATGGTTTTAAATGAATGCAACTACAACATAATCAAGACTGGTAAAAGATATGAAGAGCTTCCACTGCCCAGCTGTTGGAAAGAAACTGGAAAGAATCAGCAACCTCCTAGTCAATCAAATGAACTATCTTAATCTTAATTGAGGAAACAATGCTCTAAGGTTGCATGAGAACTTGTGATTTATTAATATAGAGTATCAATAACAAAGCAACTTACAATCTGGATTGGAAGATAATTGCAGTGGATTTAGCTATGGAAGAAGTATTGTAGGTTTAACTACAGAATAACTGAGGTGAGTTTAGCTATGGAAGAATTGTGGCCACACCAAGATAAGTTGCAGTGTTACTGGATTTAGAACACACAGAGAAGTACTCTATATCAAAGGGTTATAAAAGCCTAGTGTTCTCCCTAGAGCCTTTTTACTGGGCGGCCCTTCCAGCTTATTTTCTCTACTGCCGAGCTAAATTTCCTTTAATGAACATTTCCATAAAGCACATAATAGTAAGAATGGAAAACTTATTCCCACATACACTAGCAATTCTGATGTATTAGTTAAATACTCATTTTTTTTCATTTATGTACAATTTTTAATGTTGTTTACCATGTTATGTTACATTAATGCCTACCACACTCCTAAGGATGTTTAATAAGTATAATAATGTAAAGCAAAACAACATATCTTTTTCGATTGGAGAAGGAGTCATTAAAAGTACCGCCCAGCTAAAATTTCTTGCCACCCAGCTGCAAAAAATCTAGGGAGAATACAAGCCTTTGTAAATGGCAGCATATCTGCACAACTATATGTCAGCCAATTAGTTGTGGTTATGTATATAATGTTATAATCAAAGTGGCTCACAAAAGAACATTAAAAAAATGACGGCAATCTTAGTACAGATGAAAATGATGAGCAAAGACAAAAAGTTAGTCTTGTGAGCATTGGATAAAACTTTTTGACAAATTTACAAATCATATGAATAGGAGGATGCTTCAGGCATTAGGAAGCTTCTTGGCATGAACAAATCCATATCTAATGAAAAGAAAAATATGGACAGGAGAAAGTCGAAAAAAATAAAAACGTTGGCCACAAGTCTTACAATCTAACTTTCTTCAATGCCTGACTATTTTGATGCTAAAACCTGCTATCAAGCTGATAAGGAAAAAGTTTACTAATTACTAAAGAATATTTATTATATTTCTATTCAAACGATTTTTACTTTCTACATCTACCATATTTTCGAGGAATGCAACACCAACTCTAACATCGCAGGTAAATATGCCACAAAGGAATTTTATTTGAGGACGATTCTACCCTTCCCACCCTTCTGTCGATACTTAGATACTGTCAGCTATTATTATGAATTATTTTAGGAGTCATGACATCCTGTTTGTTGAGATGAAATCATGATTGCTGACAATGGCAGCAGAATACACTGTACACCTTTCATTGTAGAGAAATTCAGCAATGGGAACGAGGGATTGTTAAATATATATATATATATATATATATAAAGCATTTATTTTTAATTAATTTCGATCTGCCTGCATGACACACATCTAATAACATCAGAGACAAAAGTGCTGAAGATGCGCAGAAAGTAATGCTCTAAAAGTAATGCTGTAAAATGGGAGTCGTCACAGTTTTCTTCTTGCTGTACTTGTAGAACTCTTCCTGCTGAGGGCTTTAAGACATTCACAACCTATTCGTGGGAGAGGGAATGGCTGTGTAAGATCATGAGTGTCACACAGAGGGGCATTTATGCCACACTGGTTAAGCTAATCAGAATGCAGGAGGTGAATGTTGTTTAGCCTGCAATGGACACCTATGACAGTTCACATGTCTGGAAAGAAGGGACACCTCTCTAATTTCACTGCTGAAGAAGTGTGCAATAATGGAAACGAGTACAACTAGCAGTTTTTTTCTGTTACTGGCTCAGTGACTTTACTACAAGCAAAGTGAAAAGAAATCTGCATTTTTCAATCTCTCAGGGCTCACAACAGGTCATGACCTTAAAATAGCAGAAACAGTGACCAAAAACTCATAAAAAGGTGACCAAGTGACTCTTTCCCTGCATTTCCACAAATTTGCAGCATTTTTGTATGAATTCATTTCTTTTATGAAATCAAATTGCGATATATAATATATATATACACACATGAGTTAAGATCGCGCACACACATACAAAAAAAAGTTGCTTTAAAAATGTCATTTATGAGTAATCTCTCTATATTTTTTCTTAGTAAGGATATTATTTGCAATATACACACTTTTTTTTTTTTAATTTTTCCCAATCAAATTATGGCTGGTTGAATCAGAGCTGAAGCATTAACTGTAGCTAACTGTAACTCACTGTCAAAATGGCATTCTTATAATGGGAAAATATCAATTTAATCTTTACATCCTCTACAGTAAACACTTAAAAAAAAAAAAACATGTCATGAACAAACACTTAAACCATCTTTAGGCTTTTGAGCTAAAGAATGATGTCATAGCCTAGGTGATTGGCTAATGACACTTGAAAGATTTATCTTACTTCTATGCTTAAGCTTTGATCTGGATGGGGTTTAGCCTTTTTAGGATGTTAACAGCTGATACAAAAAATTATTTATTACTAATACAAAAATTATTCATACAAAAGCTTTTCACAAAAAGAAAAACAAATGCCCTCAATTTCAATGTTTCACAAACTGATCAAATTCATTCCTTCTATTTGTCCTTTTCCCCAAGGAACTGGGTGATGAGATTCGTTTTCTTTTTGTCAATTTTAGTTTGAAGCTTTTTAGTCTCTTTTTTTCTCTTCTTTCAAGTCTTTCCGCATCTTTCTCATCCTTGTGCTAAATATATTTTGGAACAATCATTGTGTCTAATGGCAGTTTTAATATATTTATATGCTTCTGACAAAAGGACTTTTGCTTTTCTTTTCACAACTTCCCCTTTCTTTTGAAGATTCTTTTCCGTTTTCTCAATTCCAGTTTTCTCGTCTTCAAGTTGCTTCTTTGCTTGTTCTTTGGCCTCTTTGTGGCTCTATGCCTGCATTACATTTTTTGTTAAATTAATGCATTTTCAATACTTTTGCGATACCACCAGCTATTTTATAGCATCACACAGGTTTTTAAAAAATAAAGTGCCACAAAACTTTTTTTAACACTGTATTATCAGCAGAACCTAAACTTATAACTTTTTAGATTATACAGTGATCGAAAAGTTCCCGAATCCTAATTTTTTTAGATTATACAGTGATCGAAAAGTTCCCGAACCCTAATTTTAATCATTTTTATTCGCACTAATGCATATACACTATCTACCAACAAGTAATTGGACACCCCTGCAATCGACGATATCTGGGGTCCTGATACACGTCACGGCCGCCGCCATTAAATATCGTGTGCGAAACAACAACGCAGCCAGTCGCATGCAAGATGCCACACAGTTTGGAGCTCTCTGATTTCGAGAAAGGTGTAAACGTCTGGTATCACAGAAATGGCCGATCCATACATGTCATATCCAGCGAGTTGAAGTACCCAAAATCGACAGTGGCCTACGTGATTGGCAAGTGGAAGATGAGAGGTGACTGTCGGAATGTGCCCTGACTCGGCAGACCCACAAAACTGAGAGTTAGAGACCGACGGGTGCTGGCCAGAGAAATTCGGAAGAACCGCACCAAATCGATGGGCCACATCCGCGAGGAGTTTCAACAGGCATCCGGGATTGGTTTTTATGAATATCATCCATAAGGAAGCCCATCTGCTCGGTTATCATGGACGTGTTGCCACCCACAAGCCTTTGATCACCAAGTCCAATAGCACTGCTCGGCTAACGTGGTGCAAAGAACGTCCACAGTGGACCGTTGAACAGTGGAAACAGGTTCTCTGGAGCGACGAATCAAGGTTCACCCTCTACCGTTCAGGTGGCAGGGTCTGGGTTTGGCGTCTGCCTGGAGAACGCCTCCTGCCGGAATGTATTGTGCCAACTGTGAAGTTCAGCGGCGGTGGAATTATGCTATGGGGGTGTTTTTCCTGGTATGGCACGGGACCCTTGGTCGCAATTCCTGGTAGACTCAACGCTGAGACCTACTGCACCATTTTGGATGACCATGCGCTTCCTACGTTGTGGCAGTTTTACAGGGTGGACCCATGTTACTTTCAGGATGGCAATGCCACCTGTCATGTTGCAAGGTCCACCGTGGCTTGGTATGGTGACAATGAGGTTTATCGAATGGACTGGCCTGCGCAGAGCCCGGACCTTAACCCTATCGAGCACCTCTGGGACGAGTTGGAGCGTCGACTTAAGGGGTGCCCCCACCGTCCGAAATCGGTGAAGGAACTGACCTGTCTTCTCCAAGCCGAGTGGAAGAAAATACTGCTAGCCGTCGTACAATGCCTGGTTGAGAGTATGCCCCGGAGGGTCGCAGCTGTAATCGCCGCTCGTGGAGGCTCTACCAACTATTGAAGGTGAATAAACTTCGTTTTCCTTTGCTATCACAGGTGTCCAATTGCTTGTTGGTAGATAGTGTACATAAAGTTTACTTACAGCTGTGATACATCTTCTATCCCCTTTTGAGCAACTGATGTTGACCTAAAGAAGGTGCTGGAAATGACATCCGTGTTGCTGGAGGCAAATATCCACACAGCGGCACATGTTTTTTTATAACGCATTTCAGCATAGATGGAGTGATTTCCGCTATAGCCTGAATAAAATGTTTGTTTTCAAGGACTGCAGGTCATGCGGTTTTTTGCATAAACACGGTCCTTTAAAAATCCCCACAGGAAAAAAACAGCAACATTATTTCGAAAAGAAAACATTGTTCAATAAGCCCTTGTTGTATCGAGTAAATTTAAGAAACCAACGGCAATACAGCAGGCGCTCATGCGTATCAGTTGCCTTCAGTTCTTGGACAACTTTCACTTCGTATGCATGAACTGTAATCTTTTAGTTGCTTTCTGTACTGAGCCGTAAGAAAGTTTCACTTGCTGAGATAAGCGACAAAGCGATTTTGTAGGTGACAATTGCAAAAGTTTTTCAACATCTTTAATCACTTCCGGCGTTAACACACTTGGCCGGCCACTTCTAGGCATATCATCAACACTTCCAGTTTTCTGAAATCGTACGAGTAAACTGTGTATCACTGATTTACTTACCACAGTATGCTGAAGAAATTTTTTCCTGAACTCTTCTATACACTGTTTGTAAGACTGCATTTGCAAGTAAGCTTTAAGTAAACAAATTCTCTGCTCTTTCTTCAAACCCATGCCTCTGTGCAAGTGGCGATGCTAAAGTAGGCAAACTGCGTAGCACACATGGAAACGGTTATTCATTTCTGGCACTCTGCCAATTTCCTTCAGGCATTCAACAAGCGCAGTATTTGATCTCGACGAGTTGCTGACACGTGTTGCCACATGAATTGGTTGAACTTTTGCTTACAGCATATCCAATAACTTTTTTAATTCAGGGTTTGGGAACTTTTATGATCACTCTGTATGATGAAAATTACAGTATTTACTGCAAATTACGAAATTTGAAGTAAAAAACGGGGGAGGGGGCTTTAGTGCCTAATTTCTAGGTGTCAGAGTGACCTGGAATTTGGAAATTTTCCAGCCCTGAGGTAAAGTGTTATAATTTTTGCAGCAGCAATGTTTTGTGTCTTTCCCTATCAGTGGCATCATTTTTTCAGATTCATCCCAAGTTGTACACAATGAAACAGTCAACCTTTCCTTACTTCTTTTACCACTGTGACATGGATCAAGTTTAAATGGGAGAGTCCCTGATGGTAATAAAAAATAAAGTTCACTTTCATTAGCATTGAAAACATTTTTGAATTAGTTCCACTAAAGCATTTTTCCATTCTTCCACTGTTTCAGAATATACAGCGCCTGATTCTCCGCAAATGATTTTACCAATGATGTCATGACGGACTTTAAACTTCTGGAGACATCCACTTGCAAATGAAATCGAATTTTCTTCTATGTTCACAGGTCTTGTAAAATGCCATGCCCAAGATGCCTGGGACACCTAAAACTTTTTAACCTGGATAGGAAAAAAAAAGTGAACTAGTTGCCTGGACGGGCAACTAGATTTGGAAAAAAAAAAAGAAAAAAGAAATTGGAATGTGATAAATCTGCTAATATAATAATAATAAAAAAATGCGGTTTTCACCTATCGTTTTTGATTCCACTGCAAACCAAGGATTTTGTATTGCTTTTGCAGTTGGGGTACATCACTTTTGAAACTATCTTATGATCTGCATATAGCAATTAGGGCATTATACCATTTAGCTCCAAATGTTATGTACTGAGTTGCTAAAAAAGTTTAATTTACTTTTTACCTAAATTAATGAGGCCTCTGATTATTTGTATCAAAAAATAAGTTTTCTGGACATCCTGCTTCTGGGCATGAAAAGTTTTTCCTCACATGCCCAGCTGAGCATGTAATATTTTAAATATTTTTCAAGCTCTGGTTCATCTTTTAAGTGATTTCCTTCACTTTTTCTACCATCACTGGTCCACTAACAGGAATTTTCACTGCCAGATATTGATTAAAAAACTGCAGGTGAACTTCCTAAACTTTGTTACATTTACCAATTTAAACACAAAGTACTTTTTAAACTGATGGCCCACAGGCTGCACTATTTTCTTGTTTTCTTCCACTTGTATATAATGGAAGATACTGTAGAAGCTGCCATTACCAATTGTTTTGCCAAGATGACTTTTGTCAGTTTCAGGTTTGTATCACGATCTTTAAGAACATTTCGTTTTTCTTTCAAAGACAGACATTTTCTTTTTCAAGACACCATCATTGAGTTTCAAAGTATAGCTTGGACTGCACAATAAAGGCAAAGATACACTTAGACTGACAAGTCCTTTTTCTATTCCTTTCTTACACTAGCAGATGCGATATCACCAAATACAGGGTTTATAAAAAACTTGATTTCCGGTTGGACAGTGAAAGCAAAGTTCACAATCTTTCCTGTCATTGTTACCCACAGTGTGAACTGCGAAATTAGTTTTTCATCCAAACCAAAAAGAAACAACATACCATTCTCTGAAGGGATTAAAGGTAAATTTTTGTTGCATCAAGAAGAAACAGAGCAAGTCTCGATTTTCTCAAAGTAGTAACATAGTGGGTTATGTATAAAAGAATCAAAGAAATGTTTATTTTTTAAAACCTGAAATTCAAAATATAACATAAAATCATAAAAAGCATACAAATGAATTACATATAACTGAATTGAAAAATGCAGTAGAAACTACAGTAAAATATCAGGACTAACGCAGAATTCCATATAGAAATGAAAAACGTAAAATCAGGGTCCCACTGTATTTAACCTGTGGAACTTTTTTAGATTAATCATCAGGTGTGATATATGTCACCACAAAGAGGGGTGGGGGAGAATAAGCACATACCCCACCCCAACACAATTTTGCTGCTGCGTCTTATGTGCTCTCACATGTAGCATACAAATCTAATAAGTAATATCAGTACCAGTAATCCTCCTTGGAATTATTTCAATTCCATTTTCATCCCTGGGGTATAGTGGAACATCAGTTTTCCCAACAGCATTAGAATTCCCTCCTGGTGAGTGAACAGGACTGCCTGATGAAGTGCCATTCACATGCTGATTCTACAAAGATAAATGGAGGGAAATTAATGGCACAAGTAAAAGAAACAAAAACCATTATCAGTTAGAATAAAAGGTAATGCACATAAATTGTTCTAGGAAGAAGCCAAAGAATATTTTCAAATAATTTAAAGTGTTATTCTAGCTAACAAAGAAAGCAACTTTTATATTAAATATATGGGCAAAATATAACCCACAAGTAATATTTCACTTGACCAACTTGGAATCTTATAATGGCTTCCAGATTTGCAGTACTTTTTCTGAGGAAGTATATCACAAGTAACACAAAATATGTTTAAATTACCTTTCAAATGCTAAATTATGGGAAAATTTTGAAATACCACTAATCAGATATCTTAAAAAATTACAGCAATTTCAAATCTGCCACGATGCTGGGGGGGGCTGACAAAGCTATTCATATATTCACAAAAAAATTTTAAAGTTAAAAAGGCTTCTGATTTCAAGAAATGACAACTCACGTTTACTCATGCCATCATATATATTGAAAATTGCTGAACAAAAGCGCTCAGTCCAACAATACTACTAAACTCTGGGTCTAAGGGACTCTACCCCACAAACTGGCAGAGCAAGGGGAGGGGAGGCTGAAAATGTACTAAGTTTGAAGAACTACTAAGGCAGTCCCATTTACTTTATTTCTAAACTGTTAACATACACTGAAAATAAATTGAATTAGAGACCGCTGGCGTTATGCAAATGTGGCACTGTGGGCAGCCCTGTAAATGGAAACGACATGGCGTATGCAGCGATCCGACAATATAAGGAGTGATGCGAAGGGAATCAGTAAGAGTCGGACCCAGTATGGGTAAAACAAAGGATCTAAGTGCATTTGATCATGGGCAAATTGTCGGGGCCAGACGAATGGGTCACTCCATCTCGGAAGTCGTGCAGGCACTGGGATTTTCACGAGCCACTGTGTCACGGGTGCACCATGAGTACATCGAATCCAGTAAAACCATCCCTGCAAGGGCCAACTGCCGTGGACAACAGCGTGTGGATGAGCGGGGTCATCGTCGGCTAGCTCGCATTGTAACAGCGGATAGACGGGCCACAGTGCAAGAAACCACTCGGCAATTTAACGCTGGTGCACAAAAACGTGTAAACAGCCACACCAACCAGAACCATCTCCTCACTATGGGGTACAGAAGCCATCGTTCCACGAGGGTACCGTTGCTGACCGCACATCACAGGGTGCAAAGATTATCATGGGCGCGTGAACATCATCACTGGACCCTAGACATGTGGAAAAATGCTACCTGGACCGATGAGTCGAGATTCACGTTGGTACATGTGGATGGCAAGATACGAGTACGGTGCAAACCACATGAAGCGATGGATCCTTCTTGCAAGCAGGGTACTCTTCAAGCTGGTGGGGGTGCCATTCTTGTCTGGGGGCTGTTTACGTGGACTGAAATGGAACCCCTGGTATGTGTGACATCGTCCCTCACAGGTCAACGTTACCGGGATATCCTGGACAACCCATTTGCTCTCGTTTGTGTGTCTTCAACATCCCACTGGGGACCTCATCCTGCAACAAGACAATGTACCGTGCCATCGCTCCCGAATTGTGTCCGAATGGTTGGATGAACACTCCACCGACGTGACCTCGCTTCCTTGGCCAGCTAGGTCACCTGACCTCAATTCCATCGAGCACATCTGGGATGCCATCGAGAGATATGTTCAAGCTCTGAACCCCCTCCATCAAATCTTCGTGAACTGTGGGAGCTTGTTCAGGGGTCGTGGATCCGTATGGCTTCCCAACGCTTTCGGTGTCTTGTCGAATCCATGCCAAGACGAATCACAGCCGTCATCAGGGCGAAAGGTGGTGCTACACGTTACTAGACAGGTATCTCTAATTCAATTGCTCTTCAGTGTAATTTTGTTGACATTTCTAGAGAGAATAACGTAAAAACATTTTTTTTTAAATCTTATTCACAATGCTTAGTTCTGATGGTTTCTGATATCAAAGGTTATGCAGGTAAATCAAAAAGTAAAGGCAATTTGTGAATTTAACTAACACCATGAGTGACAGCAGCTGACCGTCATTAATACTCCATAACAGCAGTAAGGCAAGGTGGCACCTGCATTGCACAATCCTACACATCAATCTGATATCAGCAATGAGTGTATAAACATGAAAGCTCTTCTTTTCAATTAAGTTTTTTTTTTTTTTTTTTTTCATTTTTTAGATAGAAGGGCCAAGTCCACTGAAATTTACAGAAGAATGGTAGCACAGTATGGAAACAAAGAACATGTGTAAACATTTCCAGAGAAATGTTTACACATTGGTAGAAAGGTAAAAATCTGGTAGAGCAAGTGTGACTGACAAAGCTTGATTAGGGTGCCCATCAAAATCACAAGCTCTGAAGACAATGTTGATCATGCAACATCTCTCATTGAAGAAGACTGACAGATTACTTTGTGTGATGTGGCTGATATGTTAAACATAAGTTATTGTTCTGCCCATGAAATATTGCATGATGGCTTAGGGTAGCAGAATGTGTGCATTAGGTGGTTCCTGAAACAGCTGACCGATCAATACAAACAACAAACAGTACATGGAGATTTCCACACAGTTTTTGCAGTTACTGCAAAGATGAGACCTGGAAGCAACATTTGATCCTGAAAGCAAGAGAAAAATATGGAGTAGGAAGGAACACTCTTCATCCCCAGCTAAAAAGAAATTCAAAGGTGTCCCTCTGTCAAAAAAAATCCTGTTAACCTTGTTTTGTGATTATTTTAGAACGTTATCAGGAGCTTGAACAAACTGTTAACAGTGCAACATATTCAGCAATTCTTAAAGACAAATTAAAACCTGAATTCACAAAAAAAACAAAGGACTGTTGTCAAAAACTGTTCATTTGCAATACAACAATGCTTAGCCACATACAACAGCTGCCATGGTGACAATTCAAAACCTCTAGTTTGAAGATTTTGCATATCCACCTTACAGCCTGAAACTCTCAGCAAACAGTTTTTATCTTTTCAGTCTGCTTAAAGAAGAATTACGTGTTTGGATTTAATAATGATAAAAAGGCAGTGCATACATGGCTTCAGGTAAAGCTGAAACATCCTCCAATAATCAAAAAGGTTGAAGGTTGCAAACATTACAAAATGTGGAGCTACAATAAAACATAATAGTACAGTTATGTAAGTGTCATTTTTTTTTTCTTTTGGTAAATACAATGATACTGTCTTTACTTTTTAATTTACCCTTGTAAACAACAAAAAGCTGGGTATAATAATAATGCTAGACTAATCAGACTTATAATGCTATAATGCTAGACCAATCAGACTGTATAAGTGGTATTTCTGCAGTAGCACAAAACATGTTAACAAACACAAGTAAATGCCTCCCATTAGTGGCTGGTCTTATCGCAGTTATCTCAGATACGTAATTTTCTGTAAAGAATATACATTTGTAATTTAAATGCACATATATTTGTTTCATCACAACTTGAAACGTGTCGCTCAACATCTTTCAATACCCCCCCCCCCCCAGCATGCAACTCTACAGTGAGCAGTAACAGTTTTGGCTAGCAGAAAAATTTTCAGGATGTTGAGAATGCAAGATTTCTACACCCTTGATTATTACAGTTAAAATTATAAATCATAACATGCAAAACATATACAGTTGAAGTTACAGAACAAATACTAACATTTCTTGTTTATAGAGGAAAATTAAAAACTAACCTTTTCTATGTTTTCATCTTCATCACTTTCTACTAACTGCTTGACTTTTTTGGTATGTACAGAATCTGAGATTTTTGCTGGACTTTCACTAACAGTGCTGGTAATGCTGTAATGAATGCAAGATATTTATGGAAACTTCAAAGATGAAATATATAATAATTAAATCATTCCTAAACATAAACTGATATTTAAAAACGAGTATGCACATGTTTTAGAAAAAAAAAGTATATTCATTATGGAAGCTGTAGGTGAAATAGAATTCAGATTAAAAGCATTTGTATAGCATAAACCAACAGCAAATGGATATTTTACATAAAAATCAGAACTGACACTTTTTTAATAGCATATGATTCAATCATGTCTTAACATTGTTCCTGTGGGGAAATGGAGAAACTTCTTCCCCCACCTCCTAAGAACATTAGTATTTGGCCTTACAATTCCTGAATCTGTAGCTTAAAAGAACAACTACTGTATATCAATAAATCTGCAATTTCAGCATATATGGGAATGAAATCAATATAATGTGCCTTGAAGTTACTGAAAACTTGTAGTTGTAATCCTTTATTGCCAATGATGAATGAAAAACAGAAGAAAAATGAAAAACAGAAAATGACAAACTAACTTTATCAGTTTTATTTTCGAAAATGAAAGAATGTATGACTTCTATACTAGCCCAATTTAATTAAATACTGTTTTAATTAAAGACATTTAAAAACTAAGGATGAATATTCAAGATTAATTCTATCCCTTCAGCAGGTTGTTTGTGGTTATGGTTAACAGCCGATTCTTGAAAAAGTGTCCAACTGAGATGAATGCTGATGGTTATCCCTTAGCTTCTTCTCAATTTCCAAACCTTCTTTTAGTTTCCTTTTCTTATGACATTTGACTGCCTACCTAAGACTGACTGAATTCCAGTTCGTGTTCACTGTTTGCAAAATCCAGTTTTATTGGTACATCTTTTGCAGTTGATTTATGTTGTTACAAAAAAGTCTTCAACTGTCTACTTGTTTCACATATGTAAGCAAGCTCATGTACACAGTCTATGCTTTTCCACAACTACTGCTTCTTAAAGATTTGTTCTTGCTGTATCTAATTTTTGGAAGATATCTTTTTATTTTATTATTTTATTAGTAAGGTCTGGAGCTTTTTTTTTTTTTTTTTTTTTTTTGCTTTTCAAAGACATTTTTCCCACGTGGTCTTCTTTCGGGCCTGTTTCTATCTTTCTATCTCTTGGTATACAATCTAAAATTTTGGCTGTCAATCAGTGATTCATTCTCCTGGCAATATATCCAGCCCATTGTCATTTATGGGATTTTACTTTGATCATGATGTCTTCCACTCTTGTCATTTTCCTTATCCATAAGTTCCTCTTTTTATCTTTCATGGTTACACCAAGCATGCATATCTCCATGCTTCTTTCAATTGTCTGCAGTCTTTATACGTCTTTTTTGGTTAAGGTCCACATCTCCGCTCCATAAGTAAGCACACGGAGGATGAATTGATTAAACACTTTTCTTTTAAGACATAATAGCATATAGCTATGTTTCTTCCAAAAGCTCTCCAACCAAGTTTTATACTGATTAATTTCTTCATCAATATGACTCTTGCTTGAAATCTACTGCCCAAGGTAAATAAATGTAGGAATCATTTATCTCCAGGTTTTCCCCATCCATTGATAAATCTCCATTTCTTGTAAAACCATTAATAAATCAGTTTTTGTCTTCTGAAAGTTCAGTTTTAATCCCACCTCTTTACTCCTGTTAGCAAGTTCCTGGATCATACTCTGCAGCTCTGAAGGGGTAATTGCAAAAATGATGTCATCAGCAAAACAAAGGTGGGTTAAATAATCTCCTCCATTAATTTTTATCTCTTCCTTTGTTTTCCCAGTTCAATTATTGAAAGACATTTTGTGATGTGGCATTAAAGAGTTTGGGAGATATGGTGTCACCTTGTCTCACTCCCTTTCCATTTTTTATTAGTGCTGTATCCTCAAATATCCAAACCTTTGAACTTGTGCAGCATGGACAGCAACTAGACGGGCTGGGAGTGACTCAATAAGGTGCTGGAAGCTGTTCACAGGTATGTGGAGCCATGCTGATTGCAGTGCATCTGACAGCTGTTGGGGGGTGCGTGGTAGAGGATCCATAGAGTGAACAACATGATCGAGGTGGCCCCCACAGATGCTCAATTGGGTTTAAGTCTGGGGAATTTGGGGGCCAGGGAAGTACTTTGAAGTCTTCATCGTGCTCTTCCAACCACTCTCGGACATTTCTAGCTGTGTGACATGTCGCATTGTCGTTCTGGAAAATCCCATCCGCCCAAGGGAAGAAGACAATCAGCACATATAGGTGTACGTACGTGGTCTGCAAGGATGGATTCATAACGAATTCAGTCCATAGTGCCTTCCATAGGTATGAGTGGACCCAGGGATTGCCACGAAAACATTCCCCAGACCATAATGCTGCCCCCACCAGCTTGTGTTCTTCCAGCAATGGTTGAAGAGTGTTTGTTCTCCGATGTTTTTCGCCTTACACACCAACATCCATCCATTCGATGAAGCAGAAAACGCGATTCATCAGAGAAGGCAATCCTTTGCCAATCAGCGGAGGTCCAATTCCGATACTTCTCTGCAAATGTGAGCCTTTTCTGCCAATGCACCTTCTTTTTTTTTTTTTTTTTTTCTTTCTGATTGGAGGTTTAACGACCACCGTGAGCAACTCAATGGGCTATAAGCAGTCGCCCGTCCCTAATTTAGGGTCACTGGTTCCAGGGAAGGGAGAGAGCCAGTGCCGTAAGACAAACACAACATCCATGCCTCACCGGGATTCGAACCCGGACCCCTTATGGACGAATGATCAGAGGCCTGCGCCTTAGACCACTGCGCCACCGGGGCGCCCCCCCCCCGATGCACCTTCGTTAGTATAGGTGCAGTGACCATCCATCTGCATCACAGCTTCATACGCAGCAGTGTTTGCTGAACTGTCATTTTAGACACACTTCCAGCAGCTCCCTGGTTCATTCGGCCAGAGAATTGCTCCACTGTAGCATGTCGATCGGCCCTCACGCACCTTCGAAACCAATGTTCACCTCTCACATCAATGGCTCACGGTGCTCTTCAGTTTCTACATCACTTATGCGCAATGGTGCCATTTCTTTGATCACGATACTCTTTAACCATGGCAGCATACAAACAATTCACAAACTGCGCTTTTTCATAAAAGGCTGCCACTGTTGTCCTGAAAGCCGATAATCATCCCTTTTTGCAAATCTGATGAATCGCTCCTTTTATTTATGACAGCAACGAGTGATATGTTTTCAGAATGCCTTCAGTACACCTTATATACCCTCCAAACCAGCTTACGACATGTGCCTTCTTCATTGGCTACACGCTGTTGCTGTCAAAAGTAGGAGGTGGTCACAATAATGTGACTCGACTGTGTGTGTGGGGGCGGGGGGTCAGGAGATGCGCAACATATCCCAGCCTCTCCTTGACAAATGTCAACCCCGTCTTCTCGTGGTGCATCCTGTTCCCACTGAAGGGGCTGTGACATTCGACGAATAGCAGTATAACTATACCATTAGGATTTGAGGAAATGCTATTCCACACTCACCAACTTGCCTGGCCAGTGTGGTGAGTTATGGCTCAAACACCCCAAAGATGCTTACACAACTTCTAACTTGGCCCTCAGTCCCCGGCAGCTGGAATGTACCTGGCCAAGGCGCGACATGAAGGCAGAGGGTGCTAAGAATCACAGCTGAATGTACCTGGCCAGTGCAACATGAAGGCAGAGGGTGCTAAGAATCACCGGAGGATCAGACTAGGCTGCCATCTGATGCTAACCTTGGCTACGTTCAATGGATGTTCCTTGTCTTCGGATTCAAGGATCCTTGAATTAGAGGAGGAACTCGAAAAGATCAACTGGGACATCGTGGGGCTAAGCGAGGTAAGAAGAAAAGGAGAAGATCTCATTGAACTGAAAAGTGGACATCTCTTCTACTATCGTGGGACAGATACTGGCAGAACTAATGGTGTTGGATTTATAATAAACAAAAAACTGATGGGCAATGTTCTAGAAGTTGAATGTTCCTTGGACAGAGCTGCACGACTCATTATCCAACTCTGAAAAAGATAACAGGATCAGATTATTCAAGCTTATGAACCCACCACAAGTCATCCTGAAGAAGAAATTGAAGAATTTTATGAGGAAATTTGGAATCTAAATAACAAGGGCAAACAGCACTTGAAGATCATTATGGATGATTTCAATGCCAAAATAGGGCAAACAGCACTTGAAGATCATTATGGATGATTTCAATGCCAAAATAGGGCAACAGCAGCAGAATGAAACTTCGGTTGGTTAATTCAGCTATGGGAACAGAAATCAACATCGAAATACTCTCGTAGAGTTTGCAGAAGCAAGAAGGTTTTTCATCATGAACTACTTCTTCAAAAAAAGCCACGCAGGAAATAGACATGGAGACATCCAAATGGGACAAGTGAAATTGATTTTATTATGTGTAACAAAAAATTTGTCATCAAAGACTGCAATGTGCTAAACCAGTGCAACACAGGTAGTGACCATAGAATGGTGAGGTGTAAGATGCACCTCAACACTAAACTCGAATGTGTCAAGCTCATATAAGACAAACAAAATGTATTGACATAACCAACCTTAACAAACATCATAATACCTTCAAGTTGGAACTGAGGAACAAATTCTCTGCTTTAGAAGGCCTAACATCGGAAGAAGTGGATATTTCTGAAGTTAACAGAGGACTCATCAAGGCTCTCATGGAAACAGCAACAAAATTAGGTGGTACTAAGATTAAGTTGCATATGAAGAAAATTTCAGGAAAAACAGAAATGTTGATGCAAAAGAGAAGGGAAATGAGGACAAATAAAGATGTAACTTCCAAAGTGGAATATATAGAGCTATGCAAGACAGTACGAAAAAGGGTCACTGAAGATATAAGGAAATTCAATTGTGAACTATTAAGAAAAGCAATTGAAAACAACCAAAGCCGGAAGGGAGCAAAGGGATATCTCAGTAAGGGAAGAAAACAGATTATGGCACTGAGAAAAGAAGATGGGACTGTAACAAGAAATAGAAGCAAAATTTTGACAAGGGTGAAATTTTTTTACTCAAAACTGTATGAGAGGGATGATACATTTATTCCAGCCATTACCACAGGTACCAGTACCAAAGTACCTCCAGTCCTTCCTGCAGAAGTTACACATGCAATTAAGAACATGAAACAGGGAAAAGCTCCAGGAGAAGATGGAATTACCATGGACATTATACAAGAAGCAAGTGGAGAAATTGAAACTACGCTCGCCCAAGTTTTCACCAGATGTCTTAATGAAGGGAAGATTCCTGAGGATTGGAACAATGCTACAATGATCCTGCTACATAAAAAAGGTGATGTTAAGGATTTCGGGAACTACAGGCCCATCCTCCTCCTATCAGTGGTTTATAAAGTCTTCACTAAAGTTCTTTCACATCGTTTGAAGGTAACATTAGACATGGCTCAACCTAGAGAACAAGTTCGATTCAGGAGTGGCTATAGCACTGTGGATTATATTCATGTACTTAGAGAACTAATTGAAAGAACAAGAGAATATGAACTCCCATTATGCATGGCTTTTATTGATTATGAAAAGGCCTTCAATTCTGCAAAACCATCAGCAGTTATAATGGCTTTGAAATCCTGCGGTATTGAAGATGAGTACATTAACATTATCAATAACATCTATGAAAATGCAAGTGCAAAGGTTCGGATATTTGAGGATACAGCACTAATAAAAATTGGAAAGGGAGTGAACAAAGGTGACATCCTATCTCCCAAACTCTTTAATGCCACATTGCAAGACGTCTTTCAATTCTTGAACTGGAAAAGCAAAAGGATAAAGATTAATGGAGATTATTTAACTCCATTAATCTGGTATTGAAGATGAGTACATTAATATTATCAATAACATCTATGAAAATGAAAATGCAAAGGTTCGGATATTTGAGGATACAGCACTAATAAAAATTGGAAAGGGGGTGAACAAAGGTGACATCATATCTTCCAAACTTTTTAATGCCACATTGCAAGATGTTTTTCAATGATTGAACTGGGAAAACAAAGGGATAAAGATTAATGGAGATTATTTAACTCACCTTCGTTTTGTTGCTGACATATTTATTTTTGTAACTACCCCATTCGGAGCTGCAGAGAACTTGCTGACAAGAGTCAAGATGCGAGATTAAAAATGAACTTTTAGAAGACAAAAGTTATGTACAATGCTTTTACAAGAACAGAAGAGTTATTGATTGATGGAGAAAAGCTTGATACAGCTGATTCCTACATTTATCTTGGGCAGCAGATATCAAGTGAGGGTCACATTGATGAAGAAATTAATTGCTGTATAAAACTTGGATGGAGAACTTTTGGAAGAAACAGTACAATTTTTAAGAGCAGTATGCCATTATGTCTTAACAGGAAAGTGTTTAATCAATGCATCCTGCCAGTGCTTACGTATGGAGCAGAGACATGGACCTAAACTAAAAAAGATATACAAAAGCTGCAGACAACTCAAAGAGGCATGGAGAGATGCATGCTTGGTGTAACCAAAAGAGATAAGAAGAGGAGCTTGTGGATAAAGAAAATGACAGGAGTGGACAACATCATGACCAGAGTGAAATTACTGAAATGGCGATGTGCTGGACATGTTGCCAGAAGAACAGACCACAGAGTGAAATTACTGAAATGGCAATGTGCTGGACATGTTGCCAGAAGAACAGACCACCGATGGACAACTGAAATTTTAGATTGAGTTCCAAGGGACAGAAAAAGACCCAGAAGAAGACCGCATAGGAGATGGATGGATGAAATTCAAAAGCATGCCGGAATGACATGGAGGAGACAGGCTCAAGGCAGACAATTGTGGAAGAAACTTGGGGAGTCCTTTATCCAGCAGTGGATTGATAATGGCTGATATGATGATATATATATACATAGAAGAGGAACACATGGATCCGAAAAATGACAAGAGTGGAAGACATCATGATCAGAGTTAAATCCCTGAAATGGCAATGGGCTGGACATACTGCCAGAAGGACAGACCATCGATGGACAGCCGAAATTTTAGATTGGATTCCAAGGGACAGAAAAAGAATCAGAAGAAGACCACATGGAAGATGGGTGGATGAAATTCGAAAGTATGCAGGAGTGACATGGAGGAGACTGGCACAAGACAGACCGTTGTGGAAGAAACTTGGGGAGACCTTCGTCCAGCAGTGGATTGATAATGGTTGACAATGATGATGATGATGATGATATACATGCATAATATATACAGCAGTTGCTCCAGCTGTTTTAAAGTTTTTACCAAATTCAATTTTTTTCAACATCTGAAGTCGACGATTTTTTTATCACTCTCCATGGTAAATACAAAAACCACAAAAACATAAAGTGTTATAATAGTACAAAAACCAATAGTTACAGATTCTTTACAAATAAACAGCAAAATATTAGGTTCAGGGTTTGAAAAAATTCACGATTTAAAAAAAAAAATCTGATTTATTTTATTTAAATCAGACTTTTTTAATTTAAATTACTGTTGTGTTTCAGTTCAACTTTAAAATACTTCTTTATTCTTCAGTGTAAACATGAAATATAACATTCTTCTCCATGATTGACTTGATAGTATATATTTTTAAAATTTAAGTGACACTGTATAACAGATAATGAATGAGAATGTAATAAGGAGAGAATTTTCTTAATGCTCTGCATTATCTCTAATGTGCTGTGTGTGTGTGTGTGTGTGTGTGTGTGTGTGTGTGTGTGTGTGTGTGTGTGTGTGTGGGGAGAGAGAGAGAGTGAGTGAGTGAGAGAGAGAGGGGGGTGAAGGGGAGGGAGAGAGGGAGGAAGGGGAGGGAAAGAGTGAGTGAGAGTGAGTGAGAGAGAGAGAGAGAGAGTTCCCCATAATATGTGAAAACAGGTCTCTTCGGGCAAGGTAATTTTCTGATATGATTAATATTATGTGACGAACAGTTAATGCAGGCAAATCAGAAATGTCTGACTGCTGTGTTAATAATTCTGATAAATCAGAATGAGCACAACGTGCGTAAAACAGATAAAGTGTTAGTCATTATACACTGCTGGACAATTGCTAAGGACGGATCATAAACGGCTATATAGTGCATAAAAAAGTAAGTGTGGTTGGATGCCAAGTGAAATAAAATAATGTCAGAATGCCAGGACATTACAAGAAAGACAATTTATTGTGCTCTGAAATCCAGAAGGCTTTGAAACGTGTTCAAGGGACAAACGGGCCATTTTGTGCAGAATACGTAAACGTGAAAAAAATGCAATTACCGTTCGCAGGCGTTCCGGCGTAAGATGTCAATACGGGATATGGCCACCCTGGAGGGCGATGCAAGATTCCACACGTCGTGTCATGCTTTGCACAACATTATCAAGCAGCTGTTGGGGTAATTTATCCCATTCCTCTGTCAGTGCATGGATTAGGGTGTCCTTGTTTATTGGAGGGCATTGGCGACCAGCATTACTCCTCCCCAAAGCATCCCACACATTTTCAATGGGATTCAGATCTGGAGAACGTGCTGGCCATACGAGGCATTGAATATCCTCGCTCTGAAGACAATCCTGGACAGCGACTGTTCGATGACATGTTGCGTTGTCGTCCATGAAAATGAATCTATCACCGACAGCACCACGGAACATGCGAACATGAGGTAGCAGAACATCATTAATGTATCGTTGGGCAGTCATAGTCCCAGTTGGAAGCACATAGAGGAACGTACGGCCATTGATCATGATGCCAGCCCATACCATGACACTACATGTCGGATATCGGTCCCTTTCCTGTATGTTTGCTGGACAATATGCAGTACCACTATCACGCCAGATCAGTTGTCGTCGACAATCAGACGATAGACTGAATCTACTCTCATCTGAGAAGAGGACAGCAGACCAGTCATTATCAGCCCAATTGCGATGTTGATGGCACCATTGCAAACGGGCGGTACGGTGACGTCTGGACAATGGGATGCACACAAGAGGACGGCGGGCGTATAGTCCTCCTTCATGCAAACGTCGGGCGACAGTTTTTCGGGAGATCCGCTTGCCAGTAGCAGCCATAAACTGATTTGCTACCTCCCTAGCTGTGCTGCGCTGGTGTCTTTTTGTTGATAGCACTATGTACCGATCTTCTGCAGGTATCGTACTGCGAACATGACCTCCCCCGTGACGTTTGCTACACTCTCCGTTTGTTTGAAATGATTTCTAAAGCCTTGAAACAACACTGTGGCTGACGTCGAACTCCCTGGCAACATCTGTTATTTTTCGCCTTTCTTCAATCTTGCCAATAATACGGCCACGCGTAAAATCATCTAGGTGATGTCGGGAAGACATACTGAAAATTGCAAGTTCGTCAATTGATTCTTTCCTTTTCAACTTTGCGTTTGAACAACAACGGTCAATATGCGCCAAATCCTTTATATCTCTTATCAGCGCTATGACATCACAAACAAGTTCGGCAATCCAAAATTTGCATACGCACAACACGTCTTACTGTATCCCGCACTTATGCTAATTTCCACATTTTCCTGCCTTCCATTTTATGGTTGCTATCGTTGCTATTGTCATCCGTCCTTAGCAATTGTTCGGCAGTGTATTACTGGTGTAGTTTTTAAAAAATCTACAACTTACCCATTAAATCTGAATCATAAAAGCTTCAAAATAATATATTGATTGAAAAACAGCAATTCCTGAGTAAATTTTAATTGAATTAAAAAAAAAAGCTAAGCATGAGTTGAGAGAAACTATTTGTTCAGCAGTTTGAAAAAAAAACAACTAGATTTGGTGCTTTTTGAATTCCTAGCCTATTTCTTAACTTAGAATGCACGTTAAATGTTGAGAAAATTCTTTCAACTCCAGCTGAAGCAGATGTTGTTAGTAATTGTCAAATACTGTACTTTGCAGTTGTTCCTTTTTATCCTTTTGACTCTTGCACTATGGAAGAGGAATTTCACCAGTCTAAATAATTTACGGCAAGCTTCACTTTTTCTTCCATTATTGTTCCAGTGAATGGTGCAGATTTTATCAGAAGCTTAATAAGAATAGTCAGGAATGTGTCTCCATATTTTTTGCTGGCATATTGTAAAGCAACTTCTTTTTGATCAGGCATAATAGTGTCACATCCATGTTTGTTTTTTTTTTACTTGAAAGTGAAGATCAACGAGAAAGGCCAAAAATAAGCTGAAGATAAAGCTTGACCATATCTTTTATGAAACAACTCCACAATTGCTTTTCATCTAAGATGTCATTTAATACAATTTCCAATTTTTTTCACAATACAACTGCCTCAGAAATTTTGCAATTGTTCCTCTGGACTCTATCAAGAGCATTGGCTATATTGCCAACAAATCCTTGTTGGTTGATATATTGCCAATATCATCATCATCATTGTCAACCATTATCAATCCACTGCTGGACGAAGGTCTCCCCAAGTTTCCTCCACAACGGTCTGTCTTGTGCCAGTCTCCTCCATGTCACTCCCGCATATTTACGAATTCAAATGGCAGCCTAGTCCGGTCCTCCGGGGATTCTTAGCACCCTCTGCCTTCATGTCGCACTGGCCGCTGCCTTGGCCAGGTACATTCCAGCTGCCGGAGACTGAGGGCCAAGATTTAAGTTGTAGAGTCATTTTGGAGGTGTTTGGCCATAACTCACCACGCTGGCCAAGCGGGTTGGTGAGTGTGGGATAGCATTTCCTCTGATCCCGATGGTATAGTTATACCGCTATCGGCGGTCGTCAGAGCCCCTTTAGTGGGAACAGGATGCACCACGAGAAGGCGGGGTTGACATTTGTCAAGGAGAGGCTGTGATGTTACGCATCACCTGACCTTACATACCCGAATTCATTACCTTTTCTTTAAAATACTAGTTTTTCTTTGATTTTAGATTAAATATTGCCATCTTTATTGTTAGCCACTATTGCCATGAGTATTGGTCAGTTATTGATGCATAGATGCCAACCTCTAAAAGTAGTTTTCAGTAACCAACATGTTCATTTTTCAGTAATTTTCAGTAACAATTTTTTTTTTCCCAATAATTTTCAGTAATTCAAGTTCACAGCGACAAATTTGGGTATTTAACACTGCAACAAATTTTAATCTGTCAGAACTACTAACAAAATAATAACAATAATAATATTAATAATAATAATAATAACAATAATAATAACAATAATAATAATAATACCCCACCGAGGGTGCCACCTTGTCGCGGTGGTGGGGCTTGTGTGTCCCGATGAGGTTGAGAGCTATGATGGCGGTAGCATAGCTAACAGCAGGGCCACCCAAGCCAGACAGGTCTTGAGTGAGGAGCCAGACTAAGAGTACCCAACAACCATCAATCATGATGAGACAAAAGAAAAAGAATTCCATACCGGATCGGTCGTCGCCCGGGTCAACAAGGACCACGTCAGGTGCTTTGGTTCCTGGACACCTGTCGACAAATGGACTTCAGGGCTCAGCAGATCCTGTTGAGGAACCAGGACAGGCTGCTGCAATGCTACTGGAACAAAAGAAACGGAAAACTTGGACAGTTGCTGAAAATCGAGAAATCATGAAATGCTTTTACCAGGCAAATCCATCAGCCCGCGGTTTTCAAAAAAGAATGATGCAAATTTGGAAAGGAAAACACCCAGACAGTGGAATAACAGAACAAAGAATAATGAATCAAAGAAGGTTTATCATCAGGAAGAAGGTATTTACAGAACTGGAATTGCAAAAAATGGAGAAATTGGCAAAAGAAGGACCAACACAAAATAAGGACCACGTTGTGGAAAACTTTGTGCTGGTAAATCCTGAAGATCAAGTAGCAGAAAATATTTTACCTGAAGAACAATCTGTGAAACATGACAACCATGAATTGACACAACAGCAAAATCTCCTAAAAGAGAAAATTTTAATCCATATGATGCAAGGTGAGGAACGACAAAGACTTCCTGTAATTCGCCAAATACGAAGCAAACAAGTGAAATATTTGTTAAAAACTGCAAATGTTGACGTGGACAAAATTCCAACTCATACTTTAAATTAAACAAACCAGCTCATGTACAGTACAGCTGCTATAGTAACCATGGAACTTGGTTACAAGATGCCAAAGAAGAAAATTCCTGGCACTCCAAAGTGGAAAATTCAGCTAGAAAATAAAATAAATAAACTCCGTAATGACATTTGTAACTTAAAATGCCTGAAAGATGGGAAGCTTAAAAGTAAAAAAATAAAAGATGGCATCTGCAAAAAATACGACCTGTTGAAATTATGGAAGAATTAAAACAACAAGTAACAGCTACTGCAAAGAAAATTGAAAGATATGACGGACGCATAAAACAGTACAAAGAAAATGCGCAATTTCGGAATCAGCAACAAGTATTTTATAAATCATTGAGACAAAAGACAATCCAAACAAACATCAGCCCATGCAAGAAAGATGCCTTGACATTTTGGAAAGGAATTTGGGAAAGCCCAGTTGAACATAATAAAAATGCCTTGTGGATCAACGATGTTCGTAAAGATTTCAAAGGAATACACATGGATAATCTGATTATAACAACTGATATGATTACACAGCAAGTAAAGAATGTAAAACCCTGGAGCGCTCCTGGGCCAGATGAATTGCATGGATTTTGGTTGAAGTATCTTACAAGTCTTCATCAACGAATAGCTATGCAGTTCAATATAATGGTACAGAATTCTGCCACAGAAGATTGGATGACAACAGGTCGCACATTCCTTATAATGAAAGATCAAGGAAAAGGCAATGAACCTACTAACTATCGTCCAATTACATGCCTCCCAACAACATTCAAACTTTTCACAAGAGTACTAGCAAGATCAATATATGACTACTTATGGGGAAACAATTTGTACCCAATAGAACAGAAGGGGAACTTCAAAATGTCAAGAGGCACAAAAGACCAGCTGCTTAATTGACAAAATGGTACTAAAAAAACTAAAAAAGAAGAAAAACGAATTTGAATATGGCATGGATAGATTATAAAAAGGCCTTTGACTGACTCATTGCCCCACAGCTGGATTAACACTTGTTTAGAACTATTTGGAGTTAGCAAAAACATCTGCCAATTCCTCAAAGAAAATATGAAAAACTGGAAAAACAGTGTTACATGCATATGGTGAAGAACTCGGAGAAGTTAATATCAAGAGAGGCATATTTCAAAGGGATTCTTTGTCGCCTTTATTGTTTAACATCTCTTTAATTCCATTGTCAATGATTTTGAACAAAACAAAAATGGGCTACCACATTTCGGACCAACATGGAAAAATAAACATCTGCTGTACATGAATGACCTTAAATTGTATGCAAAAAGTTCTGCCGAACTTGAAACATTGCTGCATACAGTGCAAATATTTAGTGATGATATGCAGATGGAATTTGGACTGGAAAAATGTGCAGTACTATCCATGTGCTGGGGAAAAGTCCAGAATACAGATGGAATAGAACTAGAAAATGGTAATATAATGAAATCATTGTCAGATAATGAAAATTATAAATACCTTGGAATTCTTGACTCAGATAACATCTTACATACAAAAAGTCAAAGGTCTGACTCAGAGTGAGTATATCAAGAGAGTAAGAAAAATATTGAAATCAAAACTAAATGGTGGAAATACAATCAAAGCCATAAATACATGGGCCATTCCAGTAATTAGATACCCAGCTGGAATAATTGATTGGACCCAAAGTGAATTAGAAATACTGGAACGGAAAACTCGAAAGTTATTGAACATGCATCATGCACTCCATCCAAAAAGTGATGTTGACAGATTGTATTTACCTCGGAAGATTGGAGGCAGAGGGCTACTACAAGTACAACAAGTAGTAGAGGAAGAAAAAAGAAGCCTGAATGATTACGTCAACAGAAGCAGAGAAAAGCTACTTCAGGCAGTGAATAATGAAAATATCTTTAAAACAACAGAAAACAAGGCTGAATACAAGAGGAAACAGTTTGAAAGCAGATTAGACGGCTGGAAGAACAAGCCACTGCATGGACAATTTCTAAAGAATATTGATGGGAAAAGTGACAACAACTTGACTAGGGCATGGCTGAAATCAGGTTCCATCAAGAAAGAAACAGAAGGTCTGATTTTTGCTGCACAAGAACAGGCATTGCAAACAAATGTTATGAAGGCTAAAATCCAGAAAGTCAGTGATAATCCAAAGTGTTGACTTTGTCAAGAAAAAGATGAAACTGTGTCTCATCTAATATGTGAATGTAGCAAAATTGCACAGATAGATTACAAAGTTAGACATGACTGGGTTGCACAATTGATTCATTGGTCATTATGCAGAAAGCACAATCTGCCAGCATCGAAAAACTTATGGGAACACAAGGCTGAGAAAGTCATAGAAAATAATGAAGTCAAGATCTTGTGGGATTTCAGAATTCAAACCGATCGACACATAGAACATAATACACCAGACATAACAGTCATAGAAAATCGGAAAGTCTGGCTAATTGATATAGCGATCCCTGGAGATGCCAGAGTCAATGAAAAATAATTGGAAAAAATGATTAGAGACCTGGCCATAGAAGTTACCCGGTTATGGACTAAACACACAACGGTAGTCCCCATTGTCATCGGGGCACTTGGAACAATGTCAAAAAATTTTATGAATCATTTTGAAAAATTGCAGCTTTCTGATATGCCACCCACAGAACTGCAGAAGACAGCTTTACTTGGGACATCATATATTTTACGCCGATTCTTGACTGATACCTAGGTCTCCGGTGGAAACTCGTATCAGTTCAACAATAGCAGTCAATGATAATTTGCTGTTTATTTTGTTTGTCAGAGGCTGTGATTCGTATATTTCGAATAAAGAAAATAAATAATAATAATAATAATGCAATAAAAAATAATTTTCTAGTGGGAAAATTTAATAGTAACAATTATAAATACACTAATAGATTAAGTACTATTATGTACCTCTAATCCTCAGTGAAATAATTCACATTGTTGGTGTGCCATTTTTCTTACTTGTGGAATCATTGAAGATTCTCAACACATGTCGTGATATTTCCATGATAATTCCTTGGTAGACGAGACCTTTTTGGTTTTAATTTTTTTTTTTTTTTTTTTTTTTTTGATTGGAGATTTTGCGACTACCATGAGCAACTCAATGGGCTATAAGCAGTCACCCGTCCCTAATTTAGGGTCACTGGTTCCAGGGAAGGGATAGAGCCAGTGCCGTAAGACAAACACAACATCCATGCCTCACCGGGATTCGAACCCGGACCCCGTTCGGACGAATGATCAGAGGCCATTGCTTAGACCACTGCGCCACAGGGGTGGCAAATTTCTTTTTTGTACACCATTGCACACACACTATTGCACTATGGTTGCAGCTCTTTTAATGTTAAAATCACTATATACATGTTGATAAAATACTCATTCCATCGATGTGCCCTGTACTTATTGCACCAGTAGTTTAATTTGAAGTTTAAAAATTCATCAATGAAAATTCACATTCCATCGATGTTTACTTGCACCACTAGTTTAAAATATTTCACTATTAAAATCTGTTAAGAAGTTTAAAATCATGGCATGCCTGAGATCACCATCACTCCACTAAACTCTAGTTGAAGCTTTTCAACCTCTAAGAGACCATCATCAGAACACTTGCCCTAATCATATGTTGCAAACTGACCATGTGCACCAGATTCCCTACGGGGTCTCTTTACTTGTGTAAAAGGGCCAGGATCACGTGCTCCTCCCTGCATTTCTGAGTTTTATGTTTTTCTCTTGATACTGTGCATCCATCTATATTTCATTCTCCTATGTTTCCGACATTCCTTTTTTTTTTAACACCCTACCTTCTCCATTGCTGTTCTTTATATTCTTTTTCCCTTTTTATTAAGGCCTTCCAAGGTTCTGCTATGATGATTGGTTCATTATTATTACAGGCTCTGTGTTTATTTTTTTCTATGGTGAGAGCCTCTGAGTACCTCAACTCCCATTCATTCTTATATCCACTTTTTATTTGAATATCTTCAAATTTTGGTTTCGCATTTTCTTCAACACAGTACTGCACCATTGCTGTAACATTCTCTCTTTTCCCAATTTTTAATATGTTGATTTCTCTAAAAAAGGAAGAATTTAAAATACTGTCTACCAGAAAAATATAATACATTACCTCCAGACATGAAGAAAAATTATTCCTTGGAATGTTGGCCAAATTATTATGATAAACTGACTGTAGTTGCCATTTTGGCCTTCTCCTTACTTAGTTCAATTTGCAAAAACTTCTTCTGATAGCATAGCTCCCTGTGTGCAAATGCTGTTTATTTTTTCTACTAATAAAGAAGACAGCACATGAGTACTTAAATTAGGTCTGAATTCATTCATGTTTTCTTTTTTTCACAATACTGAAAATTCTTTCTGTACTTGCATTGCTATGAGGGACTATTAAAATCATTTTCATAATTTTGCTTAATGATTCATACTTCAACTGGCCACTTTCATTTTTCATTAAAGAAATTCTGTGCCACACTTCATCCATTCTCCCAGAAGTAACAGCACAGTTAAAATTTTCAAACTGGTAGTGAGCAAATTCAGATTCCACCTTGTCAGATTCTTCTGGTTTCAAAACTGGAAACAGGGAACACATATATTGGACTGATGCAAAAGAAACACTTTGTCTTAATGCTATATCTGCAATTTCAGCATGACTCAGAAATTCATCATTAAGTGGAAATTTTCTTAAAATGGCATTGCAGCCTGCCTTGTAAAATTCCCTTTCCTCAGAATGAATAAAAAGTAGCCACTGTGTCTTCACTCAGATCTGCAGTCGTGCCTATATAAGATCGCTTTTGACCCAATTATGAGATCACAGTTTTCTTTTTGATTTCTCCTTTCAAAATTTCCATCTGCAAGAGATGTTGCTATCACATCAAATGCCGATGGCTTGATAAATCGTACAAGCAATTCAGATAACAGACTATGAAGTTTTCTTTTTAATACATGCACAAGCGAAGCTTCCTGCTGCAAGAACACGTTAACAGATGTAAACAAAGGAAGAGTAGCAGATAAAAAAAGACAATAAAGTTTAGATGAAGGATTTCCAATCATACTTGCAAGATTCTTATACTGTGAATTAGCTTCTTCATTGTCACTGAAATAATGTTCTAGAGCCTCCCACTGTTTTAAAATTATGTCAATGCATTACCACAAACAGCTTGACTCAGTTTGTCACTGAAATAATGTTCTAGAGCCTCCCACTGTTTTAAAATTATGTCAATGCAGTACCACAAACAGCTTGACTCAGTTTTAGGTTGTGTTTCCTCTTTGAACTTATCTCCCAAAAAAAGTACAACTGTATCAGAAACTGCTCAACATTAAATCCTTTCAGTTGAGTAGCAGATTTCTGTGCAGCTAAATTTGCTAAATGGCATGAACATCGCTGCACTATGATTGCAGGCTGAACCTTCTTTATGTGAGAAACAACACCTTTTCCTTGACCTATCATAGTGTTAGCATTGTCACAGGAAAAGGACACACAGTTGCTCCAAGAGATATTTTTTTTAACAAACTCATTGTTCAAAACGTTGAATATTCCTTCACCTGTATTATTACTTGATTCAACCAATGATAACAAAACAGATGAATTTTTCCCTATTATTTCGTCAAAATATGTTATTGTAATGGGATACAGTTTATTTGCTTGAGCATCATTATTTCCGTCTGTATATAGAGAAAAAGGATTTTTTTAACTTCAGATACGATGTTACTTGTAGAAACACTGGCCATGTGCTGAATTAGTGCAGTAGCCTCGGTTCTTCCACACGAATATTTTTTGCGATCGCTGAATCGGGAAACATAGCTTGAAATAACGGTTTTTCAAGCCTTCAGTTTTCGGAAATTTATCCAACATTTTCAAGCTGAAATACAAATATTTATGGAATAAAATGATATCTAACAATACTGGGTAGAAGAAACATCGCGAGAAAAAAAAGTACGATTACCAGAGAAATCTTACCTCCGTCTACTTTCCGTTTTCGAAGGATGAAATTCCGTCCTCCTACGGAGAAAACGACCCCCCTGCCGCCACCAATCCTCCCAAAATGTAAGTTCAGTTATGCATCGATTTCGTACATGGTGCAAATGATAACAAAAAAAGACGGAATTCCTCAAATCAGTGTGAGAATCTCGTCGCCGAAGATCACTGGGAAATTTCCGGGTGGCCTAACTTCCGTTTCCGGAAATCATTGCCTACAATTTCAAGCTGAAATTATGCAATGAAATTACATTTTAACAATACTGAACAGAAGCAACATCGCGAGAGAAAAAAATACGATTACGGGAAAAATCTGCACTTCGTTTAACTTCCGTTTCCGAACGTTTAAAAAGACAAACGTCCCCAGACGGAATATGACCCCCCCCCCCCAACTAATATCCCGAAAATTTCTTCACTTTTGCATCGATCTCGAAAATGACCAAAAAACAAAAACAAAAAAAAACGGAGGGGACTCTGCGAATCCGTGAAAGAATCTCATGTACGAATTAACCGCTGAATCGATTTCGAATGTCGTAAGATAACACTAAAATATTGATGACCAGTAAATTTTAACTTTTGGCGCAAAATTGGCGCCCATTTCGTCGAAATGGCGATTTTCTAGCAGAATGGTGCAAGAATGTTTTGGCGCGGGCTGGCACAGGTCTGGCAGCCCTGAATGTAGCATTTAATTTTTTTCCCCAGAAAAACTTAAAGAACCAACAAAAATTTTTAAGTTGATGAAAATTTGCTTTCTATCTCAGAAAATTAAATCAAATGGCGATTTTCTGTAATTTCAGCTGTGTTTCCCGTACTTCCGTAACAGCAACCAAAAATCCGTAAAATTACGGAAAATCCTTACTAGTTGGCATCCATGTTGATGTAACTAACTTCTTAAACAGTCGCAACAAGAATTCCAGTATACATCTTGGGGCAACACAAGAACTAATCCACCAGCTATATATGCTGATCTAAAAAAACTAGATTTCTGGAATACTTCACAATTTGTGTACTCTGCTCTTTGATGTTTGAAATCTATAGATCTTTTACAAGAAGGTTTAAAATGTGAGCTGTGCAACCATATGTGATAACATCAACATTTTTCTCCACTTCTTTCCTTATCTTCGTCATATTTGAAGCATTGTCTGTTACAAAACTCCTAACTTCATAATGGAATTTCTTTTTCTGCCGATTTCAAACTGCATAGAAATTTGTTCCAGGTAATCACCTGTATGGGGGATACCAGAAGTGTTAAAATTGTACACTAAATAGACACCACCATCTGAAGTTGCTACACAAGAACAAACAACTATTCCATTATGGACATTGGACCAGCCATCTATACTCATGCAGACTATCTTACCTTTTAAAGACTGAGAAAATTTCTCTATTTCATTATCAAAACCTCATCTAACAAACAACGTGCTATATCCTGTTCTGTTGGAGGCTTATAGCCAGAATAAGCATTTCAAAATAAGGTTTGAACTCCTTATTTTCAACCAAATGAAATGGAGAGTTTGAAGAATAGCTCATTCGAGGAGTTTGCAGATCAAACATTTTTTTCTGTTCAGCTCTGGTTCTGTAACAAATGAATCCATTCTCAACTTTTTTAAATTTTCTGTGTTGTCGCAGATTTAGTGGTTGCTTCAGGTACCAATGACAGTTCTCTTTTATGTTGGGATTCCTTGGCAGGTGAAGATATCCTTTATGCTGGGATTCCTTGGTAGGATTCCTTGGCAGGTCAACATATCTTAAATTAGTCAAAGTGCTCGGTTGACGGTCATTAACTTCATTTGTATTTAATGAACACAATGAGTAATGGTTTTTCTTGCATGCATATTAAGTCCCTGGATCTCTTTTACACACAGTTTGCACTTAGCACGTGAACCTTTGCCACTCATATTTTTAATTTCTTCAAAATAGTTCCAAATATCTTTTTCCTTCCAGCCAGGCTGACTTCATCCCTTGTCGTAAAACGAGCTAAGCACTGAAACCCTTAGCCACACAGTACAGTGCAACAGGAAACTAACTGAGAATGGTACTTTTAAACTGGCATTGGTTCCTGTTTATTTGTTCTTTATCACCAGGGTTTGAAAAAGGTGGTCATCTGTGACAAGTGAAAAGTTTTAGCTGACAAGTAACAAATTTAGTACAGCAGTTTAAATTCAATAGACAATTATTTAAATGTTGTTATGCCTATTGTTTGATACATAAAAATATCAGTTCTTTAACAAGGTTTATTTTAATTCACAAAATTGATTCGTGACTGTGCACCAGAATGGGTAACCGGTTTCTCCACGAAAGAAATTGGGCAGCCAATACCGTGAATCAAAACATTCAGGCACAGTGTGCTTAATAAAGAACATGAGGGAAGAAGCCACAAGCCCAGAGAATAATTTCCCAAAATGCTGTGGGAAAAGATAAGCAGTGTTTACATTGAAAGAAATACGGGATTACGCCATATAATACAAATTTTGAAGATGACAATCCGATTTTTGGCGTAAATGTGACAAGGATGGTAAGTCAGATAATATCTGAAAACTTGAAAATTTTCATCGTCCTGGAGCGGGACTCAAACCCGCGTCTCCCAGAAAACGCCTAGGTATGCTAACCACTACACCACCCAGAACGACCAAGTTTCAAGTTTCCATTCAATTTGAATTTAATGGAAACTTGAAACTCGAACCCGCGTCTCCCAGAAATTCAATTTGAATTTCTGGGAGACGCGGGTTCGAGTCCCGCTCCAGGACGATGAAAATTTTCAAGTTTTCAAATATTATCTGACTTACCATCCTTGTCACATTTACGCCAAAAATTGGATTGTCATCTTCAAAATTTGTATTATATGGCGTAATCCCGTATTTCTTTCATGATTTATCTGCTTCTCCGGGCAATCACGGGATAGGATTATTAAAAAACAAATTCGCTAAACATGAATGCCGGTTGCTTCGACTAGCGAATCCTGTGATGGTTAAATTCAAATTGAATGGAAACTTGAAACTTGGTCGTTCTGGGTGGTGTAGTGGTTAGCATACCTAGGCGTTTTCTGGGAGACGCGGGTTCGAGTCCCGCTCCAGGACGATGAAAATTTTCAAGTTTTCAGATATTATCTGACTTACCATCCTTGTCACATTTACGCCAAAAATCGGATTGTCATCTTCAAAATTTGTAGTGTTTACATTGCTTATCTTTCCCATAAGCAATGCAGGCCGGTTCCCCATAAGCAGTGTTTACACTGCTTATCTTTTCCCATAAGCAGTGTAAGCCGGTTCCCCATAAGCAGTATTTAACACTGCTTATTTTTTACCACAGCATTTTGAGAAATCATTCTCCAGGCTTGTGGCTTCTTCCCATGTGATCTTTGTTAAGAACACTGTGCCCACATGTTTTGACTCACGGTATTCACTGTCCAATTCCTTTCACGGAGAAACTGATTCCCCATGCTGGCGCAAAGTCACGAATCAGTTCTGTAAATTAAAATAAGCCTTATTAAAGAAGAGAACTGATATTTTTATGTACAAGAGTCAGTCACATGCGTTGTGAGCTCTCACTTAGCAATTGGTGTCGTAGGTCAAAGGGCAAACATGAATTCCCGTGTTTCCACAGAACTGTTAGGAAAGTTTAAAAGATTGAAGGATTCTTGCATCACTTACTTTAGAGGGAGAAGTTATCATAAAATGGTAATTAAAATTTAAATTAGGTTAGCAATAAAATATTATTGAAAATGTTTATGATTTCATAAATATCACTGAACGTGTAAACAATTAGCTTTTAATTTTTAGTACTGAGTTGTTTTTCCCACGAGCCTTGCAAGGCTGTTGATTTTCAACTGAGTTATTTGCCTGACTGGTAAACCAGCATGAAATATTTCCAAATCTCATTTTTGTTTAAAATTTTAGAATTACCTTATGCCTTTATGGTTGCAATTAAGAAATGACACAAAGAAAAAGTCTTTGTGGAAAAAAAATACATTTACAACAAAATGTATTTTAACTTTCATGGCTAAAATAATATTGTTTTTAGCTTCAGCATGAAGTTGATTTTGTTTAATGAATAACAGTGCTAAATTTCACATGAGCACATGCAGTTTTAATTTTAATGGACATTACAAATACATAATAGAGATTTGAAGATTTCTATTTGTGATTTAAATCAATGACTTTTATTCGTGATTTAAATCAACGAACCCTGATTAGGTTACAGATCCTGAATCCCAATAGAGAGAAACATAGACACTTATTTTCAATTTATGATTACCTATAAAAATTTTAAACAAAGAATTATTGACAGAATAGATTTCAAATAAATTGAAAAATTGGGTATTACATTTATTCTGTGGCTTGGTTCTAAAAGGACCAGTGCAAAAAAAATACAGATGTTGAAAATTTTGCACTTCATTACTGATAGAACTTTCATCTAATAACTACTGTCATATAAGTCGTGCAACATTGGTAAATGGTTCACATCAAAACATAAGAAATCCACAAATATGATTGCATCTAAAAGATTCTTTATCAATTTTTAAAATATCCTTGGCATTGCCGAAGCAAAATTTGACATGACATCCGAGCAAAAACAATCCTTTTTAAAGATTGTTTTTGCTCGGACATCATTAAAATAGGTAATCACCAATATTTTCGCCAAAACTTTTTATCCATCACCAAAACGTTTTTCATTTTGTTTTGTTTTGCTTTTCACAAATTGCAAGAAAAAAATGCTATCGGCAGTGCGACCCCTGTATATAAACAGGGCTTGAAAAATATCTGAAAAGTTACATGTCCAGCTGGGCATGTGCAAAAATTATTACCTGCCCAAGTAGTAAAAGCTGGATGTCCAGGAAAATTTATCTGTTACGATGTCTGTCTTATGGCGCTGGCTCTCTCCCTTTCCTGGAACCAGTGACCCTAAACTAGGGACAGGCGACTACTTATAGCCCCTCAAGTTGCTCACGGTGGTCATTAAACCCACCATAAAAACAAAGGGGGTGAAACATATATATAAGTAAGGAAACATCTGAAAGTGCAATACAAATTTTGAATGTATCTTTACAGTTAATTGGCTAAACTCCTGAAAAAAAAAGAAACAAGAAAGATGACACCGAATTTTCGGGTGTCATAAGCACGTCTTTTGAATCCGTTCTGACGTAACTTTAAGTTATCAAAGCTATTCAAAGTCAATGGAAACGATATGGAAAACAATAGTATCTGACGGAAGAAAGAAGTTTTTCAATCGGGTTTTTAATCCCTCAGATATTGCTGTAAACGGAATCGTGAGCTTACGCCCTCTGGTTGTAGACTTGTTCACTAAGAAAAATATTAATTTATATGAGAAACATTTCGCACCGGAAACACTCTCCAACACGGTAAGAATTTTTCAAATCGGACTCTTAGAAACAGAGATATCGACAAAAATAAGATATGAATCTATGCTCCTTGGCAGGAAAAACATGCATTACTTTAAGAAGAACGTATTCTCAAATGGTTTTTCGATTTGAGAAGTATAGGTCCACGAAAGAATGTTTTCAGGTTTTCAGGAGCTCAGATTTTGCTGCAAATACATTAAGCAGAAATTAACACTTATGTCTCCTAGTGGCCAAGCCATTCTTTACTAAACATTAGAAATTATATGAAAAATATTTTCCATCAGGTGTTGTATGCGATACAGGAAGAATTTTTCAACTCAGAGTTTTAGAAGCAGAAATAATGCAGAAAACACAATTTACCTTTGCGCCCCCAGAGAAAAGTGTATGATTTACTTGAAAATTTGGAATTTATATGAAAAACATTTCACATTGGAAACACTATCCAACAAAGAAGGAATTTTTCAAATCGGACACCTAGAAGTAGAGATATTGACAAAAATAAGATATACATCTACACCCCCTGGCATAGAAACCATGCATTATTTTAAGAAAATGTTCCTAAAATGTTTGTCGACATGAGTAGTATCGGTCTACAAACGATTTTTTTCCAATCGAGAATTTAGAAGCTCATATTGTGCGGCAAATACATCAGAAGCGGAAATTAAGACTTGTGCCCCTTGGTGGCCAAACCATTTTTTTTATAAAAATTAGAAATTATGTGCAAAGGATTTCCCATCAGGAGCTGTATCCGGTGCAGTAAGAATTTTTCAAATTGGAGATTTAGAAGCAGAGATATAAAGGGAACCACAATTTACCTTTACACCCCCTAGTGAAAAGCCTTATGAATTACTTGAAAATTTTGAAATTACGTATATGAAAAACATGTCACACTGAAAACACTATCCAACAAAGAAGGAATTTTTCAAATCAGACTACTAGAAGTAGAGATATTGACAAAAATAAGATATACATCTACGCCTCCTGGCGGAAGAAACCATGCAATATTTTAAGAAGAAAATATTCCGAAAAGGTTTATTGACGTGAGTGGAATCGGTCCACTTAAGAATTTTTTTCAATCGAGAGAAGCTCATATTTTATGGCAAATACATCAGAAGCAAAAATTAACACTTACGCCCCGTGGTGGCCAAAATATTCTTTACCAAAAATTAAAAATTATATGCAAAAATTTTTCCATCAGGAGCTGTATCCGCTAAAGAAAACATTTTTCAAATCAGAGTTTTAGAAGAAGAGATATCGAGGAAAACATAATTTACTTTTACGACCCCTAGCGGAAAATCTATGTGTAATTTTAAAAAGTAACTATTACCTAAAATAATCTTCGACATAAATGGAATTGAAAGATAAAAGAATTTTTTTAATCGGATGTTTAGAAGCAAATATGTGGAATAAAACGTATTTTTAAATTCGACATCATCTGCATTTACGCCCTCTAGCGGCGAAATTGTACATCGTACAAAAAAAAAAAAACGAAATAAAGGATCATCATTCGCATATTTCAATCTTTCCAATGCAAAAATTTTTCAAATCGGACTAATAGTTGCAGAGGTACTGTGTCTACAGACAGACGGACGGACGGACGGACAAGCAAACCGATGATATAAGCACGAACTTGTTTTACAAAAGATGTGCCAAAACAGACTGCATGAACAAAAACATCCTTATGCAAATTTGAAAACAATTACATGGTTTTTACTAAAGAAAGTTTTACGTTAATCTTTTCCTAATGCTGAACTCCCAACATCTGACCATAAAATAGAAATTACTGCTCAGCTTAAAGAAATGTCAAATGCTACAAAGTAAAGAGCTTAAAAGTTGCAAATGTGTACTACAGTGTTAGAATTAGAAATAAATCTTTTACTGGCCCAGCGAACCACTAGAATTTGCAAGCCACTGGTCCAGGTCCATCAAAATGCCCACTGGTCCATAAAAAGACAAAGCAAAAAGACTTAGACATCTACAATATATGCAGAAAATAATGTATCACTTCAGTGCAATTATCTTCGATATTTGTTTTTAAAACATCTAATTTGAAAGTGCAACTCACAGGATAGAGAATGTTTCCAGAATAAGATTCTGGTGGTTTGATGATATAGCAGAGTAAGAGCGCATTCCGAATCTGTTTTTAAGTAAGGGAAAAAGGAGACTCCAAGGGTACAAAAATTAACATACATTAGCAGCCTTTCTTATATGTTTTATTTTTTAGGGTTTAGTTTACCTTTTTCTTATTTTAGTCTTATTGCTCATCCCACCTACTTCCGCATGAAGTTAGCTTTAGTTCCCCATTGAACACTGTTTACTGTGAATTGTTCTTTTGAAAAAATTATCCTCATGCATCCAATTGACCTCCTCTGCTAGTGTGTTTTCTTGGGGCAGTAACAAAAACTGGCTTGTGTCCAGTATCTGCTGCATTCACTAGAGTGGGTGAATCCAAGGAAGAGCAGGACGTTTATTTTGCTTACTTCGGCTCATTACAAATGGTGGGGACAGAGGTAAGATAAAATAGCTGTTGCCATTACCAAACAAGAACTGGAAAACTGCCTTTCTGTATTTATTGTTACTCTTACTCTTTACAAATCATGAGGGATAAAAAAAAAGTAGCTGTTATCCAATAGCATTTCATGAACCTATCACCAGTTTGCAGCCTAAAAGGAAAACCGTACAACAAGGTAAAAGAAGTAGAAATTCATTTTTTTAACTTGTGACAATTAGAAAAAAATTTATTGACCATTCAGGCCAGTAAAATGAATAATTCAGTGGTCCGACAGAAGTTTTACTGGCCAATGGCCAGAGGACCACTGGGAGTTTTTAAATTGTTGGAGTTTTTTAAATTTGCTGGATGAATTCACTATTTCAAATTACATAGCAAGAAAGGTAAAACCATTTCCAAAACTTAAAGCTAAGAAAGATATAAAACAGGAGACAGCTGATCTGGTGCAAGATTTTTATTGCCGTGATTACGTTGGCAGGCCTGAGAAGTAAGATTGTTGCAGTAGCAACAGTACTAGCTGAAAAACCCGATTTGCAAAAAAAGAGGGTCTTATTAAACAATATGAAAGATATTCACAAACAGTTTAAGACTGCATACCCAGAGATGAAAATTGGCTTCTCAAAGTTTGCAGAACTGCATCCAAAAAATTGTATCATTGTTTGAGTAAGTGGTATATGTAGTGTTATACACTTATATTGGCAAGAGTCACCAGACACCTAGAAGAGAAGCACAACATAGCATTTATTGACATACACTGAAGTGCCAGAAAAACTGGTACAAACGAGCTTATGCAAAATACATAGCAACGTCACCTATGCGCGTACTCGGTTGCGTCCGCCAGTGCGTATATGAAGCGATAGACATCCTTGCCAGCTGTCAGAGCTGTTTTCGGCATGAGAATGACAAGTAATAACGATTTAAGCGCTTTTCATCGCGGTGTCATAGTTAACGCTCGTGAGATGGGCCATAGTATTTCGGAGGTAGAAACGAAGTTCGGATTTTCACGGACGACCATTGCAAGGGTGTACCGTGACTACAAGATTTCCAGCAAAACCTCCAACCTACGATACCTGTGAGGTCGTAAAAAGACTTTGGGTGAATATGACCATCGTCGGCTGTCAAGAATCATTTCACGCGATAGGCATGCAACACTCTCGCAGGTATCATCGGAATTCAATGCTGGAGCCTCAACAAGCATCAGCGTCCGGACAGTGCAATGTTTCCTCCACGATATGGGCTTTGGGAGCCGACACCTAACTCGAGTCCCCTTTATGGGTGCACGACACAGAGCTACGCGCCTCACCTGGGCACAGCAACACCGCCACTGAACACTTGATGACTGGAAACAAGTAGACTGGTCTAACAAGTTGCATTTCCAACTGTATCGGGCATATGGAAGGATTTGTGTGTGGCACAAACCCCATGAAGCTATGGATCCCGCCTTCAACAGGGAACTGTACTAGCTGGTGGGTGGTCCGTAATGGTATGGGGTGTGTTCAGCTGGACTTCACTGGACCCCTGGTACGTCTACAAACGTCTGTGACCGGCCAAAGCTATGTGCGCATCCTTTCTGACAAGGTACACCCGTTCATGTCCTGCATTCATGCTGATGGGTTGGGCCTATTCCAACAGGACAATGCACCTCCACACAAGTGTCGGGATGCCACATTATGGTTAGAGGAGTATTCATCTGAGTTAGGGGTGTTGCCATTCCCACCCAAGTCCCCAGATCTGAACGTGATAGAACACATTTGGGATGCCATGCAACGCGCTATCGAACACAGGAATTCAAGACCTCGGAATACACATACATGAGACTGATGAAGGAACAAAAAAGCTAAACTTTTTAACTGTGTAAAAAAATCACTCCATTCAAAATAGAAAATTAACATTTAATAACACAAGATAGAGGAAACGTTGCACGAAGGAGGAGGGATAATGATTACGGGCAAAATCTTCGCACCGTCTGACTTCCGTTTTTGGAAATTTTCTCTTCATTTTCAACCTGAGATACACATTTATTCAATAAAATTATATTTAACAACAATACTGAGCAAAAGTATATTGCAAGAAAAAAAAAAACTATGATTACGGGAGAAATCTTTACTCCGTCTAACTTCCAATTTCGAAAGTCTTAATTCCGTCCGCCGACGGAAAACGACCCTCCACCAAATTCTCTTCAATTATGTGTCGATCTCGAGAACCACACAAATTATGAGGAAACAGACAATACCTCAAATCCACCAAACAATCTCCTGCCTGAAGATCACAATGAAATTTCCGCACCATCTAACTTCTGTTTACGGAAAATTTTCTTACGTTTTGAAGCTGTAATACAAATATTTATGGAATAAAATGATATTTAAAAACAATACTGGAAAGAAGAAACATAGCGAGAAAAAGGCATTAGATAGCGGGAAAAATCTTTTCTACGTTTAACTTCCGTTTTCGAAAGTTTTAAAAGATGAAATATCATTTTCTGACGGGAAACAAATCCCCTTCCCCAACTAATACCCCCTCCCCATTTCTCTTCAGTTTTGCAACGATCTCGAAAATAACCCAAATGACGAAAAAAGCGGAATTCTGCGAATCCGCTGAAGAATCTCATGTATGAATACACCCGAACGGTGGAACGCTCCGCAGGAAGTATGGTGTGCATTGTCTACAGCATATTTCCAGAAGCTAGTGGAATCCATGCCCCGTCGTATTTCTGCAGTCCGGCGCTCCCGTGAGGGGACCTACCAAGTATTAGACTGGTGTACCAGTTTTTCTGGCACTTCAGTGTACATTAGTACGGTTTCAGTCCACCTTTGGCCTTAATGCATGCACTGACCCTTCGAGACATGCTTTCGACAAGGTTTTGGAACACACTGTGGGTATGCATTTCCATTCAGTACATAATGCTGCCGCTAACTGCTGCTCAGTGGTAAGCCTCAGTTCCAAACTTCTTATGCGGTGCTTTAATTTATCACATAGGTGCTCTATGGGATTAAGATCAGGGCTCTGTGCTGGCCAGTCCACACACACGATACGGAATTATCGTCAAGCCACGTCGTAATAGTCTTTGCTTTATGGCTCGGTGCATTATCCTGATGGTAACAACAAGGCTCGGTTCCATAGCATTGCAACAGAGTTGGTAGGGCATAATTGTCCAGAATATCGAGGCAGACGTGCTGGTTAACAGGTTTGTCCACGATAACTAATGGGCCAGGACCACACCACGAAAAATACCCCTACACGAGTACACTGCCAGCTCCAAACTTGACCATAGGAACAGTACACTGTGAAAATAGTGTTACCCTCGGCTGCTGCCATATTCAGACACGGCCATCAGACTGATGGATCGTGTATCTGAATTCATCAGTCGATAGAACCCGTTTCCACTGATCTACGTCCATGATAAATGTTCTTTACACCATGCTAAATGATGAGTAGCATTCCAAGTGGAGATGAAAGGTTTATGAGCAGCCGCACGACCACAGTGACCCATGGAATGAAGTTTTCTACAAATGGTACGTGTACATACTGAGGTTCCAGCATTTTTACTCACCTTTACACTGAGGTTTTGTGCAGTATTTCGTCGATTAGCTGTAACAACTCTCCTGGGCTTTAACGCCCTCTCTCTATCACTGATTTTCTTTGGTCTGCCGGTAAGTTTTGCTGCTTCAAGCACGCCATGTATCTTCCACTTATTCAGTACATCCAAAACAGTTGACTTGGGTATGTTTAAACTCCTCTCGGTTCCTCTTATGGACAACCACTAATATAACACCCAAAAATCTTTCCTTTCTCGAAGTCAGTTCTCTCCTGCCGCAACATTTTAACGCAACCTCACAATGCAATATGATCGCAGTCAGCTGCAGGCTTGTTTTCATATCGTTTGCAGCTGTACCACGCATCTTAACAAAGCAGCGGATCCATTCATTTGCTTTTGAAGGTGAGTCCGGTGACTTTTGTCAATATAGCGTATATGTGCATCACAATTTATCAAAACTTTAAAGTCATGTTTTTAGGATGCCATATGGCAAAATTAACTACTGAACATAAACTCCCCATTAACAGCTATAAAGACTGCATTGCACGAATAATATGTAATTCTTTACTTCCTGCATGCTACTTCAGCAAATGCCAATTTTACGTAAGGATCAGATTTACTGAAAAGTTTCATTATTGATCTTGTGAAAGGAATAATATTGATCATGTGACATTTAAATAGTGGGTATCTACAATATTAACCAAACATTTCTTAAAACTGTGACAAAGTCAGCAGAAAAGTTTGTTGATTCTTTTTATCTTTTACTAGCTATACCCGGCCACGCGTAGCAGTGGCACATTGTGGTTGCATGGATGAGAAATGAGGAACAAAACAAAGCATACGTTTCATAGAAGTTTAATTTTGCAATACTTGTGGGTATACAATATTTTTTGTTTTTCCATTCTCTGCGTAGATATAAAGGCTATCTGGTTTGCCAACACGGGAACACGCAACATACAGTTGTCCATGTGAGAAGCAATCCGCATCTAAATCTAAACCACACAATTCTAAAGATTGACCTTGAGCTTTATTGATTGTGATTGCGAACGCCAATCGAATTGGGAATTGCAATCTTTTAAATTGAAATGGTGTATCGGTTGGGATCATGGGAATTCAAGGGATGAGGACATCTTCACCTTCGAAAGGCCCCGTTAAAATCGTTGCTTCCACTACATTTTTCATCAGTTTTTTAACTGTGAGTCGCGTGCCGTTGCAGAGTTTTGGCTGATTAATATTACGCAACATGATAATTGGCACACCTATTTTCAATTTTAATATGTGTGGTGGCATCCCTGGCAGATCAAGTGAGTTCAAAAATTTCGTTGGATAATTAACTACTTCATCTGCTTCCACAACTGTATCTATCGACTTGTATGTAATTTCCTCACTTTGAATGCTGGATTGAATAACATTATTAATTTGATAGACATCTTTATTCTTCGCGGCAAGGATAGCTCGTTCACTGAGCCAATCGTGATTCTTATAATTGTGATCCTGTTCACGACACAAATCCACATCAAATGAAGCAGTCGTAGTTCGGTTGGGTGCTGGCATTCCCAATTGACTAAGAACTTTATTTGCAATAGCTAAGCACTTGTCTTCAATATTTATCAATGTTTCGTTGTAAATGCTTTCTGTAAATTCCATGGTCATATTGGCATTTTCTAGGCGTACTCTATGCAAAATATCCTCAGCCATTTGCGATCGATATCTTTCCCATAACTCTGTGGGAGATGAAGGGAAGCAAGCGGTCAATATAATTGCGAATAGTGCTCGAATTTGGTTTGGATGTGCAGTGTTGCACGTGTCACTAATACATATATCCCACTGTTGGTCGTTTTCTGATAAATTAAGAGCTTGACACGCACTGCGGAAAGTGGCATATGTGACGCCGTCAACAATTTTCAATTGCTGGAAAGATCTAGGACCAGGCACATTTACCAACAGCATGCGAAGGAAAAAACATTCATCTTGATTTGGATGCACTGTATAAAGTCTACCAATTATATTTTCTCTGAAAATGCTAGGTTGACCGTCGACTGGCTCCCATCATCTGCGTCGTACGAATGCTTTTTTAGTTACATTCCACGTGTAATAAGAGGGCACTTCTGTGTACATTAGTGTTCTGGCGAAAGCGTCTTCCTGACATAAGGTGAAGAAAGCAGTCAGAGTTGTACCAGGTGGATTAAGGGCTCTTTGTTGCACATTTGCATCTGTGAAATAAACACGCTGTCCATTCTCTAAATGTACTGCTAAGTGAACCACAGCTGGATTGCGTTCATGCATGGGAAATGAAAAAATTCGCCATGCAGCCTCATTGCTGCTTATGTATCTTCCAGCCTGGTATTGTGCAATTTCATCGATAACTCGTACTGCATTTCTGTCACTATTTTCTGGTTGCACACCAAAAACTGCCATATCGCTGCTTTTATTCACATACTTACAGATGTATTTGCATTTTTGAACTTCACTTTTAGTTGGTAAAGTTCGATGAACACTTACCGCACGTGGGGCTTGGCTTTCAATCCATATTTCCGTTACGTGGATGCGGCACGGGATTTTTCATTTGGCCACGGGTCTGCTTCTTCTTTTTTTTTTTTTTTTTTCTCCGTTGGAATTTATTTTGTCTCATCACCAAATGAGTTTTTCCTTTGCTGCATCCTCATTTACTTCAATATTTATTCATACCCGAGTACTTTCGGTACTACTACTATACCGTCTTCGAGGGGACATTTTGCTCCAACTAGCACGGACCGTGTCAGCTGGGCATTTCGGTGGTTCTCGCGGGCTGCTTCTGTCATCTGCTATCGCTTCTTCTTGGGCGTTGTGGCGCCATCTCTTGTTGGTCAGTGATCTCCTTTTTCGAACTTTTTCTTTTTTTTGCTCAATTTTAATTAAATTTCTCCAGCTGTTTCTCAAATTATTAGGGTCATTGTGGTTGCAAACTTTTGTCCTATTTTTTTCAATCATTACCGACTCTGCTATTCTGAGGTGTTTTTCGGATTTACAGCTTTTAATGATTTTTATATTTTCGAATTTTGGATATTTTTGGTTATCCAGACAGTTTTGAATCAGTGCTGTTTTTCTTCTTTTTTCTGCCAGTTTTTTATGTGTTGTTTTAATCTGTGTTTAAGCTTATTTTTGGTACTTCCTATATAAGCCATTGGAGGATTTTCAGTAATAGGAATTGAATAAATACCTGCTTTTTCTAACATTCTTATTTTATCATTATTTTTTGTTACTATATTTTTGATGGTATTTACTTTTCCTCCAATTTGAATGTTATGCTTTTTACAAATATTATTAATTTCATTGGTAGTGCCTTTAATGTAAGGAAAACCATTTAAATATTTGATTTCTTTTTTAATTACTACAGCATTATTTTTTTTATTTTCTTTATTACTTCTGTGTCCCATTTTTTTATTAAATGGTTAGGATAACCAAAGCTGCTTGCAATTTTTTTATGAATTTGATTTCTTCATTGATGAACTGACTATTTTCAGAATGCGTATATGCTCTTTTAATTAAGGTTTTTATACTATTGCATTTTTGAGGATATGGATGTGCTGAATTGTATGGGATTAGGACCGGAACAAATGAACTTTTCCGATAAACTCTGTATAGTAACTTATCTGTGGATTTGATAACATGTACATCCAAAAAGGCTATTGCATTATTTTTTTCCATTTCAACCGTGAGTTCTATAGTTGGATATAAAGTTCATTTGTTCCGGTCCTAATCCCATACAATTCAGCACATCCATATCCTCAAAAATGCAATAGTATAAAAACCTTAATTAAAAGAGCATATACGCATTCTGAAAATAGTCAGTTCATCAATGAAGAAATCAAATTCATAAAAAAAATTGCAAGCAGCTTTGGTTATCCTAACCATTTAATAAAAAAATGGGACACAGAAGTAATAAAGAAAATAAAAAAAATAATGCTGTAGTAATTAAAAAAGAAATCAAATATTTAAATGGTTTTCCTTACATTAAAGGCACTACCAATGAAATTAATAATATTTGTAAAAAGCATAACATTCAAATTGGAGGAAAAGTAAATACCATCAAAAATATAGTAACAAAAAATAATGATAAAATAAGAATGTTAGAAAAAGCAGGTATTTATTCAATTCCTATTACTGAAAATCCTCCAATGGCTTATATAGGAAGTACCAAAAATAAGCTTAAACACAGATTAAAACAACACATAAAAAACTGGCAGAAAAAAAAGAAGAAAAAACAGCACTGATTCAATACTGTCTGGATAACCAAAAATATCCAAAATTCGAAAATATAAAAATCATTAAAAGCTGTAAATCCGAAAAACACCTCAGAATAGCAGAGTCGGTAATGATTGAAAAAAATAGGACAAAAGTTTGCAACCACAATGACCCTAATAATTTGAGAAACAGCTGGAGAAATTTAATTAAAATTGAGCAAAAAAAAGAAAAAGTTCGAAAAAAGGAGATCACTGACCAACAAGAGATGGCGCCACAACGCCCAAGAAGAAGCGATAGCAGATGACAGAAGCAGCCCGCGAGAACCACCGAAATGCCCAGCTGACACGGTCCGTGCTAGTTGGAGCAAAATGTCCCTCGAAGACGGTATAGTAGTAGTACCGAAAGTACTCGGGTATGAATAAATATTGAAGTAAATGAGGATGCAGCAAAGGAAAAACTCATTTGGTGATGAGACAAAAATAAATTCCAACGGAGAAAAAAAAAAAAAAAAAAAAGAAGAAGCAGACCCGTGGCCAAATGAAAAAATCCCGTGCCGCATCCACGTAACGGAAATATGGATTGAAAGCCAAGCCCCACGTGCGGTAAGTGTTCATCGAACTTTACCAACTAAAAGTGAAGTTCAAAATGCAAATGCATTAATGCACGTTAAATAATTAACCTCCAATATCGGAAGTAAATTGAAACTTACAGATGTATTTAATCGATTTGACCGAATTGCAATATTCTACGTTTATGTGCGCTTTGTATGTTTTTGACAACAGAGGCGAATATGGGACCACCTAACGGTTGTCTACATCAATATCCCCATTTCGCATGTGTATAGTTGCCGAATTCCCGCCATCTTCAGTTGATCGTCTCCTATACTGAGGATATCCATCGTCTCCTGTTACTGTGTTGGCTGCGAATGCTCGAGGATATTGCTTAGAACATTTCCCGTCTACCATGCATGGTGAATTCGGATTTAGTGTACAGCATGGTCCATGTATCATGTTTTTGACAACAACTGCATGCAAATCCTTATTGACGTCGGCCCGTGGAATCTCAGCGCATATCACATCGTCGATTTCGTCTGAAGTTATTTTATCGTATAGCCAGACTAGTATATGCGCATGTGGCAATCCTCTCTTTTGCCATTCTACTGAATACATCCAGCAGCGCACAGATCCAAACACTTCCATGTTTCACAATGAAATCCATCAGCGACTTAAGCTTTTGTCTGAAAACACGTGCTGTGATGTCATGCCTATCCACGGGTGATTGCCCGTGCATCTTCAAGCCTGGCTGCTCGTCTTTCTGCTGGTTCCGTGTTACGCATCTGGATGGTGCTTAGTCTGTTAGTCTCTCGTACGTATGCCCGCTCTTCCTCAGTCATATTCGAAAGCCGTCTTCTCGATCCTTCTGTGTGGTGAGTGCGACGACCCAAATTCGTTTTTTTGCGAGACATTATTTCGGTTTTCACTGGAACAGAAGGAAGGGATAAGATTATAACCTCTTATGGCTCTCACAGCTCTAGGTTGAAAACCATGAGAGATAAGAGACAAAACATAACCTCTACTTACGATTTGGCGAACGGCGCAGCTCAATCACGACACGATGATCACCTAGTATGGAGAGTGTTCCCCTCGCTTCCAGCAGATGGCGCGTTTGCTGGTACACAGCTGACCGTTGAAAAAGCTGTTTTCTCGCGGTCGCGGGTATGTAACTGACGCGAAAAATAGATAAAAACAACACGATCACCTAGTATGGAGAGTGTTCCCCTCGCTTCTGGCAGATGGCGCATTTGCTGGTACACAGCTGACCGTTGAAAAAGCCTTCGACCATATATACTGATAGACTGCGCATGGCATCAAAATTTCTGGCTCCAACATCGCAAGCCACGAAATCACGTGCCTTCGGGCAAAAAGATGGTTAACTCGTGCTGTGCTCATCATGAATTTTAGGAGTTTCTTTTTTAGAATTCCATTACGACTTTTCATTCGTGAATACATTTATTACGCTCTGATGCAGCTATTGCCAGTGTGCAGTCCATTAGCATATATGGTCAAGGAAAAAGCTGTTTTCTCGCGATCGCGGGTATGTTACTGACGCGAAAAATAGATAAAAACAATCTTTGAAGCGAGTTGTATATCGTGTCAAAATTTGAGCTCAATCGGTGCAGAACTTTTTGAGTTTTTGAAGCGTACACAAACCAACTTAACATTTTTATATATATAGATGACTTAAAGGCATTGCTATATTATTATTTCTTTTTTTTACATCATTTTAGATACAAAAAATTATAGTTATTAAAGGTTTGCTACTTAGCAAATCATGGAGATACCTTCTGAGTGATGAATCCTCCCAATTTAAATCAACTATTTAACCCTAAAACACCTTCACATTTCATTGCGTCATTTTGAGGCCATTTTTGGTGACAGTGTATTTTATTTTAATATTTTATAAATAATGATCCCATTACGGTCCCAACTTGAAAGTTGGCATACTAGTAAACAAAACTTCAACGATGCCATATAATTTTTTTTCAGAATTTTTTAAATATTCAAGGTCAAAGGTTATTTTGGTGACCTTGAAAAGGTCAACCTAATTTATTTATTTTTTCCGCATATGATTTAAAAGCTCATATAAAATGCTATAAAAAGACACTAATTTCAACTTTCTCGCTCAATTAGGTAACGAGATACAACTATTCAAAGATTTTCCGAAGGTAACGATTTTCTAATTTTCAAGGTAATGTAATTTGAAACCCTTTGGGTGAACAGTGCTAAAATTTGAGATTTAGGCATAAGTCTACATGCCTAACAATCACAAATTTCAAGATAATCAAAATGGGTCAAGTTATGATTCTTGTTTATTTGACATGGAATGACCCACAACACAACTTAAGGCCAAATTATGGGTGACACATTGCAGCAAAATGACAGACAAAAGAGCGAAAGTCATAAGAATAACTGAGAATATTTGAAAATTTTAATGTTGACTTCCTTTTTTTTTTTTTTTTTTTTTTTTTTTTTCTTTTTTGATTAGGGTTTAATGACTACCATTCTGAGCAACTCGATGGGCTATAAGCAGTCTCCTAACTTAAGCCCACTAACTAGGAAAGGGAGAGAGCCAGTGCGATAAGACAAACACAACATCTATGTCTTACCGGGTTTCGCACTTGGACCCATCTCGAATGAAGGATCATAAGCCAGTGTTTAGACCACTGTGGCACCAGGGCGGCTTAATGTTGACTGTGTGCTTAGAATGTTAACATCATAATTTAGCAAACAGCATCACAAGAGTTTATTTCATGTCAAATTAAACATATTTTTGGCACTTTTTCAAAAGTCAAAACTATTTTACTTTATAAAAACTAGTCCCTTCTCTAACATTACTTATAAGGGAGTCCTTGAACAAGAAACTGAGCCAAGAATGATTTGAGACGCATGAATGACTGATCATTTTGTGAGTAGGCTATACACTCTGTTAAATTTTTATATTTTTTTTTTTTTTTTTCAAATTAGAAAACATGGCAGTTTTACAAAAGTTGATATGGTTTTACAAAGTCAATAAGGAAATTGCAACATCTACATTTCATGATCTCAAGTTTTATCTTTGGCAGGCAATTCAGAATTTCCATGATTTCAACTGAAAACAAATTAGCTAAATACTTAAGAACCTCTAAAAAAGCTCAAGACCCTTACTTTGAACTTCCTGCTTCCTTAGTGTTTTTCACAGCTCCTGTTGCTTCACTAGGCCCTTTGGGAGGTTTAAAAAATGCCCTGCAATTGCACAGATATTATTACATGACAAATTTATTTGAAAACAATAATGAAAAAAATATTTGAACATATTAAAGTAGCATCAAACGTGAGAAACCCTGTATAATACAAAGAAGTATATATGCTAACTCCAGTAACTAGAATATGATAGATAACAACAGTTTAGGGTTTCTTAATTGCAAATTAAAACAGGAGACAACAAATCCTGGGCACCAAGTCACCATACATCTTAAAATTTCAGGATCAGTAATTTAAGAAATTGTATTTACCACTTTGTAATGCCCTGATACAGCAATCATTAATACTTAGATAACGCAAATAAAATTGCCATTTTGCAAAATATTCTACATATTTGCACAAAGGAAACATAAAGAAATGGGTGGCTGAGGACATATGAACAAACAGAAACCTTCTTAACATGAAAAAAATGAGACTAGTGCTTAATTTTAAAAAAAGATGCAAATTTTTAGCGTTAACATGCTGTACAACGACTCCCCCAGCTTGGTGGTGATTTGGAGTCCAAATAACTACACGGAGCATAATGGAAATCCAAATTGCTTTGCAATAGGTTCAATGAAGGAACACAGGCTTTTTTTTTGGGGGGGGGGGGAACTAACTGGGTAAGACAGTCAATGTTTGTTTCTACCACATAAAAGGGACAAAATCAACTCTGCTAAGTCAAAGAAATGAGTGCTATATAGAAGAATGCATGTAATATCAGACTGTTGGACAGTTTTTCAGTGATTGGACAGCAAAGGATGCTGCAACATCACAGTGAATCCACAGAAAAACTCTGAGAACTCGATCTCTCAAGTCCACATGAACAGTACAGAAAGACAGCCACAACGGTTGTGGCACAACCTCATAACCAGAATTGCAAAATTTAGAAACTGAGCCCGTCGTACATTGCCAGCCCAAATTAAAAGTCGTGCATGCTGATATTTCGTGAGACCACTTTTAGCACGAATTACAGCACGCATGGCATGGTGTCTGTGAGTTTATGCACGGTCTCCCCACTGATTTAGGACCAGCTTTGCAGTAGCATTTCGCCAAGATCTTTGGTTGATGATGGAAGAGTGGAATTACTCCTTAGATTCCTCTCTAGTATGTCCCACAGACCCTCAATGGGATTGAGGTCAGGACTTTGTAGTGGCCAATTCCAGAGTGCGAATAATGCCTCATACTCCTCAAATCAATCTTTCACAATTTTGATGTGATGAATTGTGGCACTGTCATCCTGGAATAGGCCATGGCCTTCAGGGAAGAAAAATTCCACTGACGGAATAAGGTGGTCATTCAGTATGCTAAGATACTCCTGAAGGTGACTTCATTTTATTGCTGCATAGTATTGCTGTGCCTTGACCAGCCAAACAGAAGCAACCCCAGATCATAACACTTCCTCCTAAGGCCTGTACAGTGGGTACAGTACAGGAAGCAGCGTTCGAATTACCCAGTGGTCCGCTGGCCATTGGCCAGTAAAACTTCCGCTGGACCACTGAACTATTGATTTTACTGGCCCGGATGGCCAGTAAGTTTTTATTTTTTTCTAATTTGTCACAAGTTAAAAAATGAATTTCTGTTTCTTTTACCTTATTGTATGGTTTCCTTTTTAGGCTGCAAACTAATGATAGGTTTAAAAACAAATATTGGAGATAATTTCATTGGAATGATACATTATTTTCTACATATATTGTAAATGTCTAATTTTTTTTTTCTTTTTACGGACCAGTGGGCATTTTAGTGGACCAGTGGTTTGCAAATTCTAGTGGTCTGCTGGGCCAATAGAACATTTATTTCTAATTCTAACACTGGGAAGGGTCCGATACTTCATGTGGTTCCCTTTGAACCCTGATGTGTCCATCATGTTGGAACACAGTGTACCTCGACTCAACAGACCACATGACTCTTCCCCATTGCTCACAGTCCAATCTTTATGTTCCGTGGCGAATTGGAGAATTTTTATATTAATTCAACATTTGTCAAAATCATTACGTGGTTAAGAAATAATTAACTATATGTCAACAAACTTGTTTTCATATCATTTACTGTTTCGCACGTTATTAGAAATTTGAGTACGGGAAACGTCAATATAATAAAAAAATTTATTTCAACTTTCTACTCATATTCCTTTTCGATGTTACCTAAGATAGTTTAGAATAACATTATTTGAAGACTACAAATTTATATGAAAAATGTTTTTATATGGACTGTTAGATGTAGCATAAATTGTCAAAGTCCTCCAATATGTAGAGATAATAGGTATTAAATGATTAACATTATTCTGGTTTTTCTTTTAAAAAATGATTTATGAAATTTATACTATATAAAACTTTCGAATCTCTTCACTATGATGAGCTGAATTAGTAATAAGTCATCTTGTTATCGAAGATGGCACACTTTTTGATTCTTGTGGTATAAGCTTCCAAGTTGAAATCCGATCTTATAATTCCTTATTATAGATGATGGCTGCATGTTCCGCTTCCCGTGGCTCAAGATCCCAAACTAGTTTCAATTCCTTCGTTTTGGAATCATCTTCAGTGGGTATATTTATGAGCTACTTCTCATACACGTTGTTTCTCGGCCACTTACATCAATTCTACTGGCGGAGTCCGACGTTCCACGGCAGTTGAACTCTTGCGCATGCTATTTTTGGTATTAATGCGCATTCTTAATCGTGTTTTTATATAATTGGATCATATGAATTTCTGTTTCTAAATTATTTGATGTTGCCATTCGTTTCTTGAAACAATTAATAAGGTCTCTAAATGTATTTTTTAATGTTATTTTCTTTTTCGATAAGATATTTCCAAGCGTACGGAAGATTCATTGGATCATTATTATTACAATTTATTTCTTCAGTTTTTTCAATTATTACTGCTTCTGAGGTTAATATTTGATTTTTTGTTCTATGTGACGTAAATAATTTTGCTTCATACCAATCTGGAAAAGCTTCATTTTCAATACAATGATTTATTAATGATGTTTTGTTTTCTTTTTTGTTCCAATTAGATATATGTTCATTTAATCTGGTCTTAAATCTTCTTTTTGTACTTCTAATGTATATTTTATTTCTTTTATTTATTTCTATTTCTGTAGAATATATCCTGGAAGAGGCTTCGATGATGAATTTGTCTCATGGCACTGGTTCTGTTCCATCCCTGAAACCAATAGCCCAAACTTTGGGATGGGTAAGTGTTTACAGCCCTAAGAGTTGCTTATGGTGGTCATTTTAAAACCCCAAAACCACACAAACAAATTAGTACCAGCACAGCAAAAGTAGTATGCTCTTCCATGCGGTACGTAGCCCCACCTCCTAAGTATACCTACATCAAGTAAGCCTTCACTAACTGTAGAAGAATGAGCTGCTAAATTGCTCATTGCGGCATGTTGTAGTCCAAGCCATGGGCACGGCATGGAGCCAGATGTGTCAAACTCAAAGCTACTGTAACTTGCAGATGCATGGGAAGACTTAAGTATGCACAACCTACCAATGATAAACCATCATTAAAATTTAGTGTACTGATGCAGGAGCAACTTTATCATCATTCATGTAAATTGATACTGAAAGTAATCCTTCTGCATAGTAGATATGCTGATGTATTTATTTTTACCACTGTATTCAGAGTACACATAAAATGTGCTGAAATCACTATACAAAGTTATTGCATTTAACTTACAAGATCCAATTTGAGGGTTGGTTGGCTATCACTGAATATAAAAATGAAATAAGGAGAAAAAAAAAGCCAGACAAGAACACACACTTAAAAGTAAGAACAGCTGTTACATTTTTTTAAGAAAGTACAAGAACAAAACAAACAATTGCTGTTAAGCTGTAATCTTGAAAGTATAAATTTGAATGATCTGCAAGTGAAACTGAAGTGTGTCTACCATTACCAGGGTTTGAAAAATATCTAAAATGTTACATACCCGACTGGGCATGTGAAGAAATTATTTGCATGTCAAGGTAGTAAAAGCTGGATGTCCAGGAAAATTTATCTTTTAAATTAACAAATTAGAAGCGTTGTTTCTTTTAAGTTAAAAAATGATAAACTTTTTATTCATTTTTTGCATGTTTCTTAACTGCCTGTATTCAAAATGTTCAGTGCACAAAAGTGAGTATCTCAAGTTTTAAGAAAGTCAATGATGCTGAAACTAGTATTTGAAAAATCTAGTAACGCCGCTGTGATCATAAATTTTTGAAATATATCCTTGTTTTGCAGAAAAATTAAATAATCATAGTTTGAATATACATTTTGAATAGCGTTGCAATTATGAATTAAATTATTCATGCACGATACATGAATTATGTGACACCAATTTTTTCCTACACTTTATGGTAGTGCCTGCTTTTGTGTAAGTTTCCATTTTACCAATGATATATTGGGTTGACGCCAAGGGCGGCTTCCCCTACTCAAAGCTGTTGTTTGTTTTTTTCATGCCGTACCATGAGAGAGAAGTTTTCTTGGCGGACTGTGCTGCTTGCAGACCTGACGGGTATTGAAACCAACTCATGTGGGAAACTCTGCCTATTCCTACATCAGTTCGATTCCTTTGAATAAAACTTCCCTGGGGACTGCATTGATGGCAGCCTCGCTAGCGAAGTTGCTCAAGAATACAGTCTCTCGTTGGGTGGGAATGCATCGCAGGGCCTGTGTGCTTTGTTGTTTAATACGATTCTTGGGCTTCCAAATAAGAAATAAAATAAGGAAATTAATTAAAAATAATGACGAATGTTGAAATAAAGTATGCTTGAATGCATTACTCAACCTGTTTTGTTTTTCCTGCTTTTATTCAACGTAATAATTCTAACAACAATGTTACTCCCATCAAACTGTAAAATATTTGTGTTTGTTAATAACAAATACTCAGTTGCCGGGACTTTTGCACAAACGTTTTTATTTATATTTTTCTTCTGGTCAAATTGGGCATGTGAACAAATTGCGATTAAGAATAAAGTTCAGTATTGGATAAATGTATGAGTGTGAATGAGTGAGTGAGTGAGTGAGAGTGAGAGAGAGAGAGAGAGAGAGAGAGAGAGAGAGAGAGAGAGAGAGAGAGAGAGAGATTAATTTCTGCAACAAAATACTTGCGCAAAATTGATTTCTTCACTTACCAAGCACAGCGCAATTTTCGCTTTTAAACTCACGTAAATTTTTTTCCGCCAAAAATCATTGAAGTCACTCCACTGAGTACATTTTTATTTTTCTGCTGCACCCCCCCCCCCATCCCAAAAATAAGCTGCGCATTTCAATTGAGGTAGTGCATTATACTTATTTACTTTGAAAAGAACATTTAATCAGATATCATAGTTTAGAAAATTTACAAAGCTGGAAAATTTTGGAAAAAAATTTTTCTACACTAAATTGTTATCATGGCTTCAAAATTAAAACTGGACTGAATATGTTTCCAATCCATTTTTATTAAAGACAATGCCGGTGTGTGAGTATCGCAATAACAACTCATCGCCGAATTCTGGCAGACCCTTCAAAATTACACAAAATGTTTTTCATCGCCGTCCAAGTTGCAGTGGTTGGTATCAAGTCAAAGTTTCAAAGGGAGTGTATCAGAAGAAAAAATATTTATTGTCATATTTCTAGGGGTCACAATGAGACACTTGAGAACGCATACATGACCTTGAGTGTGTCTCCGCTGCCACTGCCCCACGCATTAATTTTTTTACATTTTTTGTCCTTATATACTTGTATATATATATATAAATATACGTATATGCATGTATATAAAATTTGCAACCACTATCAATCCACTGCTGGATGAGTCTCCAAGTTTCTTCTTCCACAACAGTCTGCCTTGAGCCAGTTTCTTTCATGCTTTCGAGTTTCATGCACCCATCTGCTCCTTGTCATCTTCTGGGTATTGTTTTTTCCCTTGCTATCAAGTTCAATATTTCAACTCTCCGTCAGTGGCTCTTTCTTCTAGCAATATGTCCATCTCATTGCAATTTCAGGAATTCTGACAATAATGTCTTCCACTCTTGTCATTTTCCCGATCCACGAGTTTTTATTTGTATCTTTCCTGGTAACATCAAACATGGATCTCTACATGCTGCTTTCAGTTGTCTGCAACATCTGTATGTCTATTTTAGTTCAGGTCCATGTCTGTGCTCCATGAGTAAGAACTGGAAGGATGCACTGATTAATCAGTTTCTTTTAAGAAACAATGCATCCGATCAAGTTTTATAGGTCGATTATTTTCTTCATAAATGTGGCAATGTGGCCATCACTTAATATCTGTGGCCTGATTTAGGTATCGGTACCTCTACATTTTACCTATCAATCGCTAAATATAAAATCTAAATATTCATTTCTTGTAAAAAAAAAAGCACTTTCAATCAATATATCATCATCATCATCATCGTCAACCATTATCAATCCACTGCTGGACGAAGGTCTCCCCAAGTTTCCTCCACAACGGTCTGTCTTGTGCCAGTCTCCTCCATGTCACTCCCGCATACTTTCGAATTTCATCCACCCATCTTCCATGTGGTCTTCTTCTGGGTCTTTTCCTGTCCCTTGGAATCCAATCTAAAATTTCGGCTGTCCATCGATGGTCTGTTCTTCTGGCAGTATGTCCAGCCCATTGCCATTTCAGGGATTTAACTCTGATCATGATGTCTTCCACTCTTGTCATTTTTCGGATCCACGAGTTCCTCTTCTTATCTCTCCTGGTTATATATATATATTATTATTATTATTATTAAACGGACAGCATCAGCACAGGCTCAGTAATTTAGCTTATTTGAAGTGATATCTACAAAATTGAGGTGCAGCCCCCCCCCCCTTTCAGCTTATCACGAGCCGCCACTGGTTGATGCATAAGTTCACGCATTTTATTTCACGAGTGTTTCCCAGGGTCAGTACTGACGTTGCAGATTAGAGATGAGACGGACTCGAGCGGGCTCTGACGTGTTACGAATAGCAAATTAATTACACCTCGGGTGACTTCTTTTTCATGTTAAAATACTGAGAGTCTTTCTTTTCCATTTTTTGCTTCTGAGTTTTAGGAAGAGGAATAAGCTTTTTTTCCGGCAGAGCTGTGGTGGGCGGGTGAGACACACCTGCCTCCTGATGACGACAGTAAACTGTTGAAAGCGCTAGAGGATTGTGTGTGAGGGGCTGAATGAGTGTGACACTTGCATTGGGAGTTGCAGGGGTTTTGAAACAGATGGAGCATTTTGTTACTCACAGTTGACAAAGGCTTAACCACCTAGGAATGTAAGGTTGTGTAAATATGTACATGTTTTTTAATTGAATTGTATGAATTAGTAGTATGCTTGTGTGTTTTTTATGGAATTGACAAGCTTATAGTTACATCTCATATGGCTTAAAAAAAAAAAAAATATGATGTTTCATCCCGGAAGAAGGAATCATAAGCAAGATGTCTGTAAACCTTTGAAGGCCAACAACATTACGATAATTGACGTGCTGGAAGTGTGTAGTCGATAGAAATTACCATGATCTTTAGGGTAAGTGATTGGTGCTTTTTAATAGTATTTCATTTATGAACTGCACGTAAACTATGCGCACTTTGCAGGGTTTTAATACCTTAAAAGTGCAAATATAATAAATACACTTTTGTTTTACATAATTTGGCATGTATTGTATTTTTCAAAAGATATTCTTTCTAAATGTATTGTACTTTTCAAAGAATTTTTTTCTTTTATGGCCTTAGCCTTAATATTGACCTTAAGATTCACCAACATGAGATAAAGAAAATTAGACTGTTCCCTAGCCTTCTCCACAATGAATTATAACTTCTAATATCACAAATACTTTATACCAGCTTAGATTTTTCTCATTATTCTTTCACAACTCCACGCCACTTGTCTTTTCTATCGGCGGCAACAATGAAAAGGAAATTTTGCTTTACCTTGCCTTCAGGGTCCTGGTGAAGTAGAAGGTGTGCCTACATTATATTATGGCCAAGAAAATTATCACCTGCATGAAGTATGGTGTCATCTTCTCTCTTATATATATTTTTTCTTTTCCGGTGGAGGAAGGCTCCAGCTTCTTTTCCTGGGTCGATAAGGATCACTGGCGGGTGGTACCCATGAGGTCAAGCTGTGGCCGAAGGGTGCATCAATAGAAGCTGTATTCTCCTGGGGACGCCATTTTTTTTTTTTTTTTTCGGAGTCTGGTGTTCTGTGGCCTTTTTTCGGTCTCTCTCAGGAAGAACCTTTTATATTATTTACTGCACGAATGACATCTTGAGAAGCTGGCTTTGGTGATAGGACATCTCGGACGACATCACACAGACCCAAGCATCTGCACTTTTCCAGGAAATCAGTCGAGCAAAAAAAATTTCTCTGCAATCAGCAGCAGAAATTGTAACGAGACAGCCTCGATTGCATGCGAGCGTGAGTGAGAGAGTGTCAGAGCCCCAGATGTCTCTTAACCTCTGTCAACGCGGGGTGTTGGTGAGCTATCATTGGCTGAAAAGTTTTTCCTCGCCTAATAGCATAGATGCCAAAGTAGGGTGGGAAAGAAACACGAGAACATTCTTTTACACTGGACAAAGGCCAACGGCAGACTCACCTAGACCTTAGCAACCACTTAAAGGGGTTAAAACCTGCTTCGCCCGGTTTCGACAGAGGTGTAAGGGTTAAACTGGCTGACCTCTGGTCAGTTCTGGGAATCCCTGAGTTTAACAAGAAAGGGCAAAGGTTAAAACAAGGTTACCCTCGAATTTCCACGAAATGCTTATTTCCTGGCGACCCAAAGGAACAATGAAAAGAAATAAATGGCAGAAAAGAATTCATGACTTTCTCAATTTTAAAAATAAGAAATGCATTGAAATCACTCGATAAATACAGTATTTCATCTCATACATATATACAATTATAACTTTAATTTCCTAGCAGGGTAATATTGAAGAAAAACAAGAGAGAGCTGTAAAACAAACTCCTTCTTTCCCTTAGTGTATTTTTCAACGTACACAAGAAACTAAAATGCAGAAGAACAATAGTTGTTTCCAAGTGTACAGATATCCCGGCCATATGCAAAAATTTAAACACATTATGATAATTCCTACGGTAATATTAATTTTCTCATTTGTTAAAATAATGAATGCAATTAATCAACTATGCTACAAAAAGATTAATACGATACATTAAAGCATTAATACAAAAGAAACATTTTCTATAATAATCCAAGCACTATCATTATTCTACCTCACAACTAGTATCGTTACTGTAAACATTAAATGCACGTACACTAACCACAAAATTTACACAATTTGTCACGAGAAAAAAATTTATTCACAAAGACATATCCCACGTTGTATTTCCACAAGAAAAAAAAAAAGAAAGAAAAGGGTACGAAGCTAAATGATGAAAAACGAAGGTAATCAGAAGCCTAGATTTTGACAAGAATAAACGAATGAAGAATAAAGAAATTTTAATTAACAAGACTTTTTTTTTTTTTTTGATTGGAGGTTTAACGACCACCGTGAGCAACTCAATGGGCTATAAGCAGTCGCCCGTCCCTAATTTAGGGTCACTGGTTCCAGGGAAGGGAGAGAGCCAGTGCCGTCAGACAAACACAACATCCATGCCTCACCGGGATTCAAACCCGGACCCCTTTCGGACGAATGATCAGAGGCCATCGCTTAGACCACTGCGCCACCGGGGTGGCAAAAAGGACTTATTCTTGACACCCCCCCCCCCTTTTTCATGGGTGTTAAAAAAAATGATACTAAATTTTGAAAGGAACCAAAAAAAAGTAAGTATGTGAAAGTACATTCTTGGAATAAGAATGCGTAGATATCTGACGGTTTCGACAGGCGAAATTTAGGGAAAGTTGGGCCCTAACTCTCCAAAAATATGCCTGGAGAAAACAGCAACATATCAGAAGGCATTATTCACTCAGAAATACTGCCGAGGAATCGGACTATCAACGCTGCATTCTATTGTGAGCAACTGCACCATGTGGAGGGAGCAATTTAGCAGAAACATTCACATCGGCGCCATAATGTCATTCTCGAACATGATAACACACGCCCTCACAGTGCAAACATGACCAAAATGGCCATTCAGGACATGAAATGGGAGATCCTTCCAAATCCAGTCTATTCCCCAGATGTCACCCCTTCAAACTATCACCTGTTTCGATCTCTGTCGAATGCACCCCATGGCAGAACGTTCAACAATGATGCTGATCTCCAGAATTTCCTTGATGATTTCTTTGCAGCAAAACCTGCACGTTTCTTCAAGAATGGCATTGCAGACCTATCCAAGCATTGGGACACAATTGTAAACAACGGGGAGGAATATAGTTGGTTGATTCCGTTTTCCCTTCTGATGTAATACGTTCCTGCAGTGCGGTGAAAAAAACGGCATGAACTTATGCGTCAACCCAATAGATTCCGATTCTGAAATTACATCACTCAGCAATGCAGAAAACGAATTTGTAACTACTGCTGACTGATTAGGAATTTCAAATATTTACTTACTAGAAGTTCTCTCATTGCTAGATTTTTTTTTTTTTCAAAAAAAAACATTGGATAACCGTTACTTAACATAGCTTGATCAATTGTAGCTGAAGTGAGAAGCTACTGTTCAGATAAACTAAGTATTGGTGTTGGTAATGTTTACTCTTCTCCAGGCTAATTGGAACATACAGCACAGTCTCAGTTTTAAATGACACTTAGCCTTTGTTTCATCAGTATCGCTGTTTGTCTGTTGGTGGAAGCTTTTATGGCTTCGCTTGCTCAAGTTACACCAGAAAGACCCAACCTCACCAGGGGCTATGCAATATTCCATTGTCATTTGCTCTCCTCTGCACCATCCCATCCCTAACTGTAAATATTTGGAGCAAACGGCAAAATTACACATATGGCCCCGATTTTCGGACCTAGAACATTATATAATTGAAAAAGTGATATTCTCCTGTCCTTCACACTCCATAACAACAATAGAACTTCCAGTGATCTGCAGGGAAATGAAAACTGATATCTGATGACCATCTTTTATTTTATAGCAGGAAATTCTCCATTTCATTTTTTTTTTTTTTTTTTTCTAAAATCTATTCCCGACCAAGCAACTAAATTTGCTTTTTACCTGCCCAAGCACATAATTTACATGTTCCTGCAATCTCGGGCATGGTATTTTTCAAGCCCTGATTATCAAAAACAAATTAAATAATCTTTGCTGGGAACTGATATTGAAAGTGTTAATGTAAAAGTAACAAATGAAGTGCTATCAACAGAAAATTTACTTTCAGTATGCACTTCTGTAGGCAGAAATTTCACGATGCTTGGTGCAAAGAACTCTCTTGGCTTATATTCAATCACAGCACAGCAAGTTGCAAAATGTGTGCCTCCTTTCCCACTACATCACATAAGACATAGCAATCCAAAGATAAATGTTTTTCCAAACCTTTCAAACTGAAGAAGCACGGTAAGTCATTTCAGCACTAAAAATGCGCGAAAAAATTTTATGCACAAACTTTTTATACCTTTCAAGTACTTTTTGATGTGTCTTATTATATATAGCTAAAATAATCAACCATTTTCAAATTTCAGTGGAAATTGGAGATGTTTGTAAAATTCAGGGTTGTAATGGGTTGTAGTACAATAATAAAAAATATTCGAAGACTTTATGGCACACAAACACACAATCAAGGTGAAAAGAAATTAAATGATTTGTGAATTAAAGAAGATTGTACGTGAGTTTAATGCTGGATTGATTAATTGACAAAAAAGTTTCTGAAGAGCTCATTTTGTATATCAAGTTCATAAAGGACAACCGAGTGAAACACATTTTTTCTCAGTTTTGCCACTAGAAAATGCAAATGTCACCAGATACTTGAAAGCTATAAAACAACTTGAAACATACACATGATTAGAAGAGAAAATTAAACAGAATTGTATTAGGATTATATTCAATTGTTCACAGTGTTGCACATAGGTTAAACTTAACTGTGTTACAGTGCAGTTAAATATAAAAAATAAATTTTTGCTCTTGACTCCAATTTGAAAAAGCTGTACAATCACTACCAGTACTCTTGAAACAGAATGCAGCAGCCAGTGGCGGCTCGTGGGTTATTCAAATGGGGGTTCACAAATACATAAATTGTAAAAGTTAAGTGACAAATGGGGTGAATACTTCTGTGAGTTATTAGATCAGGAAAGCAAAGATGATTCTGAGACAGATGCAGATGATGTCACAATGAGGGATGAAAGCACAGGAGGGATCTCAAGAGAAGAAGTGTGTAAAGCTCTAAAATCTCTTCAGAATGGTAAGGCTCCAGGAGTTGATGGCATAACTGCAGAGATGTTGAAATATGGTGGTAACTCTATAATTGACTGGTTAACTGAAATTTGCCAGTTGTGCTGGGAGTTAGGAATGGTCCCTCGGGATTGGAAGGATGCTATTATTGTTCCCTTGTATAAGGGAAAAGGTGATCAGACTGAATGCAAGAACTATCGTGGTATTAGCCTACTGAGTGTGCCAGGGAAAGTGTTTGGTAAGGTTGTTATTGAAAAAGTATGGGGTCTTACATCAGAGAAAGTGTGCAATGTTCAGAGTGGTTTTATGCCTGGTAAAGGCTGCACTAACCAGATTTTTGCATTACGCACGATGATTGAAAAGTATCTGGCTGTTGGGAAGAAAGTTTTTACTGCCTTCATAGATTTAGAGAAAGCTTACGACCGAGTGGATAGGACACTTTTGTGGAAGGTATTGAATGAATATGGTGTTACTGGGAATCTACTTAATAGTGTAAAAGCCATGTATGCTGGTAGTAGAGCTTGTGTACGAGTGAATGGTGTTTTATCAAAATGGTTTTCCATTGGTGCAGGAGTTAGACAAGGTTGTGTAATGTCACCATGGCAATTTAAAATATTTATGGACGCATGCATGCGTGATGCCAAAATAGATAATAGTGGTTTATGTCTTGGTGATATCCATGGGTGCAGATTGCTGTATGCTGATGACACTGTCCTGTTGGCAGAGAGCAAAAGTGAGTTGCAGAGTATGTTGACTCGGATGCACGAAGTTTGCATGAAATTCAAACTGAGTATAAATAAGGGAAAAACCAAAGTTATGGTGTTTGAGAGAGGAACGGGTAGCACTGAATGTAATGTAAGTATAAATGGCACTGTGATTGACCAGGTGAGTGAGTTTGTGTATTTAGGAAGCATGTTTGACAGAGAGAACAAGTTGGATGGTGAAATCAGTAGGCGAGTGAATTCTTCTTTGAAAGTCATAGCTGCTCTGGGAGGTTTTCACAGGAATCATGGGTTCTCTAGAGAGGCCTGCATGGCTGTGTATGAAACAGTAATTGTTCCTACTCTGATGTATGGCAGTGAAACCTGGGTACTGCAGAAGAAACATAGGAGTTGTTTGTGTGCTGGAGAAAAGCGTTACTTACGTGGGGTTTGTGGCAAGACACGATCTGATTGTGTGAGGAATGAAGATGTATTGCAGTTGTGTGATGTGAAGCAAAATGTTGTTAGCAAGGTGGAGACCAATATGCTTCTGTGGTTTGGCCATGTTGAAAGAATAAGTGATGAAATGCTTACTAAGAAAATCTTTTCAGCCCAAGTGGCAGGAAGGAAAGGCAGAGGAAGGCCAAGGAAGACATGGGTGGATCAGATTCAGGAGTGTCTGCATGAGAAAAAGATTATGAGTATGAAGTATAAAAGATCTTGTGTACGGCGTGTAATGGATATCAGTGAAGCACGAGTTGTATGTCAAGATCGCTGTAAATGGAGAAGTTTGATACGACAATAATAAATAAAAATATCTGGAAGTTTGTATTTCTTTTTGGAGCTAACCTCTGAATCACAGAGAACAGCTTAGTGATATGATAATATGTAATATATGTAAAAATTAAATTTTCAGTTACGACATAACGTATAGGTTAAAATGCATTTCTATTTCTACAAAAGAAAAAAACAAGCACTCATACGTAAAAAAACTGTAACATTCGACTTTGTACAAAGGAAGATTCTATTACAATAGTGCTTACAATTTACTTCAAAGGTAAATTCAAAGGGAATGTTGATTACTCAAGTGCAATTTTTGTAAATTACGACCATTTCCATCTAAATTCAGGCAGGCATGATCAACATGTGTAAGCTGACCACCTCCAATTTTTTTGAAAAAATTATGGTAGCTACCTAATAGAAGTTTAAAGTACTGCAAAAGGATTTTTCATAAAAAAAATTTTTGGTCGAGCTATAGCATTTTGAAAATAGGCAAAATACACTCATGATGAAAATCATGAGAAACGCCAAATTTTTAAGTGCACAACTGCTCCTGAACTATAAAAGGTAGAGACTCAATTTTTTTATTTTATTTTGAAGCTATTGAATTGGCCTTTCTTCAAATTCACAGAAATTTGTCAAACGAATGTTGCCAGATGACAAAAAAAATTATATTTATTACAAAAAAATTCAATTTTCCACAAATTTAGGATTTTTTTTTTTTTTTAAGAAAAAGACTTATCAGGTGGGTAAGTGTGCCAACCTGCACCCCTACTAGGGTTGTCTTAGCAGTAATTTTATTTTTATCCTGTGATGCTTGTAACTCATAAAATTAATTTTTAAAATATACAAAATTTCAAAAAATCAACATTTTTGAATTGCAATATTTCAAAAACCCCATTTTAAAAATTCTGAAATTTTGTCCAAACAATGTCCTTTTTTGACTTGTGGGTAAACTGCAATTTGTAGTAATTTGTGTGCTAAACTGCAGCTGATATGATTTCAAAGTTTGGTTTTCCAAAGCTGTGGCACTGAAAATGGTACTGCCCGGTGCAATTTTTATGGAATACTGTGATGGGTCATTCCACGTCACTTCATCCAGGCCATGTAACCCACCATCTCAGATTTTGATGAAATTTGGCATGGAGGCATACTTCACCAAGATATAGAAAATGACCAAAATTTTAACTTCCTACACCTCATAGTTTCTGAGATACAATGCTCTAAACTTTCACTGAACATCAATCTTGCTCGTAGAGCGACAGAGTACCACTTTTCACAAAATGCTGCATAACTATAGTGCTATTTAGAAGAAAGAAATTTTGTACCTTATGCAAAAGAGCTTCCAGAATAAGAAACCATTTCAAATTTTGTTGAAAACACTGAATAAATAAATAAAATATAGTGGTAAAGTGAAAATTTAAGAAAAAAACTTGCTATTCTATATTAGGCAGTACAGCAAATAGCAGAGATATGAGGGAGCTCTTTTTTAATGTATATTGGTCTTTGACATATGTTGTCACATAACAAGAAAAAAAAATAGTGGCTTTCAGATTGCTTTTGGAGATATGTGCAAATATCTGGCAAATATCTGAAATGCGTGTGGGGTTTCACTTCGTCAATTCAACCACTTTTTTTTTTTTTTTATAATTATAACTTATATCTGACATTCAAGAAATTTCACAAGGAGATATAACTAACAAGGACACACAAATATAGAAAATTATGTTTTCTTACGCCATGTAGTTTCAGAAATACCATATTAACAAATTTGACGAAATGGCTAGTTCAGCTGTACCCCACAACAAGTTAGGTGAGCATATGCAATAAACTGTTTAGTCATACTCACCTGTGGTACATAGATCTATTCTTTCATAATTAGTTTTGACTTGAAAAAAACACACACAAACAAGCAGTTTTGCACTGTTCACAAATATTTACATTGATGTTTTTAATATGCCATGATCAACTCTTGAGGATGGAGTCCTTATAATTCAGCCACTTAGTTTGACAGGTTTTCATGTCCAACTTGGAAAACACATATGTTCTACCAGAACTTCTTGTCATGGGAGCGTCAATTAAACATAAAATGTGTCCAAATGGAATATTGCACTTATCTTTAAATGAAGGCCAGTAAAAAGAAACTGCAGAGCTGTTTGGGTGCATAAATTTTACAGATGCATCACTTTCTTCATAATTGATTTTCTCTATTATTCCTAAAAACCAGTTAGAATCATATACACATGCTACATAACAATGTGTATCTAACTGCCTTTGTATTCCTAGATTTTTACAGCCAAAATCAAAAAGTAATTTTCATTGAAGCTTGTTCTCTTGGTTGCTATTTTAGATGTTGATAATGGAATAAAGCTGTGGAAAATCCGTGTATCAGGTATTGTTTGAACACGAGAAAATCTTACTTGACACTCATTGCGCACAGCATTCATATCACTTTTCAAAATGAAACTCTATTTTCATGATATTTTTACGACAGTTAAGTCAAACATCTCCTGTGGAGTGGTTATTTGCTCTTTCAGTAGACGTTGGAGACTTGCTTTTGCAGTGATTCGTTTGACAGTTCCACCTATGCCATCACAAGCAGACTTCTTGTTGCTGGTGGCAAAGAAAGACCACTGCAAAATCATTAATGTTATGACATAGATTTATAGTTTTTGTACTGAGCAACACAACCATCAGTAAAATAATGTACTTCTTTTACTTGTTGGTAGTTCTATTTAAATAAAGTTATTATTTCATTCTGAATCTGTACACCATTGCAACATCATGATCACGATCATCAGAAATGAAAGTGACTTAATGCAGAGGTCAAAGAGTCCGAATTTTTTTTTACAGTTAATAATAACAGGGTGAACTGTGCATGCAAGGCTAGTCCAATGATACCATTGTGCTTCTTCCTGAACTACAAATGCATAATTTTCACTGAAGTCCATCAGTATAATGGTAGATTCTGGTCCAATTGTTCCTTTCATACATACATATCACTAAGCTGTTCTCTGAGATTCAGAGGTTAGCTCCAAAAAGAAATACAAACTTCCAGATATTTTTACTTATTGTTGTCGTATCAAACTTCTCCATTTACAGCGATCTTGACATGCAACTCATGCTTAACTGATATCGATTACACGCCGTACACAAGATCTTTTATACTTCATACTCATAATCTTTTTCTCATGCAGACACTCCTGAATCTGATCCACCATGTCTTCCTTGGCCTTCCTCTGCCTTTCCTTCCTGCCACTTGGGCTGAAAAGATTTTCTTAGTAAGCATTTCATCACTCATTCTTTCAACATGGACAAACCACCGAAGCATATTGGTCTCCACCTTGCTAACAACATTTTGCTTCACATCACACAACTGCAATACATCTTCATTCCTCACACAATCAGATCGTGTCTTGTCACAAACCCCACGTAAGTAACGCATTTCTCCAGCACACAAACGACTCCTATGTTTCTTCTGCAGTACCCAGGTTTTACTGCCATACATCAGAGTAGGAACAATTACTGTTTCATACACAGCCATGCAGGCCTCTCTAGAGAACCCATGATTCCTGTGAAAACCTCCCAGAGCAGCTATGACTTTCAAAGAAGAATTCACTCGCCTACTGATTTCACCATCCAACTTGTTCTCTCTGTTAAACATGCTTCCTAAATACACAAACTTACTCACCTGGTCAATCACAGTGCCATTTATACTTACATTACATTCAGTGCTACCAGTTCCTCTCTCAAACACCATAACTTTGGTTTTTCCCTTATTTATACTCAGTTTGAATTTCATGCAAACTTTGTGCATCCGAGTCAACATACTCTGCAACTCACTTTTGCTCTCTGCCAACAGGACAGTGTCATCAGCATACAGCAATCTGCACACACGGATATCACCAAGACATAAACCACTATTATCTATTTTGGCATCACGCATGCATGCGTCCATAAATATATTAAACAGCCATGGTGACATTACACAACCTTGTCTAACTCCTGCACCAATGGAAAACCATTTTGATAAAAACACCATTCACTTGTACACAAGCTCTACTAACAGCATACATGGCTTTTACACTATTAAGTAGATCCCCAGTAACACCATATTCATTCAATACCTTCCACAAAAGTGTCCTATTGACTCGATCGTAAGCTTTCTATAAATCTATGAAGGCAGTAAAAACTTTCTTCCCAACAGCCAGATACTTTTCAATCATCATGCGTAATGCAAAAATCTGGTTAGTGCAGCCTTTACCAGGAATAAAACCACTATGAACATCCCACACTTTCAATGATGTGAGACCCCGTACTTTTTCAATAACAACCTTACCAAACACTTTTCCTGGCACACTTAGTAGGCTAATACCACGATAGTTTTTGCATTCAGTCTGATCACCTTTTCCCTTATAAAAGGGAACAATAATAGCATCCTTCCAATCCCGAGGGATCATTCCTAACTTCTCAGCACAACTGGCAAATTTCAGTTAACGAGTTAATTATAGAGTCACCACCATAGACTGTGCTTTTGTAATGTATGAATGCAGAATGAGCTTCTTAATTTTTGGCACAAATAATTCAATGAATTCCTCAACTGAAAAAGAAAAGTTTTGAAGTTCCATTCTGTCTTTAGACACCCACTGGTGATATTCGATTTCATCAGTGGGATCACAATTTTTAAATTTCTGCAACAATAACTGATTCAGATTTGTACTTTTGGGACACTGAACAACACCAAAGCATGCACTTTGAATCCTTACTGCTGCAGACAAGACTAAATTGATAAAGTCATGATGTGATACTTCAAAGTGTGCTGCACTAATCAAAAGTTAGACATTTTAAAGTACAGTTGCACACTCATACAGAATGGGTTCCAGAGGTGCCCACAAGAATGCACCATTTTGGATGAAGAGCACAAAATTTAGAAAATCCTACTTTTTCATTAGTATGTCTTTGCTTAAATTGTTGATATAATTCTTTCAAATTTCACAGCATAAGTCTTTTCTGAGCATGGACATTTCTAGCACCACTTACTTTGTCCTTCATTCCTGGCATTCACCTAAAATAGTTATCTTCATAAAATTCTATAATCTGTTTTATTGCATCTTGTGAAAGTTTCTTACCATGGCTGGGTTCAGGAACTGATATAATGCCGTTATCTTTTGCTAATTTTCTTGCATGATGTACTGTGTATTCTGAAACTTTAAGCTGTTGTGCTACTTTTTTTCTGGACCATGATGGGGGAGCCATTGTTAATATCTGAATTTTTTTATTTTTTTACGACTAACAGTAGGTATCTTTTCTTTCATTAAAGCAACAAGTTCATCCAAATCATGAGCTTTTAGTTTTAATTCATCTATGGAGTGTTCATCATCACTGTCCCTAGTAGAAGACTGAGCTGTAAAGCCATACTCCAGAACACAAGATATTTTATTCTGCATAGCTAACTTTGCTTGAAGAAGTTTTCTTTTCCCATATGCTGGTTTACTATGGGATGGCAAGGAATGTAATTTTAACGGTGACAATTCTAAATCAGATAAACTTTCATTTACTTCTTTAGCAGCACATTCTTTAATAATAAAATCATCAGGGACCATTTCACTATCATCAGTCTCACTTAAAACTTCATCTTCTAAGGTTGTCCTAATTTAGATGCTTTCCCATGACCTGAGGACATAATTTTTGACCTGGGCATACACTGATGTTTTTAGATTGCAGCTGTTGGGCTATTTGTATACTGACTTGATGCAGGGACCTCTTAAGAGGTTTTTTCACATCATGGTCACCAAAAGGGTTGCAATAAGTTACTTGGTAAGTTTCATATTTCTTCAGATAATAACATTTGTGATGTAAACATACTGAGATTATATCTTTATGTGGAATATTAGGTCTTAAAGAAATAAGTTCCTTGTCAGCAACAGAAAATTATTCACTACTGAGAAACCCTTTTGTCTTTACATAACTTGATTTATTTCATTCTGTATTAGTAAGTGATCCAACACTACACTGGTCCATTATCTTTTTCCATGATTGAGATTGACAAACAAATCAAGGTAACTTGATCACGCTAGTTACGTTAACTGAAAACTTTTACAAAAAGTTCGTAAGTTGGAAGCTTTCGACCTTATCTTAGGTCTTCATCACGCCAATGGAGGACTAAGATTGTTGCCAGATTCTACATTTGAATTTTTCCTATTTTTGTTGCCAAAACTTAGAATTGATCTCCAGATCAACGGAATGTAGAGAGGAGATTCGGAGTTGCAAGTCATTGAGTTGAAAATAATTTATGCTTTCACGGTAACGGAGGGCAAAACGATTGTCAAAAGAAGCAATTCGTTTTGCTTCGTTCCAGTAGGGAACTGCAGATGTGTCTTCCATTGTCAAAATCGACAAGGCAGTATTAGGATTGGCTTTCGAAACATCTTTTCTATGTTCTAAAATTCTATGGTTAATGCTCCTGTATGTGCTTCCAATGTATAAGTTATCCCCAGTAGAAGAAGAGATAGGAATGCAGTAAACTCCTGGGAGGTTCAGGCTTTCAACTTTGTCCCTATCCCTTTGTAGAAGTTTCAAGATGTTTGGGGTAGATTTAATGGCAAGATGGTAACCAAAACTTCTAAAAAGAATCTGTAACTTATAAGCATAGGAAGGATGGTAAGGAACAGAACCACAGAATTTCAGGTCTTCTTTCTTGTGAGGAAGGAGGCATTCAACTCCCTCATAAAGAAATATGAAAACCATTCGAAAATCGAATGCCTCCTTCCTCACAAGAAAGAACTTGCTCATTGTGTTTTTTAACATTCGAACAAAATGCACTGTCAAGCTGTTGGCGAATATCAACCTTTCTCAGCAAACTAAACTAATGTGGAGTTTAAATGTGATTGGGAGCAGTGATGATTTATTTATTTTTTGAGTTAGATCTGATAAATCAGCAACACCGTAATTCACCCAACTTGAATTATCACTTTGTTTTGCAAACATGAGACAGTGAAAACAAAAGAGCCTGTTAGTTAATTCACATCCACAGATCCATGGATATTTCTCCTATAAGTCGGGTTTAAATTCCCTTTTGAAATCTCTAGTTTTACATTTTGTCACCTGGATCAGTTTAAGCTTAAATGTTTGCCTGAGCATTTTAATTTTTCTTTCCAGCAGCAACGTCGAAAAATGTAATTGCTTTAGCTCAGAAACACTGGTTTTACTAAGTGCCATCTTAACTGTTTACACATGGTCTTACACACAACAATAAAATTAACCTATAAAAACTAATAAACAGATTAATAACTGATAAACAACTGCACTAACCACTTGTTGCTGCAAACCAAGGGAGAATCGGGACGAATAACAAACTACCAATCCATCTGCGTGAGCTCCCGCACACTGAAGACTGTGCGAATTGAAAGCTTATGAGCTGCGCTTATTCCTCACACACGTGCCTCCTCTTCCCACCAGACAAACTGGTTTTCAAGTAGTTTCTTCTATCGCACATGCGATCGACGCAAAGTCGGCCGATCTGTGCTGCTAACTTCTGAATTTTATACCATTACAGTTGCATTTTGCCAAGGTATTTAGAGGAGGGGGGGGGCTCGTCTTGAAATTGGCCAAACTTGGAAATGTGTTTACTGTTTTGTTTTATTTAACTTGTTATATTTTAATTTCTTTCTTTCGTTCGTTTTCTCTGTTTTTCTGTTTTGGGGGTTCACGTGCTCCTGTGCACCAATAGAGGAGCCGCCACAGGCAGCAGCTAAAGAAAGCAGCTGAAAGCCTTTATATCAGCCTAGAGAAATTTAGATATCTACAAAATACACAACAGGTGGGCAGCAATATTGATGCTCTCAATGCTCTAGTGAAAGACTAGAAAAGTTCCGAAAAGAAATATACCTCTGGAGCTTAAACAGCTTAAGCAGATACTTCATGAGAAATGCGCAACATAAAATCAACGCAATATGGGTAAATGAGCTTACCTACCATCATACTGTAGCTCATTAAATTGCACTTCAAGTACGTCCAACATTACAGAAAAGCTCCTGATGCCAAGAGTGTTTTTGTTTTTTTTTTATTGGAGGTTTAACGAAAAGCATTTAAGAATGGCTGAAACTATCTTAATACAAAAAAATGCTTTTGATAGTTGGGCTAGAAGCAGTCGTCCAGGGAAGGGAGAGAGCCAGTGCCGCAAGACAAACACAACATCCATGCCTGACCGGGATTCAAACCCGGACCCCTTACAGACGAATGATCAGAGGCCAGCTCCTTAGACCACTGTGCCACCGGGGTGGCAAATGCCAGGAGTGTACACTGTACAGTATTCATTAAATTACTTATTTAATCCTCAACCCACTGTTCCTAATTCAACACATTCTAAACTATTAAAATTAAATGTAATTATCAAAAACTCCATCCCCTCTCACTGCTCTAAGCCTATTCTCAACTTACCTCAGAAAACAACTTCCGTAAACAAATTTATAAATACAAACAAAGAGCAGTTAAAAGCACAAGCGATTAAATACACTATAAAACACTTAAAAACAATTAAAAACTGTCACATCCAACCATACAGGAACCACTTTGATATATTTTGCCCAAAACTCCGTGGGCACCTTCAGAAAGGGTGTTTACACATCGGCTGCCTGCAACCGACTGTCATCATACAGCAAGTCCAAGATCTCAATAGCCTAGCAACAGTGGCACCATCTATAGGAATTTTATAAACACCAGCTTTATCTAAAATTCTATCATTACCTTGGTTACTAATAATTAATTTTTTAATTGAACTAATCTGTGCATACTATAAAATTCTATCATTACCTTGGTTACTAATAATTATTCTTTTTAACTGAACTAACTGTGCATCCTACAAGTAAAATTTTTAATCGAACTGTGCATCTTTGTCGATCTACAAGTAGGATGCACAGTTAGTTCAATTAAAAATTAAATTATTAATAACCAAGGTAATAGAATTTTAGATAAAGCTGGTATTTATGAAATTCCTATAGAAAGTAATCTGCATATTTCATACATAGGAAGCATGAAGAATAAATTAAAACATCATCTGAATGAACATGTGAATTAGCAAAAAAAAAAAAAAAGCTAAGGTAGCCTCAATATAATATTGCATAGAAAATAAAGTTCACCCCCAATTTGATCAAATAGAGATTTTTAAAATATGTAGACTTTCAGAAAAGCATTTAAGAATGGCTGAAACTATCTTAATACAAAAAAATATTAATCGGCTATGTAAGTAATTACAATGACCCTAAGCAATTACCAAATTATTGAAACGAGCTTATACAATTAAAGATCAAATATAAGGCAGTTAAGAAAGTTAAAAAAATGGGGAAGGAAAAAATAGAGGTTGATTATCGATAACCAAAGATACTGTAAACTCCGACACATGGTGCCACTTTCGCAAGGCTGTTGAGATCTTGGACTTACTTGCTGTAAAATGACATTGGGTTGCAGGCAGCTGATGTGTAAACACCCTTTCTGAAAATATATCAAAGTGATTCTTGTATGGTTGGATGTGTGTTTTATAGTGTATTTAATCCTTTAACTTATGCTTTTGATAGTTATTTTGTTTGTATTTATAAATTCATATTCCAAGGTTGTTTTCTGAGGTAAGTTGAGAATAGGCTCAGAGCAGTGAGAGGGGATGAAGATTTTGAACTAATACTTGCACATTTAATTTTAACAGTTTAGAAGGTGTTGAGTTGGAGATAGTGGGTTGAGGATTAAATAAGCAATTTAACGAATACTGTACACATCTTGTCGTCGGGAGCTTTTCTGTAATGTTGCACACGCTTGAAGTGTAATTGAATGAGCTACACTATGATGGTAGGTAAGCTCATTGCTCATATTGTATGAACTAGAAAAGTGTTGCTTTTCTAGAAAGTGTTGCTGAAAAAAATGACAATTGCTAAGGATTTGCGTAAAAATAAATTGTTTCTGGTAAACTACTTTGGAAATAGTGATCACACTTCTTTTTCACAGAGAGGAATTTTTTCTAAGCAATGCTGAATTACATTTGTAATGTACAGTTGCTGCACTTGAAACACTAAAATGCAGATCAACAAAAAATGAAGATTGATTTGCCAAAAACACATCTTTTCATGGAATTTATGAAGATACAATTGCATGGATGTAACAGCTCTGCTACATTTTCCATAGATTCTAAGAAACAAAATATGATTTGCACGTGGAGTCCAATACCTGGTAGAACACCATTTAAATTAGGAAGTAATTGACAGATCCATAAATACACTGCAATGTGTAGTGTTCTCCCTAGATTTTTTTACAGCTGGGTGGCAAGAAATTTTAGCTGGATGGTACTTTTAATGACCCCTTTCCAGGGCTTGAAAAATATCATGCCTGAGATGCTCAGGGCATGTAAATTATTGGCCTAGGCAGGTAAATGAAAAATCTAGTTGCCTGTTCCGGTCAACTAAATTTTAAAAACGTTGGAACAGAATTTCCTACTACAAGAAAAAAAGACAGCCATCGCATGTCGTGTTTCATTTTACTGGTATTCTCCGGAAGTTGTATTATTGTTACGGGGTGCCAAGAATAGAAGAATATCACTTGCTTTATTATATTACGCTCGAGATCCAGAAATTAGAAATACATGTAGTTTTGCTCCAAATGTCGTTTATAGTCCGCGATGGGATGCATGCCTGTGATGGAACTAGACTCCGACATTTAGTGACAAAAGGCAAAAACTTTAACGAAAGGAACATGACAGAATCACTAAATTTTTCAAATACCAATTTCATCATCATACCAATTTTAGCATCACCACCTTAAAACTAGAGATACATGCTTTTGTGTATTGAACATTTTAAATACAGACCCTTAAGACGGAAATGAATGCAAAACACGTACAAAAAAAAGTTCATATATCTTTTTTTTAAATGAGGGTTCTGATTTGTTATCTTAAAAGATAAATTTACCGCCACGGCAGGTAAATAATTTCTACACATGCCCAGCTGGCATGTAACTTTTCAGATATTTTTTTATATTTTTTAAGCCCTGCCCTTTCCTCAAGCAAAAAAAAAAAAAAAAAAAAGGATGTTGTTTTGCTTAACGTTATTATACTTACGTAGTGCGATCAAAAAATTCCGAGACTAGGTACGTAGCGCGCCAACAGATGGCAGTACGCAGAGTCAAATTTTGTACATAACAATTCATAGTACCATATTTTCCTCCCTATAATCTGCAGACCATAAAATTCAGAAAAAAGAATTCCTTCATGAGATCTGCAGCAGCGTGTAATCCACAGAACATGAACAAAAAAAATATGGCGCATAATTTGTGGTACATACAATTCATAGATTGTGCAATTCCAAGAAAAACCATTTTTTACTTTGTATATCCTTACTAGTGTGTTCGTAGACTACGAGATTCAGAAGAAAAAAGATTGTCACATAATTCGCACCTATCATGTCAACCGTACCGTGATTTTGACAGAAAAGCTGAAATTCACAGATTGACCGAAACAGAAATTCAAAGATGTAAGAAACAAAATGATCGTTATGTTAAAAAAGCAACTGACATTTTTAAGTATTTCTCTGTTGCTTTCTAGTAAATAAATAAAAATCCCTGGCTTTTGCACCATTACCTTAGTTCATTTGTTAGACTTAAAAAATTTGTTGGAATTACGACAGCTCTTTTCTGAATGTTTCAACTGAATGGAGAATAAAAAAAAGCATAACTAGCGCAGAAAAACTAACGAATGTAATTTGCAAAATGAGTATGTGCCACAGAATGGCTTTGCAGGCTTCTGTGAGCACAAATAGCATTGCCTTCATTGCATCATATTTTCTATCAGAATGCTCGAAAATTTAAAAATATATATATTCTTTCAATCTCTTTGCTGTTCGCTATCTCCATATTGCATTACATTTTTTCTGTTACCGCATTTTTGTTACTTTTCCGATAACACCACCTATCCTGACAATTGCCACACAGATTTTTTGGTAAATTTGTAGATTAGCGTCCTAAATTATTTCGTCAGAAAAATTTTAGTACCTGGAAAAAGTGTGACATACAGATTTTATATTATGGAAATTAATGGCAAATGGTGCAGAAATTTAATGTTTTAAATGTCTTTTAAAGATTTTTATCATAATATTTACTTGTAAGTTCGATGCAGTGAAGAGTCACTGGAGTAGGCCTAACGCATGGCTACCGCGACAATGTCAAGCTTTGCTCCGTTGAAAGGAAGATTCTCTGCTGCATGTATTTCACATGCGGATGACTACAAGTGCAGCCGCGTATGTTCTTGCCAGGGGAGCGAAGCATCATGTACTCATACGCAACAGAATAGTTTGTTCATATTTTGTCATAGTTTTTACAGAAGATGTTGATAAATGTTTCGTTCTTCCACACACAATTCCCTGATTCTAAATAAAGTATGAATATGCCTTCCTATGTTGTACGGGGAAAGTATAAATTTCGGTTCTGCTTTGAACGGCTTCCATTCATAGTTGATTTGCTGTGCCACTGTACTTTTGGTTCTCCTGTTAATACTTTTAAGCAGGTCAGTTTCTATCTCACTGATACGTATCTTTTGCAAATCAAAGAGGTTTTTCCTACCAACAACATACAGGATACAACAAAATTAAGGGTGGATAATCTGGACCTATTTTCTGTAGCATATCACTACAACATTTATCACTGTCCTGCCAACAACGTAACAGCTTTCTCTTATACTCTTCCGCCCATCATTTCGGTATAGCAACAAACCTTCCTTTTAATGGAGCAAAGCCTGACATCGTCGCAGTAGCGACGCGTTAGGCCTACAGCAGCGTCTCTTCACAGAATCACACTTACAGGTAAATATTAGGATAAAAATATTTAAAACACATTTAAAATATGAAATTTGCGCACTATTTGCCATTATTTTCCATACTCTAAAATCTGTACGTCGCACCTTTTCCAGGTACTAAGATTCTTCCAATGAAATAATTTAGGATGCTAATCTACACATTTACCGATTTTTTAAAACACCGAAAAAAAAATGTGTTTTTTTTATTACCGATGTATTTTTTGCAGAACCAAAATTTATAACTTTTTAACAGATAATCCATAGATTATACAACAGAAATTACAATTATTTACATCAGATTATGAAATCTGAAGTAAAAAAAAAAGAAAAACGGATGCCAGTGCCAGTTTTCTAGCGCCCAGGATTTGTTGAGCCCCGGTCATAGGCCACTTCCTTATTCAGTTTTTTTCTATACTGAGACAAAAAAATGAAGCAAATTTTTATACGGAGATGTATAAGAGGCAAAGGCTTAGACATCTCTAAGAGGTGGAAACATTTGTATTGTAATTCTAACGGTTGGAATAATCACTACACAAATCATACATAATATCAGAAAACAGCATTCAGATGAGAAAGAATACCTCAGGTATAACCTTAGGCATCTGAATGCAACAGCAGACAAGAAACCTGCCAGTCTAAAGTACGTATTTCACTGCCTGTGTTTTTGGGTGTTTATTAGACTGGTGGTGTGACAAATAAAGTCACTTTAGTCGATGGTCATCTTTTTGCCAATGGTTTCAGGTTTGGTATTTGTGCATAATGCAGTCAAACTTTTACGTAAAAAAATTTTGCACTAGAAACTGTCATGTTTTATTTACATTTCTAAATGTGCATATATTTAACCCATTTTTTTACCGATATGGATTTACTATTGAATATGCAGGTAATCTTTTTGTGAATTTTGAGTTAACCTAACACATCTGCTTTGGCATTTTACTTCATTTTGTTACTAAAATAAACATTTCTGATAGCAGAAATAACACACACTCATACACATTTCACATATTTTATCATCCATAAAATTTCATTAAAAATATGTCTAAACGAAAGCCAGTGTTGGTTTTGTTTATGCACCGGCTGTTGTAGATGACAGCTATATTCCACAGTCCCTCTTACTGGTGGAACTCAGCTACGATAAAACTTGCAGGTCAGAAACTGTCATAATTTGCATAGCAAATCCCAGGAGCTGTGGGAATTTTCTTAGAAACTCATTATGCCCTGCTAAGCCTTACAAGTTGACTGATGTGATAATAAGCAATGCAATAAGTTCAAAATGCAAGATATCTGATAGTTTTATGACCTCTCACCAATTATAGCACACTTGGCCCCACCCCTTGGGGAGCACAGCTATGGAAAATAACTACTGCTTACTACAGCTGGTGCGTAAACAAACCCGATGTTGAATTTCCTTCAGAGCACGATTGACATACTTTTTAGAAATTATATAAATAAAAGAAACACACATGAAATATTATCACTGCTCCTGGAAATATTTAAGTACCAAAATGAAAATGCCAGAATGGCCACACTGAATTACTTAAGAATTCATAGAATCGAGTGTGTCCACTTTCTGAAAGACTACCAAATATTCATAATCTCATGTTCTAGATTGACCAGCTTGGCTTTGCAGTTGCAGTGATTGGCATCAAGACACATGATGACACATCAACAACTGTCATGACAGTGAAAGCGCATCCACACATTTTCATTATTTTCAGCATAGATTTCTGTGTTTTCCAAATTATTAAAATGCCTACTGTGGTTTCCAGTGAATTATCTTGAATAAGCCAAATAATGATGCAAATTGAACTCTGACCAGTGCTTTCATAAGAGAAACGATGCTTGCTGATCCACTATAAAACAAGAGTAAAGGATTTTCTAAAAATTAAGTATGGTTAGAAAAGCATGCTAAACATTATTTCTGTGCCCTGGAATTATAAGAAGAGATAGACTATGATCATAAAATAAAAATATGTTATGAAATAAAAATATCACATGAAATTCTATGTATATATAATGTATACATAAAATGTCCCTACAAAATTTTCACATCAATTGCATCCAGATCATGCCAAAATATATCAGGTTTTACCTATACCAACAATCACTTAGGACCAACGAAAAATAATGGATATATATATATATATATATATATATATATATATATGTATGGGATGTAAGGTCAGGTGATGCGTAACATCACAGCCTCTCCTTGACAAATGTCAACCCCGCCTTCTCGTGGTGCATCCTGTTCCCACTAAAGGGGCTCTGACGACCGCCCATAGCGGTATAACTATACCATCGGGATTAGAGGAAATTCTATCCCACACTCACCAACCCGCTTGGCCAGCGTGGTGAGTTATGGCCAAACCCCTCCAAAATGATTCCACAACTTAAATCTTGGCCCTCAGTCTCCGGCAGCTGGAATGTACCTGGCCAAGGCAGCGGCCAGTGCGACATGAAGGCAGAGGGTGCTAAGAATCCCCGGAGAACCGGACTAGGCTGCCATCTGATGCTGACCTTGGCTACTTACAATGGACGCTCCCTATCTTCTGATTCAAGGCTTCTTGAATTGGAAGAGGAACTACAAAGGATAGAGTGGGACATCGTCGGGCTAAGTGAGGTCAGGAGAAAAGGAGAAGATCTCATCGAACTGAAAAGTGGACATCTCTTCTACTATCGTGGCACAGATACTGGCAGAACTAGTAGTGTTGGATTTATAATAAACAAGAAACTGAAGGATAAAGTTGTAGAAGTTGAAAGTTCCTCTGACAGAGCTGCACGACTTGTTATCCAACTCTCAAAAAGATACCAGGCTCAGATTATTCAAACTTATGCACCCACCACAAGTCATCCTGAAGAACAAATTGAAGAATTTTATGAGGAAATTTGTCATCTAAATAATAAAGGTAAGCAGCACTTGAAAATAATTATGGGAGATTTCAATGCAAAAATAGGGCAACGGCAACAGAATGAAACTTCAGTAGGTAAATTCGGTCATGGCAACAGAAACCAGCGTGGAAATACTCTCGTTGAGTTTGCAGAGGCAGAAGGGTTTTTCATCTTGAACTCCTTCTTCAAGAAAAAGCCACACAGGAAATGGACATGGAGACATCCAAATGGGACGACAAGTGAAATTGATTTTATTATGTGTAACAAAAAATTCGTCATAGAAGACTGCAGTGTGCTAAACAAGTTCAACACAGGTAGTGACCATAGATTGGTGAGATGTAAGATGCACCTCAACACTAAACTTGAACGTGGCAAGCTCATAAGACAAACAAAATCTATTGACATAACCAACCTTAAAAAACACCATAATACCTACAAGTTAGAACTGAAGAACAGGTTCTCTGCTTTAGAAGGCCTAACATCGGAAGAAGTGGACATCTCTGAAGTTAACAGAAAAGTAACCAAAGCTCTTATGGAAACAGCAACAAAATTAGCTGGGTCTAAGAACAAATTGCATGTGAACAAATTATCAGGAAAAACCAAAATGTTGATGCAAAAAAGAAGAGAGATGAGGACAACTAAAGATGTGACTTCCAAAGTGGAATATATAGAGCTATGCAAGACAGTAAGAAAAAGTATCACTGAAGACGTAAGGAAATTCAACTGTGAACTAGTGAGGAAAGCAATTGAAAACAACCAAAGCCTAAAGATAGCAAAGGGACATCTCAGTAAGGGAAGAAAACAGATTATAGCACTGAGAAAAGAAGATGGTTCTGTAACAAGAAATAGAGGCGAAATTTTGACAAGAGTGAAAGATTTCTACTCCAAATTATATGAAAGGGATGATACATGCACTCTAGACATCATGAAAGATACCAGTACCAGAGTTCCTCCAGTCCTTCCAGCAGAAGTTGCACATGCAATCAAGAACATGAAGCGGGGAAAAGCTCCAGGAGAAGATGGAATTACTGTAGACATCATACAAGAAGCAAGTGGAGAAATCGAAACAGTACTCGCCCAAATTTTCACTCGATGCCTTAATGAAGGAAAGATTCCTGAGGATTGGAACACCGCTACAATGATCCTGCTACATAAGAAAGGTGACATTGAGGATCTCGGAAACTACAGAACTATCAGCCTCCTATCAGTAGTTTATAAAATCTTCACTAAAGTTCTTTCACACCGCTTGAAGGTAACACTGGACATGGCTCAACCGAGAGAACAAGCTGGATTCAGGAGTGGCTACAGCACAATAGATCATATTCACGTGCTGAGAGAACTAATTGAAAGAGCGAGGGAATATGAACTTCCATTGTGCATGGCTTTTATCGATTATGAAAAAGCCTTTGATTCGGTGAAACCATCAGCAGTTACAATGGCTCTGAAAACCTGCGGTATTGAAGATGCATACATTAATATTATTAATAACATCTATGAAAATGCAAGTGCAAAGATTAGGCTGTTTGAAAATACAACACACGTAAAAATTGGAAAGGGAGTGAGACAAGGTGACACCATATCTCCGAAGCTCTTCAATGCCACATTGGAGGGTGTTTTTCAGTCGCTGAGCTGGGAAAACAAGGGGATAAAGATTAATGGAGATTATCTAACCCACCTTCGTTTTGCTGATGACGTAGTCATTTTTGCAACTAGCCCATCAGAGCTGCAGAGTATGATCCAGGAACTTGCTGACAAGAGTAAAGAAGTGGGATTAAAAATGAACTTTCAGAAGACAAAAGTGATGTTCAATGCTTTTACAAGAAATGAAGATTTATCGATTGATGGAGAAAAGCTGGAGATAACAGACACGTACGTTTATCTTGGACAGCAGATATCAAGTGAGGGTCACATTGATGAAGAAATTAATCGGCGTACAAAACTTGCCTGGAGAGCTTTTGGAAGAAACAGCATAATTTTCAAGAGCAATATGCCATTATGTCTTAAAAGAAAAGTGTTTGATCAATGCATCCTTCCAGTGCTTACGTATGGTGCAGAGACGTGGACCTTAACTAAAAGAGACATACAAAGGCTGCAGACAACTCAAAGTAGCATGGAGAGGTGCATGCTTGGTGTAACCAGGAGAGATAAGAAGAGGAACTCGTGGATCCGAAAAATGACAAGAGTGGAAGACATCATGATCAGAGTTAAATCCCTGAAATGGCAATGGGCTGGACATACTGCCAGAAGGACAGATCATCGATGGACAGCCGAAATTTTAGATTGGATTCCAAGGGACAGGAAAAGACCCAGAAGAAGACCACATGGGAGATGGGTGGATGAAATTCGAAAGTATGCAGGGGTGACATGGAGGAGACTGGCACAAGACAGACCGTTGTGGAGGAAACTTGGGGAGACCTTCGTCCAGCAGTGGATTGATAATGGTTGACAATGATGATATATATGTATATATATATATATATATTCATTTAGAACACACAGATTAAAACATAGCATCCACTAAGTGTTTCCTGTGGTCAATTTCTGTAATAATTATTGTTTTACCCTTAACATTTCATTTTGGTTGAAATGAATTTATTTTTAGTAAATTATTAGACATCCATTTGAAACTAAACATTTTTTTTTCATACTGGAAACTTTAAAAACTGCAATAATTGGATTTTATTTGTATTAGTGTCATCTTTCCTTATTTTTTGCACATTTTTTAGTCTTATATCCAGCAAAACAGGTATTTTACTGTCTCAAATCTCTAGCGATGTTAAGTGGCTTTGATCAGACTGAATTACGATGTCCCAGCTCCCATTGGGGCAAATTTTAGTCCTGTTTCTTATTTGGGTATATTCCAAATTCTTTGAGTTCACCTCATAAAATTCTATTTATTGCACGCCTTCCTGAAGTCAATAGATCATGGACAAAAAATTATATTCCCATGTTTCTCTAACATATATTTTAATGTAAACATGTAGTCAAGTGTTGACCTATTACCTCAAAAGCCACCCTGAAATATACCAATGTTTTCCTCAGAATATGGAATGATTCTTTGAAGCAAAACACTTGATAAAATAATTTTGGCACATAGTTGAGGGATCCTCATTCAGATTTTAATGTAAACATTTAGTCAAGTGTTGATCTATTGCCTCAGAAGCCAGCCTGAAATATATCAATGTTTTCCTCAGAATATGGAATGATTCTTTGAAGCAGAACACTTGATAAAATAATTTTGGCACGTAGTTGAGAGATCCTCATTCAGATGAGTATAAATACAAGATTCTATTTCAATTCTAAGGACGCTTTCGCTTTATCCGAAACTAAAACAATACGTTGAACAAATGCAGGCAAATAAAGTGAAAAAATCTTGTTTTTTGTCTACGTACTAAATCAATACGTAAAACTGAAAATTATGTTAATCATTTACAAACTAAATGGCGACAAGATTAACCAGTAGAATGCTAACTTCACGAAATACGTCAACTTTAGGAACACAAATACTTACAACAGCGTTTTTTGTGACATTTTGATGCTCGTAGTAATCTGTACTGAAGGATGTTGATAACTCTTAAACAACCGCAGAGAAAACCTAATACATTTCATTCAACTCCGATACACATATAAGAAATACATTTGCACATTGAATAACACATAATATCAAATACAGAATGGCGCCAAATAAATGTTTACGTCCGGCAACGCCATCTACAGTCCTAGAATTTTTCAGAGTTCAAAATGGAATAATTATAACATCATATATGAACATTTATGACAGAATACATTCATTTCTTCAGACCGAAGTAAACAATTTATATCTCACTAATAACAGTAGCTTTGTATTTGGGATGAGTGCTGACTAGTTGCCTTCACAAAAGGAGTTTTCTTCCCCTCGAACAGTATAAAAAAAATTTCTGAACATTCCAAAATGGCTCTGGGTTCGAATCCCGTGAGGCTTGGATTTTTTTTTTTTTTTTTTTTTTGTTTTCCGGCCCTGGATCTTTTCTTTCCCTGGAACCAATGGTCCTAAATTAGGAACGGGAGACCACCGAGTTGCTCATGGTGGTCATTAAACTCCCGTTCCCCAATAACATTATGGAAAACAGCATAAATGTCTTATGGGAAATTTCAAGTCGCCCTGTGTATATTACGACAAAGACCTTTAAGATACATAGATTAGAAAACCATCGGTTAACCGTACGACATTTGAAGGTCAGGGCTGTATACCGCCGTACGGCAAGAATCTGTCACATCTCGTTGGTTACTACAGGCGTTCGCGGGTATATATCAGTTACATCCTATGGTTACATCCATTTTTTTATATATATAACAGGTAAGATTTACTACTTTTTGTTTTTATAAATGGTATGTATATATTGTAAAGTATTTCAGAAAATATTATAGCCAGATTTAATGAGCTAAACAAGTTTTTAAAATGGTTGTATCTTGCGTAGCGTAAGGATGTACCAACAGACAAACAATTGGCCAGGCCAGCAGTCAATTTCATTTCATGGGTTTCCTCACAATAATCGTGATACTTTGGGGAAGTAGATAAATGCTGTAAGACGTGCTAACTGGAAACCAACGAAACTTTCATTCTTATGCAATAAACACTAATAACTCGTGTTTCTTTTTCGAGACCTTTCGATTTCACCCCTGAGATTTGAAATTGTCTAAACTCTAAATTATGTGAATGGGACATTTCTTTCTATCATATTTAATTTCATTTAGTTTTATTTTTTTCTGCCGTTGAGTAGCCATTGGCAACCTCAATGAACTATAGAGGACGCTGCGCAAACATAAACAAACTTCTTTTAGTTCGGATAAAACAAGGATATAGCGTCTAGAAGGTATAACAAGGAGTATAGAAAAAGGGGAGAGAGCATGTGCTCTCACCCAAGGAGTTATTCATCACTAGGATAGCTATACTAAAAATAGTAAAACCAACATTAAAATTAATAAGATTCTGATTAATCTATAGAAGCTCACTAAGGTGATTTAATACATGCAAAGATTATTAAATACACTGCTCGTGTATTTTATAATATTTCTCATGTATTCTGGAGAGTTAATTCTGCTCTTTCTGATCATACAGATCCACAGTCTTAAGTTTATATATTTTTTTCTCTGGTTAAAATCTCAGCGCGTTGGTTTCTTGCTGTATGAGGAGGCCATCAGCCCCACCCTCACTGCCCCCCAGCGACTAGGGAGTGGCGTTAGAGGTCAGCCTTGTTCTTCTCTTGTGAGGAGAAAAGTTTTTGTCACACAAGAGGTAAGCTCTCTTCCTTGTTTTTGGGTTCTAGGTTTTATAAGTTCAATGTTTGTACTTCATGTACTTTTTTCTCTGTTGTTTTTTAACTTTTCAGCTTTTAGGCATTGGTTTGTCTGTTAACATTTTTGCGGGTTTTAACTCTTTCTTTTCTTTGTAACTTTGAGCGTCTTTTGGGGTACCTAGGAACAGAAGATGGCTAAGCTTGTTCCTTTTCTATGCGCTGTTTTTTCAAAGTAGTTAAGTTCTTAATAACTAATTAATTATACACTTAAAGCACTGCTGAAATACTTTGTACATATTGCAACTAACTGTTTAAGGTATATAACTTTCACAAAGTTTTCTTTAGTTAATTATTATCTTTAACTTATTCTCGTTTTCGTGCTGTCATAAGTTGTAGAGTAGGGGGTTTTAGACTCAAGTTTTCTTTCAAAAATCTGTTCGTTAAAAATTAATATTTCCTTTTTTAATTGCAATGTAAAAATTTGGATTTCTTTTGCATTGATTTTCAGGTTTAAATTCTCTCTCAAACGAACTTGGCATTTCGTTATGGCTGAAAATCATTTCTAATTATTATGTCACTCTCACAGCTTGAGTTCTCTTTAATCTTCTTCTCTCTGTTTAATAGTAACAGATGAAGAGCATGGGTCGGGCCAGGAAGGTTAATGGATGCAAGCGAAATTGTTAACTAGTGCTAGGTCATGCAACTCTACGGAGGACATGACATATATATATTTTTTAAACTATTTTAGGTGGGAATGTTACTTGCATCTATGGCCTTGCAGAAACCCATTTCCAACTTGGTCTTTGTGGAAGTGAGAAAATGCAGAGTTTTTGCTGGTCCTTGATAAAGCCAAGGCTCAGTATTCTCGACACCTTCTACATTCAGTTGTTTTATTTTATTTTTTTATCTTTTCTCCTTCTACTCACACAGGTAGATACATAACCTTTTCTATGTTGTACTAGGTGTGAGTCAAAATTATATATGTATTTTTTTGCTTAGGTATCTTCTTTATAGAATGTGAATTCTGAATTTTCTAAACTGCTGCGTTGCGCGTTTTGATCTTCAGGTTATTTTGCAACCTTCGTTTTAAATTCTAAAGTTTTTCCTTAGTCTTCAGTTTTGCTCTTAAGTAACTAATTTCAATTTATTATTTAGCAGCTCATGCGCAAATTCTAGTTGAAATGTTTTATTATTTTTTTTTTATTACTATTTTTTTATTTGAGGTTTTTTTCATTTTCTAACTTTTATTTTTAGTATGTTTTGGATGCAGCTTTTTGGAGTGTAGTTTATACTCGAGTTTGGTCTTTTCTTGGACTGCTTATTTCTAAAAAGTTTTTCCTAGTTGGTTTGCTCAGAATTTGTATGTTTTGGCCCAAGTGGAGTTCTAAGGACGATGAAAGGATTGGAGGTCAGCTCAGATATTTTAAGTCCTCCCGCTCGGTTAGGCTAGCACCCTTTCCCATAGTGTATGAACTCGCTGGCAAAGGTAATCTAAAGTTATGAAATGACAAACGTTGTTTGACATGTAAATCTGCAGATCCTAACCTGTATTCTTCTGTTGAGGATAATTGCTCCAACAAGTTTTGCAAAGCCTACAATACCATCTATAAGCTCACCTGTACTGTCTGCAACCTTAGCTATATTGGCCAAAGTAAAAATCCTCTTCATCTTAGGATTAATGGTCACAGGTCTCTAGTTAACAAGTTCTCTAATTCAGGAGTGAACCCCTCCACAAACGCCAACCAGTACTCTACCTTTGAATTAGAGCATTTCCATACTCATGGTTTTGACAAAGTGAAAATAGAGGTACTACATATTATCCCTGACCTCTATGCTCGGCTAGAAACTGAATCCCTTGAAATTTTGCAGCATCAGTCTCTTTATCCCTATGGCCTTAATTCCACTCTATCTGACAATAAGCATAATCAGCATAAATTTTCAATTCGTGAACTCTTCTTTCTTGTTAATAATAAGAGCTGCTCTAGAGGTAATAGAGGACAGAGGTTATTTCGCACATCAAGCAAAGTTGATTTTGCTAACTTGCTAAAAACTCTGGAAAGCTTTAAAACTGGCACTAATTTTGTTAAAAATACTTACAAAATTCTCAAGTCCTTCAAGCACTCTGTCCTTAAAAGGTTTTTCAAATTCTGGAATGAAACTACTGACCATGTTGATAAGCATGTTTTTGCTTTGGTTCTGGACATTCTTAAACATATTCTTAAAGATAAAATTTCTCTTAAAGAATTTTCCAGTAATTTTGTTACCATCAGGTTTCTAAATAAAGCCTACGATAATCTCAATGTAAGGAAGCTGTTCTACAATAATGCAATTTTTTTTCCCATCCACAGGCACCAGTCTATTGTAAGTTTTAAATATGTTAAGACCTTAGGGTCAATAGTTAAAAACTACAAACTTAACTCTTCGAGCTACATTCCTGTAATTACTACATGTTCTTGTGATGAACATAAAGAAACAGTTCACTATGATAAGAATTACAACCATATTATCACCGGAAACTTGAGTTTTGTTGAAAATGAAAAGCTTAGGAATTTATTAGAGTATGGCTCTAAATTCAGACCTTCCTTCACAATTTCCAAAGAAAGGATTCTTGAGAGCTTCACTCAAGATGTTAATAGGTACATCGTAAAAACCAGTTTAACGTACAATCAGCCTATTGAGGCCTTCGCAGAATGGAAATATAATATAATCAATAGCTTCACCGGTGAGTTGGCAGGTCTGGACTTTTGTTTCGACAGAAATCTCTTTTTCTCTGGAGAAGCTAAAAGGTCACTCTCCAAACTACAAGACCAATTTATTTTTACCACTACGGATAAAGCTAGCAATAATTTTGCAATTATCTGTAAGAAGTTCTATTTTGAATTGTTAACTATGGAACTCAATAATAGAGTAACATATGAGCCCGTAAGTTATTCTACCAAGCAGTTAGAAAATCGGTTTAAGGCATTCTTCAAGAAACTTAAAATTTCTCAAACTAGAAGATATGAGCCTGAATTTCCATTTCTTTTTGCAACGGTTAAGTTTCATAAGGATCCTGTGAAGTTCAGGTTCATAGCTAGTGGAGTAAGGAGTCATAAAAAGAAAATAGATCTTGCTTTTGAAGATGTCTTAAAGAAGGTTTTGAAACACATTAGAAACTGTTCTAACTTAATGTACAGAGATTTTTGGATAATTAATAATAATGCAGAAGTAATTTCTACTATACTCAAAGTTTGTCCCCTAGATATTAATAGTTATGATTTTGAAAACCTATATACTAATCTGCCTCTATCAGATATAATCACTACCTTTAAAGAGCTGTATGCAGAATTTAAACTTAACCAATTTGTTAATGTAGGAACTTGGAACTCTTATCTCAATTGCTGCATAAAAAATAACCATATCTTATATAATAATACTCTCTATAAGCAAGTGAACGGTATTCCCATGGGAACATCAACGTCCACGAATATCGCTAATCTATTCCTGTTCATTAAGGAATATAAATTCATTAAAAATCACCCCACCTGCTCAGATAACTACCTTTACACTTTTAGATATATTGATGATCTGCTGTGTATCAATAATTCAGAAGTTATAGAGAGTGATTTTGATAATATCTATCCTAGCTCTCTTAACTTATGTAAAACCAACCACAGTAATCAGGAACTTGAGTTCCTAGACTTAAGCATTAAGCTCAACAGAGGTAACCCATCTATTAGCCTCTTTGATAAAAGAGTTAATTTTCCTTTCAAAGTAATTAAATATCTACATTGGAATAATAACATTTCAACCAAAGTAATTGAGAATGTACTAATTTCTCAGGTCCTAAGAATTTCAAGAATTTGCAGCAACAATTTGGACTTCAATTACCACATTAATATACTATTAGAAAGTTTTCTAGAGAACGAAATTCCTTCTTCTTTCATCAAAAGAACTTTAAGAAAAATTATTCTGAATAATAGAGTAAGGTTGGCAGATCTGCTTTAATTTTCTACACAGTTAATAATATGATTCTGACCAATCAAAGCCGTAAGGAAGTTGGCTAGAGGATGCCTATTAACTACCTAAAGGAACCTTAGTGCTATGGATATGACGGTCCTATTAAAACAAAAAATTAAATAATATAAACAAAATCACAAAAAAAGCTTAAAAATCTGTTTATAAAAGAAAATAAAAACAAATAAAAAAGAAAACTAGTTATTCATCACTAGGATAGCTATACTAAAAATAGTAAAACCAACATTAAAATTAATAAGATTCTGATTAATCTATAGAAGCTCACTAAGGTGATTTAATACATGCAAAGATTATTAAATACACTGCTCGTGTATTTTATAATATTTCTCATGTATTCTGGAGAGTTAATTCTGCTCTTTCTGATCATACAGATCCACAGTCTTAAGTTTATATATTTTTTTCTCTGGTTAAAATCTCAGCGCGTTGGTTTCTTGCTGTATGAGGAGGCCATCAGCCCCACCCTCACTGCCCCCCAGCGACTAGGGAGTGGCGGAAGAGGTCAGCCTTGTTCTTCTCTTGTGAGGAGAAAAGTTTTTGTCACACAAGAGGTAAGCTCTCTTCCTTGTTTTTGGGTTCTAGGTTTTATAAGTTCAATGTTTGTACTTCATGTACTTTTTCTCTGTTGTTTTTTAGCTTTTCAGCTTTTAGGCATTGGTTTGTCTGTTAACATTTTTGCGGGTTTTAACTCTTTCTTTTCTTTGTAACTTTGAGCGTCTTTTGGGGTACCTAGGAACAGAAGATGGCTAAGCTTGTTCCTTTTCTATGCGCTGTTTTTTCAAAGTAGTTAAGTTCTTAATAACTAATTAATTATACACTTAAAGCACTGCTGAAATACTTTGTACATATTGCAACTAACTGTTTAAGGTATATAACTTTCACAAAGTTTTCTTTAGTTAATTATTATCTTTAACTTATTCTCGTTTTCGTGCTGTCATAAGTTGTAGAGTAGGGGGTTTTAGACTCAAGTTTTCTTTCAAAAATCTGTTCGTTAAAAATTAATATTTCCTTTTTTAATTGCAATGTAAAAATTTGGATTTCTTTTGCATTGATTTTCAGGTTTAAATTCTCTCTCAAACGAACTTGGCATTTCGTTATGGCTGAAAATCATTTCTAATTATTATGTCACTCTCACAGCTTGAGTTCTCTTTAATCTTCTTCTCTCTGTTTAATAGTAACAGATGAAGAGCATGGGTCGGGCCAGGAAGGTTAATGGATGCAAGCGAAATTGTTAACTAGTGCTAGGTCATGCAACTCTACGGAGGACATGACATATATATATTTTTTAAACTATTTTAGGTGGGAATGTTACTTGCATCTATGGCCTTGCAGAAACCCATTTCCAACTAGGTCTTTGTGGAAGTGAGAAAATGCAGAGTTTTTGCTGGTCCTTGATAAAGCCAAGGCTCAGTATTCTCGACACCTTCTACATTCAGTTGTTTTATTTTATTTTTTTATCTTTTCTCCTTCTACTCACACAGGTAGATACATAACCTTTTCTATGTTGTACTAGGTGTGAGTCAAAATTATATATGTATTTTTTTGCTTAGGTATCTTCTTTATAGAATGTGAATTCTGAATTTTCTAAACTGCTGCGTTGCGCGTTTTGATCTTCAGGTTATTTTGCAACCTTCGTTTTAAATTCTAAAGTTTTTCCTTAGTCTTCAGTTTTGCTCTTAAGTAACTAATTTCAATTTATTATTTAGCAGCTCATGCGCAAATTCTAGTTGAAATGTTTTATTATTTTTTTTTATTACTATTTTTTTATTTGAGGTTTTTTTCATTTTCTAACTTTTATTTTTAGTATGTTTTGGATGCAGCTTTTTGGAGTGTAGTTTATACTCGAGTTTGGTCTTTTCTTGGACTGCTTATTTCTAAAAAGTTTTTCCTAGTTGGTTTGCTCAGAATTTGTATGTTTTGGCCCAAGTGGAGTTCTAAGGACGATGAAAGGATTGGAGGTCAGCTCAGATATTTTAAGTCCTCCCGCTCGGTTAGGCTAGCACCCTTTCCCATAGTGTATGAACTCGCTGGCAAAGGTAATCTAAAGTTATGAAATGACAAACGTTGTTTGACATGTAAATCTGCAGATCCTAACCTGTATTCTTCTGTTGAGGATAATTGCTCCAACAAGTTTTGCAAAGCCTACAATACCATCTATAAGCTCACCTGTACTGTCTGCAACCTTAGCTATATTGGCCAAAGTAAAAATCCTCTTCATCTTAGGATTAATGGTCACAGGTCTCTAGTTAACAAGTTCTCTAATTCAGGAGTGAACCCCTCCACAAACGCCAACCAGTACTCTACCTTTGAATTAGAGCATTTCCATACTCATGGTTTTGATAAAGTGAAAATAGAGGTACTACATATTATCCCTGACCTCTATGCTCGGCTAGAAACTGAATCCCTTGAAATTTTGCAGCATCAGTCTCTTTATCCCTATGGCCTTAATTCCACTCTATCTGACAATAAGCATAATCAGCATAAATTTTCAATTCGTGAACTCTTCTTTCTTGTTAATAATAAGAGCTGCTCTAGAGGTAATAGAGGACAGAGGTTATTTCGCACATCAAGCAAAGTTGATTTTGCTAACTTGCTAAAAACTCTGGAAAGCTTTAAAACTGGCACTAATTTTGTTAAAAATACTTACAAAATTCTCAAGTCCTTCAAGCACTCTGTCCTTAAAAGGTTTTTCAAATTCTGGAATGAAACTACTGACCATGTTGATAAGCATGTTTTTGCTTTGGTTCTGGACATTCTTAAACATATTCTTAAAGATAAAATTTCTCTTAAAGAATTTTCCAGTAATTTTGTTACCATCAGGTTTCTAAATAAAGCCTACGATAATCTCAATGTAAGGAAGCTGTTCTACAATAATGCAATTTTTTTCCCATCCACAGGCACCAGTCTATTGTAAGTTTTAAATATGTTAAGACCTTAGGGTCAATAGTTAAAAACTACAAACTTAACTCTTCGAGCTACATTCCTGTAATTACTACATGTTCTTGTGATGAACATAAAGAAACAGTTCACTATGATAAGAATTACAACCATATTATCACCGGAAACTTGAGTTTTGTTGAAAATGAAAAGCTTAGGAATTTATTAGAGTATGGCTCTAAATTCAGACCTTCCTTCACAATTTCCAAAGAAAGGATTCTTGAGAGCTTCACTCAAGATGTTAATAGGTACATCGTAAAAACCAGTTTAACGTACAATCAGCCTATTGAGGCCTTCGCAGAATGGAAATATAATATAATCAATAGCTTCACCGGTGAGTTGGCAGGTCTGGACTTTTGTTTCGACAGAAATCTCTTTTTCTCTGGAGAAGCTAAAAGGTCACTCTCCAAACTACAAGACCAATTTATTTTTACCACTACGGATAAAGCTAGCAATAATTTTGCAATTATCTGTAAGAAGTTCTATTTTGAATTGTTAACTATGGAACTCAATAATAGAGTAACATATGAGCCCGTAAGTTATTCTACCAAGCAGTTAGAAAATCGGTTTAAGGCATTCTTCAAGAAACTTAAAATTTCTCAAACTAGAAGATATGAGCCTGAATTTCCATTTCTTTTTGCAACGGTTAAGTTTCATAAGGATCCTGTGAAGTTCAGGTTCATAGCTAGTGGAGTAAGGAGTCATAAAAAGAAAATAGATCTTGCTTTTGAAGATGTCTTAAAGAAGGTTTTGAAACACATTAGAAACTGTTCTAACTTAATGTACAGAGATATTTGGATAATTAATAATAATGCAGAAGTAATTTCTACTATACTCAAAGTTTGTCCCCTAGATATTAATAGTTATGATTTTGAAAACCTATATACTAATCTGCCTCTATCAGATATAATCACTACCTTTAAAGAGCTGTATGCAGAATTTAAACTTAACCAATTTGTTAATGTAGGAACTTGGAACTCTTATCTCAATTGCTGCATAAAAAATAACCATATCTTATATAATAATACTCTCTATAAGCAAGTGAACGGTATTCCCATGGGAACATCAACGTCCACGAATATCGCTAATCTATTCCTGTTCATTAAGGAATATAAATTCATTAAAAATCACCCCACCTGCTCAGATAACTACCTTTACACTTTTAGATATATTGATGATCTGCTGTGTATCAATAATTCAGAAGTTATAGAGAGTGATTTTGATAATATCTATCCTAGCTCTCTTAACTTATGTAAAACCAAACACAGTAATCAGGAACTTGAGTTCCTAGACTTAAGCATTAAGCTCAACAGAGGTAACCCATCTATTAGCCTCTTTGATAAAAGAGTTAATTTTCCTTTCAAAGTAATTAAATATCTACATTGGAATAATAACATTTCAACCAAAGTAATTGAGAATGTACTAATTTCTCAGGTCCTAAGAATTTCAAGAATTTGCAGCAACAATTTGGACTTCAATTACCACATTAATATACTATTAGAAAGTTTTCTAGAGAACGAAATTCCTTCTTCTTTCATCAAAAGAACTTTAAGAAAAATTATTCTGAATAATAGAGTAAGGTTGGCAGATCTGCTTTAATTTTCTACACAGTTAATAATATGATTCTGACCAATCAAAGCCGTAAGGAAGTTGGCTAGAGGATGCCTATTAACTACCTAAAGGAACCTTAGTGCTATGGATATGACGGTCCTATTAAAACAAAAAATTAAATAATATAAACAAAATCACAAAAAAAGCTTAAAAATCTGTTTATAAAAGAAAATAAAAACAAATAAAAAAGAAAACTAGTTATTCATCACTAGGATAGCTATACTAAAAATAGTAAAACCAACATTAAAATTAATAAGATTCTGATTAATCTATAGAAGCTCACTAAGGTGATTTAATACATGCAAAGATTATTAAATACACTGCTCGTGTATTTTATAATATTTCTCATGTATTCTGGAGAGTTAATTCTGCTCTTTCTGATCATACAGATCCACAGTCTTAAGTTTATATATTTTTTTCTCTGGTTAAAATCTCAGCGCGTTGGTTTCTTGCTGTATGAGGAGGCCATCAGCCCCACCCTCACTGCCCCCCAGCGACTAGGGAGTGGCGGAAGAGGTCAGCCTTGTTCTTCTCTTGTGAGGAGAAAAGTTTTTGTCACACAAGAGGTAAGCTCTCTTCCTTGTTTTTGGGTTCTAGGTTTTATAAGTTCAATGTTTGTACTTCATGAACTTTTTCTCTGTTGTTTTTTAGCTTTTCAGCTTTTAGGCATTGGTTTGTCTGTTAACATTTTTGCGGGTTTTAACTCTTTCTTTTCTTTGTAACTTTGAGCGTCTTTTGGGGTACCTAGGAACAGAAGATGGCTAAGCTTGTTCCTTTTCTATGCGCTGTTTTTTCAAAGTAGTTAAGTTCTTAATAACTAATTAATTATACACTTAAAGCACTGCTGAAATACTTTGTACATATTGCAACTAACTGTTTAAGGTATATAACTTTCACAAAGTTTTCTTTAGTTAATTATTATCTTTAACTTATTCTCGTTTTCGTGCTGTCATAAGTTGTAGAGTAGGGGGTTTTAGACTCAAGTTTTCTTTCAAAAATCTGTTCGTTAAAAATTAATATTTCCTTTTTTAATTGCAATGTAAAAATTTGGATTTCTTTTGCATTGATTTTCAGGTTTAAATTCTCTCTCAAACGAACTTGGCATTTCGTTATGGCTGAAAATCATTTCTAATTATTATGTCACTCTCACAGCTTGAGTTCTCTTTAATCTTCTTCTCTCTGTTTAATAGTAACAGATGAAGAGCATGGGTCGGGCCAGGAAGGTTAATGGATGCAAGCGAAATTGTTAACTAGTGCTAGGTCATGCAACTCTACGGAGGACATGACATATATATATTTTTTAAACTATTTTAGGTGGGAATGTTACTTGCATCTATGGCCTTGCAGAAACCCATTTCCAACTAGGTCTTTGTGGAAGTGAGAAAATGCAGAGTTTTTGCTGGTCCTTGATAAAGCCAAGGCTCAGTATTCTCGACACCTTCTACATTCAGTTGTTTTATTTTATTTTTTTATCTTTTCTCCTTCTACTCACACAGGTAGATACATAACCTTTTCTATGTTGTACTAGGTGTGAGTCAAAATTATATATGTATTTTTTTGCTTAGGTATCTTCTTTATAGAATGTGAATTCTGAATTTTCTAAACTGCTGCGTTGCGCGTTTTGATCTTCAGGTTATTTTGCAACCTTCGTTTTAAATTCTAAAGTTTTTCCTTAGTCTTCAGTTTTGCTCTTAAGTAACTAATTTCAATTTATTATTTAGCAGCTCATGCGCAAATTCTAGTTGAAATGTTTTATTATTTTTTTTTTATTACTATTTTTTTATTTGAGGTTTTTTTCATTTTCTAACTTTTATTTTTAGTATGTTTTGGATGCAGCTTTTTGGAGTGTAGTTTATACTCGAGTTTGGTCTTTTCTTGGACTGCTTATTTCTAAAAAGGTTTTCCTAGTTGGTTTGCTCAGAATTTGTATGTTTTGGCCCAAGTGGAGTTCTAAGGACGATGAAAGGATTGGAGGTCAGCTCAGATATTTTAAGTCCTCCCGCTCGGTTAGGCTAGCACCCTTTCCCATAGTGTATGAACTCGCTGGCAAAGGTAATCTAAAGTTATGAAATGACAAACGTTGTTTGACATGTAAATCTGCAGATCCTAACCTGTATTCTTCTGTTGAGGATAATTGCTCCAACAAGTTTTGCAAAGCCTACAATACCATCTATAAGCTCACCTGTACTGTCTGCAACCTTAGCTATATTGGCCAAAGTAAAAATCCTCTTCATCTTAGGATTAATGGTCACAGGTCTCTAGTTAACAAGTTCTCTAATTCAGGAGTGAACCCCTCCACAAACGCCAACCAGTACTCTACCTTTGAATTAGAGCATTTCCATACTCATGGTTTTGACAAAGTGAAAATAGAGGTACTACATATTATCCCTGACCTCTATGCTCGGCTAGAAACTGAATCCCTTGAAATTTTGCAGCATCAGTCTCTTTATCCCTATGGCCTTAATTCCACTCTATCTGACAATAAGCATAATCAGCATAAATTTTCAATTCGTGAACTCTTCTTTCTTGTTAATAATAAGAGCTGCTCTAGAGGTAATAGAGGACAGAGGTTATTTCGCACATCAAGCAAAGTTGATTTTGCTAACTTGCTAAAAACTCTGGAAAGCTTTAAAACTGGCACTAATTTTGTTAAAAATACTTACAAAATTCTCAAGTCCTTCAAGCACTCTGTCCTTAAAAGGTTTTTCAAATTCTGGAATGAAACTACTGACCATGTTGATAAGCATGTTTTTGCTTTGGTTCTGGACATTCTTAAACATATTCTTAAAGATAAAATTTCTCTTAAAGAATTTTCCAGTAATTTTGTTACCATCAGGTTTCTAAATAAAGCCTACGATAATCTCAATGTAAGGAAGCTGTTCTACAATAATGCAATTTTTTTTCCCATCCACAGGCACCAGTCTATTGTAAGTTTTAAATATGTTAAGACCTTAGGGTCAATAGTTAAAAACTACAAACTTAACTCTTCGAGCTACATTCCTGTAATTACTACATGTTCTTGTGATGAACATAAAGAAACAGTTCACTATGATAAGAATTACAACCATATTATCACCGGAAACTTGAGTTTTGTTGAAAATGAAAAGCTTAGGAATTTATTAGAGTATGGCTCTAAATTCAGACCTTCCTTCACAATTTCCAAAGAAAGGATTCTTGAGAGCTTCACTCAAGATGTTAATAGGTACATCGTAAAAACCAGTTTAACGTACAATCAGCCTATTGAGGCCTTCGCAGAATGGAAATATAATATAATCAATAGCTTCACCGGTGAGTTGGCAGGTCTGGACTTTTGTTTCGACAGAAATCTCTTTTTCTCTGGAGAAGCTAAAAGGTCACTCTCCAAACTACAAGACCAATTTATTTTTACCACTACGGATAAAGCTAGCAATAATTTTGCAATTATCTGTAAGAAGTTCTATTTTGAATTGTTAACTATGGAACTCAATAATAGAGTAACATATGAGCCCGTAAGTTATTCTACCAAGCAGTTAGAAAATCGGTTTAAGGCATTCTTCAAGAAACTTAAAATTTCTCAAACTAGAAGATATGAGCCTGAATTTCCATTTCTTTTTGCAACGGTTAAGTTTCATAAGGATCCTGTGAAGTTCAGGTTCATAGCTAGTGGAGTAAGGAGTCATAAAAAGAAAATAGATCTTGCTTTTGAAGATGTCTTAAAGAAGGTTTTGAAACACATTAGAAACTGTTCTAACTTAATGTACAGAGATTTTTGGATAATTAATAATAATGCAGAAGTAATTTCTACTATACTCAAAGTTTGTCCCCTAGATATTAATAGTTATGATTTTGAAAACCTATATACTAATCTGCCTCTATCAGATATAATCACTACCTTTAAAGAGCTGTATGCAGAATTTAAACTTAACCAATTTGTTAATGTAGGAACTTGGAACTCTTATCTCAATTGCTGCATAAAAAATAACCATATCTTATATAATAATACTCTCTATAAGCAAGTGAACGGTATTCCCATGGGAACATCAACGTCCACGAATATCGCTAATCTATTCCTGTTCATTAAGGAATATAAATTCATTAAAAATCACCCCACCTGCTCAGATAACTACCTTTACACTTTTAGATATATTGATGATCTGCTGTGTATCAATAATTCAGAAGTTATAGAGAGTGATTTTGATAATATCTATCCTAGCTCTCTTAACTTATGTAAAACCAACCACAGTAATCAGGAACTTGAGTTCCTAGACTTAAGCATTAAGCTCAACAGAGGTAACCCATCTATTAGCCTCTTTGATAAAAGAGTTAATTTTCCTTTCAAAGTAATTAAATATCTACATTGGAATAATAACATTTCAACCAAAGTAATTGAGAATGTACTAATTTCTCAGGTCCTAAGAATTTCAAGAATTTGCAGCAACAATTTGGACTTCAATTACCACATTAATATACTATTAGAAAGTTTTCTAGAGAACGAAATTCCTTCTTCTTTCATCAAAAGAACTTTAAGAAAAATTATTCTGAATAATAGAGTAAGGTTGGCAGATCTGCTTTAATTTTCTACACAGTTAATAATATGATTCTGACCAATCAAAGCCGTAAGGAAGTTGGCTAGAGGATGCCTATTAACTACCTAAAGGAACCTTAGTGCTATGGATATGACGGTCCTATTAAAACAAAAAATTAAATAATATAAACAAAATCACAAAAAAGCTTAAAAATCTGTTTATAAAAGAAAATAAAAACAAATAAAAAAGAAAACTAGTTATTCATCACTAGGATAGCTATACTAAAAATAGTAAAACCAACATTAAAATTAATAAGATTCTGATTAATCTATAGAAGCTCACTAAGGTGATTTAATACATGCAAAGATTATTAAATACACTGCTCGTGTATTTTATAATATTTCTCATGTATTCTGGAGAGTTAATTCTGCTCTTTCTGATCATACAGATCCACAGTCTTAAGTTTATATATTTTTTTCTCTGGTTAAAATCTCAGCGCGTTGGTTTCTTGCTGTATGAGGAGGCCATCAGCCCCACCCTCACTGCCCCCCAGCGACTAGGGAGTGGCGGAAGAGGTCAGCCTTGTTCTTCTCTTGTGAGGAGAAAAGTTTTTGTCACACAAGAGGTAAGCTCTCTTCCTTGTTTTTGGGTTCTAGGTTTTATAAGTTCAATGTTTGTACTTCATGTACTTTTTCTCTGTTGTTTTTTAGCTTTTCAGCTTTTAGGCATTGGTTTGTCTGTTAACATTTTTGCGGGTTTTAACTCTTTCTTTTCTTTGTAACTTTGAGCGTCTTTTGGGGTACCTAGGAACAGAAGATGGCTAAGCTTGTTCCTTTTCTATGCGCTGTTTTTTCAAAGTAGTTAAGTTCTTAATAACTAATTAATTATACACTTAAAGCACTGCTGAAATACTTTGTACATATTGCAACTAACTGTTTAAGGTATATAACTTTCACAAAGTTTTCTTTAGTTAATTATTATCTTTAACTTATTCTCGTTTTCGTGCTGTCATAAGTTGTAGAGTAGGGGTTTTAGACTCAAGTTTTCTTTCAAAAATCTGTTCGTTAAAAATTAATATTTCCTTTTTTAATTGCAATGTAAAAATTTGGATTTCTTTTGCATTGATTTTCAGGTTTAAATTCTCTCTCAAACGAACTTGGCATTTCGTTATGGCTGAAAATCATTTCTAATTATTATGTCACTCTCACAGCTTGAGTTCTCTTTAATCTTCTTCTCTCTGTTTAATAGTAACAGATGAAGAGCATGGGTCGGGCCAGGAAGGTTAATGGATGCAAGCGAAATTGTTAACTAGTGCTAGGTCATGCAACTCTACGGAGGACATGACATATATATATTTTTTAAACTATTTTAGGTGGGAATGTTACTTGCATCTATGGCCTTGCAGAAACCCATTTCCAACTAGGTCTTTGTGGAAGTGAGAAAATGCAGAGTTTTTGCTGGTCCTTGATAAAGCCAAGGCTCAGTATTCTCGACACCTTCTACATTCAGTTGTTTTATTTTATTTTTTTATCTTTTCTCCTTCTACTCACACAGGTAGATACATAACCTTTTCTATGTTGTACTAGGTGTGAGTCAAAATTATATATGTATTTTTTTGCTTAGGTATCTTCTTTATAGAATATCAGTTTTATATATATATATATAGGATATAGCGTCTAGAAGGTATAACAAGGAGTATAGAAAAAGGGGAGAGAGCATGATGTGCTCTCACCCAAGGAGGTTATATAACCTCCTTCCTCTTACCATTGAAGCCAGCTAAGATGTGTGGCCGCCATGTCACATTACCCTCAGTTGCTCATTTTTTCTTTGTAAGTTAAGGAAGAGTTCAGTTTTATATTTCGTGTGAGAAGGGCGTTTGCTTATGACTTATTTATGGAATTGTTCATTTGAAGTTCAACTAGCATTAAAAAGCTGAAGAGAGATCTTATTTGCGGATCAAAAACTTGTGATGGAATAGTTAAACATTTCCAGTAAGAATTAGAAATTTGTCCAGTTTTCAACAGTGACGTGCATTCCACCCAAGCAAGGCTTGGGCAATGGGCAAAGGAAATGATGGATAAATAAAAAAAAATTTATTCTTTAAATTTCTGTTTTAGACACAGTTAATAATCATCACAAAGTTATAAATTCGTTCTTATACCTCTGAAGTTTTCAGAAGTGTACAATCCACGCACACCGGCAAAAACAACGACGAGACAAGAGAAAAGAGATGATGCTGCTGTGCGATTGGTCGTAGCTGCCGAGCGCATGCAACATCTTCTCTCATCACCCAAGCGTCCCCGCCACTGAAGGGGTGTTGCTATGACAACCTGACGGCACTTGTCTGCTAACCAATGAGAAATGCTCCCTAGAAGCGACCGTCTTACCGTGAATCACCTTGGCTCTTAGCCAAGCAGTCAGTCGACTGCTTGGGTTTTTTTGTTTTTTTTTTTTTTAGTGGAGGTTTAACGACCACCGTGAGCAACTCAATGGGCTATAAGCAGTCGTCCGTCCCTAATTTAGGGCCACTGGCTCGAGGGAAGGGAGAGAGCCAGTGCCGTAAGACAAACACAACATCCATGCCTCATCGGGATTCGAACCTGGACCCCGTTCGGACGAATGATCAGAGGCCATCGCTTAGACCACTGCGCCACCGGGGCGGCCACTTGGGTTATGGCAGCTGAACTGTGGATGCATTGTTCGAAGTTCTTTTTACATCGTGTGCTGTGAATTACTGAATATATCATGCATGTGTATTAAAAAAGATTCTAAACAGCGATGTCTGATTCCATAAACGAAGACATAATAGCCGATTTGCTGCAAACTCCGTTTTCTCGCCGAACTTTTGAAGAAAAGAAAAATGTCATTTCGAAAGGAAGACCGATGCTTGCATTGCCAAGTTTAACGTAGCAACAAAAGAATATTACTCAACATTTTTGTTTTTGATTGGAGGTTTAACGACCACCGTGAGCAACTCAATGGGCTATAAGCAGTCGCCCGTCCCTAATTTAGGGTCAGTGGTTCCAGGGAAGGGAGAGAACCAGTGCCGTAAGACAAACACAACATCCATGCCTCACCGGGATTCGAACCCGGACCCCGTTCGGACGAATGATCAGAGGCCATCGCTTAGACCACTGCGCCACCGGGGCGGCTCTCAACATTTTCAAACGCCAATTATGAAAGATGCGAATGGCTTGCCGGAAGTGTTAAGATAAAAAAACTATTTTGTTGGAACTATTTGCTGTTTAGCTGTGACAGAAGCTCCACTTAGATAATAGGATACAGCAAGCTAAGCAATTTAACTAAAACAAAGCGGGATCATGATGTTGCTGTTAAGCATATTCGTGCGTCCATTGCACTCGCAACTTTTGTAACTGTTCGTATTGAAACTTAGGTCAGTGACCAGATACGACAAAATATAAGTCAACACAATGAAAGGGTAAAACGCAATAGAGATAGAATAATAATAACAACGCTTCGCACAATAAAATGTTTATCATACATCGACTATAGTTTTGCAGAGCTTTTGGCTCGGCTTCCCCAGGACGAATTTTCCCATTCGTCCTCAGGAAGCCGAGCCAAACGCTCTGCGAAACTATAGTCGATGTATAATAAACATTTCATTGTGCGAAACGTTGTTATTATTATTCTATCTTAACACCGCAAGCTTAGTAGTCACAAATTATATGCAATAGAGATATTTTGAAATGGCTTATAAATGCCGTTTGCTTCCTTGCAAAGCTAGAAATTTCATTTCGAGGAGATGAGTCAAAAACTTCCAACAACCGCGAAAATTATTTGGAACTTTTGGACTACACTGCTCAGTATGATCCTGTACTAAAAAACCATTTGGAGTCTTCGACAGCATTCAAAGTAGTATCAAATCGTATTCAAAATGATTTAATTGATTCCGTCACCAATGCACTGTGTAATGAAATTAAACGCCAGTTAAAGCAGTCCGATTTTGTTGCCATATTAGCAGATGAAACTACCGACGTCTCGAATATTTCTCAATTTTCTCTTGCTTATCGGTATGCAAATGAATGGAGGGTGGTAGAAAGATTTGTGTACTTCCAAGAAGTTAGTGAAGACAAAACAGCGGCAGCACTTTCTGGTCTTAGTTTGTCCCATGTTAAGGATTTTTCAGACTGTGGTAGAAAACTCGTCGCGGAGAGATGCGACGGAACTGCAGTAAAGGCATCTTCCTTGCATGGTGTGCAGTCGAATATTAACGCATCCTTTCCACAATCCCTCTTTGTTCACTGCTATGCGCACTGTTTGAATTTAGTACTTTCCCAAAGCGCATCAAGTATTCCTGAATGTCGTATCTTTTTTGCTACTCTAAGTGGGCTTGCAGCGTTTTTCTCGAGATCACTAAAGCGCTCAAAATTTCTTGATGCCTTTTTGGAACGCCGACTACCCAATGTTTGCCCAACAAGATGGCATTACTCATCACGACTTGTCAATACTGTCCACGAAAAAAAGAACTTCGCCAGACTTTTGCTGCCATGTTGGAACATCAATTACAAGTAGAAAGGGATATTCTTGCTGGTGTTCAGGGGCATTTATCCAATTTAGAAAACTTTGAATTTTGCTTTCTTCTTGCAACCTTTCATAATATTTTTTTCTCTTACTGATGTTTTGTTCAGATTGCTTCATTAGACATTGTTTACTGCAGAAGTAAGATATCGGAAACACAAAATGCTCTGAGATCTCTGAGAAGTCGTTTTCAGGAAGTGTACGAAGAAACCATATCTGATGCTGGACTCCCAAGAAAACGAAACTGAAACCTTTCTGAAGACATTACGATTACCACTAAATACAGAAGACTATATTTTGAAATTTTCGATAATGTCGAACAACACATTAATACTAGATTTCAGGATTATCAAAAACTTACATTTTTGTGCTTACTGGATTCCTCGTAGTACAGCTCTTGCGTTCACACTTTCCCAACTGATGGTTTGAAAAGCTTACTTGAAAATTATGGTCGCCACTTCGATGAACTACGTTTGAAAAACGACTTAATCGTAGCATACAGTTCACACGAATTTTCTCACAAGTCACCTATACAGCTAATGAAGATGTTAGCGACTTTAGCACTTGGAAAATTCATGCCATAACTTCACCTATTGGCTTCACTTATAAGTGTAACACCTGTGTCTACTTCAACAGTTGAAAGATCGTTTTCTGCATTAAAGCGAATTAAGACATACGCACGAAACAGAACAGGACAGAAACGACTCTCGCATCTTGGACTGATATCAACTGAAAGTGATCTGTTAAATACTCTGAAAGAAAGAAATACTTTTTTCGATTCTGTAATAGAATATTTTGCTGCAAGTGATCGAATAATGTAGTTTACTTTTCAATAGAAAGGTATGTTAAGTGACTTCAGTCTATTCGGAAAACAGAAGTCTTTTGTTTTAGATTTTGATGTGTTGTGTAAAAGAATAGATATAAAAAAGTAGCTATGGTATCTATATCGTACGCCATGTTTTTCCACTTTTATTATTTCAAAAATCTGAACCGCACGTCACTGGTGTTCTATAACTCCTGTTCAAAGATTACATTCCCGAAAATGTTTTATTAAAACTTTGTGAAAAGCATTCGTTTCTCGCGCACAATAAAATCCGTGTATTTTTTTTTTTTTTTTTTGTTATTTTAAATTCGTAAATTATCGCATTTCTTATTAGTACATAGTTATCTATCAACGCTAACGGATTTTATTGTGCGCTACAAACGTTTTTCAATTTGCATATTCCGTATACTCTTCGTTAAAATTTTCTAAATTATCAAAGTTTAGCACGAACTATTGTTTCAAAGGTAACATTTCGTTGCGTTTCTATCTTCAGAAACATTCACTCGATCACATGAAATAAATCACGGTTTTCTTCTTCACTTTAGAGTTTGTGAACGGTTTCATGCATTACTTTAAACAGCATGTACTTTTCTTGTGACCAGTTAAAGGGATTTTTGTCGTACGCAGCAGTAAAACGTTACTTAGCAGTGCTTTGAAAGATAATAAAAGAAAACAGTGGGGATATTATAGACTACATCCATAAATGTACATGATTTTTTTCCGCAAGAAAGCTTTAAAAGTGTTAGCCTGCCTATATTGTTAGGTAAGTAATTCGATGGGAACGCAGTCAGAAGGGTGACATCAGATGGCTACTGCTCAGAGCTTCGGCTTCAGAACTTTACGTAGGGCCTGCTTGCTATGCTCCCTCACCTTATTCTATTCTCCTTGGGATAAAATAGCACGTGTTCCCGTGAAGTCGCATGTAGGAATGGCTCGTTTAACACTCTCAATCCTTGAGATACTGAAATTTGTGGACGCTACAAAAAATTTACGATGCATCAAAGCAGAAGACGGGATTCTTAATGTAGGTCATATAATTTCATGTGCAATTAAGAAGAAAGATAGGAAATATTTGCACAAAATTGATTTCTTCACTTACCAAGCACAGCGAAAATTTCGCTTTTAAACTCACGTAAATATTTATTCACCAAAAATCATTGAAGTCACTCCACTCGGTACATTTTATTTTTCTGCTGCATCCCCCCGCCCTCCCAAAAATAAGCTGCGCATTTCAATTGAGGTAGTGCATTATACTTAATTACTTTGAAAAGAATATTTAATCAGATATCATTGTTTAGAAAATTTACGAAGTTGTTAAATTTTGGAAAGCAAATTTTTCTACACTAAATTGTTATCATGGCTTCAAAATTAAAACTAGACTGAATATGTTTGCAATCCGTTTTTATTAAAGAGAGTGCCGGTGTGTTAGTATCGCAATAATAACTCATCGCAAAAATTCTGACAGACCCTTCAAAATTCCAGAAAATGTTTTTCATCGCCGTCCAAGTTGCAGTGGTCGGTATCAAGTCGAAGTTTCAAAAGTAGTATATTAGAAGAAAAAATATTTATTGTCCTATTTCTAGGGGTCACATTGAGACACTTGAGAACGTGTATATGACCTTGAGTGTGTATCCGCTGCCAATGGCACACGTATTAAATTTTTCGTCCTTATATATATACACTGACGGAAAAAAAATCCCAACACCACGAAAAAATAGTTGTAGAGGAATGAAATGGCGGCAATACATTTGCATAGGTAACATATTTAATCGATTAAGGTTTAAAGATCACAGCTTAATGTAAGCGCGAGAAGAGCCATTTTAAATGTGAAATGCTGGTACATTAATAACCGGTGTAACCGCCAGAATGTTGAATGCAAGCACGCAAACGTTCATGCATTGTGTCGTACAGGTGCTGGATGACAGTTTGTGGGATGGAATTCCATGCCTGTTGCACTTGGTCGGTCAATACAGAGACGGTTAATGCTGGTTGGGGGTGACGCTGGAGTTGTCGTCCAATGATGTCCCATACGTGCTCGATTGGTGAAACATCTGGTGATCTAGCAGGCCACGGCAACATGTCGACACTCTGTAGAGCATGTTGAGTTACAACAGCGGTATGCGGGCGAGCGTTATACTGCTGGAAAACACCCCCTGGAATGCTGTTCATGAATGGCAGCACAACAGGTTGAATCACCAGACCGACGTACAACTGTGCCGTCAGGGTGCGTGGGATAACCATGAGAGTGCTCCTGCTGTCATATGAAATTGCTCCCCAGACCATAACTCCAGGTGTAGGTCCAGTGTGTCTCGGCCGCAGGCAGGTTGATTGCAGGCGCTTACCTGGCCGCCTTCTAACCAACACACGGCCATCACTGGCACCCAGGCAGAACCGGCTTTCATCAGAAAACACAACAGATCTCCACTCCGTCCTCGAATGAGCTCTAGCTTGAGACCACTGACGTCGCAAACGGCAGTGGTTTGGAGTAAGTGGAATGCACGCTACAGGGCGTCTGGCTCGGAGCTGTCCTTCAAGTAACCGATTTGTAACAGTTCGTTGTGTCACTGTGGTGGCAACTGCAGCTCGAATGGCTGCCGCAGACGCAGTACGATGCGCCACGGCCATGCGCCGTAAACGGCGGTCTTCCCTCTCAGTAGTACCAAGTGGCCGGCCGGAACACGGTCTTCTTGAGGCAGTACCTTCCCTTGACCACCGCTGCCAACAATCATGCACAATGGCTACATTCCTGCCAAGTCGTTCTGCAATATTGCGGAAAGAAAATCCACCTTCTCGTAGCCCTATTACACGACCTCGTACAAACTCCGTGAGTGCCGCCCCGGTGGCGCAGTGGTCTAAGGCGCTGGCCTCTGATCATTCGTCCGTAAGGGTTCTGGGTTCGAATCCCGGTGAGGCATGGATGTTGTGTTTGTCTTACGGCACTGGCTCTCTCCCTTCCCTGGAACCAGTGACCCTAAATTAGGGACGGGCGACTGCTTGTAGCCCATTGAGTTGCTCACGGTGGTCGTTAAACCTACAATAAAAAAACTCCGTAAGCTGTTGATAATGGCTTCTTCGTCTTCTTATAGGCATTCTTGAATAACATCAACACCCTACGTCGAATCTCAACGATAACTAACGCTCACGGACGTTACAGCGCGTATTTACAGCAAACCTGCTTTGCATGTTCCGAGGGGCGCTACTAGCACCACACGTATTCGCCGATCGCGAAATTTGCATAGACGTTATTTTACAGATGTACTCTCACCTCCTAATAACTGTCGTTTATCTAACACAACCCCTTCTTGGTGTTGGGATTTTTTTCCGTCAGTGTATATTCTTAAAATATATATATTTATATACATTTCTTAAAAAAGAAACTGATTAATCAGTGCATCCTTCCAGTTGCGTTATCGAACATAAATTTTTTTTGTGAAGACATGATTTTTTTTTGTGAAGGCAGTTTCTTCTTCCACAGCAATATGTTTTGAGCCAGTTTCTTTCATGCTTTCGCATTTCATGCACCCATCTCCCTCTTGTCATCTTGTGAGTATTGTTTATTCCTTTGCAATCCAGTTCAATATTTCAACTCTCCGTCGGTGGCTCTTTCTTCTAGCAATGTGTCCATCCCATTGCAATTTCAGGAATTATGACCTTAATGTCTTCCACTCTTGACATTTTCCCGATCCACGAGTTCCTATTTGTATCATTCCCGGTAACATAAAACATGCATATCTACATGCTGCTTTCAGTAGTCTGCAACGTCTGTATGTCTATTTTAGTTGAGGTTCATGTCTGTGCTCCATGCGAAGAACTGGAAGGATGCACTCTTTAATCAGTTTCTTTTTAAGAAATAATGCATCCGAAGTTTTATAGGTCGATTATTTTCTTCAGAAATGTGGCAATGTGGCCATCGCTTAATATCTGTTGCCGAATTTAGGTATCGGTACCTCTATATTTTCCCTATCAATCGCTAAATATAAAATCTAAATATTCATTTCTAGTAAAAAAAAAAGCACCCACTTTCGATCTATATATATATATATATATATATGTACAATATGGGATGTAAGGTCAGGTGATGCGTAACATCACAGATTCTCCTTCACAAAGGTCAGCCCCGCCTTTTCGTGGTGAATCCTGTTCCCACTAAAGGGGCTCTGACGACCGCCAATAGCGGTATAACTATAAAATCGGGATTTGAGGAAATACTATCCCACACTCACCAACCCGCTTGACCAGCGTGGTGAGTTATGGCCAAATCCCTCCAAAATGACTCCACAACTTAAATCTTGGCCCTCAGTCTCCGACAGCTGGATTGTACCTGGCCAAGGCAGCGGCCAGTGCGACATGAAGGCAGAGGGTGCTAAGAATCCCCGGAGGACCGGACTGGGCTGCCATTTGATGCTGACCTTGGCTACGTATAATGGACGCTCCCTATTTTCTGATTCAAGGCTTCTTGAATTGGAAGAGGAACTACAAAGGATAGAGTGGGACATCGTCGGGCTAAGTGAGGTCAGGAGAAAAGGAGAAGATCTCATTGAACTGAAAAGTGGACATCTCTTCTACTATTCTGGGACAGATACTGGCAGAACTAGTGGTGTTGGATTTATAATAAACAAGAAACTGAAGGATAAAGTTGTAGAAGTTGAAAGTTCCTCTCACAGAGCTGCACGACTCGTTATCCAACTCTCGAGAAGATACAAGGCTCAGATTATTCAAACTTATGCACCCACCACAAGTCATCCTGAAGAAGAAATTGAAGAATTTTATGACGAAATTCGTCATCTAAATAATAAGGGTAAGCAGCACTTGAAGATAATTATAGGAGATTTCAATGCAAAAATAGGGCAACGGCAACAGAATGAAACTTCAGTAGGAAAATTCGGTCACGGCAACAGAAATCAGCGTGGAAATACTCTCGTTGGGTTTGCAGAAGCAGAAGGGTTTTTCATCTTGAACTCCTTTTTCAAGAAAAAACCACACAGGAAATGGACATAGAGACATCCAAATGGGATGACAAGTGAAATTGATTTTATTATGTGTAACAAAAAATTCATCATAGAAGACTGCAGTGTGCTAAACAAGTTCAACACAGGTAGTGACCATAGATTGGTGAGATGTAAGATGCACCTCAACACTAAACTCGAACGTGGCAAGCTCATAAGACAAACAAAATGTATTGACATAACCAACCTTAAAAAACACCATAATACCTTCAAGTTGGAACTGAAGAACATATTCTCTGCTTTAGAAGGCCTAACATCGGAAGAAGTGGATATTTCTGAAGTTAACAGAAAAGTAACCAAAGCTCTTATGGAAACAGCAACAAAATTAGCTGGGTCTAAGAACAAGTTGCATGTGAACAAATTATCAGGAAAAACCAAAATGTTGATGCAAAAAAGAAGAGAGATGAGGACAACTAAAGAAGATGTGACTTCCAAAGTGGAATATATAGAGCTATGCAAGACAGTACGAAGAAGTATCACTGAAGACGTAAGGAAGTTCAACTGTGAACTAGTGAGGAAAGCAATTGAAAACAGCCAAAGCCTAAAGATAGCAAAGGGACATCTCAGTAAGGGAAGGAAACAGATTATGGCACTGGGAAAAGAAGATGGTTCTGTAGCAAGAAATAGAGCAGTGGCGGCTCGTGGTTGAAAAATTATTGCTCTTGTGAAGAGCTACAAGAGCAATATGAAAAGATATCTACTGTCTTCAATGAAAGTTACTACATGAGGACTGGCCTATTTTTGTATATTAAATCAATTCTTCTTTTTTTTAAAGCTGCAAATTTGTCGATTATGTCGTCATAGAATGGTTGTTTCTTCGTGAGCATGAATAAAATATCTTTCTGAATAGAAATATTTGCCAAAGAAGCAAGTCTGTCTTGAGAAACAGTGATTCTTCAGTAAGTTTGTATTCTTTTAAGGCAAGAAAAACTTCTCTCCACTGACACACTTGTAGATGGAATAGTTAAAATGAGGGCAACCAATTTATAAGCTTCTGTAAAAATGTCTATCTTCATGAAGCACTCGAAGAAATTCTTGAGTCGATATATTCCTTAATTTTTCGTTGGCATTATAACGAAGTGAATTTCTCCGTCATTTCTGTCCACGCCAGGATTCGAACCCGGATCCCCTCATTCCGGAATAAGTCACTCTACCAATTGAGCTACGCGGACGTTTTATTCTGATTCCTATCTGCCTTTATGTCGTGTGCGTCCTTCTGGCAGGTACGTCACATCTCCTGGTACGTTACATCATCTCCCCCTTATTATTATGTTTTTTTTTCGAAGTGCTGGAGAAGGGATTCTCTTATTTTTCCTATCTCGCGGTGTGGAAATAACATCACACCATTGCGAGATTTTGAACGGTCGGGTCATCCGAATAGTTCGGGCGCCATTATGACGAAGTAAATTTCTCCGTCATTTTTATCCGCGCCAGGATTCGAACCCGGGTCCCCTCATTCCGGAATAAGTTACTCTACCAACTGAGCTACGCGGACGTTTTATTCTGATTCCTATCTGCCTTTATGTCGTGTGCGTCCTTCTGGCAGGTACGTCACATCTCCTGGTACCTTACAGCATATACAAGATTCAGTTCATTTTTAAGGCGCTGGAGCTTATTAAATATTTTTCTGTAAAAATGTAGATTTTTTAAAGCGTGAGAGGGAAAGCTTGAATTAAATTGTTCGAATTTGGTTGTATCAGCAAGACAAACAAATTGAAGTTTTTCACAGTCTCGAAATCTTATATCCATTTCCATTAGAATGTGGTCTAAAATTTCAAAATACAATTGTTTATAATTTTGAAAAATTGTTTCCTCGTGTAAAAGCAGCATATTCCCGTTTAGATCTGCTTATTTCTGTGATTGTGCTAGCTTTTCCAAATAGTGTTTCAAATACTTCATCGTTCCTTTTACGACTCAAAATTTCACGAGGTTTTTTTTTTAATTTGAGTTACACAGTAGTTTATGTCCAGTGATTTTTTCTGCAAAATTTCGAATAATAGATCTGTGGGGCCAAAAATTTCATTAAATACTGTTGCCAAAAATGTAAATTCAAAAGTGTTCATATCGTTTAAAAACCCTTTGGCAAGTTTAATTGATTTTTTGTCTGATTGCTCACTATTTGCCAGAAATTTGAATACTTCCTTCAATTTATCCCAATCTTCAACAACTACACTTACTAACTTCGAAGTGGAGGACCATCGAGTTTTTGCTATGGTTGATATGCGTCTTACGGTTGTAGATGTGAGTGTATAAGATCGCTTCACTGAGTGGTGAAAAAACGAAGGAATTCCAGTGAGGCTTGCGTAAAATATACGACACTTTGAAGTTTCAGAAAAACTCTGCTGTAATACAAGGTTCAAACGATGTGCTAAGCAATGAACAAAAACAGCTTGAGAAGCTTTATCCTTGATTTTTTTTTCTGGAGCCTATTCAAGTGTCCAGACATTACACTTGTCCCATCGTAACATTGTCCTATTAATTTGTGTTGATAATCGAATTGTTCCAAAATTTTGTCTAGCATTTTGTATAAAGCTTCTGATGTTCGATCTCCACTCACGTCGTGGAAACCCAAAAATCGCTGAGCCAATACACATTCCGAATCAACAAATCTTATTATTAAAGAGCACTGAGAAGTCTGATTTATGTCTGTGTTGTCATCTACTTGAATAGAAAAGCATTAAATTTCATTTATTTCATTTTTAACGTGATCGTTTATATATTCAGAAATACATTCAATTAATTCATGTTGAATAGTTTTTGAGTCACCTGTGAAGGCATTTTTTATCTTTCCGTATTGATTTTAAATTTCTAAAGGACTTCTTGATATCAACAATGAAAGTAATTCCTTGCAATTTCCACGATTTATCGAGTCCATGCTTTCGTCAAGGCCACGGAATGCTAGTTCTTGTTTGCTCAAATATAATACTGCATCAATCACTGTCTGCAGGAAAAGTCTATTTAAATGCATCGGCAATGGTGTTCTGATTTTTTTCAAAATTCCTTAGCATTAACTCGCATGTCAGGTGTTTGCTAGAATTACCACATTTGTGAAATGACCATGTTATGTTTAATAAATCTGGGAATCCGTCTTTATTCCACGCCGAATGTTTATTACTAAAAAGTAAGCAGGGCCAACAAAATAATTTTTGTAACACAGAAGAACTACAAAGCCATTTATATTCAGTAAACCAACATTTTTTAAAATTAATGTTGTAAGATTTACCGCTCTTCTTGATTTCTTTTTGGCAACAATTGTCAGCGAATCAGTCGGTCGTCCTTGAATCTTCATCTTTCCACCGATTAAATGGAGTTTGTAATAAATTACAAACAATGTCGTTCGCAGGATACATACTTTAATTAAAACTATCACTAACTGTTAAACTGCACACGAAACTACAGTAACAGCTAAACATTTTGACAAGTTATCACAAACCACGAAAAAACAAATCCCTTTCGGAAAGCATGTACCACAACACTACAAGATACCCCCGTTTCACAGTGATCTCCTTCAAAGGTCACGATTCCATCTGCAGAGCTTCGGCACCGAAAGATAAAACACTTCACTTGCGCGCCAGATAGGGGAGGTTGACGTCACGGTTACCATAGCAACTCGGTCGAAAGCTGCAGACTTCCAAGGGTTTTCATTTTGGCTCTTCACATGCACTCTTTTGCGTATGAGGACTTGTTTTCCGTATTGAACGCGCTATGTGAATTGATATCTAATCAACATTTCGAGTATTTCGTAACACAATAGAGACAAAAAATGATATATTATACAAATTACTGAATAAAACTTTATTTTAAGTAAAATAGGCGAAGAGGCACTTCACCTACTTCGCCTGAGAAGCCGCCACTGAAATAGAGGTGAAATTCTGACAAGAGTGAAAGATTTCTACTCCAAATTATATGAAAGCGATGATACATGTACTCCAGACATCATGAAAGGTACCAGTAGCAGAGTTCTTCCAATCCTCCCAGCAGAAGTTACACATGCAATCAAGAACGGGGAAAAGCTCCACGAGAAGATGGAGTTACTGTCGATGTCATACAAGACGAAAGTGGAGAAATCGAAACAGTACTCGCCCAAATTTTCACTCGATGCCTTAATGAAGGGAAGATTCCTGAGGATTGGAATAATGCTACAATGATCCTGCTACATAAAAAAAGGTGACATTGAGGATCTCATGAACTACAGACCTATCAGCCTCATATCAGTGGTTTATAAAATCTTCACTAAAGTTCTTTCACACCGCTTGAAGGTAACACTGGACATGGCTCAACCGAGAGAACAAGCTGGATTCAGGAGTGGCTACAGCACAATAGATCATATCCACGTACTAAGAGAACTAATTGAAAGAGCGAGAGAATATGAACTTCCATTGTGCATGGCTTTTATCGATTATGAAAAAGCCTTTGATTCGGTGAAACCATCAGCAGTTACAATGGCTCTAAAATTCTGCGGTATTGAAAATGCATACATTAATATTATTAATAACATCTATGAAAATGCAAGTGCAAAGATTCGGCTGTTTGAAAAAGCAACACACATAAAAATTGGAAAGGGAGTGAGACAAGGTGACATCATATCTCCGAAGCTCTTTAATGCCACATTGGAAAATGTCTTTCAATCACTGAACTGGGAAAACAAAGGGATAAAGATTAATAAAGATTATCTAACCCACCTTCGTTTTGCTGATGGCGTAGTCATTTTTGCAACTACCCCATCAGAGCTCCAGAGTATGATCCAGGAACTTGCTGACAAGAGTAAAGAAGTGGGATTAAAAATGAACTTTCAGAAGACAAAAGTGATGTTCAATGCTTTTACAAGAAATGAAGATTTATCGATTGATGGAGAAAAGCTGGAGATAACAGACACATACGTTTATCTTGGATAGCAGATATCAAGTCAGGGTCACATTGATAAAGAAATTAATCGGCGTACAAAACTTGCCTGGAGAGCTTTTGGAAGAAACAGCATAATTTTCAAGAGCAATATGCCATTATGTCTTTAAAAAAAAGTGTTTGATCAATGCATCCTTCCAGTGCTTTACGTATGGTGCAGAGACGTGGACCTTAACTAAAAGAGACATACAAAGGCTGCAGACAACTCAAAGCAGCATGGAGAGGTGCATGCTTGGTGTAACCAGGAGAGATAAGAAGAGGAACTCATTGATCAGAAAAATGACAAGAGTGGAAGACATCATGATCAGAGTTAAATCCCTGAAATGGCAATGGGCTGGACATACTGCCAGAAGGACAGAACATCGATGGACAGCCGACATTTTAGATTGGATTCCGAGGGATAGGAAAAGACCCAGAAGAAGACCAAATGGGAGATAGGTGGATGAAATTCGAAAGTATGCGGGAGTGACATGGAGGAGACTGGCACAAGATAGACCGTTGTGGAGGAAACTTGGGGAGACCTTCGTCCAGCAGTGGATTGATAATGGTTGACAATGATATATATATATATATAAAGAGAGAGAGAGAGAGAGAAGAGTTATAAAACATCGACAAAGGAATATCGAACATTATTTTTTGTGAAGGCTGGAACGTAGAAAAATACAATAAAGTAAGATTGAAACTGAAAAAAACAGGTTGCCTTCATCAGGAGAGCAACAACCCGGAGGAGTGGCTTTTTTCGTATCAGTGAACGACTAGGAAAACCCAATAGTCGACTGATCCTGCTCCTGAAGCCACTAAATCCAGACCAGTTTGAATGAGAAACATCCGAAAGCTAAAAAACTATAGAAAACAAGGAAACGGTATCTCACTCGAAGACGGTGCGAATCCTGCGGCCGGAGTAAACAAGATGAGCCACCACTAACACTGAAATACGAATGGAAGGAAGGAACAATAAATAATTTAATTAACACGGAAAGGTTGCAATAAAAGGTTAAGCAAATACGGGTAACCTCATTGGCTTACGCTCACGTGGTTCGGCCAAGGCGTATAGGTGAGCGTAACCCTCACGGGGAACCTAATAGGCCAAACCACATACGGGGAACTTAATTGGCCGAACCAGGTGAGCGTTCGGCCAATTAGGTTCCCCGTATTTGCTTAACCTTTTATTACAACCTTTCCGCGTTAATTATTTATTGAAGCATATAAAGCTTTTAACTAAAGCTTTATATAAATATAAAGCTTTAGTTAAAAGCTTTATATTTATATAAAGCTTTTAACTCGTGTTTTTATGAGAACAATGAAAAATGCAGCGACTTCTTATAAAAACTCTGCAGATAATTTAGTAGTTACAGTGTTCTGTTTAAATGGACTTCATAATGATTCCATTTCATAAGTTCTTTGGGGTCCCACTCAGATGTCTTAGCCTAGGGACCCAGTAAGGCCATAATCCGGCCCCGCGAGGAACTCAAAACCAGTGCAGTCGAAATTTGACCGTGCCAATGGTGCAGTGTCTTATAGTGCTATTCACTGACGATGATTCGTACAAGTTGGCACGGGTTCGAGTCCCAAATGAGGCACAAATGGTGTGTTTGTCTTACAGCATTTGCTCTCTCCCTTCTCTAGAACGAATGTCTCTAAATTAGAGACCGGTGACTGCTGAGTTGCTCGTGGTGGTCGTTAAAGTTGGAAAGAAGAAAAACAAAAATAGGCAAAATTTGTTTTCAGAAGAAGCATGTAGGAAAACTAGTGCCGCCCCGGTGGCGCAGTGGTCTAAGCGATGGCCTCTGATCATTCGTCTGAACGGGGTCCGGGTTCGAATCCCGGTGAGGCATGGATGTTGTGTTTTGTCTTCCGGTACTGTCTCTCTCCCTTCCTTGGAACCAGTGACCCTAAATTAGGGACGGGCGACTGCTTATAGCCCATTGAGTTGCTCACGGTGGTCGTTAAACCTCCAATAAAAAAAACAAAAAAAAACTAGTACAACAAAAGTTACTTTTAAGAACATTTTTCATTAGAAATCTAACGAGCTAATGAGGAAGTGTAAATTTGAGGACAAACATCAAAATTTGAGGACAATTTGCTTCCCCAAAAGCATCAGGCGTTTTTGGGGACAGTAAACTAAATTCGAGGACTGTCCTCAAGAACTGGGGACTTCTGGTCACTTAATGTAGCAGCGTATTTTCTTTTTCATTGGTGATTTTCGTCGAAATTGAGAACTTCGGGTGCATAAGTCTACGACATAACATCGCGAAACATATGATTGCGGTACTAAAACATCGCAGGTCAAAACATCGCGGCACCATAACATCGCAAGTCAAAACATCGCGGTACCATAACATCGCAGGTCAAAACATCGCGGCACCATAACATCGCAGGTCAAAACATTGCTGCACCATAACATCGCAGTAATCTCTAAATAAATTGCTTTAGATAAATTTTGATGAATTGCAAAAAAAAAAAGTATATTTAAGGGGGTGGGGGACTTCATAGAAATTTATGTCCTGATTAAATTTTGGTAGAAATCGGGGTTCCCCGTACTGCTTTTCCGACAGTATTTTTCTGTGTAGCTGATAAATTATTGTAGTTATCAACACAAAATTGTATATTTACGAGTTATATTACACTTTCATGTGTCTACAAAATTTCGGTAGAAATCGGGGAACCGGAAGTGGGCGTTTCCCATAGCGCTTTCTTTCTTTCTTTTCAGATTTTCCTGAACATTTGATCTTTGGTAGGAAGCATCCGCTCAGAGACTGGTTTAATTTTCAGGACTAATGTGTGGCACTTATCAAAATATTTCGGGAGGAGGGGGGGGCACTAATTCACCCATTTATGCCTCATGTTCCATTATTGGAACGGTAGTCACGTGGGAGTTATTTGTATCCTACTGCTCAAGGTCATCAACGAGGTCTGATTCTTTACATCTGTCTGCTTCCTAAGGATAGATGTTATCACGTTAATCATTGTTGGCAGCCAGTAGACGGTTTTGGGAAGGGGTTGGGGTCCAGGTTCAAGGGGCCCCTACACAAAAATTTTCGTAAAACTACAGTTTTCAAAATACAACCACCAAATTTAGTATCCCATCTCATGATACTCTAACTTACTCCGTAGACGGTTTTTGGAAGGGGTCGAGGCCGGGGATCAAGGGGCCTCCATAAGCAATTTTCGTCAAATCTACAGTTTTCAATTTAGAACCACCAAATTTGTTATACTATCTCATGGAACTGTAACTTAGACCATATGCGTTTTTTGTAAGTGGTAGTGTAGTGGCCCGGGGTCAAGGGTCCCATACAAAATTTTAGTAAAATCTACAGTTTTCAATTTAGAACCAGCAAATTTGGTACAGTATCTCATGAAACACTAACTAAGTCCGTAGGCGGTTTTTGGAAGGGGTCGGGGCAGGGAGATCGACCCCCCCCACACACACACACACTCCAGCTGTTGGTATAGCCAAATATTTGATAAATTTAAAACACTAAAATAGACGAACCCTTTTTTTAAAGCATTTCTAAAAATAATAAGATATTATTGCTTGATTGTATCAACTTTTTTGTTGTATTTTAGAAGAAGTACAATTTTTACAAGAAGTACAATTTTTTTGACGATAAAAGGTTTATTCTCTATTGCCTTAGTAAAAAAACTCAGCATCGTTTGCTCAGAAATCACGTTAGAGTACTCACTCTGTGGCCAAAATATATATATATGTAACGCTTATTTGACGAATTCCATGTGATAGGCACAAAAGTGCAAGTTTGCGAAGCGTTCCACTTTCTTGTTTTTTAAATTCCAAGCAGAATAGCATTCGTAAAATACGAATGTTTCTGCCGCTTCCCGCTTCCTCCCATAAGAAAACATAGGTCGTATCAAATCATCGGCCCATATATTCGTCGCGCCATCTAGTGACAAGTGACATTAACAGGCGATTTTTGTTTCCAGAGTCGTATCACCTGAGGAACATCAGCAAGATCAGTCACGTGACTCATGTGGTCACAGCGCCTCCGATAGTTCATTCCGTAGAGTTCCCACGTGTTTCTGTAACCCAGTATGGATTTAAAATTGGAGCAAAGAGCAGCTATAAATTTTGCGTGAGTTTGAGTAAAACCGCCACAGAAAAGCACGAAATAAGCAAAACAGGCTGTAAGGAAGGTTATTTGTCCCATCCCATGCCAGAGGTTTTGAGTGGCACAAGAAATTTGTGACTGGTGAAGAGTGTCTGGAAGATGTGCCACGCTCCGGTAGGCGTTCGACATCGACTGCGGTGGTTTAATATCAGTACCACCGAGATATTCCTGCGCGAAGACCGCCGAATGACCATTGAGAAGGTTACTAATGCGGTGCAATTGTCCATTGATGACACTGAAAAACCGGTTGGGTACCGAAAAGTCGATGCAAAGTGGATTTCCCACTTGCTCACGGATGAACACAAGGCAAATCGTGTTATCACTTGTCAATAGAAGTGTCAGGTACGACGTGAACCACACTGTTTGGATCGAGTCGTCACATGTGGTGAAAACGTTTTTCATCATTTCGATCCAGAAACAAAACAACAGAGTAGATAGTACCTAATGGAAACACCCACAAAGGTTCATACAAGTACAGAGAAGATATATTCCCTTCGACATAAAGGGAATTGTGTGTGACCCTGCTGTTCCACAAGGAAAAACAGTTATTGGTGCCTGTTATTTTGAAAATTTTTAAAGGTACTCTGAAGGAAAAAAAACCAAAACAACTTGAATAGGTACAGACTGGTTAGATTTTGCATCAAGATAATGCCCCTGCACATCATACTTAGCTTATCCAGCAGGTTATCCAAGATCTGGGCATCGAAATGATAAAGCACTCTCCTTATTCGCCTGACTTGGCGCCGTGCGTCGATTCGTCGACCACGACGATTTGTCGAGCGTCAATTCGTCGACTACGTCAATTCTTCGCGTTTACAGATTTTGGTTACATACAAAACGAATGCAGGAAAACGTACGATTTAAAATTTTCGCGAAATCTAGTTTTCATTTCGGAACCATCAAATTTGGTATCAGGAAACTCTAACTTAGACGCTAGACGGTTTTTGGAAGGGGTTGGAGCCCGAGGGTCAGAGCCCCCCCCCCTCATAAAAATTTCGTAAAATCTACAGTTTTCATTTTAGAACCACAAAATTTGGTATACTATCTCATGGTACTCTAACTTCGACGGTACACCGTTTTCGGAACCGGTCAAGGTCCGGGGGTCAGAGCCCCCACATACAAAATTTTCTTAAAAACTACAGTTTTCAATTCAGAACCACCAATTCTGGTATACTATCTCATGGTACTCTAACTTAGACGCTAGACGATTTTTGGAAGGGGTTGCAGTCCGGGGGTAAGGGCCCTCCTCATAAAAAATTCGCAAAATCTACAGTTCTCAATTTAGAACCACCATATTTTGGTATACTATCTCATGTTACTCTAACTTAGACGCTAGACAGTTTTTGAAAGGGGTTGGAGCCCGGGGGTAAGAGCACCCCCGTCATAAAAATGCCGTAAAATCTACAGTAATCAATTTAGAACCACCAAATTTGGTATACTATCTCATGGTGTTCACAAAGTATTTATTCAAGGAATGTACATGAGACGAGCAAGAGAAAAACGTCTCAAAAAACAGTGACACATGAATGCACTATTTACAGATGACAGTAGATACCTATTTACAATATATGCATGACATTCAGATGTAAACAAATCTTGAGGAGATCGTACAAACTAGGTTGAGCAGATATGGCAAGAGTTCAGGTAGAGAAGCACAGAGTAAAATGTTATAATATAGTCTTATGAGCACTAACTGTACTGTGCAGCGAAGATGGAGTCCCAGCAACCTCAAGGCCTCTGGGGACCATGGAGAGAAGAAGCTGGGTTCACTTGAAGACGCAACGGCACCGTTATGAAAACAAGACAAGTATATGTACATGAGACGAGCAAAAGTAGAATGACCCGATAATTGTGACATAGAAATGGGATATTTACAGATGACTGTAGAAACAAAGAGACAATATAGTTGCATGACATTCAGATGGAAATAGATGTTCAGGAATCTCGTGGAGATAAGACATACCTTGATGAGCAGGTATGACGAAGGTTCGGATTAAGAGTCACTGAGTTAACTGTTAAATAGTCATACAAGCACCACCAACTGTAAGATGCAGCGAAGTCGGTGTCCCAGCAAACCATGGGGCCGCTGGGGACCATGTAGAGAAGAAGCTGGGTTCACTTTGTCGAGCAACGGCGGTGTGGTACTCAAGGCGTAAACGAGAAATGAGACATTCCCGAAAAAAACTGAGCAACGCGGCACTTGCGTGAGGTACCGTAGGAGGCACCTCCCGAGCACGACACTGTTGATGATAGACGTATATAACGTGTTTCACTAGCACAAAAAAGTAAGTGCATACTACAGGGAGTCTGATTGGAGGCACGAGGTTGAGCAACAGCGTTCGGTAAGCACTGAAGGAAAAATCAGTTGTACAGAATCGTTGCGCAATCAAAAAGGCTAGATTTAGCATTGGTAGCAGTATAGTGCAATATAGATAAACATGACTCACATCTGCCTCCCCGGCGCAGAAAGGGCAGAGTGGGGAGGAAAGAAGGGTCATCCGGTGCAAGATTGAGGGTACGGGAAGACGGTTATGTAAGAAGAACCAGTGGGTGTTGATCTCCGGTGGTGTAGATAGAGGAGAGAGGGTGGCAGACCACACAGCAGAGAGAGCGGAAGACGGAATATCAGGGATAGGTGTAGGCGTAGAAGAGCGGGAGAGAGAGAGAGAAATCTGTAAAGAGCGGATGTGGAGAAGGAGAAAATCGGAAGATCTATGCCGTGAGCCGACAAGAAAAAGGGGAGGGGGAGAGACGCGGATAGAACGGGAACGAGACCGGCGGGGGAAGCAAGATCGGGGAAGAGAGAAAAAAGGGATGAGAGTAAAGAGGTGTGAACCTGAAGAGCATGGGGTAGAGCACGAATAGCAGGAGGAAAGTCGGAGAAGGAGCGCCAGAGAAAATCAGGGGTGACAAGGTCTAGGACTGTGACTACTCCGGCGCGTAGCCAGGTGGGGAAAGCAAAACATGGGAGGTGCGGAGGATGAATGACGGAGGAGAAAAATAGAGGTTCTGATAGAAGTTCGGAGGTAGTAGCTGGTGGAGAGCGAGACAGAGGGAAAGAGCGAAGCAGGGTGATAGCCTCTCGATAGACAGGAGGTAAGTTGGAAAGGAGGGGGCAGTGATTCATTAAAAGATAGGAAAGAAAAGTAAGGTGGGGATTACGCGGGGAGACAGTGACGTCCCGGGTTGTTTCCGCAGGCAAAACAGGTGAAGCAAGAAGACGAAGAAACGCAGACACTCGGAATGCCTGATAGTATAACCGCACGTCAAGCAGTCCAATACCGCCATTCTGAGGAGACAAGCTGAGAAGTGAAGCGTTAACCCAATGATGACCAGCCACACGATATTGGTTTGGCACTGGGTGATAGCAAGAAGACGATAGACAGGTTGTTTGGACGCAAGCCAAGAGAACGTGCACATGGATATCAAATATGTTCTAGTGATCTGGGCAAGCTGGTACAGAGAAGTGCAGAACTGTGCTTGTCTCCAGTTGGTAGCCGTGCGCAGCAGGCGGGGATGCAGTGCATTCCACGTTGTCGTCGAGGCTGTAGGAGGTTTGTCCAGGTGCACTCCTAGAAAACGCTGTGAGGATGCGGACCATTCGGCTCCCCATGGAGAGTCGGTTCGACTATCCCACGACCCGCACCACAAGCCCGTGCTTTTTGACTCGTTTAGCGTGGCACTAGAACAGGAGGCATACCGAGCGTAGAGGTGGCGAAGTTTGCAGAATTGTGCATCTTGTCGAACACAAAAATTCACGTCATCAGCATAGGCAACATAGGTGACAATATGATGGCGGGTGCTGGCGACCACTGGAGGCAGAGAAGCATAGAAGGATCTGTGAACGGAGCGGAGAAAAGGTTCGATTGCAAGAGCAAAGAGCTGTCCGGACAAGGGGCAGCCTTGCCGGACGCCGCTGTGAGAAGGGTGGGCAACCTGACGTGGAAAGTGGCGTCCTGATAGAGGGAGAGGAGAACAGAAACAAAAGGAGGTGGAAACCCGAAACTATGAAGTGTAGACGAGAGGTAAGCATGAGAAATATTGTAAAAAGCGGATTGTTGATCGAGAGACAGCAGAGCAAGAGGTTCTGAGCGAGATCGAGCGAGATGGATTAGGTCACTGAGAAGTTGAACGTTATGCGAGATGGAGCGCCCTGGGACAGTGTAGGTCTGGTTAGAGGACAGGATGTGGGGGAGGATTGGATTAATACGGCGCGAGAGTAGTTTAGTATAAAGCTTGTAATCAAGATTCAGAAGTGAGATGGGACGCCAGTTCCCCAAGTCTAGGAGATCACCCTTCTTGGGGAAGAGGACTATATGGGCAATTGTGAAACTCCTCGGAAGGGTGGATATAATGGAAAGCAGCAGAGAAAGCACTAAGCAGAAAAGGGAGGAGGGCTGGGAGGAAAGCTTTGTAAAAACAGAAAGGAAGTCCATCCGGGCCAGCTGCAGCCTTGGAATTTAGAGAAGAAAACGTCTCGGAAATCTCTGTTAGCGTGGGAGGCCGGAGGAGAGAATCAGAAAAATAAGAGGGGACTTGAGGTAAAGCAGAGTGTAGACCAGATAAGGCAGTGCTGGAAGGAGGAGGAGTCTCACGAAACTTCGTTGTAAAATAGCTGCGGGCAACAGAGCAATAAGTAACTGGGTCAGAGGATACCTTGCCGGTGGAGAGGCGGAGATGGCGAATTTAAGCAGAGGCATGAAGCTTAGATTCAAGATTGAAAAGAAACTCATATGTGCAAGCATCGGGCGCGAGATGCTGTAATCTCAGCCGCCGAATGACCTGTTGCGCAAGTGGCACTAGGAGAGAATTCAGTTCAGCCTTATACACAGCAAAAAGAGGGTTAGCCATATTTACAAGTGAAAGCATCGTACGGATGTGATCCAAACGCATCCTCTGTAGCGTCGTGATCGTAAAAGCCTGATTTCGCACATGAAGCAAGAGGCGATGTTTTACCTCCAGCCAGAAAGTCAGGGCACACGGCGCAGACTGCAGTTGCGTACGCCATTCGGAGAGGAAATGGCGGACTGAAGAGCAAAAACCGGCGTCATCCAAAAGAGCGGCATCAAATGTCCACGGCCGGGTTGTCCTGGGCTGTGCATGAGTGTGGAACATTGTGAGAGTAATGGCACAATGGTCGGACGACGCAGTGGGCTGGCAACAGGATGCAGAGATCGCTGGAAGAAGTATGGACGTGGTATAAAATCTGTCTAGTCTGGCCGTGGCCGGGTTTATCGCACCAGCAGCACGCCAGGTATGGGAGGGTGTAGTCGGATATAAGTGTCGATGGACATCTATGAGTGAGAAATCAAAAACGAGGGACTGTAGCTGCTGTACAATGTCTGCACGATGTTCGCGTGAAGGCGGGGAACGATCAAGTTGAGGGTGTAGAGTACAATTAAAGTCGCCACCAACGAGAACTCGGTCGGTGGCAGGTATACCAGAGAGAGCACCGTGAAAGCACAGAAAAAGCTCCGACACATAAGTGGAGGTGTTTGGCACGTAGATGTTGAAGATATGAAACATCTCCGTTTGAATAGTGAACGTGACTTGTTGTAAGAGATCACGACAGAGATTTTTTACAGAGAAGAGAGTCATCGTAGAGCGAAAAGTCGAGCGTACCCCGACGGCAATGCCACCATATGATGAACAGCTGAATGCGTGGTGGAAAGTAAAATTCCATGATTGCCAACGGGTAAACAAAGTGGTAGGATGACAGTTCGTCTCTTGTAAAAGTAGCAAGTCCGCACCCAGTGGGGAAAGGTCCTCATAGGCTAAAGCGTTCGCAAGTGGTGTCGCAAAACCGCTACAATTAAGTGACGTGACCTTGAACTTTTAGGTCCGCCGGCGGATGTAAGATATGTTGACTTGCAGTGCCGAGAACATGTAGGCGCTGAATAAAACCCAGACCCCACGGAATGTCATCGACGTTCCGCCGAAGAGTGTGCATAAGAAAATCAAGTTGACTGAGAACCCGAGGTAGGGCATACTTCATACTTTAGTAAGAAAGCACGGGCAGTGGCCGTGCTGGTGGGACTCACTAAATATTCAAGAAGATCTACGTAAGGCAGCGGCTCAGCGGGAAAAGCATTCTCTTGAAGGAGATTAATGAAGTCCTCTAACGAGGGAGAAACATCCTCCGTCTCTAGTTCAGTCCAGGCTTGTACTTGAGAAGACGAAATGCCACGTCGAGAGAAGATTGCGCGAGTAACCGGGCGATTAGACCGCCTTGTGAACAAGTGCGGGATGAGGACGTCTTAGACTTCTTCAACTTCTTCCGTGAGGAGACACTGCGTTTGCCAAAAATCGTGGAGGAACCAGCTGGTATAGAAGTTTCTGTGCTGGAAAGGGTATCGGCTGCTGAATCTGCAGTGCCAACGGTAAACACCGACGAAAGATCAGCAGGTAAATCTGTAGGAGCAGAAAGTAGACGCTGCGAGGGCGCCGTAGAAAGCGTGGGAAAATTCCGATCTGTAACTGAAAGTGAGTCTGCCAAAGACGTTTGTCAACCAACGGCTGTAGGCCGACGTCGGGAAGATCTGGGTCCTGCAACTTTCCACTCGTGTGGAGACGTTGACACGGCAGTAACAGGAGGGACAGAAGGTGCCACAGCACTTGGCACGGTTATGGAAACAGCACGAGTGCAATTGGCTCGCACATGACTCTCACTTTGACAAAGGGTGCAATGCTGAGAAGTGATGATCTCAATACGACGTCGCTGTTGCCCACAGAGCACGTGAAGGGCAGTTGAACAGGCCTGAAGATGAGTATCGGACGGAAAGAGCACACGAGCGGTACGACGGAAGCCACGAATAGCTTTGTCTTCGGGGTCTCTGGGTGCCGCCGAGAGGGTTGTTATGGGGCCTAGCCGAACTTACTGAGTAACGTGCAAAGAATAGTATCAGAAACCTCTGGCGGGACAGGGTAGAAAGTCACCTGTAAGGGGCGGTGCGCGACTGGTTGTGGTAGTAGATGTACATCATTAATGGTAAATCCTGCTGTCAAGACAAGGTCTGCATGCTCCTTTTTCTTGAAGTAAACCAGCACTGATCGTGGTTTTCGGGCAACATAATCTATTGCATCCGCCGGTAAGATGGATTTAAGAGCTCGGCTATAGAGCTGAAGCTTTGTATCCGGCAGCGCATCAAAACATACGCAGAGTTCCATCGTTGATTGTAGTTGACGGCCGGCTGGTGAGTCTTCTGGAATATCTATCGTGGCTGTGGATCCCACGACATGAAGATACGAATCGGGAAGAAGAGTATCAGACGATAAGAGTGACGTAGAGCCACTAGACATGGCAGTCGCATACGATGGAGGAACAGTACTTTTACGAGATGTAGAGGGCGAAACTCCAGCTGTTATAGGCGAATCTGGTAGTTGAGATGAAGTGGTGGCCGTAGAAGCGACGGCACCCGACTCCTCCATAGCATCCGCGACAGGGACAGAGAGTAGACCTGTAACGGTAGTACTCTCTGTGGGAAGGCAGGCCGTAGGCGCAGGAGAGGAGGAGGAACTCATGACGTCAGTAAGGCAGTTAGAGATCTTTGCGACCAACGAAGCTGTGTCTGCAGCTGGGTTGGAAGAAGAGGAGGAAGATGGCTTCTCTTCCAAGATATGGGCGTGAGCTTCACCCTTATCTAATGCCGCCATGTCAATGGCGAGGCTTACCGAAGAACAAGACCAACTCGGTCGAAAAATATAACTAACGATAAAGAATAAAGTAATTCACTCACCACCTCGTGAGACAAACGAAACGAAAGCACTGATCTTCAACTTGAAGATATACTCGAAAAGAAAAAGTACACCACTCGGGTAACTACTCGAAAGCACGTTAAAGACAGAGCTCAAAAAACACACATCACAATCTCATGGTACTCTAACTTAGACGGTAGACCGTTTTTGGAACGGGTCAAGGCCCGGGGGTTAGAGCTCCCCCTAATTTTTTTGTAAAATCTACAGTTTTCAATTCAGAACCATTAAGTATGGTATCATGAAACTCTAACTTAGACGCTAGACGCGTTTTGGAAGGGGTTAGAGCCCGGGGTGTGAAAGCCCCCCTCATAAAAATTTCGTAAAATCTACAGTTTTCAATTTAGAGACACCAAATTTAGTATACTATCTCATGGTACTCTAACTCAGACGGTAGGCCATTTTTGGAAGGGGTTGCAGCCCGGGGGTAAGGGCCCCCTTCATAAAAATACCGCAAAATCTAGTTTTCAATTCAGAACCACCAAATCTGGTATACTATCTCGTGGTATTCTAACTTAGACTGTAGACGGTTTTTGGAAGCGGTTGGAGCCCGGGGATTAGAGCCCCCCCCCCGTCCCCTACAAAATTGCCGTAAAATCTAGTTTTTAATTTAGAACTACCAAATTTGGTGTCATGAAACTCTAACTTAGCGGAAGACCGTTTTTGGAACGGATCGGGGGCCGGGAGGTCAGACACTCCCCCGGTACAAAATTTTCGTAAAATCTAGTTTTCAATTTAGAACCACCAAATTTGGTATACTATCTCATGGTACTCTAACTTAGACGGTAGATGGTTTTTGAAACAGGTCGAGCACGGGGTCAGAGCACCCCCCCCATAAAATTTTTTCGTAAAATCTATAGTTTTCAATTTAGAGCCACCAAATTTGGTATCATGAAACTCTAACTTAGACGGGAGACGGTATTTGGAATGGGTCCTGGCGCGGTGGGTCAGAGCCCCCCCCCCACGTACAAAATTTTCGTAAAATATACCGTTTTCAATTTAGAACCACCAAATTTGGTATACTATCTCATGGTACTCTAACTTAGACGGTAGACCGTTTGGAACGGGTCAAGGCCCGGGGGTAGGAGCCCCCCCCATACAAAATTTTCTTAAAATCTATTTCAGAACCACCAAATTTGGTGTTATGAAATTCTAACTTAGCGGGAGACGGTTTTTGGAACGGGTCGGGGCCCGGGGGGTCAGAACTCCCACCCCCCGTACAAAATTTTCTTAGAATATGCCGTTTTCAATTTAGAACCACCAAACTTGGTATACTATCTCATGGTATTTTAACTTCGACTGTAGATGGCTTTTTGGAAAGGGTTGGAGCTCGGGGTTCAGAGCCCCCCATAAAAAAGTTCGTGAAATCTACAGTTTTCAATTTAGAACCACCAAATTTGGTATACTACATCATGGTACTCTAACTTCGACGGTAGACGGCTTTCAGAACGGGTCGTGGCACGGGTGGTTAGACCCCCCCACACACACACACACACAAATTTCGTAAAATCTATAGTTTTCAATTTAGAACCACCAAATTTGGTATACTATATCATGATAATCTAACTTAGACGGTTTTCGGAACGGGTCGGGGCACCGGGCGTTTCAGTTCCCCCCCCCCCTACAAAATTTTCGTGAAATCTACAGTTTTCAATTAAAAACCACCAAATTTGGTATACTATATCATGGTAATCTAATTTAGACGGTTTTCGGAACGGATCGGGGCACGGGGGTTCCACCCCCCAACATTTTCGTGAAATCTACAATTTTCAATTTAGAACCACCAAATTTGGTATACTATCTCATGGTAGTCTAACTTAGACGGCAGACGGTTTTTGGAACGGAACGGGCACTGGGTCAGAGCCCACCTCATAAAAAACTTTGTAGAATCTACAGTTTCCAATTTAGAACCACCAAATTTGGTATACTATCTCATGGTGCTCTAACTTAAACGGTAGACGGGTCTTTGGAACGGGTCAAAGCCGGGGGGGGGGGTAAGTGCCTCCACATACAAAATTCTTCTTGACAAGTGGTCAGAAGCCAGCCCCTAAATCACTCCGCCGCCGTAGCGGCACACGTTGAAATGTATTTTTCATACAGCCCCAAACGCTCTTATGGACATACTAGATTGAACTGGAAGCAAATAAATCATTAATATAATTTGTACTAGCAGGGATACCAGTTATTTGCCAGGTACATATTACTATTTGTAGAATCACCAAGTTCAGCGGGTGAAAGTTAGTGAATGAAAAAGATATTCCTGCAATTTTCCAGTAAACTTATTTTAAATTTTTTGATTTAGTTAATTTAATTTTGCGAAACAAAAAAGAAAGAAAAAGTAATGGGAATACTTACCTCCTAGGAGACATCTATAGAACTGCAGTACATCTGGCGTGTGCTTCTGTGAATCCCGCAACAAGGAAATGCAATGTACCTATGTGATGTCGATTGCGTTCGACTTCGCATTGGCATTGATCATCTTTTTCTTACCGTTTTGAATTTTAAATATCTGGAACTCTCTATTTACATTACATTATATTTCTTCCTGATAAGCCGTTGGTTGGTAGTGAAAGCTAAACTATATTGATTTGTGTTTTTAATACACCATTAAACGCATATTTTTGCACTTTATTGTTATCTACAGTCTCTAACTTAGACCGTAGGTTGGTTAGTTGGTTGGTTGATGGTTTATGGTGCAAGGCCCTCTAAGATCCAAAGAGCGCCTTAGAACGTAGATAGGGTATTCTTAAGAGTAAAAAACGGAGCTTTTTATGAAAATTTTGTTTGGGGCTCCCTTGACCAGGGCCCCGACCCCTTCCAAAAACCGTCTACCGTCTAAGTTAGATAACCATGAGATAGTATACCAAATTTGGTAGTTCTAAATTGAAAACCGTAGATTTTACGAAATTTTTATGTGGAGGGGGGACTGTCACCCCCGGGCTCCAACCCCTTCCAAAAACCGTCTAGCGTCTAAGTTAGAGTTTCATGATACCATATTTGATGGTTCTGAATTGAAAACTGTAGATTTGATGAAAACAAAATTATGGGGGCGGGCGCTCTGACCCCCGGGCCTTGACCCGATCCAAAAACGGTCTACCGTCTAAGTTAGAGTACCATGAGATAGTATACCAAATTTGGTGGTTCTAAAGTGAAAACTGTAGATTTTTAGAATTTTTTTATGGAGGAGCTCTCACCCCTGGGCCTTGACCCGTTCCAAAAACAGTCTACCGTCTGAGTTAGAGTACCATGAGATAGTATACCAAATTTGGTGGTTCTAAAGTGAAAACTGTAGATTTTACGAATTTTTTTATGGGGGAGCTCTGACCCTCCGGGCCTTGATCCGTTCCAAAAACAGTCTACCGTCTAAGTTAGAGTACCATGAGATAGTATACCAAATTTGGTGGTTCTAAATTGAAAACTAGATTTTGCGATTTTTTTATGAAGGGGGCCCTTACCCCCCGGGCTGCAACCCCTTCCAAAAATGGTCTACCGTCTGAGTTAGAGTACCATGAGATAGTATACGAAATTTGGTGGTACTAAATTGAAAACTGTAGATTTTACGAAATTTTTTATGAGGGGGCTTTCACCCCCGGGCTCTAACCCCTTCCAAAAAGCGTCTAGCGTCTAAGTTAGAGTTTCATGATACCATACTTAATGGTTCTGAATTGAAAACTGTAGATTTTACAAAAAAATTATGGGGGCTCTGACCCCCGGGCCTAGACCCGTTCCAAAAACGGTCTACCGTCTAAGTTAGAGCACCATGAGATAGTATACCAAATTTGGTGGTTCTAAATTGATTACTGTAGATTTTACGGCATTTTTTGACGGGGGCTCTTACCCCCGGGCTCCAACCCCTTTCAAAAACTGTCTAGCGTCTAAGTTAGAGTAACATGAGATAGTATACCAAATTAGGTGGTTCTAAATTGAAAACTGTAGAATTTGCGAATTTTTTTATGAGGGGCCCCTTACCCCCCGGGTTGCAACCCCTTCAAAAAATCGTCTAGCGTCTAAGCTAGAGTACCATGAGATAGTATACCAGAATTGGTGGTACTGAATTTAAAACTGTAGTTTTTAAAAAAAAATTGTATGTGGGGTGCTCTGACCCCCGGGCCTTAACCCGTTCAAAAAACGGGGTACCGTCTAAGTTAGAGTACCATGAGATAGTATACCAAATTTTGTGGTTCTAAAATGAAAACTGTAGATTTTACGAAATTTTTATGAAGGGGGGGGCTCTGACCCCCGGGCTCCAACCCCTTCTAAAAACCGTCTAGCGTCTAAGTTAGAGTTTCATGATACCAAATTTATGGTTCCGAAATGAAAACTAGATTTCACGAAAATCTTGTATGTATGTGGGGTGTGGGGGCTCTCACCCCCTCCGGACCTTAACCCGTTCCAAAAACCGACAACCGTCTAAGTTAGGGTACCATGAGATAGGATACCTGATTTGGTGGTTCTGAATTGAAAACTGTAGATTTAAAAAAAAATTGTATATGGGGGCTCTGACCAACCGGGCCCTGACCCCTTCCAAAAACAGTCTAATATTTTTAGTGCCAAAGAGAAAGCGTAATATTCCTATCCTGTCTGAGTGTCCAAACTTTATAAATTTGATCAGGGAGAAAGACGTTCGAAATCGTACGTTTTCTTGCATTCGTTTTGTATGTAACCAAAATCTGTAAACGCGACGAATTGACGTAGTCGACGAATTGAGGTAGTCGATAAATTTGCCCGCGACGAATCGTCGCAGTCGACGAATTGACGCACACGATGAATTGACGTATAACCAAATCAGTCTCATTACTTTTGTACGACCCTGATATACTAGCAGTTATGCCCGCTCTCCGCGGACGACGGTAAATTAGTGAAATCATTTTTGAACATAAAATTAGAGAAAGGGGAAAGTAATTAAGTGATAGCAAAGTAATTTAATATCCGTAATTGTTTCACGATTTAGAACAGGGTTCGTGACGTCAATGCATATTTGACGCAAAACGGAGCAGGTTTTGACAGCCCTTAATTTGAAATCAAAATTTCATGGAATTTTTACATCATTTCAAAGTTTTAGGTATATTGTATTTTAAACCTATCAGCATTTTGAACAGTAAAGCTGAGCCTCACTTTTGAATTTTTTTTTGTTTTCAGAGTTTTGTAGTTGTAGAAGTGACAGCAAAATTCAAGTAGACAATATTCCAAAGCCGCAATTTTTATTTTATTTTTCCTGACTTTCCTGGGTATCAGGACTTTGACTTCTCAGCATGCCAATTTTCAGATCTCTGGTTCATTTAGAAGTGGCCGAACAATTCGCGAAAAGTTCAAGCGCACGTTCCAAAGCCACCATTTTGATTATTTTTTTTGGACTTTTTTATGTATACGGACGTTAAGACCTATCAGCATACTAATTTCCAGATCTCTAAGTCATTTAGAAGTGGTCGAACAATTTGCTTACGGAAACGCTCACATTTTACTATTTTGTTTTATATATAGATTCTAGAATGTTTATGAGACTCCCATGATCTGGAATCAAACGTAGATTTGGAATTGTGAATTCTTGCAATGACGAACTCAGAAGTGTGACCCAAAAACCCGGGTCCACCAACATGAGGTACCACTTTGTTATAAGTGTGTTTATTTTTAATATATTTGTTGAAATTTTAAAATGTACATTTTATCATAATTGGAAATGGCGTTTAATATGTCGAAGAGATTTTCATTTGTTCGCATTAGTTTGAGAGATATTTTCTTCGGGGTATTTTTATTTGCGTCTTCAATATTTTGGGATACTATATAAAGAAATCTGGAATGCGCCACTGAGCTCTTGGTAACATGTGATTGACCCAAGTACAGTACTTTTATATGTCGTAACAAACCATTTACAAGGCCCGTTGTGATTGATAGGAAAACTTTATATCAAGTTTGTTAAAACATATCAAATTCCATTCAAGAAAAACAGACTTACTTTGCCGGTAATAGGTATAATCAATATTTGATTCTAGATGCAATACATCGAATATTTGACCCCATATTAAAAGAAAATATTCTGCACACGACCTCTTCCGTCTTAACCAGATGGCGGGAGCTTTTGCACGGCACGAGGAGAAATTTTATTGCGGGGGCCCGTACCAAAAATTCATTGCTGGCACTACGAAATAAATCTCATATTTTAATAAAGTCGTTACGTGAAAAATGTCCTCAAAGATCACACACGATGTGAAATTCACAAGTTTTGACGGTGACGACGAAACATCATCCCTCTACTCCAGAGCCGAATGCTTTACCAATTAAGCTATACCGAAATAATTTATTGTTTCAACTTCTCCGTCTTGACATGTGCTTCACCTCTGTAGTATGTCATAAAGAAAACTATCATAAAGACGAAATGATTATGTCAAAGAAATATTTGCTTTAAGCTTAAGAAAAAGGCCATAATATGATTGAAAGTTCAGAGAGAGAGAGATAGAGATAGAGAGAGAGAGAGAGAGAGAGAGAGAGAGAGAGAGAGAGAGAGAGAGGGAGGGAGAGAGAGAGAGGGAGGGAGAGAGAGAAAGAGATAGAGAGAGAGAAAGAGAGAAGAGGGAGTGAGAGAGATAAAGAGAGAGAAGCGGGAGGGAGAGAGATACAGATAGAGAGAGAGAAAGAGAGAAGAGGGAGTGAGAGAGATAAAGAGAGAGAAGCGGGAGGGAGAGAGATACAGATAGAGAGAGTGAAAAGAGGGCGGGAGAAAGATACAGATAGAGAAAGTGAGAAGAGGGAGAGAGAAAGGGAAGAGGGAGAGAGAAAGGGAAGAGGGAGATATAAAGAGAGAGAGTCAAAAGTGTTGAAATCTACGATTTTCTTTCCGGGGAGATGGGGTTGAGATTGTATTATGACTCTTATAAAAACTTCCTCACAAAATGATAATAAAAATACCTGCATACTAAAGTTTTTGAATTGCGAATATTTTTGTGTACGAAATAATAAGGATCCCTCTAAAATAAATTCGTACAAATAGTTGTTTTTCCCCTGATACAGGGTTTTAGTGATTGATTTTTAATGTAAAGTGGAGCAAGTGACAAATTGGCGACTTTTTAAACTTTTATACGCGGTCATACGTATATGATTTTTTTTTAAATTTATAGTAATGTTTTTAAAGTCACTGAATAAATGGCCTCCATATGTAGCCCGAAATCAACTTTGACATTGTTCTTTTTATTTCTTAAAATGTAAGTATCTGGTTTGCACGCAAATTGTTAAATTCATAAAAAAAATAAGGGCCACAAAATGATGAAATTTAATTTGCTATTTGGTGAATGCGGAAAATAGAAACATAGTTTCAATAATCACTTAAAACCCGCCAATTACAGTTTTTGTGCGGCGAAGGACGATAACCTGTTCGAAAATGGAGGGATTGTAAACAAACAAATTAAAAGAAAAAGAAACGTTTTAAGGGCTTCGCACCCCAAAATTTACACACACAAAATAATTGTTAAAATTTTTACCAAAAATGATGTTTTTCCTAAACTGCGGGGCCCCTTGAAGGCTTGAGGTTCCGGGCGAAAACTCCAGTTGCCCTTATGGTCCAGCCGGCTCTGCCCTGTACTGTGGATCAAATTTAGGGCTTTGCTGTAGGACTAATTAGAGCAGACAGGAACAGTTCAAGGATTCGTTGTTGATCAGCCCCATCCCTTTTCCGTAGAGCTAAAACTAAAAGATGGACGCAATTGTTTAGACACAGGGGACATCCTGGGACATCCTGTGTGACCTTGTAACATTGCTCCTGGGAATAGTGGACATTCGAGTTTTGGCCTTCCCGATGTTTTGAATGTTCTTTTCTACTAACGGATATTTCACTTACAAAACACAGGACTTAGAAACGACAGCCACGGCCAGGAATAATAAAACGCTGAACGTGATTCGTTTCGTAGCATGAAACTGGTACCCTCTATGAAAATAGCGTCACAGAGCACGTGACAATGTACCTATATTATCGTTATTGTTATTTTATATTTTACCAATTAACAAAACATCGGAAATAAAAAATAAAATTTAAGTTTTCTTTTGGTTTTTTGAAGCTCCTGCGATTCTGAGGCCCCAAGCGCGCTTTTCCTGAGCCTGTGCTGTGATCTGCCACTGCTGGGGGCTTTTTAAAGTTTTGTACACGAGTAAAAGCGCAACACAATATACTTGACTTTCTGCGAAATTTTTATGCTTATGAGCACGGTTGATTGAAAACTGATAAAAAGGCTTAAGGCCTGTTTAGTAATTTTTGTGCCTGCGTAAAAACGCAGTACCATAACCTTGGCATGTTATCGAAACCTTATGAATACGTCGGACTAAAAATTCCTAAAAAAGGACTAATTAAGGTTTTGTAACAGAGTAAAAGTGCCACATGGTATGTTAACGTTGTGAATATGAGCATGGCAGATTAAAAATTTCAGGAAATCGCCTTTGGGATTAATGTGTTGTAGCAGAGTAAAAGTGTAACATTATCTTTATTTTCTATATAAACCATACTACGTGCTGAAATGGCCGAACTATATATACGCATATTTAAATCATATACCGAAGCGCGGACACGGTGAAACAAAAGTGTGATTTTGTACGGTCCCCTAAATTTTTGTGGCTAGCCTACATGGAAGAGGACACGTTGATATCAAAAATGTACTTTTCATACGGCTCCATAACAGCTAGCAATGGACACGTCACAATTATTTTTGTTTTTGTTGGTGGGGGTTTAACGACCACCGTGATCAATTTAGTGGGCTGTAAGCAGTCAGCAGTTTCTGATTTTGGGCCACTGGTTCCAGGGAAGGGGGAGAGCCAGTCCTAAAAGTCAAACACAGCGTCCCTGACTCACCGGGAATCGAACCCGGACCCTACTCGGACCATTAACCGGATAGTTTTGCACTTTATTGTTATCTACGGTCTCACACTTACACCGTAGGTCAGGTATTGGAGTGCTGAATTGTGTTGCAGATCTTAAGAGTAAAAAATGGACTTTTCACGAAAATACTGTATGGGCGCGAGGGGCGGGTTTACGATTGGACCAACCTGGGCCATGGCCCAGGGCGCTGCACATAAAGGGGCGCCAAAATTTTGAGAATACATGTGGCACAAGACGTTTTATCTCATCCCCCTCCAAAAAAAAGAATGAAATTGGATTTTTCATTTCTACAAATTATAAACTGAGTAGTATAATACCTTTAATACTTAAGAAAACATTAAATGGTGTTAGTACATTCAATGTGTTTAATTATTAAAAATATTAGTTCATTCTGAAAGTGAGTTCAGTAAGAATCAGGAGCCCCCGAGGAAGTTATTTCTTCCTGCGTCTTGGCAAGGTCAAAACTCCGAAGAGGGCTGAGAGGGGGAGCATTTCATTCACAGAGCTCGCAGACAACGGGGAACAAGAGTGGGAGGCTAGGGGAGGGCACTGCACTAGCGCATAGTTTTTACAAAGCATTATAAAATCTGAGTGTGAGGACAGCCTAGGGATGCTAGGGATGTGGGTTGAAAGATCGAAATCGGACTCCATGAATTCAAGGTCAAGCCCCCAGGGTATTGTGGATGACAAGATAGGACAGAGTACTGGTTAGAATAAATTCCAATTCAGCTTATGACACCAGCTGCCTGCTTTGGGATTCATTCCCCTTCCGCCCTCCCGTCAGTTCACATGTGTGTTTCCAATCTCGCTGTGTTCTTTTTTTTTTTTTGATTGGAGGTTTAACGACCACCGTGAGCAACTCGATGGGCTATAAGCAGTCGCCCGTCCCTAATTTAGGGTCACTGGTTCCAGGGAAGGGATAGAGCCAGTGCCGTAAGACAAACACAACATCCATGCCTCACCGGGATTCGAACCCAGACCCCGTTCGGACGAATGATCAGAGGCCATCGCTTAGACCACTGCGCCACCGGGGCGGCGTGTTCTTTTGGGAGAAATCATTATATGAATCACCGTCAGCGGAAATGTGCCGCCCCGGTGGCGCAGTGGTCTAAGCGATGGCCTCTGATCATTCGTCAGAAAGGGGTCCGGGTTCGAATCCCGGTGAGGCATGGATGTTGTGTTTGTCTTACGGCACTGGCTCACTCCCTTCCCTGGAACCAGTGACTCTAAATTAGGGACGGGCGACTGCTTATAGCCCATTGAGTTGCTCACGGTGGTCGTTAAACCTCAAATCAAATCAAAATCAAATCAATCAGCGAAAATGTCAACTACGAAGTTTTCTGGATGCGAAAATAGAAAAAGGAAACTTAAAAAGATTGAAAAAGAAGGGCAACTGTTAAAAAAAAATACCAAACTTTAAAACACAGTAAGTGAAAAGAAAATGCAGTGTTTGGTTGCAAGATCTACCGATAAAGAAGTGAAGGAACCAACTAAGGGCTCAGAGCGAAGATCAAATTTGTGAGTTTTCTGATGGTGAGGATGAGGAAGGTAAGTCTAACATAAATCTTGAAGGAAATTTTCAAGATGTTGAAGGAAATGGACTTTTGTTACATCAAATGATATTAGTTAATGCTAAATGGAAAGTAGACGATTCATTTGTTGATTATATTACAAAAAATCCTATTATGTTTTTTAAAAATTCTACAATTAATTAAGCATACGTTTTAAATTTAAATAAAAAATTTTTGCAAGCAAATATTTCATGAGTGTGTTAAAAAAACTAATTTCATTTGTAAATATAAAAATTTACTGTGAAATGATGTTTTAAAATTATGCGAATTAAACTTGTGAGAAAACGACATCTATAAATTTTTATTTCAATGCCTAGTTTTAAATAATACATGTGCTAAACATTTTATAGGTTTGGGTTGTTCTTGAGAATATGCAGATTCTTTGCGTGCTAAAAATCTATATGTAATATGTAATTCAAATATGAAATTCTAATCGGCCTCAAATTTCTTACAATAAGTTTACTTAGGGGCGTCTCTTTTTTCTTGGCCCAGGGCACTGTATTGGTTAAACCCGCCCCTGATGGGTGTAATTGATCCCGGGCAGCGACCCGTCCCAAAAACTGTCTACGGTCTAAGTTGGAGTACCGTGAGATAGTATGCCAAATTTGGTAGCTCTAAATTGAAAACTAGATTTTACGAAAATATAGAATGGGACCCTATTTGCGGAATCACCAAGTTCAGCGGGGCCCCGGGGTAACCCCGGGCATCGACCCCTTCCAAAAACCACCAACGGTCTAAGTCACAGTGTATGATAGTCAGGTGATACGACTCTGGAAACAAAAATCGCCCGTTAATGCCACTTGTCACTAGATGGCGCGACAAACGTGTGGGCCGATGATTTGACACAAGTTATGCTTTCTTATGGGAGGAAGCGGCAGAAACAATCGTATTTTACGAATGCTATTTTGCTTGGAATTAAAAAAACAGTAACGGAACACTTCGCAAACATGCACTTTTGGGCCTATCACATGGAATTCGTCAAATAAGCGTTATACATATATTTTTTGGCCACAGAGTGATTATTCTAACATGAAGATTTCTGAGCAAACGATGCTGAGTTTTTTTACTGAGGCAAGCAATAGAGAATAGACCCTTTATCGTCAAAAAATTGTACTTCTTGTAAAATGAGATGGTGCTGTATATTCGGAGGAGCAATTTTAATATGGAATATCAGTTTTTGCGTAAGTCATTGGAGTATCGTTAACGGAAACTGCTGATTTTGAAATCTTACCGAAATTTTCACAAAAAGTAATTTTGATTAATCTTCAGCTTGATAAATCATTCACTATTCATGTTTTCATTTAGTAATAAACAATATATCTTACACATTTGTTTTATTTTTTTACCTAATCATACTAATAAATCCATCTGTGCTGGCGATAACGGCAGAGAAAGTACATATTGTGGCAAAATGGCTGCTTTTTCTCGGCGGATATTTTCCTGACCTGCGTGCTTATAGTACGATGAACATATTTGATATCAAGGGATAAAATTTGTGATCCTACATTTAAACAACGATTAATGCTCTTATCGTAAAAATGTTCCACATTGTAAACTGTGAAAAAATGCATCACATTATAATGATTGCCGTCATGTTTTCAACTTTGTTGGTGTAACATATTAAACCTTAATAAGAGACACGTACTTACTTTTAAGCAGTAACGAACTCCGTTCGAGAACATAAACTTTTATTTCATAGCAACAATCATTCGCCCGCCTCATAACAACTCCTCCATTGCCATACATACCTCCTTGCCCTTAGTAATTCTTTATTATGTTACAGTTGGGTCAATAAAGGATGATATAAGTTCTTTATATGCTGCATAACCTGTCCGATAACCTATAGTTCGGTACACAACACTTTCGCCTATTCCTTAAACAGAACTGGACAGATTCTAGTCCGATATTTATTTACACTATAAATTTATCTCCCGTTAAGTAAAAACACAGTTGACGTACTTTATCTTCTGTGTAGAAACTTCAAATTTTCTGGAACTCCATACAATATAATTAAACAAAGTAATAAAAAAAATACTCGAGATAAATACCGATTTTGCACTGATGAAATCGTAAACACCATATAACCCTGTGATTGTTAGCGTGAACGATCGGCCCACAACTCCTGAACGCCCCCTGGCGATCTGTGACATTAACAGTCCGTTTTTCAAACTGTTGACAGCACGGAGAGTCGTATCACCTGTCTTATTGTACACCGTGTTCCTCACAAACGTGATCAATGGTTTGACGGTACGTATCTAACCGTTACGCACACCAGGCAAAGGCTCGCGGAATCGAGCATCCATCTTGTCTTCTTTGTAACAGCGCGAAGCTATCCGCTTACGGTAAGATCACTTACCTTGGCATCTGTTCGAGGGACAGGCAATCCTAAAGGTCGTAGCTTGTAATCCTGCTTAAAACTTAAAACGTTCTTCTGTTAACAAGTAATCCAGTGGTGCACAACAGGAAACACAAACACCATTTCTTGTAGCTAACTATTTAATTACAAACACGACCACAAAGAGATAATTCTATTATTCTAAGACATATTGTCAACGACGACATCTTTCATGTTTCATCTTGCTACCTGCCTCCTCTCCACTCTCTCCGCCGCGCTGCTGCTATCTACCGAGAGATTCGAGAAACAGTTCAGTCTGAAACTGTACACATACCGTCCTCCCTTTTATGGTGTAATTAGTTTAAATTGTGAATGCGGTCACTTTGAAAATGATACCGTGCTATAGTGGTAGGGTAACGCGCCTAGGGTTGTTTCCCTCCTGCTCCTGGCCTCCTGCTTTGCAAAACAATGGGCTGCTCAAGAAGCGAGTGACAATCGTATATACTCTGGAGACATTTTCATGACTGTGGCCTCAAGGCGAATAATGTCTCAGGTCCAGAAAGAGACACAAAGATGCAGACTTCAAAAATAGAAAAGCTAAATATACTGGCTTAGAAGAACGGCAGAGAATGAGAACTGCTATAAAATATTGCAATTAGGAATTCGCTTTTATGTAATAATACGGATGAAACAAACGCGATTAATTCACAAAGAAGAAAGAGCAAATAATATGAATTTTATGAAACAGTATATTTCAGATCATTATCATATAAACATAACATATACATTTATATGAAAAAGCTAAAGCAAAATAAAGGCAGTCTACCTGCCAGCCGCCCTCCAAATGACCGCCGACGTGGGCGCAAGCCCATGTCGACGCCGGGTCTGACGACTCGTACAGTCCAAAAGACGAAACACTGTTCAACAGTTGCCAACCAATACAACAGAGGTCAACCCAGAACAGTATCTGTCATGGCCATGCGTCGCATGTTTGCATGTATGGGCTATAAATGCAAACGATCCCGACGACATCCTTTTCTAACCACGGTGCATCGGCCCAAAAGACTCGCCTGGAGCAAAGATCTTGCAAGTTGGACGTCGGATGACTGATAAAACGTGTTCTAGTGCCACGAGTCTCGTTTTCTACTCCACTTCGAGGATTGTCGTTTATGTATTTGGCGCAAAGAGCATGACGCACTCGATCCATCATGCATCGCCTCCACACTGCAAGCCGGTGGAGGTGGTTGTATGATGTGGGGAATGTTTATCTGGCAGGAACTTGGGTTCTTGGTCATGTGGCACGTATAACTGGTGCCCACTATCGTGAATTGCTTGCTGACTTTGTACACCCAGCATTGTTGCATTTTTTCGTGAATGGAGGCGGTGTCTTCCTATATGACAATATGCCAAACCATTGGTACAATATTTGGCAGGAATATAAAAACATTTGGAAGGATTCAGTAGCCTGATTCAATTCCAATACAACGCAAATTATAATCACACACTGTGTGTGACGAATTTATAAGTAGTAATAAGTTTAATGGGAAATGTACTGCAGAAATGTTTAATATCTAAAGTTCAAGAAGCTTTGTATTATTCAATAATTGTAGATTCGACTCCCGATATCCCCCACACGGTTCAATTAACTTTAATCTTAAGTCTTTTTGAAAAAGAAGGAGATGTAAAATAAATGTTTTTGGTTTTCTTCAAATCGAGAATCATGATTCCGCATATTTAGAAAAGATTGTATTAGAATCATTAAAGGATCTATCTACTGAAATCCAAACTGTACAGACCAAACATACGATAATGCTGCAAACTTTTCGAATAAATATAGTGGCTTACAATCGACAACGTATTGAAAAAGCAACCTATGTATCATGTGCCACTTGTTGTTTTTTAACAAGCGTGTCATTATTTTAACTTTATTCAGAATTGATAAGTATATTTCTCTTTGTCTTCTTGACGATGGAATATTCTTATAAATGGTTTGCCGGACTCTCAATCCAAGCATACAAAGAGAATAGGCGACACCAGATGGGCAGCAAGAGCTGACAGCAGTTTCAGCTTTAAGATGGAATTACAAGAACATCAAGGAAGCATTAATTCAAATTAGTATGAATGGCAATGAATAACGAATGGGTAAATTACAGGCACAAAAATTATCACAGTATTTTAATGAATATGAAATAGCTTTATTAACAGTTTTATGGGACAAACTGTTTCAACGCATAAACGGTAAGAGCACATCGTTACAAGGTGTACAATCCAATTTAATACAAGAAACAACTGTTCTCAAATATCTTTCTGAATTCATCATGGATGTCAAAAGCAACTTCTAAGATTTTGAGAACGATGCAAATTTGCTTACAGAAAATCGGAACTGCAAAGAAAGCAGAATGAAGACAAGGAAAAAAATGAAAAAAATTTCCGCAATGCTTTTTTGTAACGCTAACGGCGAACCTTCATTTTTTGTACGTAAGAAAGTTAATTATTATTTATGTAATTCAGTAAATCAGTTCCACTTATGATATTTGGCACTTATGTTTATGGAAAGCGATGCTCTTCAATCATTAGATTATGAATAAAATATTGACAAATTCGCCAAATTAAAATCGAAAGAAGTTTGACTTTAATATGACTGTTATGTATAAATGCATACAAAATAACTAAGATATTTCATTCATTTTTGTTCAAAACAAGAACCGATTTTGTTCATATACATGCTCATTACTTATTATTTAGTGTTACTGAATGGAATGTGCAGTGTGATTTTTTCTATTGTACGAATATACAATTTTTCATGTATGCGTTTTTGTTTAATGGAAAACAACAAATTCTGTATTTCTCAATTCACGCATGCATTTTGGTATAACATCCTTAAAAAACATTAATTTTTTAAGGGGGCCTCAAAATCAGGTTGCGCTTGGGGCCTCCAAAACTCTTAATTCGCCACTGCCTATGGTCACGAAAAAGAAGATTTTGATTTGACAAAAGTAGTGTTACGTCTGAAAGGTGGTTCAATATACCCCTCCATTTCTTTTTATAATTTTCTACAGTTTCTCGGTGGGCATGGTCAATAGTTTTGTTTAGCTTTAACCGTGCTGCTAAAGTTTTCCATTTTTCAAGGGACGCGAGGTGCTGCTCCGAACCCTTATAGTCAGACACCTTTGGATTCAATCTCCCAAATTCTGGAACCATGTAATAAATCTAGATGTCACTGGTCCTTTGTCATAGGTAGCAAACTATCTGCAGCAAAAACAGTATACGTTTTGTTTTACGGGAGGAGAATATAACAACCATTTCCTCGGGACTTTCTCACCATTTAGCATCTTTCTATAAAACCATGCAGTTGTCAATTGAAGATTTCTTCCTTCGGTTTTGTTCCCAGGTCTCTGAATTGAAATAAATGGTCCGTCCATGTTTTGGAAAAATTCACTTCCTCTCTTAATCAGGTCAACTCTCAATACATCTGGCACAGGGATATGCCAATCACTAACATCAGAATAAGAGGGGATTCGATTTATTTCTTCCCCTATATGAAACACTTTTTCTCGTTCCGGGGTTGTGCCAGCGTCCCGTTTGTCTTCATCACTCTGCAGCATGGATTTATCCTCAAATTCTCGTTGAATATCATGAAATTCTTTTTGTGAAGTAGATGCCGGTAATTCGACACGGTCGAAATGGGAACTTCTTTCTTGAAACGAGTCTTCTTTTTCACTGGTTGTCGAGGGCTTTACGAACTGTAAGATGGATTCAGACATTTCCTGAGTCTTCTCTTCTCTAGCTTTCTTTAGTTTTCTTTGTTGCGATCCACTTGGTCGATGGCGCTTCATTCTGGAGGCCGTGTAACAGTTACACATCCCGATTAACGAGTTGCCTGAGTGATACCAGTTTCTGGTATAGATAGCACAAATATCGAAATCCGTGGTATTCGACATGAATTAAATGAATTATTGTAGAACATAAGAATTTATATCGTTGTAAAAGATTACTGTAAATATCTTGAATACATCAGAAATACCTGTACCTGTAAGGAATACTGAACAACATACAATTTTTATCAGTGACTCAAAAATATTTCTGTTATTTAGTTAGCGAAGTATTATTAAGTCATTATAATAATTTACTAATTCGTACAAATTTCTTCATGATATATTTTTTTTGAAGTTGGCATCGTGTTAATGGTAAATTCAACTTTATAAAACATGGAATCTAATGAAAATTTCAAAATTTTAAATTTTTACATTTTTCCGGAATTTGTTTATACATTTGGAATTAATAACGATGAAAGGACGAAGTAGAGTAAAAATAAGCACTTAAGCTAATTTCAACAATTGACTGTCCTCCGTCTTACAGCAGAAACCGTCGTTTTTGTCGCACATAACCACAAAAACAACATTATGGCGTAGGCGATAGCGTGCAGAGATGTTTTGTCTACCGAATCCCACTCTAAACGGCCCTTGACAACACAGCCTCTGACGTTCGTTCATGTCAACAGTTTTTGCGGCCGGAAGGGGAGACGATGAAGTATGAGAGGTCCCTAGACAGCCACACTCACACGGCCTTAGACGATTGCGGTTTTTTCGCACCTACCTCATATTCCGACACTAGCACCCCGGGCAATAAACATCCCTAAAATTTTAACAACTGGGCAATTGAATGTGGCCCTTACCGCCCTTAGCACGCTGTATTGTGCTGCAATCTAATACATTTGTTTTAAATAACCAAGACATTGTATATTTAGTTTATTAATGCAGAATTCATTTTTTAACAAAAACTATCAAATAAATACACATCACATTTTACTAATTTTCAGTTTCTCTAATTCTACGTGTAAATTCATCTATTATTTAATTCTAAGTAAATAGCAAACTGGCACCCTCTTCAAAGTGGTACCCGGGGCAGACCCCCCCTCCGTTGGTACGCCAGTGGCCCAGATTTGTTGTTTTTGTTTTCATTCTTTGAGTTAACAGAGCGAAAATATCTGAGCTGCACTGTTTCCGTTAGAAATATTTTTTAACTTCATGTACAATTGCAAAATCCTTCGTTAGAATAGACATACCACATAAGAAATTTACATAAGAAAATAGAGTAGCAATAAGAAAAACATTCTAAAACCAAGAAAAGAAAGAGCGGAGCCGAAAAAGCTAGGTAGAGGAAACAGACACCTTTGAGAACAAGTACCTATTTGAAGAAACCTGTAGGCGCTTAATGAGTAAGTGGTATAAATCAATACAAAAGCATGTACTGTATTTGAAAAAAAAATTGTAAAGAAGTAGGAGCATTGTGACTGTCTACAGTTTCCCCGTTTGATCCTGTCGACATTACAACCATCACAGAAAATAAAATAACCAAAACCTAACAAAAATACACATTCAAAATAAAATGCCCAAAATATAAAAAAAAGTAACCACACAAAATAAAATGCCCAAAACATGGTGAGAAATTCTGTTAAAAGCACAATGAAGATAAAAAATAGGTAGAAATATAAATATTTTCAAAACTTAATGCCAGTGTCAAAACTGAAATAAAAAGAAAGGAAAAAGAAATATTCCAAATTTCATTGTTACTTTAGATATTTTAACCTGTCGACATTTTGTATATTGCACTTGCACTCGGTCAAAAATATTACTTACAAGAACTCTTTAGTAACTTTTAATCGCTGTGCTCATATTTATAAGATTTGCATAACAAGTCAAGTTAATAATGTTGCACTTTCACTTAGACACCAAATATTAATTTTTAGCCCCTATGTCTAGGCCTTTTAAAGAATTGTTTAATAAGCGTAGCACTCTTAAACTGATTTGTCATGCAAACCTAATATGATCACGGCGTTATGAAAATTACTGAAAAGGCATATGCCTAGGCCTCGGGTATATCAATTAGTGTTTTGTGCTCTAGTAAAAGTTCAACACAATGAATTTGATTTTCTATGAAAACCATATGAATATCAGCTCGGCGGACTGAAAACTATTAAAAAGGCCTAGGCCTAGGGTCTACTAAATCGTTTCTACCTCAGTAAAGCGCATTGCTAAAATCTTGACTTGCTATGCAATCCTTAAGAAAATTAGCACGACGGACTGAAAATTGCTAAAAAGGCCCAGGCCTAGAGCTTTATAATTGTTGTTTTCTACCTGAGTAGAAGTGTGGCATTATATTTAGTTCCTGCTAGCAGGGGTACCCGGTATTTCTCGGGTAAATATTACTATTTAAGGAATCGCTAAGTTCAGCGGGTGAAATTTAATGAATGATAAAGATATTTCTGTAATTTTCCAGTAAACGTATCTTTAATTTTTTGATTTAGTTAATTTAATTTTACGAAACAAAAAAGAAAGGAAGAAGAATGGAAATACTTACCTTCGAGGAGATATATATAAAACTGTGGTACATCTGGCATGTGTTTCTGAGAATCCCGCGACGCTGACTTGCAATATACCTATGCGATGTCGCGTGCATGCGACTTGACATTGATCATCTCTTTTTTACCGTTTTGAATTTTGAATAACTGGAACTCTCTATTTACATTACATTGCCTCATAAGCCCCCGTTGGTGGTGAAAGCCAACGTTTATTAATTTGTGTTTTTAATACATCATTAACTGGATATTTTTATACTTTACTGTTATCTACGGCCTCTAACTTTCATACACCCGTTGTGTGAGATTCTATATGCTCTACCTAAAATACATAAATCTGGAATTCCTTTCCGGCCTATAGTAAGTAATATCGGCACAGCAGCATATAAGTCATTTACATCGTGGTTCGAGGCCGCCAAATAAACACACAAAAAAATAATAATAAATAAAAATCTTTTTCAACTCACGCAAATTTCACTCCCCTCCTTTCTTTTCACTATGACCCAAATTCCGATTCAAAACAAAGTACCACAAATATATACAACTGAACTCCCTAAAACATATTAATCTAATTAAAACTTCAATCAATAAAAACCTATTTACACATTTCCTAAAACGTCAAAGTTAAAAAGCTGTAACCCAAAATTATCTACAATTGCACATCAGTGCCAAATTAAATTAAACCCAAATACCTGACACAACCACAATATTCAACTGTTAAGCGCCTCTCTCCTCTCAGAAAACAAGTTCAAAATCCTAGCACTTTCAGCCTCTGCCCCGGCCATTTTCAAGGAGCGGACGCAACAGATGTACCACCCGTCACCTCCGCGAAACGTAGCGAATGTTCCAGTGCTCGCGTGGCTCGTCTGAATTCCCGTTCTCCGTCGTTCAGGCAAAGAATATCTAAACTGGGCCTGAACCAAAGAATATAAACGCGAAGCGTTTATATTCTTTGGTTCAGGCCCAGTGGAAGAGAAGGCTATTGGATCATCTGATAGATGGCGCCACTGCGCCTGAACGACGGAGAACGGGAAAGCAGACCAGCCTCGCGAGCACTGGAACATTCGCTACGTTTCGCGGAGGTAACGGGTGGTACATCTGTTGCGTCCGCTCCTTGAAAATGGCCGGGGCAGAGGCTGAAAGTGCTAGGATTTTGAACTTGTTTTCTGAGAGGAGAGAGGCGCTTAACTGTTGAATATTGTGGTTGTGTCAGGTATTTGGGTTTAATTTAATTTGGCACTGATGTGCAATTGTAGATAATTTTGGGTTACAGCTTTTTAACTTTGACGTTTTAGGAAATATGTAAATAGGTTTTTATTGATTGAAGTTCTAATTAGATTAATATGTTTTAGGGAGTTCAATTGTATATACTTGTGGTACATTGTTTTGAATCGGAATTTGGGTCATAGTAAAAAGAAAGGAGGGGGGTGAAATTTGCGTGAGTTGAAAAAGATTTTTATTTATTATTATTTTTTGTGTGTTTATTTGGCGGCCTCGAACCACGATGTAAATGAGAAAAATACGTGTTGGAAATGTGTAGAGATGAAAACCTCCTGAAAGAGTTAAGGATTAAAGGTGAGTAACCTCAAAATATAGATTCTCTAAATAGCACGTGAATAATTAAGCAGCTAGATGACATTTGACATTTGCAATGCTGTAGGAATATATGATTTTATGAACAGATGGAAGGTCTAGCCATGGGCAGTCCACTGTCACCTATATTATGTGAAATCTACATGCTTCGATTTGAAGAAAAGCTTTTCAAACTTGTGAAATTTGACTTATGGATACGATATGCAGACGATACTTTCGTTCTATGGAAGGGGAAACATTCTGATATTCCGGAATTAGTTAAACTTATAAATTCCATTGATCCTCACATTCAATTCAGCTACGAAACTGAAAATAACGGATGCCTACCATTTCTTGACGTCCTGGTAACTCGCTCAAATGGATCTCTCGCAACTACAATTTATCGGAAGCCTTTCGCTGTTTTCTCACCTCTACATGCCAAGTCCAATCACCCTTGGAAACAAAAACTCAGCGCCTTTTACAGTTGCCTATATCGCGCGAAACATATATGTTCAGATAAAGACAGTTTGGAAAAAGAACTTTATTTCCTTAAACGTGTTGCAGTACAGCGAGGATACAACCCTTCCGTTATAGACCAGGCTCTAACAAAATTTCGGAAACCGAAGCCTATCTCCACGTTAGCTCTGTGATGCGTCCATTGCGAGAGAATTTTGCCATTATTCCATTTTCCCGTGACATTGCCTTCAAAAATTCTCAAAACTTTTAATTTTAAGGTGATTTTTAAACCCATAAACAAAATGATATTTTTTAGGATCAAAGGACTATGTTGAAGACAAAAACTCGTGGGGAATTTATCAAATTCTATGTCAATGTGGCGCTTCGTATACGGGGCAGACCCTTAGAGCCTTGCGTTTTCGATTGAAGGAGCACAAGACCTGCATTCGTAACCGTGACCTAAAGAAATAATCGATGACTAAACACTTTTACGAAAAGGACCATAAATTTCTCTTTGAAGAAGCAAAACTAATTGACAAGCCAGATTCAACCACCAAACTTGATATTTTGGAAGCATTTCCATATATATCAGAAGTCTTCGCAACTTGTTAATGACATGGCATCCACGCCATTTCTATCAAGCGCGTGGAAGCATCTAACCAAAACACATGACTATAAACACCATTTATGATGCCATATACAATTTGAATAATTACGTGCCATTCGCACTGATGAAGCTAGGTCAATACCCAGCGAAACCATGGTCTGCCTGAAAAAAATATTTGTGACAAAATACGTTGTATTATTTTAATATATACGTAGGTCGGGTATTGAAGTGCTGAATTGTGTTGCAGTTCTTAAGAGCAAAAAATGGAACTTTTTACGAAAATTTTGAATGGGGATCCCTTGACACCGGGCCCCGACCCGTTCCAAAAATCGTCTACCGCCTAACTTAGCGCAGCATGAGATAGTATACCGAATTTGGTGGTTTTAAATTGAAAACTGTAAATCTTACAAAAATTTTGTATAAGGCCCCTTGACCCCGGACTCCGACCCGTTCCAAAAACAGTCTACCGTCTAAATTAGAGTACCATGTGATCGTACACCAAATTTGGTGGTTCTAAATTGAAAACTGTAGATTTGACGAAAATTTTGCATACGGCCCCTTGACCCCGGGTTACGGCCCATTCCAAAAACTGTCTACCGTTTAAGTTAGAGTACCATGAGATAGTATACCAAATTTGGTGGTTCTAAATTGAAAACTGCAGATTTGACGAACATTGCGTATGGGGGCCCCTTAACCCCGGGTCCCGACCCATTCCAAATGCCATCTACCGTCTAAGTTAGAGTACCATGAGATAGGACACCAAATTTGGTGGTTTTAAATTGAAAACTGTAGATCTTACGAAAATTCTGTATAGGGCCATTTTGATCCCGGGCCCCGACCCGTTCCAAAAACCGTCTATCGTTTAAGTTAGAGTACCATGACATAGCATACCAAATTTGGTGGTTCTAAATTGAAAACTGCAGATTTGACGAACATTGCATATGGGAGCCCCTTGACGCCGGGTCCCGACCCGTTCCAAATCCCGTCTACCGTCTAAGTTAGAGTACCATGAGATAGTATACAAAATTTGGTGGTTTTAAATTGAAAACTGTAGATCTTACGAAAATTGTGTATGAAGGCCCCCTGACCCCGACCCGTTCCCAAAACCGTCTACCGTCTAAGTTAAAGCACCATAAGATAGTGTACCAAAAAATTTGGTGGTTTTAAATTGAAAACTGTGGATCTTACGAAAATTTCGTATAGTGCCCCTTAACACTGGGCCCCGACCCGTTCCAAAAACCGTGTACCGTATAAGCTAGGGTACCATGAGATAATATACCAAATTTGGTGGTTCTAAATTGAGAACTGTAGATTTGACGAACACTGCGTATGGGTTTAAAATTGAAAAATTAAACCCACACGCAATTTAAAATTGTTGGTTTTAAATTGAAAACTGTAGATCTTACGAAAATTGCGTATGAGGGCCCCCTGGCCCCGACCCGTTCCAAAAATCGTCTACCCTCTAAGTTAGAGCAGTATGAGATATTGTATCAAAAAATTTGGTGGTTTTAAATTGAAAACTGTAAATCTTACGAAAATGTCCTGTAGGACCCCTTGACCCCGTGCCCTGACACGTTCCGAAAACCGTGAACCGTCTAAGTTATGGTACCATGAGATAGTATACCAAATTTGATGGTTCTAAATTGTAAACTGTAGATTTGACGAAAATTACGTATGCGGGCCCCTTGACCCAGTGCCCCGACCAGTTCCAAATGCATTCCACCGTTTAAGATAGAGTACCATGAGATGGTATACCAAATTTGGAGGTTCTAAATTGATAACTGTAGATTTGACGAACATTGTGTATGGGCCTTGACGCCGGGCTCCGACCCGTTCCCAAAATAGTGTTCCGTCTAAGTTAGGGTACCATGAGATAGTATGCCAAATTTGGTGGTTTTAAATTGAAAACTGTAGATTTGATGAAAATTGTGCATGGGGCCCCTCGACCCCGACCCGTTCCAAAAACCGTCACCGTCTAAGTTGGAGCACCATGAGATAGTATACCAAATTTGTTGGTTTTAAATTGAAAACTTGAATTTGAAGAAAATTGTGTATGGGGCCTCTTGAACCCGGGCCCCCACCCGTTCCAAAAGTCGTCTACCGTCTAAGTTAGAGTACCATGAGATAGTATACCAAATTTGGTGGTTCCAAATTGAAAACTACATTTGACGAACATTACGTATGGGAGCCCCTTGACCCTCACCTGTTCCAAAAACAATAACGTGTGTTCTGCACCTTACAGTACTAGACATTAAATGCGAGACAAACCCAACCTCTGGACCTAGGGGCTCTTGGTTGGAGTCCAGCTGACAGCTAAAGATCCGCAGTGGTTCGGAGCACCACACGCAAATGGACCCGGAGTAGCGAGAGTCCTCGATATAAAGCAAGTCTAACCCCCCAAATCCTCTGGGGCTTCTGTCCGTACCGCTTAGTTTTTAGTGCAGCAGCATAAGTACTAAAGTAGTGCCCCGTGGGTGTCAATAACCCACCTTCTAAACCCTAATTATTTATGAAAATCCCCAGGAATGAGATGAGAGATTAATTTGTGGGACCCCCCACCCTCCTGAAATATTTTGATAAGTGCCATATATTAGTCTTCTGCAAGTTAAACCAATCTCTGAACGAAGCTTTCCTACCAAAGATTAAGTGTTTAGAAAAATACAAAAGAAAAAAAAAGAAAAGAAAAAAGCCGTTTAAATGATGCCCCATCCTGAAATGTTATGGCTCGCGATGTTTTGACCTGCAATGTTTTGTGTCCGCGATGTTATGGCTTGCGATGTTTTGTGCCAGCGATGTTATGACTTGCAATGTTCTGTCACCGCGATGTTTTGTGCCAGCAATGTTATGACTTGCAACGTTTTGGAGAAACCAGCGCTCTTTTCACGTTTATAAGTGAGTCACGGAAAAATTCTCATCGGCCGCCACCGGCAATGGAACCCAGTCTTCCAGTTACGCGCCGGACATGCTACCCCAACCCCTTCGAGGCCGCTGCACCACATTCGAAGCCGCTGCACCACAGCGGCCTCGAATTCTCCAGACTCACAAACGACTAACTGCCAAACCACATTGCAGGTTGCTTCTTGTAGCCTCGCACAATGCTGGGGATTCACCAAAGAGTGGTAGCATGTCCGGCGCGTAACTGGAAAACCCTGGGTTCGATTCCCGGTGGCGGTCGATGAGAATTTTTCCGTGACTCACTTATAAACGTGGAAAGAGCGCTGATTTCTGTTTGATGTTTCTAATCCACGTCAGTTGTGTGTATTAATTATTCATTCGCCTCCTAGTTATTTGTTCAGTTGCAGCTTACCATCTTTGGTGAATCCCCAGCATTGTGCGGGGCTCCAAGAAGCAACCTGCAATGTGGTTTGGCAGTTAGTCGTTTGTGAGTCTGGATAATTCGAGGCAGCTGTGGTGCAGTGGTAGCATGTCCGGCATGTGACTGAAAGACCCTGGGTCCGATTCCCGGTGGCGGCTGATGATAATTTTTCCGTGACTCGCTTATAAACGTGGAAAGAGCGCTGATTTCTGTTTGATGTTCCTAATCCACGTCAGTTTTCACACAGTATTTATTAGAAGAAAGATACAGGAGATGTGCTTGAATAAATCATCTCAAATGATGAATGACAAAAAAAATATTTACAGATGCTTGTAGCTTACGCTACTGCTTATTTACACGGTTCTGTACATTGATGATAGTAAAAAAACAGTTAATTACACTCGAGTGTCTGGTGAGGCAACAAAAGTCTCTGACAAAGCAAAGAATAGGAACAATTCAGCTTGAAGAGCGTTATACAATATTAATTTTGCACAGTATTGATGCAAGGAATAATACAGAATTCGAGCTTGCAGACATAGATTCAAAAGACAGGTGATGAGAAATTAACAGAATGTGCAGCTTGCGCTACGTTAATTACAGGATTTGGTGCAACGTTTGCATGACAACAGTTAAGTGCAGTAGAAATCTGGCGAGACAATATGAATCTCTGGTAATACAGAGAGTAAAATCAATCCAGAATGATGAGCACTATAGAGTATAAATTTTACACAATATTAATGAAAAAAAAAGTTCTGACCAAAAGGTGATACATTGTGGGTGACCGGGAAAACCAGGAGGTTGCAGGTGATCAAGGAGACAAACATGAAATCAAAAGTTCGAAAGACAGTTGTGTGTATTAATCACAAAAAAATAATTAATACAATCAATCATTAATATCTTATTATTTTTAAAAATGTTTTTAAAAAAGGTTTCGGCTATTTTAGTGTTTTAAATTTATTAAAAATTTGGCTATACCAGCCGCGGGGGTTGGGGGTGGGGTGGAGGGTACTTATGGGCGCTCTTGGTCCCTAGTAATTCCTTATTATGTTATACTTGGGTCAATAAAGGTCGATACAAGTTCTTTACATGCTGCATAACCTGTCCGATAACCTATAGTTCGGGACAAAACACTTTCGCCCATACCTAAAACAGAACTGAACAGATTCTAGTCCGCCATTTAGCTACACTATAAATTTATCTCCCGTTCAGTACAAACAGAGTTGACGTACTTTACCTTCTGTATAGAAACTTCAAATTTTCTGGAACTCCATACACTATAATTACACAAAGTAATAAATAAAAAAATACTCAAGAGAAATACCTATTTTGGATTTTGTACTGATGAATCATAAATACCATCTAATCCTATGATGGTTAGCGTGAACGATAGGCCCACAACTCCTGTACGTCCCCTGGCGAGCTGTGACATTTACAGTCCGTTTTTCGAACTGTTCACAGCAGGGGCGTATGCAGAAATTATTTTCTGGGGGTGCCGAAAAATTGGAAGTTTCTGAAATTCACCAGGATAAAATGGAAGTTAATAAAAAAAGAAAAAAACATGTTAATAATAAAAAAACAGGTATTTCTTTTTAGTTTTTTTAGGTATATAACATACATATATACCTAAATTAAACTGATGAGTACATATTAAAAAAAGAGTGACAAAACAAATTTCTCCTTGAGAAATAATGAAATTGGTTGGACTCACCTAATTCTTAAAAACTGAGATTTATTCTTCTACGTGTATTTCCGAATTTGTCAATGACTTCTTCATCTTCAACTTGAATATCTCTATGAATAGATAATAAAGCTAGCCCATTCAGTCTTGACTCTGATGTACTGTTTCTCAAATAAAATTTCAATCGACGAAGACTGGGAAAGCTTCTTTCCACTGATGCTGTGGTTACAGGAAGAATTGCCAAGATGTGAAACAAAATATAAATGTTGGGAAATAAGTTCTTAATGCATGATGCCAAACTTTTAACTGCGTTTTTGGGGCGCACGTCTGCTTTTTCCCTTTCCCATTTTTGACACCATAATTGATACTCGCTTTCTGTTACATCAGAATATCCTAAATCAGATTCATACATTTTCACTGCAGATAATATTTGGGAATAATCATTCTTCACAGTAAAAACTATTAGAATCTTTTGCAATGAAGTTAGTGTTTCTTTTTGTGATTGAAACCTTTCATTTAAAGATTCAATTATATCATTCACAAAGGGTATAAATATACTTCTGCGGAAATATTCTTCTGGAGTTGAATATGGGACATTGCATCTATTTTTTTGTATACTGCATCTACGTGGAACTTCTTCTGCTACTTTGAGGCCTACAGCCAATGTTTTTACAGCATCATAAATTAAGCTGAAGGATTTTTCTGCTTCAGTTCTCATGCTGTTTAGCAGTGTTGTAATTTCTGATATTTTTTCTAATGAATCGACTAAGTCGATTTGCTTGTTTTGGAAGTTTTCAGATAGGTTGTATGTGATGGACAATATTTTACTAAGGACAAAAGTTGCCACTAGAAATGAAAACCCACATATAGAGTTGAGCAAAGTGTGTGCTTTGACAGATAATTCTGCTGACTCTTCTTGCTCAATCGCTTCTAAGGATGATATAATAGGATGCAGACCTTCTTTAAACATAAGAACGGCATCATGCCTTTGGATCCATCGAGTTTCACATAGAGTTTTCATCTTAACTTTCTTGCAATCAGGTAGCAGTCGCTGGATACTTTCTTTCAAAACACTGGTACGTTTGTGGAAAAACGAAAATGTTTCTTATATAACTCCCATACAGTTCCTCATGCTAGGCATTTTGCTAGCATCCGACAAACATAAGTTCAAGGAATGGGACATGCAATGAGTATATATTGCTTTGGGATATTTTTTTCTAATACAGGCCTGCACTCCACGAAGCTGTCATCGCATTTGCTGCAGCCCCATCATACACCTGCTCTCTGATATCGTTCAAATCAAAACCCAATTTCACTAAATTTTCCATTGTTGTTGTTGCAAGGGAACAGCCTGTTAAATTTTTCACTGGTATAAAAGCCAAAATATCTTCTCTTAATTTCAGTTCTTCTTCATCAAAATACCTGATGCTCAGTGAAAACTGTTCTATTTGACTAATGTCAGTTGTTTCATCTGACAATACTGAAAAAAAATTTGAATGCTTTACCTTTGCTACAATTTTCTGTTGAATAAGTTCCCCAAAGATGTTTATTATTTCATTCTGTATTACTGAACTTGTATACATGCTATTACCTCCACTAGTTTCCAAGTTTTCTTTTAAAATGGCATCTCCAGAATTTGCACGATATCTTATAAAGTGCAAAAATTACCATCATTATTTGCTGGTTCCTCAAGCGCAATTCTTCCAGAATCAACTTTTCCCCTAAGAGGTATATGTTGCCTTCCACATAATCTAATTGTTTGCACAAACGGAATCAACATTTTCCTGTTGTCAGTTATCTCTTGCTTTTTCTGTTTATTCATTTGTAAAATCACACTATCCTTTTTTTTATGAATTATTGATGCAATATTTTCAGCTGCCAATACAGCGTCTTTGTGATATTTATTCTTTTCATGTTTTTTTATATTTCCCTCGCATCTTTTAAATCGGTACTAGGCTTTGTAACGAGGCTACCCAAAGTCTGATGTTTGCCTTTACCAGCAACATCTTTTTCGTAAAATTAAACACAATATTTACAAAATGAACCTTCTTTTAGACGTGAATATGACAGCCACTTATACTCTTCTAGCCATTTAATTTGGAATGTTCTCATATGATTTTTATTGCGACTGGAACTGATTTTTTTAGGGAATCTATATTTCGCAGTAGGTTTCCATATGCTATGTAAGAAATCAACTTTTTTCTCTTCGCTCAAAGAATGAATAAGCTCACTGTTATCTGCATACAATCCTATGTCGTTCGAATCTGAAATGCTTTCAGACTTTTCATTACCATCTGCATCTCCGTCATTCCTCATGCGTATTGGTTGAAGTTCATAATTTTCCGGATTACTCCCGCTTTCAACGCATTGGTTTGCAACTTCAATATCAGTGGGTTCAGCTAGCGTTTCAGTTTCCACAGCTCTTTTTTTGTTACAGAAAGTCAACAGACTTTGTCGATGAAATCGTTTCATTTTTGAAATAACCTTAACAAACTGTTTTAAGCAGCTGCGGGAAAGGGCGAATAAATAATGATTTTGAATTACAAGGATACAGACAAAACAGAAGTTTCATTTCCTCACTCCGTTTGAAAATGAAAGAATCCACCCACATGGTCAACGCACAGCTCGTAATCAGTAAAGTATCAAAACAGGTGGCTGGGCAGTGAAGTGAGGTGTCGAGTGTCACTGCACGTATCGTAGTAACGACCGGCGCCAGGCAGAGAGGAGCGGTGACACGTGACACCATCCCTGGTCTGGTCAATTAGGAGTTGGCGCCGCAAAAACCTACAGCTGTCTTCCTGAACGCGGATATGAGCCCCCCTTCTTTCTCTGACTCTGTCTTCTTCGCGCAATGATCTTTCACTGAATCCGTACGTAGCAGTTGGATTTTTCCAGCAGTAAATATTCATGATTCAGAAACTTTTCTCATAACACAAATTTTGATTTAACATACATATATAAAAATTATATTGGAAAGCACAGTTTGATTATTTAACCTTATTTTGACAGATAACATAAAATGAAACAGATTGGAAGGGGGAGGCCCCTTTGACCCCCTCTAAATACGCCCCTGGTTGACAGCATGGAGAGTCGTATTACCTGACTTATCATACACCGTGTTCAGAGCCAACTCGCTTTGCTCAGAGCTTCGGTTTGTCCTTCAAAATGCAATAATGTTTTGCTTGGGAAGAAAATCTGTAATTGGAAGAAAACTTGGGAAGAAAATCTGTAATTTAAAAATTGTTTATAAAATGAACTTAGAAAAAGCTAAGTGTCTCAAACCCCGAAACCCCTCTCTTTTCTACGCCAACGGTCCAAAATATAAAAAATATTATACAGTCAAAATGGCGCCCCAAATAAAGTCGCGATAAAGTCTCGCCAGGGAGCATGGCACCCTGGCGAGACTTTATTTGGGGAGCCATTTTTTCCTTTATTTAAAGAACGCAAGATATGTTCTTTAAATTAAGGAAAAAATAGTTAAAGCATGTGTATTTTTTCAGTTCTTCTTGAGAGGAATTCCTGCCGGGGGAAAACATGAGCTTCAGCTAGGATCTGGGTGTTTTTGTTCTGCGTCTACGGGAGGTGTGGGAGCGGACTAGTGACTTTTGCTGTATGATGTTGCTTTAGTCGGTCGGGGATAGGAGGTAGGGGATGTGTAACACTGTTGATACATCGGCTTGGTAAAAGAGCCTGTGACCTTGCTGAAGGCTGCGGTGACTTTTGATCATTCGCCCTTCGGACAAAGTCACTTCAGGTTCCTAATTGCTACCCAGCAATTTCCTTGTTTTCATATCAAATTTATCCATAGATATTCATCGAAAACACAGGATAGACGGACGGATGAACAGACACACAAAGTACAAACATGGTGTGACCTCCACTCTGTGGGTGTGACAGTTATATATGCAGTCCATACAAACCACCCACAAATTTCAAATTTATCTCCAACGGTTAGCAAGATATTTATCAAAAACAGGCGGACGTACGGACAGACAGACAAAAAAGTGCTAACGTGGTGTTAGGTGTAAGAGTCGCTTTCTGACCTTAAAGTCATCCTGTAAAATTAAAGTCTCCGACCAAGGAGGTTCAACGAAGTATTAGGTAAGTGTCCAATCCATGATAATATTTCTAGTGTCAGTATTTATTTATACGTGCGTTCCTGTACTTTTTCACTTAGCACTACACCACTATATATACCATCAAAAAATCAGCCCCACAATCGTGTGACTTTCAGGCTCCTAATATTTTTTCTTCAAACTGTAAGTATTGCATGCCTAGATCACATTTTGTGGCCTAGATAGCTCCACACTAAAACTCATCTATGTGGGGGTCGCGGGTGGCCTAGTAGTTAACGTTCGTGACTGCCACGGAGAGGACTTCAGGTTCGATCTCTTAAACCACTAAACATCCGCCGTGCGTCAGATCGGCACATTAAGCCACCAGGCCCCGGGTACTGGCTCCCCTGGTAATAAATAAAGGCATCTTCCTCCCCTTTCTACCTCGCTTCCGTGTGCTCCCCTTTTTTTTATTGGAGGTTTAGCAACCACCATGAGCAATCCAATGGGCTATAAGCAGTCGCCCGTCCCTAATTTAGGGTCACTGACTCCAGGGAAGGGAGAGAGCCAATGCTGTAAGACAAACACAACATCCATACTCACGGGATTCGAACATGGACCTCTTCCGGACGAATGATCAGAAGTCATCGCTTAAACCACTGCGCCACCGAGGCGGCGTGTCACTTTCCTATCTGGCATTTTAGCCCAAATCTCCTAGCTTGCTATTTCTAGGTCATGTATGATGTTTTGCGATTGTGTGACACTACTTGGTAATCGCATATACGGTCCCTTATGTGACGTCTCCCATTCGACCAATGAGAAGTATCTCCTTCCACTGTGATTTCTTCTATGCTTTACTTATGAAGTTCTCCTTTTGTTGTCAGTTAGAGCGTGCGTGGTTTGAGCAAGGAGGTTAGAAGAAGAGGAGGTAGCAACAGCTCCTCTCCCTGTGCTCCTGGCGTGACGCCACTTTTTATCAGCTGACTACACCAATGCGCCCAATCTGAGAATCTCCTGTTTATCTCTATGAGGAAATCACGATTTTGAACGGGTTTTTCGGACCCTTACTCTACCCATGCAGTCATGAAAAAAATTGAGGCTAAAATATTCGTTCCCATAATTAAAAAAATCTAGAAAAAGTAGGAAAATATATGTTGGTATTTCTTTAAAAAAATGAACAAAGTAATAATTTTTTGAGTGGAAGTGCATGCTGCGCATGGTTACTTGCTTACTGTGCATGTGCAAGTAACCATGTTTAAAATATAATCAAAACCCTAATGTTGAGAAATATGAAGTCCAAAATATTCTTTGTTGGATCCTTGGTTTGCATGCGCTAAGCAAAACAGCTTCAGACAGAGGAAGTGACGTTACGTTTCCGAACTCCTGCAGACTCCCACCACATCGAGTGACGATCGAAAGAGCTGATATGTTTTGGCTTCACTCAAAATGGGTCGTTGCACCTCATCTTCTTCTAACCTCCTTGGGTCTGAGTTGATAATTAGCTCACTTTAGCTATTAAAAATAACAGTTAAAATGAATTTTGGTACGGTTTTTCATTTTTAGATGCTTTAAACGTTATCCAAACTCGAGATTTCTACTAATACACATTATATTAAAAAATGTGGTACAGCTCACAATCTTGTTCAAGCCCAGTTAAGGGATATTAAAGGTATGAAGAAGGATGTTATATTCTTCGAAGGGAATTTTTTTTTCTAATATTGAAAACAGGATACCATTTTTTTTTTATTGGAGGTTTAACGACCACCGTGAGCAACTCAATGGGCTATAAGCAGTCGCCCGTTCCTAATTTAGGGTCACTGGTTCCAGGGAGGAGAGAGAGCCAGTGCCGTAAGACAAACACAACATCCATGCCTGACCGGGATTCGAACCCGGACCCCTTACGGACGAATGATCAGAGGCCAACGCCTTAGACCACTGCGCCACCGGGGCGGCTGGATACCATTTGATGGCATGCCGTTTATTCCATTGATCACTGTACATTAGAGTGTCATCAAGGTCGTTCATTGAACAAAAGTAAGTTGAAAGCAATCCAAGATCATGACTACTCGTGTAGTAAAAGCAAAGTCCAAAAAAAAAAAAAAAAAAAAAAGAAAAAAAAATATAGCAGAAATCCAACTGAAAGAAATTTTAAACGGATTTTTTCCCCAGCCGATTTAATGCTTGACTTTCGTGAGAATTCCATTAATAACGATGTTCAAAATCACACACATTTTAGGCACTCATGATAAATGTTTATGAAGCTGTTTTCATCCACCAATGGAGGTGATCGGATATCTGCCTGAGTGCGAAAAGCTGATGACAAACCAGGTAAATAAAGCACAATTAAAGAAATATTGATGAATGATGCTGTAAGCCATGCAACAACAAGCATCTTTCTGGTATAAACAACAATGACAAATTGTTGAATCAGAATTCCTAACAGTAATAATTGAAATTAATAAGATATTCGGAGATAAAACACTGAATAAAGCTGTAAAATTGTCAACAAATGACCACTTTCTCGTCAGCACACAAGAAATCACAGTGGAAGGAGATACCTTTTCTAACAACCCTTCTCATTGGTCGAATGGGAGACGTCACATAAGGGACCGTATATGCGATTACCAAGTAGTGTTCTACAATCGCAAAACATTATTTCTAAGGGTTGTTTAATACCTGAGGTCAGACACTTCTTTCTTAAAATCCTCTACATGTGATCTGATCTGATGTAGGATCGGTTTTGTCTCATACTGTGATGTAGAAATTCTCTGCGAATTAAAGCAAATATAAGGAATCAGGTTTTTTTCACGCTTCTCAACCAAATTATCGATTGTTGGTGTTCTGTATTAATCGATAATCGCTCCCCACCCCTTTGCACGCATGACACACATAAGACATTACAGATAAATTTCATTTTATGTTTATTTGACGTTTTTCCTGTCGGAACTCAGTGGTTTATCGCTCGGCGATGTACTTCCGCGACTTCCGCTTTTTGTTAGCCTGCAACAAGTAGCTGAAGAAAAACTTACAGATTAATATAATTCGTTTTGATGAAAGAAATAGAGGAGGAATTGCTGATAAAAACAAAACAGGATAATACTCAGAATAATTTGTATGTTTTTCATCAGATAACTTGACGTCGCGATTCATTCACCTACACACCAAAGCGCTACACACGCTTTCGTGCCTTACTGCAGTATACTCAGACCCAGCTGATGTGACTGATATTTGTAACACAATGCACGGAACAAATACAATGATCATGCAACAAAGGTGGAGTGGAGAGATGCTGCGCCCAAACTACTGATAGGTTAACAGGTGGTATTCATCGTGAATGATCCTGTCCATTCCGGTTGGACAAGAGACCAATTAAATGTGCGTTCTGCATTTTGCATGAGAATTTTCAGTCCATCATACTCATCAGTGTGTTTCTGTTTCAGTGACTAGCGTCGAGGTTTCCTCATCTTTGTGTGACAAATAATTGAGAGAAAAGCGTTTTCTCAATGCATTTAGATGCCAAGAAATACTGCGACGTGAAGGAAATTAAGTTCTCGTGCAGAGCAGGAAGATTTATTTACCAGGTTTCAGCTTTTCTCAGGTGATAGCAATACTTTGTTTTGTGAACCAGAAGGTAATTTATCTATCGATCTTTGAACCCTTGCTTATCATTCTATAGCTAAGAGATAAGCTAGCCCTTTTTTATTCGTAGTTTTTTTATTATTTTGTTACAAATTTAGCACAGGAAAGTGCATTTGACCGCGTCATCCGTTCAAAAAGTGTTGAACCGTTTTTTATTTGCAGGTCCAATAGATTGATTTTTATGAAATCGGTCTGAAGGCCAATACAACTTCGTTAGATATTTTGTGATTATGGTAAGATTTACGAAGGAATTTCACGATTTTCTTGTAAGCATTGGGTTGTATAGAGTGGGATTAACAGTATCACTAACATCTGTAAAAGCTATAGTTGGAAGGGAAGAATTTTTGTTTGAATGAAGGTTAGCAAAGAATATGAAAACATTGGTAACTATTAATTTTGGTATCATTATAGATAATTTTAATGTGAATAAAGGCGTGAAATCTCTCATTTGCAAGGGATTGTTTGTATAAGGTGTGGAAATCTTTCTGAGAAAGAAATTGCATACCTCAGAGATATGGATATTTGAAACTTGGATTTTTTTTATTTTGTAATATTATAAAAGCAGTGCACCCCTAACCATATTCAATAGGTTATATTTGTTAGCTGAAGAGAGTCTAATGCCATAAGATTTATTGTTATTGGCAGAAGTAAGTTTTTTGTTGTTTTCAGAGATTATAAAGATATTTCAATATCAAAGTTAAAATCTCAAAGCTCTGAAAAGCCAGTTACTTGAAAGGTGTATCGACCCATCTATTAAACTTATGGGCAGTTACAGGCTGAGCAGGGGTGCAGTTGAGGTGCTGCTGGGCTACTTTTTACCTAGCTGAATCGGACTTTCTAAAATTTATTTATTCAGTCGTCACCCATTGAAATCGACATTTTTTTAACACAGATGATCTTAACCGATTTTTCCCTTTCTTTGCTCTCTTTCTAATTAATTATTTTCATGGTGGCTATGCACAAATCTGTAGACCTTTTGTTTACTAAAACCACCTCAGAAATAGCCAGAGAAGTGGGTACCAGACAATATATATATATATTTGATTTAAAAGGTTTCTTTCTCCCCTCCCCCATATCTTCTGAAGTTGCGCCGGTGCCGGTTTTCGGAGTGCCAGGCCACTTCTTTTTCAGGACCGCACCATTGAGGCTATTTGCTGCTGTTGGTAGGGGGAAATGCGCACTTCACTGGATACATAAGGACACAAGCCTTTCAAATATTATATTTAGCTACTGCTGCCTTTATTGATTAGCAACCTGATTCCCAGGCTATTCTGCTGTGACTCTGATTCAGCTTATCTGTTGAAGATTAATTTCTTATTTACATATTTTTTTCTTATCAAAGATGTGGTAACTCATATTTGGATGTTAATCATGAAATTCTACACTAGCCATAAGAAATTTGGAGAGTTATGTAGTGATCAGGGACACATGGAGGAATTGGTTAGGGAAGTTACATTTGTATACAAAACCAAAATATTTGGTGTTGAATTATGTTTTTTTGCCACCCCGGTGGCGCAGTGGTCTAAGGCGCTGGCCTCTGATCGTTTGTCCATAAGGGGTCCGGGTTCGAATCCCGGTGAGGCATGGATGTTGTGTTTGTCTTACGGCACTGGCTCTCTCCCTTCCCTGGAACCAGTGACCCTAAATTAGGGACGGGCGACTGCTTATAGCCCATTGAGTTGCTCACGGTGGTCGTTAAACCTCCAAATAAAAAAAAAAGAATCCCACTTTTCTTTAGGAAAGGTAATATATTCTTAGAGTTATTAATGCATTTTGTGTGCTTCATTATTTCATTTAGTTTAATCCAAAAGGCAGAGAAGTAAGACATTTTGCTATGTCCTACCGTTACAAATATTTTACTTGAGACTTCTGATGTAACAACACACAATCTTCATATGCTTGACATCTTTCTCATTATCAAACTTTTCAGCTATGAATTTGCTTTTATTTCCTCCATCCAGAGCCTGATTTATGCAAGGGCACACGGGCCCCGTGCCATGGGGGCCTCCGAATTTAAGCACTAACATTTAATTTTTATTATTATGGGCAGCAAAAACGGCATTGTGCACCAGTTAATTTTCACTGAGCGCAAATATGCATTGATATGTTGCTTCAAAAAAATCCTCCCTAATGATACGATTATTAATATCCATTTGAAAGATGGAGATAAAATGTTTACTTTTAATTTACAATTTTTGAACATTTATTGTTTCTTGCATTTATTGAAGTACATAGTACTTGTGTATTAAGGCAGAACTTCTTGTGCTTTATACAATTATATGTGCAATTATAGAATAATTGTGCAAAGCACCAGGGGTGCTGCCTTAATACGCAAGTACCATTGTTAATTTATTAAGAGCATGATTCATGTCCAGGGATGCCCCCCCCCCCCCCCCAAAGTTGTTTGTGCCCAGTGCCCCACTAGTCTTAAGTTGGTCTCTGCCTCCATCCATTCATGTGATTATTCTTTTGTCCTGCTCCAGACACCATGTTTGAATTACACTGTTAACTAACATTGAGATGACTAAAAATTTGGCCATTGAGATGTCTTTAGAATTTTTGTGCAAGTTTTCCATGATCTAGTGTCTGTTTTTTCTACTGATTGGGTTTTCTTCTATCTTACATGTTTTTATATCCTGTTCTGTGATATTTCTCTGAAGGATGGAAACTGACATTCATTCAACAAATTCTGCTCCAGAGCTATGGGTAAAAAGTAATGCTCCCACCCCTCCTCCAGAAAAAAAAAAACTTTAGTTCAACAATTATTCGCTTACATTTGTTTAGTAAAACTGCTCATGATTAGCTTCTCACCATTGAGAAAGTTGAACAGGAGACAGTTTTGTTGAGTAAATGCAAGTATATACAGTAATTGTGGAACTAAAGTAGATATTAATTAAAGGGAATGTAAAAACTTTTATTCTGTCTAAATGGTGTCTGTTAATTTTGGTCTGCTGCCTAGGTGATTGGTGGGAATTTTTCTAATTACATTCCTCTTGTTTCTCCAGATAGTTATGCTATAACTATCTGGAGAAACAAGATATATTGGAGAAACAAGATTATAATGGGAAGTTCTAATGTATTTGTATCTATTCTTTCTGAAAACTCCTCCTTGAATGGTAAGTAGCTCCTTCTTCTTTGCACTTCTGCATGCTTCTATAACCTTGCCCACCAGTCTGCCCCGCTCTTATAAGATGTGTAAAATACCTTATTTGCTAGAAACTATTGAAGCCTCTTGTTCAGATTGCCTACTATGTAGGTTTGAAATCTTGTGCTTTGGAGTCAACCACAGTTTTGTGTAATCTAATTCCACAAGTTATTTTCAACAGGCATTTACTTATGTTGAACCTATTCCAAACAAGGCTGGGGGATTAATTCAGAGCATCCCACAAGCTTTTTCCTGTTGCACTAAATGTAGTTAGTCAAAATCAACAGATTGAACAAATGAAATAACAAAGGTATCGCATACCCAGAGTTGTATAAAAATAAAATGTATCTGCGTACACAACCATTAAAACAGAAAACTTGCAAATCACGATAACAATAGAATAAAATAATTTAAAGAAAAATTAATGTAACAATAAATAATTATTAGAACATTACAGATTCCAGAGAGGACGAAAGTACATTACGACTGAACGCGTAGAAATGTGTGTAAAATGGACCTTAAGGCCAAAAGTTTAAAATATTGAACTCATAAAAACAAGATACTAATTAAAGAAAGTTTTTATTTCTAGAAAAGCAGTTCTGTTAATGAATTTTCAAAAATTATAAATAGCATTTTCAACAACTTAATTCAAAAATAGTAGACTTATAAAATACAAAAAGGAAAATATTTTAATTTTATAACTGGAAACTGCAAGAGAAACCTGGCAATAAAATTTAAATTCTTTCTGTGTAAACAGAACTTTTGTTACAGTTCCTATATATTGAGAACAGGCCTTGATAAAATCAAGAGGCCAGAAACGTCTGTAAAAACAAAATAACTCACTATCGGAAGATGTGAAAAATAGTTGAACATTCTCACGTTAAGACAGAATTAAATTTAATTTGAGTAAAGCCTTGAGCAAGTGTTTTAATTGCTGTAAATAACATTTTTATTTTTTTAATCTACAAGCCAAAACTATCTGCAAAATCTGCTAATAATCTGGAAACTATCCATGTTCATCATACGCATGTATGTCTATATTCTATGACTCTACACATACCTAATGTGGAACCATATGTAGCATGTTACACGCTCGTGAAACATGTGTTCCCACCCCAAGAGAAGCCTAATTTACGCTACAAATCTTGGTTAGTTAAACTATTTAAGAATTAAAACTTTTGGTTAAAATATAAATTTAAAATTCGCAATTAAACCCATACTCCCTAAAACATTCATACTGCTTCAGCAGATAGCAACACCTGAGGAGATTCACCTAGATGCGTGGCAAATGGGCCACTCCCCTTCTTTCATTCATGGCATGCAACTTCTGAATGCTACACACACACACGCACGCGAGAAGGTGTCCTTGTGCTGTTTGTTGATGGCTTGATGATGCAACCTGTGAGGCTGTGAAAATGCTCGCTGATACAGCGTTTGATGGAGTGATTTTGAGTGAACCGGGCTTCCCAACCCAATGAGTTTTGTTTGTTCCTAACGTGGTATAATTTTAATTATTAGACAATTTTAGGTGTATGAATGTTTTAGGGAGTATGAGTTTAATTGCAAATTTTAAGTTTAATTGCAATTGTATTTGAACAAAAAGTTTTAATTCTCAAATAGTTTAACTAACCAAGACTTGGGGCGTAAATTAGGCTTCTCTCGGGATGGGAACACGTGTTTATGGTTCAACATTAGGTACATGATACCTTTTGTTATTTCATTTGTTTACTTAGAAGCACATTTTACCATGAAACTGCCCCTTGGGATATGTCTCATGATACGTATATCAACAGATGATATATATTTCAGATTCAGTCTTGTGTTAAACATGTTTGGAACATAGCCATAGGAAAGTTGAGTCAGACTGAGCTCGTGGCACTTTAAATTGTAAAGATGTTTCATGAAGTGTGTGATCAAAACCCAGACCAACTTCAGTCTCTGATCTTGATCATGCTTTGTTTCCAAAACTGTAACAAAAAAAATAATTTCCTTCCTCCTCACAGGTTTTTTAACAAGACATCATGTATATATAGTTTTTCCCCCTCCTCCTTGCCTTCATCCCTCTCTCTCTCTCTCTCTCTCACACACACACACACACATTTAATGCTACTAATTCACAAAATAACATACCAAAATTAACTTGTTATTTTTACTTTAAGGAGCATGTTTTATCCACCAGAACTATTTGTAATTATTATACATGTCATATGATGTTTAAAGGTAATAAGGCTCAATATGTCTTTCAATAATGGTTCAGCACTAACAAAGTTGCAAAAATATTCACAATTACCGTCAAAAACCACCCCATAAAAACACTACTAACAAAATTCATAACTATTATTGGCTCTTGACTTGCTGCAGTTAAGTTTTACACTAAAAGCATCTAATTTTTTCATACAAATATGGCCAAACCTCAATTTAACGAACTTCAAGGGACCAGCAGTCTTGTACATAAAATTGTGGAATTCGCTAAATCGAGGAAGCCTTTCGAATGAAACATTCAAATTAAGCTAACGTTCGTAACAGAATACGTAAGTAGCTAAGTTCTGTTTCATTCGGTAAAATTTAAATTATGTATAGTACATACTTTTAATCAGTGTTTTTTTCTTGAAAAAAAGGTGCCGGTACTCACCATGAAGATGTTATTATAGCAACTTCCACACTTTTAACATAACCTCCGATATAGGCTACCCTCGTTGTCTCTAGATCGCTTCTTGCTTTTGGTATCAACTGCAGAATGACTACCTCGGAGCAGGCATGAGTCCACATATCTGCTAGGGTTGAACTGAGTGAGAGGAGGTCCTACTATCCTGACGAACATCAGTGCAGAATTATTATATTTGCACTTTTAAGGTATTAAAACCCTGCAAAGTGCGCATAGTTTACGTGCAATTCATAAATGAAATACTATTAAAAAGCACCAATCGCTTACCCTAAAGATCATGGTAATTTCTATCGACAACACACTGTAATTGACGTGCTGGAAGTGTGTTGTCGATAGAAATTACCATGATCTTTAGGGTAAGTGATTGGTGCTTTTTAATAGTATTTCATCAGTGCAGAAGTTGTCCGTACAAGCAGACATGACCTAAATGAAGTTACTATAAGATTCATCTGAGAGAAACCCCTTTCACATTCACTGGAAGATGTTGCAATTGTGCTCAAAGTGTGTTTAAGATGAAATAGTATGTCTGGGACTTTATTTACTTGAAGATACTCACGGAAACCACAAACTGCTTCTCTTTCATTTAAGCAAAATTTGCATGATAACTTTCTAATTTCAGCTTCACCAAATGTCAGATGCTTCCCAGGATTGTCTGGCCAATACTTGGAATTTAAAATCTTGGCACATTCAGGCAAATCAGCATCTTCTTCTTCAAGCAAACACTTTTTAACAGCCTCTTTCAGACATTTATAAAAAGCAGATAAACTTATTGTAGGACTATGTCTTTCATTTGTGTGGAGCTCAATCTCTTTGAACTTCATGTTCTTCTGTCTTTGAAGAGACATACTGTAGTACAAACCAGGATTTTCAATTCTTTCCTAAAAAGTTGAACTGTATTCTTTATCTTCCTGTCTGCTTCGTACAAGTCAATATTTCTCTCTTGTAAATCTAGACTGAGTTTCACACATAATGCCCAAATCAAAAACAAACTCGCATGACATTAATTTTCTTAAAAGGCCCTCATAAAGACAGTGATCTGTTTTGCTTCTTATGCTGTCTTCTTTTGCACTGAAAGTGATGGACGAGGTCTTCGAAGTCTTGCCACACTGCAGAAACAGTGCGAAACCTAGATGCAAGCCAGCGAGTACTTGAAATTCTGCCAAATTTAAGAAGTTGAAGTTCTAGAGTCGCTGTACATTTCTGTAGTTCCCTAGCATTCTTAGGTGAAGCATAATAAGTCACAAAGTTTGTCCATGAAACTCTTAGAGTGATTCACTCCTGCCACATTGTTCACTGCTGTGTCACTAACAGACAATTCAAGGCGATGGCTAGCACAACGCATGAAAATATTTAAAATACATTTTGCTGTCAATAAATCGCAATTTTTTAACACCTTAAGAAAAAAGGTGCTTACCCTTGCATACCGCCAGAAAAAAAGCACTGCTTTTAATTATGAAATTGATTATCAAACATGTTATAGTGCAGACGCATTTACTTTGCATATTAAATACATAATTCATAGATGCATATTAGACTTCAATATGTAGCATCAAAGTTTAAGCGTGCTTTAAAATTGAAAGAAAAATACGATAGTTGATCTTTTTCTGAGCATTTAGCTTCTTAAATAACGATTTCAATATTATAAACTGCATGAAACAGAACGTCAGTTAGTACTAATTAACTTGTAAAAACAGAATGTGTTTATTACCTTTCTACACTGTGGAAAAGAAATGCTGCAGAGATTCCTTATTTTTTCTGAAGGTTTAGCTTCATAATTTGCAGCTTTAATTTTATGAAGTGCATGAAAAACGTTGCTAGTAATATCAAAGTGCAACAAGTAGTTTTTAGCACATTCTATATCATTAGCAACGTCTCTAGAGCAGCTTAACTTTCAGTTCGGATTCACCTTTTTAATCAGAATGTGCTGCATTTAGTCCAATCTGTTCATCCAAAAATCACGAAGGGATTGCATTTGGCATTTATGCACATTTGCATCACAATCAACATAATCGGAAAACACAATACCTGATGAGGCAATTACATTCCATTCTGCAAGATCGTCATCCGCAAAATTATCGGCAGCATTTTCGGTATTGAACCCACTTTATTGTTCACAACCTGAAAAGCCTGCTTTGTTAAAGCAGTTTTTAATGGTATCTGTCATAACTGCAATCCACGAACGTCGCACAAAATGCATTGCATTGACAATGTTAATTTTAGATGATCAATAGCAGAAGTACTTTTCGCGTGAGAAGCTTTCGACAATTTGCTTTAAAAGACCTAATGACACCCAGATTCAGCGGTTGCAATTCACTAGTGCAATTTGCTGGGGGAAAATGACTTGAGCATTTTTCATATTGTTTACCTGAGGATGCGCAGCACAGTGTGGATTAATGAATAAGAGGACTTTTCTTTTTTGCCTGCATCTGAGCATCCAAGGCTTCTACATAATTTTTGAATAAAGCTGTGGTAATCCACTACTTTTTATTTGCTTCGTATTTGGTGGGCAAAGATTTCAGATTTTTGAAGCAACGTGATGTAGCAAATTTGCCTATATCTAATGGCTGTAATTTTTCTGACCCATCTGCATTGGCAGGAAGAAGAACAGTGATTCTGTCTTTTGACTTCTTTCCTCCATGGCAGGTGTCATTTCAAAAACATAGTGTTTTATCTGGCTGCAGGTTATAAAACAGTCCAGTTTTATCAGCATTAAAAATGTCACACGGCATGTACCCTTCAATAATTTGTGGCAGCTGTTCGTTTTTCCACGTCTGTGCCGTCACACAATCAACACTTTTGCTTTTGCCGGTTAGAGCTTTATACACTGTTATTTATGTCTTTGCTTAAAAAGACATAAATGACAGACATAATATTAGGTTAACACAAAAATTAATGAAATCAGAAGGAATACTTCCTGAACTCTCAAAAAGAAGAGGGAAAAATTAAACGAAAACATAGTTAATGCAGTAGAAAATTTGTAACGAGATGAAACTAGCAGGATCTGTCTGGGCCAAAAAGATTTTGTATCTACCAGAATTAACAATGAAAAGATACTGAAACAGAAGTGATTAATGTTGTGCAATTTAAAAGAACTGTCTGCTTTATTTAAAGAAAACTTTTCAGAACACAAGATTGGGTGGTCTATGTTCTGCTCACTAAGACCAAAACTGTACTTTCCACCCAGAGCTGCAAGCACGCATGTCGTTTGTGTTTGCATCACCAAAACGTTAAATGTATGATAGATGGGGCCAAATTAAATATTAAATATAAACACTTGTAAACTTGATCTTCTTGTTTGTGATCTGAACAATGAGGTTTGTATTAGGTGTGCAACTTAATTCTCAGCCCCTAACGACAAGCAATCATAGAACTTCGGCAAATGCAAATAGCTGTGTGCGTTAATGGCTGATTGCAGCACCATCCAACAGATTTCCAGGCAACAGTAACTGCTGACAGCTGTAGTGACAGAAGGGACGATGATTGACGGTGAAAGCAATGTCGTTCAAGAAGCAACATTTAAGACACTGCCTCCTGTTCGCGTTTCAGCTGAAAAAGTGCCACAGAAGCCCAGCAAACAATCTGTGCTGCTTTGGGTGAGGCTGCTGTGTCCTACAGTATGTGTACGAAGTGGTTCCAGTGGTTTAAGCAGGGAAATTTCGATCTCCGTGATGCAGAACGTCCGAGACAGCCACAGAACGTTGGCGATGAGGAATTGGAACAACTGTTGGATGTGAATCCCTGTCACACACAGTCAGAGCTCGCCCAGGAACTTGGGGTAACACAGCAAGCCATTGCAAAGCGCCCGCACAAGCTTGGACGAATTCACAAGGAGGGCCGTTGGGTGCCCCACCAACTCACAGCTGTGAACAAGTCTAGGCGCTACGATGTTGCTGTGTCCTTGCTCTCCAGATTCAAGAAGAAGGATTTCCTCCACAAGATTTTGACCTGTGATGAGAAGTGAAACCTCTATAATAATCCTAAGCGGCACAAATCGTGGGTTTATCCAGGTCAGCCTACCAACCAGTACTGCCAAACCGAATATCTATGCCAGGAAGTTGTTGCTGTGCATATGGAGAGGGATCAGCCCGGCGTCGTACACTATGAGTTGCTCAAACCTGGTGAAACGGTCAATGCTGAGCGTTATTGTGAGCAACTCATTTGTGTGAGTGATTCAATGGAGGCGAAAAGGCCATACACCAGCAAGGGCAGAAGGTCAGTCCTGTTTCTTCAGAATAACGCACGTCCTCACACTACAAAAAAAACCCCTTTAAACATGATTACCGACCTGGGATGGGAGATTTTGTCCCTCCCTGCGTATTCTCCAGACTTCGCCCTGTCGGTTTATCACCTCTTTCACTCCCTGCAACATCACCTGAGGAATACGCACTTCATTTCTGTCGAGGTAGTCCACACAAGTATTGATGACTTTATCAACTCAAAACAGCCCTCTTTTTTTCTGCAGTGGCATTCGGCAGCTCCCTGACCGATAGCTCAAATGTATCCAACACAATGGGAATTATTTCCTTGATTAGGTAAGTATTCGATTTGCTATAATTTGCTGTCACTGTATCGTGCCCGTGGCCAAGAATTAAGTTGCACACCTAACATGTTTGACAAGTGAACAGATTGTCCAGGTGGAGACATGCTTGTTCACTTTTTTTCATCCACACTGGCCATGAACATCTTTCCAGTTGTCATTTGCACAGGACATTGTATGGGTTCCCATAAGACATTTGATAAAAACTGACTACAATGAAAGTGATGACAGTGACTGGCCATTGTTACAATATCACAGAAAGACTAGTAACATTTCTCAAACAATGAATTCATTTCTTTCAGTACTACTAGAACACCAATAGAACTATAAGTAGTTTTAAATTTTTCATAGATTTGTATTAATATATGTTCATGTTATTATTTCTACATAACTCATACATGTAAAATGGATGTTTGTAAATCTTAAACTCATATTCAGGTAAATTTTGCTAATTGCCTTAGGGTCATTCCATGTGAATATACCCATTATAATAAAAACTTGTTGCACCATAGTAGCAGATTTTTTTTTAAATTTTTACCATAGATACAAGTGAAACCCCCGAATCTGAATTTGGAAAATATTTTTCCCAATAATGGCCAAGATACAGGCATTTGAAAAATGGTCATTTCGACCAAATGGTAGCCATCTTGGATTCTGCACCAATGTCAATAAATGTAATAACTCGACAACTAATGGTTCAAATTCAATGATTCTGGTACGAATTTGAAGCTATTTATATCGGGAGTGTATATGTCATGTGAAAACAATAGTAAATTTACATTTTAATATGTTTATTACATGAAAAGTGCAAAAATCACCTTCAGGCTAATAGTTAACTTGGGCTGTAAACAAAATGGCACATAATATTTTTTTCTGTAATTTGGTAAAAGCACTAACTAATATGTGTGCTTGAAGTAGAAAAAAATGAGGACAGTAATATTTTGTAATAACTGGAAAAATAGCTGTTATACACAGGATTCAAGGTATAAAACTCCCTGTTACTGGAATATGCTAATTACAAAGCTTCCTCAAAACCATACAGTTAGCATTCTTATATTTTATTATGTTAATTAGAAATATAAAAAAAAGGTATTTAATATGCGCAGACAATTCTGTTAAATACAAATAATAACAATTATCATGCAAATCCTGAAATGACTGCTTGTGTTGCATCATCTGTTGTCTGATTAGTTGAAGTCAAAGTATAATGCAATATTACATCATTCACTATCTGAGGGACTTAGCACTATCCCTTTCAGAGTGCTTAAGTGTTCAGAGAAGTGTATTCTGTCAACAAACAGTGTTGTGTACTTGTGTTGTATGATTATTTCAGTACAGCTCAGTTTTATGCAGAAGAGATGGAATGCTCTGTATGCAAGAAACTCGATGTATCATTGAATACTGAGTCTATTCATGTGCTTACATTGTCTTCAAATGATTTGGAATTATTAAAAAGGAGATTACAAAGTCTAATTACAGATAAAAATGTTTATGTGGGTGGAAGTATCTGCAAGGTTCACAAGGATGAATATCTGAAATGGTACAGTTTAAGGCAGAGAGGTTGTTGTGATCCATTTAATAAACATCCCAGCAAAATCACTGAAAACAATTTCACTGAATTTGTCCATGACAAATCCGTAAGTACTCGTTCCAGGGGAAAAATCTGTGCATTTCTTGTTATTCTTCATTGCATTCTTCAGTTAGTGAGTCAGAGATACCTACTGCTGACATGGATCAAGATTATAGTGAAGCCAGAATAGTGATGGAACAATTGAATAAAAGCTGTGAAGTGTTGGATTTATTGTCAATAAAGGTCAGTAGATTTAGCTCTAAGAGAAAACTTGGTTACATGCACACTAAAGTTAAGAAATTAAGTAACTGTGTTGCTACTAAAGCAGCTACGATATTAGGTCTTGAAACTATTAGTAAGCCACACAATTCAAAAGACATGACTTGTCCAGACTGCATATCTATGATGGAAAAAATATTGAATAAGTTTATAAATGCATCATTTAAAGAAAAGGTTCAAATTCTGGCATTTGTTCCAGATTCATGGACGATCCAGCAAACAAAAACTTATTTCAATACTACAGAGCATTTAGTAAAAAAAGCAAGAAAATTAAAGGAAACAAGGGATGTTATCGATGCCTAGTGGAAGAAAAAGTGTTAAATTAAGTTCTGATACTATAGAAAAGGTTACTAATTTTTATTGTGATGATAATAACAGTTGTATGTGTCCTGGTAAAAATATTGCATATCTGTTCCAAATGAAAACGGGAGAGTATTAAAACAAAAAAGATTGATTTTGTATAATTTAAAAGAATTATATGCTGCATTTAAAGAACAACATAATGAATTAAAAATTGGACTGTCTAAATTTTGCTCATTGCGTCCAAGAGAATGTGTGACTGCTGGTAGCAAAGGTATTCATTCGGTGTGTGTTTGTATATACCATCAGAACATTAAACTCGTGCTTCATGCTATCCATATTGATCAGTGACTACATATCATTATTAAAAAAGCTAGTTTGTTGCACTGAATCGGAAAAGTGTATGGTGTACAGGTGTGTTAATTGTCCATCTCCAGATATTCTTAAAGAACTAATGCTTTCCAATGAATTAGAAATGATCAGCAAAATTACTTACAAACAGTGGGTGAAACTGATGGTGCAGAGTTAAAAATAGTTATTACATCAGTTGATGAATTTGTTGACAATTTAGTTATGAAACTATCTGCTTATGTGCACATCTTTTTTACAAAAGCTCAAAGTCAGTATTTTACAAAAACAAAATATGAATTGAGTGAAGATAAAACAAAGGATGAATTGAGTGAAGATACTGCTATTATTGTGGCTGATTTTTCTGAAAACTATACCTGCATCATACAAGATGCTGTCCAAAGTTTTCACTGAAAAAAGGAACAGGTGACAGTTCATCCCTTTCTAGCCATTGTAAAGGACACTATTAGTGATACTGTGAAATTTATTTCTATGTGCTTAATAAGTGACCATTTGATTCATGACACAACTACATTTTGGACTTTCTAAAAGTTAAGCATTTAATTATGTGCATTAAGTAGGTATTTCAGTGATGGAACGTCAGCCCAGTATAAAAATTCTAAAAATTTTGTCAATCTCTGTCATCACGAAGAAGACCATGGTGTGAAGGCTGAGTGGCATTTTTTGCTTCTTGTCATGGCAAAGGAGCTTGTGATGGTATAGGTGGCACCATAAAGCATATGGCCACCAAAGCAAGCCTTCACCATCCATATAAAGATTTGATATTGAATGCATTTGATTTGTATAAATTTGCAAAAGAAACTATTATAGGAATTGAAACTTTTTTTGTAGCAAAATTTGAAGTTGAACTTTCCGACTTTCAGTTAGCAGAGAGGTACGACATGGCAGATACGATCACAGGGACAAGGTCCAGTCACAGCTTTGTACCTACAAACAATAGCCAATTATTGGTTTCCAGGGTATCAGGTTCCTCAACAACATTCGTTGCTAATATGGGATTCAAAGAAACCATCAGACCACTTACACTCCACAATGAACAATACATTGCATGTGGAATTAATTGGTGGATTGCGAGGAAAATGATGACTATAAAATTATGTTTATGCATCCTCTTGGCCCAAGTGCATCATATATATGGCCAAAACCTTTAGACGTATGTTGGATTCCGTACAAGCACAATGAAAATTGTGTCTTCTCCCACGACTACTACAGGAAGAACTTGTCACATTGCACCTGATGAAAATCACTCTATTGAACTATTATTCAAAAACTTCAAGATATATTAAATCAATTGGCTTCAGCTTGGACTGTTACAAATATTAATAGTTCCCTTTTTTGTTTTTGTTCATTGTGTGTTTTTTTTAAATGTGTTTGTGAAAATGATTGAAATATTGTGTGTCAAACTTTAAATAGATGTGTATGTTTAAATGCCATTTATGTCTATAATAGGAAATATTACATCCTCATTTTTTCTACTTCAAGACTTCAAGCACACCTATTAGTTAGTGTTTCTACCAAGTTTCAGAAAAAAATATTGTTTGACATTTTGTTTACGGCCCATTAAGGTTAACTATTAATCAGAAGGTGATTTTTGCACTTTTCATGTAATAAACATATTAAATTATGAATTTACTATTGTTTTGATATGACATATACATACCCGATATAAATAGCTTCAAATTGGTACCAGAATGATTGAATTTGAACCATTAGTTGTCGAGTTATTACATTTATTGACATTGATGCAGAATCCAAGATGGCTGCCATTTGGTCAAAATGACTATTTTTAACATGCCTGTATCTCAGCCATTATTGGGCAAAATATTTTCGAAATTCAGATTTGAGGGTTTTACTACCATGTGTATCTATGGTAAAAATAAAAAAAATCTGTTACTATGGTGCAACACACTCCCCCATGTAGAAATTATCCCTTATTGTTTTTTTAATATTTCTTTATATTAATGAATAATAAAATGTCACTGTATTATTTATAAGTTTTCCTACATATTTAAGATGATTTAAAAGCAACTCTTGCTCACAAGTTCAGAAATAAAAATGGTCGGATTTTTCCTTTATTTTGCTGTAGCACAGCCTTAAAACTACTTAAGCTTGCAAGTTTAGATTTTTACTGCAGGTTTACCCCTAAGACCACATTGCTGTATAAAAATATTTGAATTTTAGGACCCATCCCTTCTGAGATATTAGACCTAAAAAAGTGACCATTTTAAGGTTTGAGATATATGTAGGTCCGTAGAAGAAAAATGACATAAGTCTTAGGTTTCAAAATTGGTGAATTAATAGTCAAACTAGATACATCTATGCATAAAAAGTCTGAAGTCTGAGACTTTTTACAATTCTGAAAAAAAATTATGCTTGAAACCAGAAATTTGAGTGAAACCATTAAACATTTTGTAAAGGACATTTTGTACATTTGCACAAGAGATAGCTAAAACATTGATTATGAAAAATGTCGAACATTTCACGTAGAAAAGAATGATCTTTAGTTGAACATGATAGCTTTAGTAGTGAAGAATTCATTTAATTTTTCGTAAACAGCGATTTTGGTCAAAAATGCTGTGTGGAGCCAAAGAAAAATGGCCGCCACAAAATTTTCTTTTTATTCTTGAAGTGCCAATATATTGGGAATATTGTATGCAAAATGTAAAACAATATTTAAAAATGTCGAGCAACAATTTATTTCTGTATTGGGTGATTTTATATGGATTGACCCAGTAGCATTATATGTAGCATAACTACAATTACAAAATATAGTTGTAGCAGTAGCCTGCTACAAAATAAAATAGTATGTAATGGAAATTGTGCTACAAAATCATGCCCTTGAAAAAAAAAGTGAAAAAAATTTGTTCCCTGTTCTAAATTTCCTGGCTGAACAGAAGCTGACTGAGTGTGTCCTGCTACAGTCATGTACTATGTACTTGATTTGATTTATATTGTGAAAGCCAGCCAAACAGTTAACAATTTTTTTACTTACATTCTTTTGTCTGCTGAACGTGCATTTACTATTTAAAAAGATCGCGTAAAAGATGGTAAAACCATATCCACAAACACATTTGTAAAAGTTCTGACTCATCAACAGCACTTTTTAAAAAGAAAATTGCCGGAAGGACTGGAAATAGAGAGAATAAGAGGTACAACATTAAATGATTTGAAAGGTTGGAATTTACATCATGAACAGCAGCACCTGCTGTAGCCATGAGGAAGGGTAGGGTTACTTCCTGAAAATTATGACTTTATAAGTATCCTTTTATTCAATGTATATTAGGACAAAGTCCTCTATAATACTGTTACACGCGTAGTATATGAGTTTCGAAAAGACAAGTTGACTTCAATAATAGAATATTTATAGTTGAACTTAAGAATATTTCTTTACGTACAGTATATATGCATTTAAATGTTGAAACCTCACATAGGTTATATCCAGTGAGACAAAAAACAGCAATGAAGCATATGGAGCAACACATATTGCGCTCACCTTACTCCGGTTTCAGTTCCTCTGGCTTGCAATCAATCATGCTTCTTGTCCAGTGTTGTACCACATCATTAAAGGTATTCCACATTCAAAGTTCAACATAAACACGAACATCAGTACAATTCTACAAGAAGGGGGTGATGAGTTAAAATAATTTTGAGACCATTGTCAAAACTAGATTACGTAGACGCAGCCAGAATTTTAGCAGTTGAAACATTTCGCTGTTCTATGCCAAGCTATTATGAAGCATCAAGATTAAAAGATTTAAAAAAGTCAACAAGTCCCTCCTTGCTCGTCCGGACATGTTTCAGGCTACACTGTGCCCATCTTTAGCGGTCGGTTGTAAGAGACATCCATATGCTTTTATTGTACTGATAACCTCCCTGTCACCATTCGACTCATCGCTCATTGGTCCTGTATTCGTGCGTAGGTTAATCATGTGATTTGCGACTTTTGCTATTGTTTCACCATCTGGTGTTCTTTTTCTGTAATTTCATTATTAATCGTTGTTGGATGAGACATTTTCAACAAATTTAGTTTTTTATGTACTTTTCTTCAGTTTCTTTTTCTTTTGTTATTATGTATCACCAGGCAAACAGCAATTCAAGTGGTGCTTGTTCATTGCAATTAAATCCTCTGGTTTTTTCTATCACAATGGACTCAGAATACAATATCTTTTTATGTGTGTTATGCGTAGTATATATTTTCGCATTTTACCACACGGGGATAGAATTATTATTAATGCAATATGTAATAAGAGATGTTTGTTGCTCACCCCTTTTTCCAATTTCTCTTGTGTTCTTCCATTCTTGTTTTTAGTCATCTTTTAGTACTACCTATGTAGATATTATTAATATTACTGGTGTCATTATTCTTCGTGGGTATACCGTATACACCTGTTCTATGCATAATTGCGTTATTACTGTAATCGGCGGTAAGGAATTTGTTGTTATCGATTACAATATCGGTGAATCTTATATTCACTTTATTACATTCTTTTTTCAAAATGCTGCTTAACTGTGGTATGTAAGGTAAACGTCTGCAAAATTGTGTGATGTTCTCAACGTTATTTTCACTCTTAGGTCTGTTAATATTGGTTTTATAATTTCTATACATCTTCCAAATGTATCTTTTATCATATCCAAATGCTGTGGCTGTTTCTACGATCCATTTCATTTCTGCCTGTTCTAAACCTCTATTTGACATATGGGAAACAGCTCTTCTAATAAATGAATGAAATGCAGCTTCTTCATAATGTTTAGGGTGGATTGAATCATTTGGTATAATTACTGGCACGTAAGAGTCTTTCCTGTATACTGAGTAGTTAATATGTCCATGATGTTTACAAAGCAGAATGTCAAGGAAGGGCAATTGTCCATTATTTTCTTTCTCGACCGTAACCTGTATTGTTGGATAGTATTCGTTATATTTTTCAAAAACCTCATTAAGCTATCTTCTGAATATTGCCAGATGACAAGAATGTCATCCACATATCATAGGAATATCATCGGTAAATGTTCTTGTTGTTCTTGTTGAAGTAGTTTGTTTTCCATGTGCTGTAGCACGACTTCTGACAACAGGCCCGAAATTGGGGAGCCCATGGGGGATCCAAATTTCTGTCTGTATATTACTTGATTATATCTGGAATAATTGTTTTCTGTAATTAGGTTGAGTGCAGATATAATACTGTTAACCTCAATCTCTGGTACTCCAGCTGCAATCAATTTTTTGTTTACAAGATTAATAGCTTCGCGTGTGGGAGTATTCGGGTATAATGCAACAACATCTAGGCTCGCCATTATACAATCACCAATGTCTATATTTTTAATTCTCTCAATGACTTCTGTAGAGTTATTTACGGTATATGCGTGATTTTTAAAGAAGGGGTTAAGATATCTGAGCAAAGCTTTTTCAAGGTTTATGGTAGATGCAGTAGTTTTATTAACAATAATCCGAATAGGGCAATCAGCTTTGTGTTTTAAACTTTCCAAATGTACCAGGTATGGAAGATCCTACTGGAGGATAGGACTTATTCTTGACTTGCAATGGAAGTTTACTATGATTTTTTAGCATTGCTAATTTTCTAATTATTGTATCTGTGGGGTCCTTTCTTATTACTTTGGTGTTTAGTTTTTCAATAGCTTGCAGCATCTTCTCATGAAATTCCTCCCTATCAACTATCACAAGTTGCTTGGATTTGTCAACCATAACCATCTGAATGTCATCACATTTGTATAATTTAAGCAGTTCTTGGTGTTCATTTTTGATACTGTTTCGTTGTTGAGGATGATCTTTTAAAGTGCTAATTGTCCTTGCTAACTTAAACCTCACTGGGTTTTGACGTTCCGTGGGCAAGTTTGAAATAATCTCTTCAAGGTGTGGCAGTAAGACTTCAGCTTTTGGGATATCTTGTTGGTACGCATATTTAACACCTCTATTAAATCCCTTAATCTGTAGTTCGTTCAATACAACTTGTGATTTGTTTAGATATAGATCACCAGAAGGTGGTAAATTTGCATGTCTATATTTGTGCTGTGAGTTTATCAACCTCTAAAGTTTCTGGTCATGTTGTAATTTGTAAGTCTGTTGTAATCTTTTGACAATCATATAGACTTTTTGAAGTTCAAAATCAAACTCCTTTTCTTTTTTGCAAAGTCCAATGCTGTCATTATATTTTTGATATGATTGCTTACTAAAGTAATTAATCCATTTAATTTTTGATCTAATAAAAGCATTTAGCCTTTTTAATTCACAGATTTTCTTTATTCTGCCATCTCCCTGATTTAAAGGGTTAGTGCAAATCCTCAAAAAATTTGGTATCACATCATTCTTTTTACAGGCTGTCAAGAAAAGCAGATGCTGTAGTTCTTTGGCTAATTTAATTCTAACTTTTTTGAAGGTTTTTATGATTACTCCTAGTTGTGACTTAGACATTTTGATGCAGGTTTAGACTCTTAGTGTGACTCATCGACCAGTTCCCCGAAGGGTCATAGTTATAAATTTCCAGTTGAAAAACGTTTTAGTAGAAGTTCAGTCTATACATACATATATTTGAACAATAAATTACGTGGGAGATAGGCAATGTATATTAAGACAAAATCTTCTATAATACTGTTACACATGTAGTATATGAGTTTCAAAAAGACAAGTTGACTTCAATGATAATGGAATATTTATAGTTGAACTTAAGAATAGAGGACTTTGTCCTAATATACATTGCCTATCTCCCACGTAATTTATTGTTCAAATATATGTATGTATAGACTGAACTTCTACTAAAATCCTTTTATTCTTTAGTAAAAACCCATAATTTTGAGATATTAATAGTGCATTAAGTCTAGGAATAGCCATGTCGTCAATGTCATGTTTTTTTTTTTTTTTTTTAAATCTTGTAGATTCATTATGCATATTGACAAGTTGCAATATGCTCAGTCAGAAAAGGCAACATCGTCGTGCTGATTGCCAAGTGGTCAGGGTATAGGTTTCTGATCAATCAGCTGAACTAGACCTAGATTTAAGTTTCAAATGACGCATGGGTGGCACACTTGTCCTACAATGTTGACTCTTTCATTTCCCTGGAACTAGTGACTTTAAATTGGGGACGGCGACTGCTTGGTTGTGGTGGTCATTAAACCCTGAAACAAAACAAAAAAAGAAGCCAACATGTAATTCATTTGCATTTTGTACATCTCTGGAAACCCGACTATTAGTTATTATCCACAACTGAACCCTCTTCCCATAATGGGGGAACACAGTTGTGATCCCCCATTATGGGAAGAGGGTTTGTTTTGTTGTGTGTCATTGGTTTTGTTGTGTGTCATTGCATCAGCAGCCATGTTTATGCTTAGCTAGTCATTATAACGCAAATGCATTTTGCATAAATAGCAGACAGTTCCTGTGTTTTGGTGTGAAAACTTTGTAATAGGTTTATGACCTTGCCACAGTTACATCATAGCTGTGCACTACCTTCTTCCTTGTTAGGGGATTGCTGCTGTGGATGATAACTTGTGTATGATAGTCAGTGATTTCACTACTCTTATGAACATAAATGAACTGGATGTTGCCTTTCCTGTTGAACATATCATGATTTGACATATGTGTAATGAATCCCTATGATAAAAGAAATAGGAAGAAAATGGGCAAAATATTATTTTAATATAACTAATCCACATGAGATAAATGAAAGAGCAAAAAACCCTGTGAAATGTTATTTTTGACATCTGAAATGGAAAGAAATTGTCAATTACCATCATAAAAAAAAAAAAGTATTCTTGTGAAAATAAAAAGTTGCATAAAATAAACGCATTCAGCTCATAAGCTATTGCCCATATTTCTTCCATAGCTAAATCTGCTTTGAGAATAACTTTCTCTTTGAAGCTAGGATATAAGTTTTCATGATCAATGTTTTCACACTGTATAAAGTAATCAATTCTGTTAGAAGTTGTACACACCAGATTTAAAAAAAATGCCATTAATTTTTTTCTTGATTTTAAGAATTGCAGTATTCTCTTTTGCCTCACTGCCATGTTCTTGACATTCAATTTATGACCTCCAAAATCTTTTTGTACTGACTTCTTATTTTTCTGTTTTTTGCATGATAAAGATGATGATTGGGTAAAAGAAAGTTAATATGTAATCTGGGAAAGGGCAAGAACAGTAAAAAAAAATGTGAAAAATATGCTGCAATATTTCTTGTTAGTACATATTTTTAAGCTATGGTTCATTGCCAGTGTAAGAGTTCAGATCGCAGATTTCTTTTATAAAACATCACTTCTCCATTTTTGTAAATTTCACTGAAGACAATCAACTCATATTTGGAACCACTTTAATTTAAATTATTGGATCTAGATTTTTTTTTACCATAGGAATATAGTTTTTGGCCATTTTTTTCTTGCATAGGAATATAGTTTTGGCCATTTTTTTCTTGTATATAGTGTTTATAGTTCTTTGTTTTAAATGTATTGAAGAAATTGTTTCTCATATCTTTATTATCAGTGAAAATAATATAATTATTGTTATTAGTTCCATTATACTTTTTATTTACTGTGTTTTGTTTCTTTATTTTTTTCCAGATAAAATAGATCCTCACATCATGGCACGGTTAAGGCAATTTTTGCTACTTCTGTGGAAAAATTTCAAGCTCCAATTTTGCCACCCTTGGGTCACATTATTTGAACTTGGTGTTCCAACACTGTTTTCCATAATTTTGGTCTTCATCCGTACAAATGTGACTTCAGAGTACATTTCTGAGCCAACAATTTATAATCCGTTTCATATTGATTACCTTCCTGCTCGTTTCAGCAGTCTCTCTAGAGATCTGGCAAAAACCAAAGAATGGAAAGTACTTTATTGTCCAAATAATTCTTTGCAACTGGATATCATGCGTTATGTAGCTGAGGATTTACATGTAGATATTGAAGGTAAGATATAAGAAAATTTGAAAGATCGTAATCCTTTCATTTGGTGTGATAAATAATTAGGTTTTGCCAAAAATTATTTTTCATTGAATATCAAAAAGATTACCTTGTTTTTTTGTTTTGTTTTGTTTTCTTAATTGACCATTTCCTCAAACATTGCTCAATACTTGTATTGACTTGCAAAATATGTTTTTTGACAGCAGAGGAGTTACAAATTTTTGTGCGTTGTAGTTCAGACAAGATGTAAAAATGTCACTTTACATAGCCGAAGAAAATATATTACTCTTGTACACAGGCTATGCAAGCTTTACTGTAAAGTTCTAAATTAGCTATTCTTCGCAGTGGCAGAAATTTAATATTTTGTTTGGTGTAGCATTACTTTTATTTGAGGCTCACTCTGAAGTTAAACTAACCAAGGAATTTACATACCTACCCACCCACCCATCCACCAATCAACCAGCTATAGTGAATCACCTCATTCATCGTCATTATTTATTGTATATACACCAATCTTGCACCCCCACTCAGCTGAGATCTCTTTCTTGTATGTTGTTTATTAGTTCCAGGGTGAGTCCATGGTGGGCTTTCTCATGTATGGTAAGTACACCATATTTCCCACACTTGAGTCCTTTAAATTCTTTGAGTCTTAAAAATCATAAAAGTTAATCATTGTGGATGATCAGCCCACAGCCAACAGTTCCAGTTGTTCATTCCAACTGAAGGTTCTGGAACAAACCCAAAGAGTTGGAGTGTTTTTCCAAATGTCCCACAGGACCAGCTAATTCCTCAATGATATTTATACCAAAGTTTAATTTTATGCCAGCATCTCAGATTCACAGAGGTCTTTGTTGCTGTTGTATGTGCCATTGTTGTCCAGTGGAGGCAAACAATCACTCAAGCAAATTTCTTGAAGATTTGGTGAACTGTTTCTACATAGTAAAGGAAAAATTTTCAGGGCCAAATATTTAAAAATCTGTAAAGTGAAATATTTACTTTAAACAATGTGTTCACCAGACACATAATATGGGAAAGGAGGGAGGGGGGGGGGGGTAGCTAAGTATACTAATGTAAGACCTTGCATAGTACAAACATGTTTTATGTAAATATTTTTTTGCAATAAATTTTTAACATTGAGAGAAATGTGCAAAGAAACACAACTACAGTGGAAACCAGATCTAACTTGGTCGGTTATACCGCAGAACCAGATATAATGCGGGTCCGATCGTGAACCCCAAACAAAATATATACTCAGATTCTGATATACCGCAGGTATCTCTACAACAATGCTATTGTCTTGTCCTCGTATAGCTGCATTATAACAAGCTTCCACTGTATTAAAATGAAACAGCCAAAAAGAAAAAAATAATAATTCATAATTGAGTTATTTAGATACAAAAATAAAGCACGTAAGCTTTTAAACTGTGCCTGCAATCCATTTTAGCCAAAGTTTGGAAAGAAACAATCATATTGCTGCTGAATGTGCATCTCCTGTGTTCCTTCAGATCATTAAAAGAATTCTTGAAATCGTCATCACACGCGTAAGTTGCATTGAAAAATTATGAGCGCGACGTTTTGGTAGGAACTTCTACCTTCATCAGCCATGGAGTGAGACACGTGGTGAAACAATGTTAAGTGGATTGCCCCGTTCAGCAATCGGCATGCCCTCAGATATCGTGAAAGCATTGAAATCTACCTTACCCCTAACACCTGCAATACTGACGCACCTTTTAACATCCCTATGATTTGGAAAGTGATTTTGAAATCTGGAAACAACTGATGCTTTTACCACGTGTCTCATTACATGGCTGATGAATGTAGAAGTCGCTACCGAAACGTCCCGCTCATAATTTTTCAATGTAACTTACGCGTGTGATGACGATTTCAAGAATTCTTTTCATGTTTTGTGTGTTACGTGTTTTCCTGCCAATTCTTCTCACTATGGTTCCTTCAGATAATTGCCAGAGCTAGAATCCTTATGTTTAATTAGATTGAGAACAGATTTCCAAACCATTGGAATGATTTGAGCAGAGTCAGAATTACGATTAGTGGTGGAAAGATAAATTTGTAGACTTTCACACTAATCAAGTGCATAGCAATTTGAGAATGGCATAATTCGTGTAGTCTTTCCAAGAGAAATGTGCTAGCATTTTGCACATTTGGGAAAGCTAAGGCAGCAGGATCTATGACTGGATGGTCGAGAGGGCTATTTGGCCCAGGCCTCACATTCACAGAGGGCCTCCAATTTAGACGTTTTGATGTTACCTTTCTTCACTTTGTGAGTACTGGGAGCCTCATAAATAAAAATAATAATAATAGAAGTGGCATGGGCCTCTCAACCTCTGTTAAAACTTTCAAGGCAGTGTAAGTTTCTAAGTTTTGTGTTATGTTGGTATTCAGTCAATCTTCATATGATGCTTTGATAAAGTGTTTCTGATGTAGAAAGTCTGCCCAATAGAAATTTTTAATGGTATGCTGTAGGCTCCTGGGGATCAAGGGGTTTCTACTTTTTCTGACTTAAGTAGTAACTTCAGAATAAAAGAGTTAATTGCAAGATGGTAACCAAAATTTTTAATGATTTTTTCTTAACCTCTGGAGAAAATTTAGGGAAAACAGGTTGGAGCACATTGAATTGCTGGTTTTCTTTGCTTTAGTGGAGAACTTTTAATTTTAAGTTTATATTGTAAGAAAAGTTTTTTTCATTATTGATTGAGAAAACCATCAGAAATGGCAATAGCCAAGATTTTTAATTATCTAGGTAAACTTGACTATTGCAGATAATGTTGGCTGTATGTGTGAAAGATTTTATTGAACCAAATTTGTAGTTTTGAAAATATATAGATTAGAAAGAAATAATATTGATAGAGGCTGTAAAAAATCAACTCTAAAGAGTCATTCCACATGAAGATGCCCATTATAAGAAAAACTTGTTGCACTGTAGTAAGAGATTTTTTTTTTTTTTTTTTTTTTTGTAATTTTTACCATAGATCTACACATGGTAGTGAAACTCTTAGAACTGAATTTGGAAAATGTTTTGCCCAATAATGGCTGAGATACAGGCATTTGAAAAATAATAATTTTTACCAAGTGGCATCCATGTCTATTTTGGTAATAACTTGAGAACTAATGGTTGAAATTCAATAACTCTAGTACCAGCTCTTTATATCAGGAGTGTATACATAATATCAAAACAATATTAAATTTACATTTTAATATTTTTATTACATGAAAATTGAAAAAAAAAACCCCTTCAGGTTTAAAATACTTAACTGTTATGGGTTGTAGAAAAAATGGCACATAATAGTTTTTCCTGAAACTTGGCAGAAACACTAACAAATATGTGTGCTTTAAGTGGAAAATATTTGAAATGTTAATATTCATAACAGAAAAAATAGCTGTTATACATATAGGATGTCCAGGTATAAAAATTCCTGGTGCTAATAAAAAGCTGCATAAAAACCACATGGTTTTCATTCTTATAATTTAGACAATTCTGTTGTACAAGTAATAACAGTTATCGTGAATCATGTAGGGCTGTAGATGATGCAGTCTGTGAAACGATTGCTTGTGTTGCATCATCTGTTTTCTGATTGGTTCAAATCAAAGCATGATGTAATATTACATCATATACTATCTGAGAGACTTGGCTATCCCTTTCAGAGTTTGTTTTTGCTAAAGTGTTTAGAGAAATATATTCAGTCAACAAAGTATTGTGTTCTATGATTATTTCAGTACTGCTTTGTCCTATACAGTAGAAATGGAATGTTTTGTATGCAAAAAATTCAATGTAACATTGAGTACTGAGTTTATTCCTGTGCTTAAATTGTCCTCAAATAATTTGGAATTATTAAAAAAAGATTACATAGTCTAATTATAGATGAAACAGTTTATATGGGCGTAACTATTTGCAAGGTTCACAAGGATGAATATCTGAAATGGTACAGTCAAAGTCAGAGTGCTTGTTGTGATCCATTTAATAAACATCCCAGAAAACAGAGCAAAGTCACTAAAACCAATTTCTCTGAATTTGTGTATGATAAATCCGGAAGTACTCATCCCAGGAAAAAAACTATGCATCTCTCGTTATTCTTCATTGCATTCATCAGTTAGTGAGTCAGAGATTTCTACTGCTGACATGGAAATCACCAGTGATAAAGATTATAGTGAATTCACAATATTGATCGATCAATTAAGTAAAAGCTATGGAGTTTTGATTCATCACCAATAAAGGTCAGTAGATTTAGCTCTAAGAGAAAACTTGATTACATTCAAACTAAAGTTAAGAAATTAAGTAGCTGCGTTGCTACTAAAGCAGCTTTTGGAACTAATAGTAAGCCACAAAATTCAAAAGACATGACTTGTCCAGACTGCATATCTATGGTAGAAAAATTAGTGAATAAGTTTACAAATGCATCATTTAAAAAAAAGTTCAAATTCTGATAGTTCCAGATTCATGGACAATCCAGGAAACAAAGACTTATTTCAATCTACAGAGCATTTAGTAAAAAAAAAAAAAAAAAGCAAGAAAATTAAAAGAAACAGAAGGTATGTTATCAATGCCTAGTGAAAAAAAGAAGTGTTAAATTAAGTCCTGATACTATAGAAAAGGTTACTAATTTTTACTGCAAATTACCTAGATAATCTACAAATTACCTACTAGGCACTCGTTAAAGTGAAAATAAGATCTTTGCTGGAACAACAGCAACGTTTCTGTGCGCTTAAATTAACATAATGTTATTTATTTATTTTTCGATATATAAAGAATCAAGTTAATACAATCAACAAATTAGTTGATAGAATCAATCATCAATCAATTAAAAAACTATAATAGAAAGAATCAAACGGTTTAAAATATTATTATAATTAAGGAAATGAATTTGCAAAACATAAAATTATGCTTACTTATTAGTGCAATCTAAAGATTGGTGACGCTTTGAATTACATAGCAATTGGTTTTTGCAACAAGCACACCTATTTGTGGTACATTTAGATTTGCAGTCACATTTTCTGAAACCCTGCCCAGTACCAAGGGATTGTTTTATTGCTGTTTGACGTAAAGATATTTCTACAGCAGGGACATCTTCTTTCGTTAAAAATCTCTCTTTGCAAACACTGAATTCAGATTTTGCATACAATTGTTTTAAAATACCTGTTTTAGTACCAAGTTTATAAAAGCCATCCTCTGTTTTACTAAGAACCACAGCTAAAATCGAGAGGGCATCAGTTTTTGCTCTGTCTACTTCGGGTACTTTAATTCTCACAGTGACACCTTCGACATTTGGGTGCTTTGCATTAGAAACTGCTAACATTTTCTTTGCTTGCTTTTCTAAACCTTTCTTGGCTTCATCACGCTGTATTTTCTGATCCATATTCTTTTACAAAAAAAGAATATGTGTAACAAAAAATTCGTCATAGAAGACTGCAGTGTGCTAAACAAGTTCAACACAGGTAGTGACCATAGATTGGTGAGATGTAATATGCACCTCAACACCAAACTTGAACGTGGCAAGCTCATAAGACAAACAAAATCTATTGACATAACCAACCTTAAAAAACACCATAATACCTTCAAGTTGGAACTGAAGAACAGGTTCTCTGCTTTTGAAGGCCTAACATCGGAAGAAGTAGACATCTCTGAAGTTAACAGAAAAGTAACCAAAGCTCTTATGGAAACAGCAACAAAATTAGCTGGGTCTAAGAACAAGTTGCATGTAAACAAATTATCAGGAAAAACGAAAATGTTGATGCAAAAAAGAAGAGAGATGAGGACAACTAAAGAAGATGTGACTTCCAAAGTGGAATATATACAGCTATGCAAGACAGTAAGAAAAAGTATCACTGAAGACGTAAGAAAATTCAACTGTGAACTAGTGAGGAAAGCAATTGAAAACAACCAAAGCCTAAAGATAGCAAAGGGACATCTCAGTAAGGGAAGAAAACAGATTATGGCACTGAGAAAAGAAGATGGTTCTGTAACAAGAAATAGAGGCGAAATTTTGACAAGAGTGAAAGATTTCTACTCCAAATTATATGAAAGGGATGATACATGCACTCCAGACATCATGAAAGATACCAGTACCAGAGTTCCTCCAGTCCTTCCAGCAGAAGTTGCACATGCAATCAAGAACATGAAGCGGGGAAAAGCTCCAGGAGAAGATGGAATTACTGTAGACATCATACAAGAAGCAAGTGGAGAAATTGAAACAGTACTCGCCCAAATTTTCACTCGATGCCTTAATGAAGGAAAGATTCCTGAGGATTGGAACACCGCTACAATGATCCTGCTACATAAGAAAGGTGACATTGAGGATCTCGGAAACTACAGACCTATCAGCCTCCTATCAGTAGTTTATAAAATCTTCACTAAAGTTCTTTCACACCGCTTAAAGGTAACACTGGACATGGCTCAACCGAGAGAACAAGCTGGATTCAGGAGTGGCTACAGCACAATAGATCATATCCACGTACTGAGAGAACTAATTGAAAGAGCGAGGGAATATGAACTTCCATTGTGCATGGCTTTTATCGATTATGAAAAAGCCTTTGATTCGGTGAAATCATCAGCAGTTACAATGGCTCTGAAAACCTGCGGTATTGAAGATGCATACATTAATATTATTAATAACATCTATGAAAATGCAAGTGCAAAGATTCGGCTGTTTGAAAATACAACACACATAAAAATTGGAAAGGGAGTGAGACAAGGTGACACCATATCTCCGAAACTCTTTAATGCCACATTGGAGTGTGTTTTTCAGTCGCTGAGCTGGGAAAACAAAGGGATAAAGATTAATGGAGATTATCTAACCCACCTTCGTTTTGCTGATGACGTAGTCATTTTTGCAACTACCCCATCAGAGCTGCAGAGTATGATCCAGGAACTTGCTGACAAGAGTAAAGAAGTGGGATTAAAAATGAACTTTCAGAAGACAAAAGTGATGTTCAATGCTTTTACAAGAAATGAAGATTTATCGATTGATGGAGAAAAGCTGGAGATAACAGACACGTACGTTTATCTTGGACAGCAGATATCAAGTGAGGGTCACATTGATGAAGAAATTAATCGGCGTAAAAAACTTGCCTGGAGAGCTTTTGGAAGAAACAGCATAATTTTCAAGAGCAATATGCCATTATGTCTTAAAAGAAAAGTGTTTGATCAATGCATTCTTCCAGTGCTTACGTATGGTGCAGAGACGTGGACCTTAACTAAAAGAGATATACAAAGACTGCAGACAACTCAAAGAAGCATGGAGAGGTGCATGCTTGGTGTAACCAGGAGAGATAAGAAGAGGAACTCGTGGATCCGAAAAATGACAAGAGTGGAAGACATCATGATCAGAGTTAAATCCCTGAAATGGCAATGGGCTGGACATACATGCCAGAAGGACAGATCATCGATGGACAGCCAAAATTTTAGATTGGATTCCAAGGGACAGGAAAAGACCCAGAAGAAGACCACATGTGAGATGGGTGGATGAAATTCGAAAGTATGCAGGGGTGACATGGAGGAGACTGGCACAAGACAGACCGTTGTGGAGGAAATTTGGGGAGACCTTCGTCCAGCAGTGGATTGATAATGGTTGACAATGATGATGATGATGATTCTTTTTACCGATGTTGCACAATACATTCTTACCATACCCTTTCTCTTTAGGATCTATTTCACCACAAATTACGTGAACAAACATATCACATGATTTACACTTGTGAGCACCTGATGTTGCTTTTGAGCAAACAATACAGACTATGTCTTGTATAGTCCTCTTTACAGGCTCTGTACGAAACTGTGATGGCGATTCTGCTGAAGTTGAGGGTAACTCAGTTATGACTTCTTCAACATGCAGAGGTGATTCCTTGGAGGTGCAGGGTAACTGAATATTCTTCATAACTGTATCCTCAATCAACGGTGTAGAAGGCAGTTTAAGATTACTATCGATAAATTCTTGTATTTCTATAGGTGATTTTGTAGAAGCAGGGGATAACGGAATGTCCTCTTGAGTAAGATTTGACTGTGATCCCATAATCACAGTCTCTTGTGAATCTTCTAATTTTTCAAGGTCTTCTTCAGTATTTATCGAATGTAATACACTTTGTGGTATAATAGAAGAAGATAATCCCACTTTTGCGGGACAACCGAACATGGCTTTGTATGGACTTCTTTAATTGCAGAATGATAGGCATGATTCTTCATGAATTGTACAAATCGTACGCCCTCACTCCACTTGTTAGTTTGGTTATCAGCCATCCAAGTAGTGAGCATGTTTTCAATGTCTTGATTCGCTCGTTCTACACTTCCTTGACTTTGGCTGTGCCTAGGTATGCCATTAACCATTTTGATTTCTGGCCACAACTGTGTTACACTTTCTAAGATTTTATTACAAAATTTGCGTCCGTTATCAGAATGCAAAATACTTGGAGCGCCAAAAAGGAGAAAAATATCAAGTAAGTTATAGGCTATTTCATCCGCCCGTTTTGATGTGAGCGGCTTCAATACAACAAATTTTGTTAAGTGGTCTTGGTATACAAGAAGAAACTTAAACTTTCCATCTGGTTGAGATTGGTAATCGATGAGATCCACCTGGCATCTGCTGTTGAAATGCGATGAAATAATCGGCTTTACAACAATCCCTTTTTTTCGCACTTTTTTGTTTTTGTTGACAAGGTTCGCATAAATCCAAAAACATTTTTATTTGGGCTTGGGTTATGTTTTTATAAAGTGTATTTAATTGCTTGATCATTCTGTCTCTTCCACCGTGGCCAATTGACAAATGAGTAGAATACAATATGTCAAACAATTCTTCGGCATGGACAAACTTTTTCACACTTTCTCGCGCATATGACGACGACTCAATGAGTTTTTCACAGCCTTGTACAGTCAACACATCATACCTTTGAATTATTCGATAATCTTAAGATGATTCTTTCTTCTTGGAAACTTTTATTCGCTTTACATCTTCAATTATGCAATCATACTTTCGTTTTGTCATTAAAACACTATTATATTTTGAATCTTTGCTAAAGAGGTTTTCAAAGAATCTTTTCTCCATTTTACTCACCAATTCAGTGCTTGCTTGCATACTAGGAGTTAAATTTATCTGCTTTAAAAAAAATCACTACACAAATTCACGCGCTAACAGGCAGAAATGAATTTGAAAACAGAATTAGCTATGCTACGCACTGGCAGCCGACGCCAATTATGAGAAATAAAAACAACCGGCGACGACTAGACGCTGGTGAAACAAAACTAAAAGTGGAGGGAGAGGGGGAAGGTGTAGGGAAAGGAAGTGAGAGAAACAGGTGAAACCAAACTAAAAGTGGAGGGAGAGGGGGAAGGTGTAGGGAAAGGAAATGAGAGAAGCAAACTTTTGAACTTTAACGACACGGAAGCCGTTAATGTGCACATTACCTAGGTAAAATGCGGAAAACTCTTGATTCCGCACATTAATGGAGCAAATCAGTTAACCTGCAGATTAGCTAGGTAATGTGCACATTAACGGCTTTCGAGCTTTAGCGGTAACATATACGCCCAGAAATAAAAGTTTGCATATCTGTTCGAAGTGAAACTGGGAGAGTATTAAAACAAAAGAGCTTAATTTTGTTTAATTTAAAAGAATTATATGTTGCATTTAAAGAACAACATAATGAAATAAAAATTGGACTGTCTAAATTTTGCTCACTAAGTCCAAGAGAATGTGCGACTGTTGGAAGCAAAGGTATTCATTCAATGCGTGTTTGCATATACCATCAGAATATTAAACTCATGCTTCATGCTATCCATATCAGTGACTACATATCATTGCTAAAAAAGCTAGTTTGTTTCACTGAATCAGAAAAGTGTATGGTGCACAGGGGTGTTATTTGTCCATCTCCAAATATTCTTAAAGAAGATTGAATGCTATCCAATGAATTAGAAATGATCGATGAAATTACTTACAAACAGTGGGTGAAAACCGATGGTGCAGAATTGAAAACAGTTATTACATCAGTTGATGAATTTGTTGACAAGTTAGTTATGAAACTGTCTGCTTTATGTGAAAATCACTTTTTTACAAAAGCTCAAAGTCAGTATTTTACAAAAACAATGAGTGGAGATACTGCTATTATTGTGGCAGATTTTTCTGAAAACTATACCTACATCATACAGGATGCTATCCAAAGTTTTCACTGGAAAAAGGAACAGGTGACAGTTCATCCCTTTCTAGGCTATGTAAAGGACACTATTGGTGATACTGTGAAATTTATTTCTATGTGTGTAATAAGTGACCATTTGATTCGGGACACTACAACATTTTGGTCTTTCCAAAAGGTTACTTATGTAAGAGCAGCAATCCAGCAAATTAAATACATGAAGTATTTCAGTGATGGATCATCAGCCCAGTATAAAAGTTATAAAAACTTTGTCAATCTCTGTCATCATGAAGAAGACCATGATGTGAAGTCTGAGTGGCATTTTTTCATCTCCTGTCATGGAAAAAGAGCTTGATATTATTAATTCAAAAATTTTTTTTGTAGCAAAATCTGAAATTGGAAATTTTGAATGTCAATACTAGCATAGAGGTATGAAATGGCAGATATAATCACAGGAACAAGGTCTAATCACAGCTTTGTACCTATAAACAAAACCCAATTTTACAAGGTCTAATTACAGCTTGTATCTATAAAGGAAACCCAATTATATATATTTTTTCTATAAACAAAACCCAATTATTATAAACATCCATCTATTTTTTTTTAATGTTGTGGAGGAATCTGATACCCAATTGGTTTCCAGGGTATCAGATTTCTCCTCAATATTTGTTGCTACTATGGGATCAAAGAAACCATCAGACTACCAACACTTCACAATGGACAATACGTATGGAATTAATTGGTAGATTGGAAAGATTTTGGAACGCTGCGAGGAAAACGATGACTATGAAATTGTATTTATGCATCCTCATGGCCCAAGTGCATCACATGTATGGCCAAAGCCTTCAGATTTGTGTTAGTTCCGTATGAACACAATGAAAATTGCATTTTCTCCCATGACTACTACTGGAAGAACTTACCACATTGCACCTGATAAAAATCAGTCTATTGAGCCATTGTTCAACAGCTTCAAGGTAGATTAAATCCATTGGTTTTAGCTTTGACTATTAAAATTATTAATAGTTTCCTTTTTTGTTTTGCTTAATTATTGTTTTTTTAACAATTAGTTTATAAAAATTATTGCAATGTGGCTTGTCAAACTTTATATAGATGTATATATGTTTAAAAGCCATATATGTCTAATGAAAACTATTCTATCTTAATTTTTTTCCGCTTGAAGCACACATAATGGTTACTGTTTTTACCAAGTTTTAGAAAAAAACTATTAAGTGGCATTTTTTATTATTTCCTTCCCGCCACTTGGGCTAAAAAGATTTTCTTAATAAGCATCTCATCACTCATTCTTTCAACATGGACAAACCACCGAAGCATATTGGCCTCCATCTTGCTAACAACATTTTGCTTCACATCACACAACTGCAACACATCTTCATTCCTCACACAATCAGACCATGTCTTGCCACAAACCTCCTGTAAGTAACACATTTCTCCAGCACACAAACGACTTCTATGTTTCTTTTGCAGTACCCAAGTTTCACTGCCATACATCAGAGTAGGAACAATTACACTTTCATACACAGCCATGCGGGACTCTCTAGAGAACCCATCATTCCTGTGAAAGCCTCCCAGAGCAGCTATGACTTTCAATGAAGAATTCACTTGCCTACTAATTTCACCATCCAATTTGTTCTTTCTGTCAAACATGCTTCCTAAATACACAAACTCGCTCACCTGGTCAATCACAGTGCCATTTATACTTACATTACATTCAGTGCTACCATTCCTCTCTCAAACACCATAACTTTGGTTTTTCCCTTATTTATACTCAGTTTGAATTTCATGCAAACTTCGTACATCCGAGACAACATACTCTGCAAATCACTTTTGCTCTCTGCCAACAGGACAGTGTCATCAGCATACAGCAATCTGCACACACTGATATCACCAAGACATAAACCACTATAATCTATTTTGGCATCACACATGCACACGTCCATAAATATATTAAACAGCCATGGTGACATTACACAACCTTGTCTAACTCCTGCAACAATAGAATACCATTTTGATAAAACACCATTCACTCATACACAAGCTCTACTACCAGCATACATTGCTTTTACACTATTAAGTAGATTCCCAGTAACACCATATTCATTCAATGCCTTCCACAAAAGTGTCCTATTTACCGGTCTTAAGCTTTCTCTAAATCTATGAAGGCAGCAAAAACTTTCTTACCAACAACCAGATGCTTTTCAATCATCGTGTGTAATGCAAAAGTCTAGTTAGTGCAGCCTTTATCAGGCATAAAACCACTCTGAATATCCCACACTTTCTCTGATGTAAGACCCCGTACTTTTTCCATAACAACCTTACCGAACACTTTCCCTGGCACACTTAGTAGGCTAATAGCATGATAGTTCAGTTCTTGCATTCAGTCTGATCACCTTTTCCCTTATACAAGGGAACAACAATAGCATCCTTCCAATCCCGAGGGACCATTCCTAACTCCCAGCACAACTGGCAAATTTCAGTTAACCAGTCAATTACAGAGTCACCACCATATTTCAACATCTCAGCAGTTATGCCATCAACTCCCGGAGCCTTACCATTCTGAAGAGATTTTAGAGCTTTACGCACTTCCTCTTGAGATCTCTCCTGTGCTTCCATCCCTCACTGTGACATAATCTGCATCTGTCTCATAATCATCTTTGTTTTCCTGATCTAATAACTCACAGAAATATTCACCCCATCTTTCACTTAACTCATTGGGCTCCCATATCATTTCCCCAATCTCATTCTTCACACAACTTTTAACTTTGTTTCCCCTATTTTTCCTGAGTCTCATGTACATCCAGAAAGATTTCCTATCTTTCCAAAAAGCCAGTTCATGCCTTTCCACCTTCTCCTTCCGATCTTTTGCTTTACTCTGGCGAACCAGCTTAGCAGCTTCATGCTTCTTTGAGCGATATTCATCTGCAGAGAGACTACCTTGCAACATCCCCAAATAGGCTTTTTTCTTTCTCTTTACTGCCTCTTCAATCTCACATTTCTACGAAGCATCACCTCTATTGTTACCCACTATTGTGGTGCCACAGACCTCTTTAGCAGCAGTGACAACACAGTTCTTAAAACATTCCCACTTCTTTTCTACATCCCTCTCACCAGATTTCAGCTCCTTCAGTCATTCTCTGAGTAAGTCAGAATACCGCTGATGATCTTCAAGCAGCCTATCAACCTTTATTCTTTCTATCCTGGGTCTCTTCCTATTCCTTTTCCTCCAACCAACATTAAGTTTCACTCGTGACACTACCAAATAATGATCAGAACCAACATCCGCACCTCTCATCACACGGGTGTCAACAACTAAGTGTTTCAAACGCTGATCATAAACGACAAAATCTATCACACTCTTTTGACCAAGAGTACGATTTTCCGAAGTATATGTGTGTATATGCTTGTGGTTGAAAAATGTATTAGATACACACAAACCATTCTCAATGCAGAGTTCAATTAATCTTTCACCATTATCATTCACACAAGGATCATTAAACTTACCCAGAACATTGTCAGAAATTGCATTCTGCACACCTACTGTAGCATTGAAATTCCCTGCTGTTATAACTTTTTCTTTAGCACCAAACTGGCTCAAAACAGCTTTTAGCTCATCCCAGAAATCTTCTTTCTTATCAGAAGGTTCTGAGTCACAAGGAGCATACACTACAACAATTACAATTCTCTGAAGTTTCACTTTCAAACGAATCCAGAGAATTCTCTCACTTATGCCACTATAGTGAATCAAGTTGTTCTTCATCTTTTCACTTAAAATCACACCTACACCAGCCTGTCCTCTCATATTATCCAATACTCCAGACCACACACTCACCGTGCCATTCACTTCTTCTACCCCAATTTCCTTCTTTTTGGTTTCACTTACACACAGCACATCCAGTCTATCCTCAATCACCTCACTCATCTTGCCATTTATACCTCTAGTATTCCATACACCAATCTTACATTCACTCAGCCGAGATCGCTTTCTCATACGCCGTTTAGAAAGTCCAGGTCGATTCCGTGGTGAACGGTCCTTCTCAAGTGTGGTAGGTCCACCATATCCCACACTTGAGTCATTCTTAATATTTCTTTTTGTCTTTTTAATCAGGTAAGTACATCAGTGTGGGGGATTAGCCCACAGCTGAGGGTTCCAGTTGGTCATTCAACCTAAGGATTCTGGAACAAAACCCAGTGAGTTGGGGTCTTTTCGCCAATGTACTCTTGTTAAAAAAGTGGGTTTCTTCCTTCTTCCACCAACCAAACTGCATTGCTAGAAAATTGAACTCAACACCTTGAAAAATTAAATTGAAAGACTGTCTTTCACAAAAAAAAAAAAAAAAAAAAAAAAAAAAAGGCTACTGCAATCCTTTTCAGGATTCCAAGATAATTTCTTGAAATTATCATGAAAACTCAAAGTAGAAAATTTAGTGAAATATACTTTCATGCTCTAAACCTGTCCAAAAAATTGGTGGGAAAATGCAAAGCTTTGTGTTTTCTACTGATCCCAAAACTATCACTCCTACCAAAAGTTTAATTAATTGCCTTTATTCTTCTTAATGAATAGTTCATTATTTTTGATATTGAAACTATTCTACATTCAGTTTATTTTGATGCTTTGCATGCTCTCTTGGTAAAGAAGATTCTGCAGAACACTGAACTTAAAGGTGTTGTTATAAAATACCTCTTTGATTACTTTTTCACAATTTAAAAAAAATGTATGTTTTGTTTACAATAATCTGTACCACAGTAGCAGAATGTAGATGTATGCGCATACGCTGTACGTGGATAGTTTCCAAAATTAGCAGATTTTGCAATTAGTTTTTGCTTGTAGATTAAAAAATAATAATAATAAAAGCTTTAATTACAGCAATTGTAACTCTTACTCATGGTTTACTCAGATTAATATACTTAATTTAATTTTAACTTGAACTTTCAGTTATTTTTCACATTTTCTCAGTCCTTTTGTTTCTACAGACGTTTCTAGGTTTTATCAAGGCCTTTTTTCAATGTATAGGAACTGTATCAAAAGTTTTGTTTACACATAAAGAATTTAAATTTTATTGTCAGGTTCCTCTTACAGTTACCAATTATTAAATTAAAATCCTTTCCTTATGTATTTTGTTAAGTCCACTATTTTTTGAATTAAGTTGTTGAAAAAGGTATTTATAAATTTTGAAGGTTCATTAACGGAACTGTTTTTCTGGATATAAAAACTTTCTCTAATTAGTCTCTTGTTTTTATGAAGATCGTAGTCCAAATAGCGCCGTGGATTGTTGGCCACCATTATGTAAGGCTAACGCGCTCGGCTGGATATCGAGAGATCTGGGATTCGATTCCCCGGCGGCGGCCGAATAACAACTTTTCAGTTGCTGTGCTTTGCTAAACACGGAAAGAGCTATGTCTTTGTTTATTCACTGACACCACGTATTTGGAGGATTTTCACTTTGGATCTCACCCTTTTTATTTAACTGCTATAATTAATATATAACCAATGCTGTTAATGCCCATCAGATGGAGACTTCTCAGTAGCTGAGCCCATCTTACGGATTTATAGTGTGAGATGCTGACAGAAAAAACGCACATAGGGTCGTTGGTGTTTGTGGTGTAAGGCTAACGTGCTCAGCTAGATATCGAGAGATCCAGGGTTCGATTCCCCGGCGGCAGCCAAATAACAGTTTTTCGTTTGCTGTGCATTGCTAAACGTGGAAAGAGTGATGTCTTTGTTTATTCACTGATGCCACGTATTTGGAGGATTTTCACGTCTAATATTTTGATATTTTGCCATAAAGGTCCGTTTCACACGCATTGCTGCACATTCAGTTGTAATGTACTAATCATTGGAATCTGTAAAGCTCTAATAATTATTTATTGTTTTATTAGTTTTTCTATAAATTATCTTATTCAATTGTTATTGTTTGCGCTTCGCGGGTTTGCAGCAAGTTTTCTGTTTCAATGGTTGTGCACGCAGATACATTTTACTTTTATACAACTCTGATCTGTACTATGAACAGAAAAACAGTATTCTAATGGGTTCAAAATTATCCCCTTTGCTTTGCAGAATCATACCTGCAATATACTACAAAAACTTCTACTGTGCTGATGTGTTAGTCATTTGGCCATATTTATCTAGGAGTGGCAGAAAACTTGCAAAATATTTTATATGTATTTATAAAATTATTGTATATTTTATTATGTATATACACTCTGTAGGAGCAAAACATTATGACCCGACATAGTATTTTGTGTAGGTTCTTTGAGCCACAACAACTGCAACCATGAGACAAGACATGGACTCCACAGGTTCCTGGTGGGTATCCATTGGTATACTGTATCATATCTGTATAATTGCTGCCTGTAATCATTCATTGTCCATAGTGGAGGATCCATATGCCACAGCTACCAATCTGTATGGCCCCAAATGTGTTCAATTGGGTTCATGTCAGGTGACATAGACAACCATGGGAAAACATGGAAATCATCCTCATGTTCTTTGAACCACTCGTGAACGATACAGACCTTATGACATGGCACTTTGTCCTGTTGGAACACCTTATCTTAATTGGGAAACATTATCATAAACAGATGAACCAGGTCTGCAGTGATGGAGAGGTATACAGTGACATCCAGGGTACCATCCACCACTATCAGGGAACCAAAAGTGTTCCAAGAAAATATTTCTCAGAACATTACTTCCTTTGTAACCTGCCTCTACCCACGGGGTCACAGAATCTTGTACCATCTTCGCAGCTGTTCATCTTTCCCTTCATTGTACCTCCACTTGATGTAGCAGAAAACATAATCCATCACAGAATGCACTTCTTCCACATGGTCCACTCCCAAGGCGTTCTGGCAAACTGCAGCTGTTTTTGCTGATGATGTGTGGTGGTGAAGGGTGTAGTAGTCATACATTTACATAGTAAGCCCATATGATGGAGGGATTGCTGCACTGTAACTGTGGATACACTGCTGTGTGTTACCTGGTTACAGGCTCTGATCAGCTGTGCCAGGATAGCACACCTATTTTTCCTGATAATATGACTGAGCCGCCTGTCCCTTGAACATTTTCATGTACTCTCTGTACACTATAACTACAGCAGCACATGAACATTGGGCAAAATTCACTGTTTTCTGGGTACTACCACCCTTTTCTCTGTATATGATGACTATGGCCTTTTTGAACAGGGTAGGATTTTCTCTCTTACCTATTGCAACCACTGTTTCAACTCTGACATCTTGCACATGTCACAGTGCTGCACCATACAAACATTGAATCGGGGAGTTAATGCCTTTTTTCTATTGTGTATATGTATTTTCTCAGCCAGTCAAATCTTGTTCTGTATGAAGTTGTAATTACACAGATTGTAATATTATTGTAGGGCAGAGAGCTGGCATTCCTTTATTCTGTTTAATCCCTTCTTGGCAGGCAGTGGTAGCTGTGTGTATCTTTTGTTTCCTCGTGTGGTAAGCCCAAGTATTGTCAGTCTTTTTCCTGCCTCCTGCTGTTTCCCAATTTTCTGTGAGGAGCAATGGTTACACAGCAGCCATTGTATGTCCAATTGTTTAAGTGCTGCTTTAATGATTTTGTAAATCTCAACTTATTCATTGCTGTTGCATCAAAACTTTAAAATTTCTTATCCGTTTCCATCTTTCTTGAAAATGTCAACCTTCAGCTATTTAAATGAGGGAAAGTAAACTACTATTAGTAATTCCCATTGTTACAATAGAAAAAGAAAAAAAAATGACCATTGTGCTGTGTACGCTGTGTAGGTTTTCACTTTCATGACCAATTCTTCAAAAAATAACCATTCAGGTGTTGATAAGGAGATAAGAAAATAATGGACTGTTTGTGCACTTTTCTGAGATAAAGTTCACGTAAATCACAGTGGAGTAAAAAGCAGAGAATAAAGAGTGCTACATAAACCTTTCATCCATATCTCACTGTAAAAAGCTACAGCCTGATTTTTAGCTCCAACAAAAAGATAAGGAAAACAAATACAAATTTTGCCGTGACTCTCAGAAATGGCTAAGAACAAAGGTCATTATGCAGAGTAACTTTATCTCTCATGAAACAGTTTTGATATATATGTTGTTGACAGTTGTTTATAATACTGCTAACAAATTGGTATTACCCTTGCTACATTTCTGCTGTGCCAATAGTATTATCACAGGGATTATGTTCCTTGACATATTTTAGATCTAACTTATACTAGAACTTTCTGTTAAGATGGGCTTTTCATTTAATGAATATTAGTTCTAGAAAGTAGAGTCTGTTCTGTGCTTCCATACCTCTATAGCAGCATAAGGGAATCATTTTATCAGAAGATGGATTTGATGTGGTGTAACCCCTTTGGTTACCTGATTGAAATCAGACTTTTTCTCTTAGGATTATGTGAAAGACAAAGTTTACATAGCAGTTCTATAGACAAAAGTAAATAAATTGAAGAAATGTATGTTGAACCACTTCATCTGTTAACATGGGTATGCTAAGCAAAAGCCAAATGAATTGGAATATATTATTTATGTAAGTTGACCCAGGCAGTGGCGTAACCATGTTTCAAAATCGGGGGGGGGGGGTCTGATAACACATTATATCATCATTGTCAACCATTATCAATCCACTGCTGGTCGAAGGTCTCCCCAAGTTTCCTCCACAACGGTCTGTCTTGTGCCAGTCTCCTCCATGTCACTCCCGCATACTTTCGAATTTCATCCGCCCATCTCCCATATGGTCTTCTTCTGGGTCTTTTCCTGTCCCTTGGAATCCAATCTAATTGCAACTACTGCATCAGAGCTGCAGAGTATGATCCAGGAACTTGCTGACAAGAGTAAAAAAGTGGGATTAAAAATGAACTTTCAGAAGACAAAATTGATGTTCAATGCTTTTACAAGAAATGAAGATTTATCGATTGATGGAGAAAAGCTGGAGATAACAGACACGTACATTTATCTTGGACAGCAGATATCAAGTGAGGGTCACATTGATGAAGAAATTAATCGGCATACAAAACTTGCCTGGAGAGCTTTGGGAAGAAACAGCATAATTTTCAAGAGCAATATGCCATTATGTCTTAAAAAAAAAAATGTTTGATCAGTGCATCCTTCCAGTGCTTTTACGTATGGTGCAGAGACGTGGTCCTTAACTAAAAGAGACATACAAAGGCTGCAGACAACTCAAAGAAGTATGGAGATGTGCATGCTTGGTGTAACCTGGAGAGATAAGAAGAGGAACTCGTGGATCCGAAAAATGACGAGTGGAAGACATCATGATCAGAGTTAAATCCCTGAAATGGCAATGGGCTGGACATACTGCCAGAAGGACAGATCATCGATGGGCAGCCAAAATTTTTAATTGGATTCCACACATTATATATCATCATCATCATCATCATTGTCAACCATTATCAATCCACTGCTGGACGAAGGTCTCCCCAAGTTTCCTCCACAACGGTCTGTCTTGTGCCAGTCTCCTCCATGTCACCCCTGCATACTTTCGAATTTCATCCACCCATCTTCCATTTGGTCTTCTTCTGGGTCTTTTCCTGTCCCTTGGAATCCAATCTGAAATTTCGGCTGTCCATCGATGATCTGTCCTTCTGGCAGTATGTCCAGCCCATTGCCATTTCAGGGATTTAACTCTGATCATGATGTCTTCCACTCTTGTCATTTTTCGGATCCACGAGTTCCTCTTCTTATCTCTCCTGGTTACACCAAGCATGTACCTCTTCATGCTTCTTTGAGTTGTCTGCAGCCTTTATATGTCTCTTTTAGTTAAGGTCCACGTCTCTGCACCATACGTAAGCACTGGAAGGATGTATTGATCAAACACTTTTCTTTTAAGACATAATGGCATATTGCTCTTGAAAATTATGCCGTTTCTTCCAAAAGCTCTCCAGGCAAGTTTTGTACGCCGATTAATTTCTTCATCAATGTGACCCTCACTTGATATCTGCTGTCCAAGATAAATGTATGTGTCCGTTATCTCCTTCTTTTCTCCATCAATCGATAAATCTTCATTTCTTGTAAAAGCATTGAACATCACTTTTGTCTTCTGAAAGTTCATTTTTAATCCCACTTCTTTACTCTTGTCAGCAAGTTCCTGGATCATACTCTGCAGCTCTGATGGGGTAGTTGCAAAAATGACTACGTCATCAGCAAAACGAAGGTGGGTTAGATAATCTCCATTAATCTTTATCCCTTTGTTTTCCCAGTTCAGTGATTAAAAGACATTTTCCAATGTGGCATTAAAGAGCTTCGGAGATATGGTGTCACCTTGTCTCACTCCCTTTCCAATTTTTATGTGTGTTGTATTTCCAAACAGCCAAATCTTTGCACTTGCATTTTCATAGATGTTATTAACAATATTAATGTATGCATCTTCAATACCGCAGGATTTCAAAGCCGTTGTAACTGCTGATGGTTTCACCGAATCAAAGGCTTTTTCATAATCGATAAAAGCCATGCACAATGGAAGTTCATATTCTCTCGCTCTTTCAATTAGTTCTCTCAGTACATGGATATGATCTATTGTGCTGTAGCCACTCCTGAATCCAGCTTGTTCTCTCGGTTGAGCCATGTCCAGTGTTACCTTCAAGCAGTGTGAAAGAACTTTAGTGAAGATTTTATAAACCACTGATAGGAGGATGATAGGTCTGTAGTTTCCGAGATCCTCGATGTCACCTTTTTTATGTAGCAGGATCATTGTAGCATTGTTCCAATCCTTAGGAATCTTCCCTTCATTAAGGCATCGAGTGAAAATTTGGGCGAGTACTGTTTCGATTTCTCCACTTGCTTCTTGTATGATGTCTATAGTAATTCCATCTTCTCCTGGAGCTTTCCCCCGCTTCATGTTCTTGATTGCATGTGCAACTTCTGCTGGGAGGACTGGAAGAACTCTGGTACTGGTACCTTTCATGATGTCTGGAGTACATCTATTTCATATACAGGGGTGCTTGTTTTCCAGAAATTCCGGAAATTTTCGACGTTGTACTCAGGAAATTTTCGGCGTTTTATTTTTTTTTTTCCACAGAAATTTGCGCCGTTGTACTGTAATTTTCGGCATTTTTTTTTTTTTTTAGAAATTTTATTTTATAGCCAGTGGCAAGGCCTGTTACTGTCCTTTCCCTGTTTTCCCTTGGTTGGTGGCCAAAGCAAAACTCAATTCCACTGGGAGTTGGGAAATCTGACTGCCAATCTACCCCTACAGAGGAGAAGAGAAACAGGTCCACTCTGACTCTACCCAATTCAGGTGGGAGAGATCCCCTCCCACCCCCACCGAATGTTATATTTGTCTTCTAAAAGTGATGATCAGTCAGATTTTAAGCTTTTTACCACATTTTTAATACTGTTTGTTTGTCTTGTGTCTGGTGCTCTTTGGTCAAACATGGCCCTTGCGCCATAAAAATCAAACAACCTACCAACCGTCTTCTAAAAGTGTGTTAACTGTTTGCTTTCCTTTGTGGTTTGGTGCTGGGTTTGCCCAGAGCTACTCCAAACTGAAATGTCTCTCCCCTTTCTTTTCCTGGCAGTGCCCCTGTGCTCCTGCCCCACCCCACCCCAGGGCTTAGTGCCCCACCCCAGGGCTTAGTGGCCCACCACTCTGTCTGCTGCTTTTGACCTTCAAGACTTCTCATCTCATCATCACAAAGATCTAGGGAGGATCTCCCTGCTGACTTTTTGTTCACCCCTCCCCCTTCCCTTTGGGATGCCTGCTGGTTGCTGCTCAGGAAATCTTTGTCATTGGTTTCAATGCAATGACAAAGATTTCCTGAGCAGATTTTTTTTTTCTCAGTATTTTACTTTTTATAAGTATTATTTATAGCTTTGAAGGGCCAAACACTGGAAATTTGCAATTAGTAAAATTTTATAAAGGCCACTGTTCTTTAAAAAATATCAGAACTTAGGAAATAAATTACGAATGTTGCACATATATTCTGATTTTTTTTTTTTTTGTAAGTATTGATCTATGTTAATTTCAGGAAATTTGGGTTTGGTTTCAGGAAATTTGATTTCACAGAATAAGCACCCCTGCATATAATTTGGAGTAGAAATCTTTCACTCTTTTCAAAATTTCACCTCTATTTCTTGTTACAGAAACATCTTTTCTCAGTGCCATAATCTGTTTTCTTCCCTTGCTGAGAAGTACCTTTGCTATCTTTAGGCTTTGGTTGTTTTCCATTGCTTTCCTCACTAGTTCACAGTTGAATTTTCTTACGTCTTCAGTGATACTTTTTCGTACTGTCTTGCATAGCTGTATATATTCCACTTTGGAAGTCACATCTTCTTTAGTTGTCCTCATCTGTCTTCTTCTTTGCATCAACATTTTGGTTTTTCCTGATAATTTGTTTACATGTAACTTGTTCTTAGACCCGGCTAATTTTGTTGCTGTTTCCGTAGCAGCTTTGGTTACTTTTCTGTTAACTTCAGAAATATGCACTTCTTCCAATGTTAGGCCCTCTAAAGCAGAGAATCTGTTCTTCAGTTCCAACTTGAAGGTATTATGGTGTTTTTTAAGGTTGGTTATGTCAATACATTTTGTTTGTCTTATGAGCTTGCCACGTTCAAGTTTAGTGTTGAGGTGCATCTTACATCTCGCCAATCTATGGTCACTACCTGTGTTGAACTTGTTTAGCACACTGTAGTCTTCTATGACAAATTTTTTGTTACACATAATAAAATCAATTTCACTTGACGTCCCATTTGGATGTCTCCATGTCCATTTCCTGTGCGGCTTTTTCTTGAAAAAGGAGTTCAAGATGAAAAACCCTTCTGCCTCTGCAAACTCTACGAGAGTATTTCCACACTGGTTTCTGTTGCAGTGACCGAATTCGCCTACTGAAGTTTCATTCTGTTGCTGTTGCCCTATTTTTGCATTGAAATCTCTCATAATTATCTTCAAGTGCTGCTTACCTTTATTATTTAGATGACGAATTTCCTCATAAAACTCTTCAATTTCTTCTTCAGGATGACTTGTGGTGGGTGCCTAAGTTTATATAATCTGAGCCTTGTATCTTCTCGAGAGTTGGATAATGAGTCGTGCAGCTTTGTGAGAGGAACTTTCAACTTCTACAACTTTATCTTTCAGTTTCTTGTTTATTATAAATTCAACACCACTAGTTCTGCCAGTATCTGTCCCACGATAGTAGAAGAGATGACCACTTTTCAGTTCAACGAGATCTTCTACTTTTCTCCTTACCTCACTTAGCCTGGAGATGTCCCACTTGATCCTTTGTAGTTCCTCTTCCAATTCAAGAAGCCTTGAATCAGAAGATAGGGAGCGTCCATTATACGTAGCCAAGGTCAGCATCAGATGGCAGCCTAGTTCGGTCCTCCGGATATTCTTAGCACCCTCTGCCTTCATGTCGCACTGGCCGCTGCCTTGGCCAGGTATATTCCAGCTGCCTGAGACTGAGGGCCAAGATTTAAGTTGTGGAGTCATTTTGGAGGGGTTTGGCCTCACCACGCTGGCCAAGCGGGTTGGTGAATGTGGAATAGCATTTCCTCTAATCCCGATGGTATAGTTATACTGCTATTGGCGGTCGTCAGAGCCCCTTTAGTGGGAACAGGATGCACCACGAGGAGACGGGGTTGACATATGTCAAGGAGAGGCTGTGATATTGTGCATCACCTGACCTTACATCCCATAAGTTATATATGATATTAAAAATGCTTTGTCAAAATATGTAGGGTTTTCTGATTTTGCATTTATGATTTTGTATAATAAATATTCAAAATTGCTTGATTTGTTCATAATCAGCACATAAATTTTCTTCTGGAATGATGTTGCATGTGCATTTTTAAGCTTCATATTTTAACTGCTATCTTTTTCTTGACAGGATTCCCTGATGAAAATTCAGTACTACAACATTATAGTAATGGTCCTGTTCAATCTAGTGTTCTGGCAGCTGTTGTCTATAGACCATCTGCAAAAAATGAAACCACTTTCTCTAAACATATTTCTTATAAGGTAAGTAGAAATTTAAAGTGAAGTCATGTAGCAAAAACTTAGTTGTGTACCTTACAGTTCAGTTCAGTGATAATGAGAACATGATACTACTGGATGCCATTTCAGATGTGTACAATTTTTGATTTATTAATTTCTAGTTTATGATATATTTACAGAAATGTTGCATTCCTTGAATAAGAGCTAAGATGATAAAAAAAATATTAGTCTCTCTAAACTGTGTGTGAAACTCTGATGTTAAAAAAAGAGGAAGAGAAAGAGAAACATGAAGTTTACAGAACAGCACTTTATCGATTTTTTACCTAGGAATGCTAGCTAGCATTGCATGCTGCCTAGGCCAAATTGTATGCACAGCTCTTGTCCCAGTGACATGACCAATGGGATAACCGAGCTAGTATTATAAAAGGATATAACGTGGAATGCAAATAAAAAAGTGCATTACAAAATTTGCCAGAAACCACATGTTCCTTGTACTATACCACCCAAATGAAATCCTTAATATGAGAACTGCCTACAGACGTTGCTACACAAATAAAAACATTTGTTAGTGAGATTTGTCAACTTTTGCATGACAGTTTACAGACCCCAATAGACCCTTGAGAAGGTGCAATGGAAAGTAAGCAGAAGCATATAATGGAGAGTCCACAGAGGAAAATCCTTTTTGACTTTCACACTGAGTTACATTACAGAATGGTAAAAATAATTGGTTTAAGGAATGCAGGCATGTGTCCCAAAACATGTTAGTTGGATGAAGTGAAGGTGAACAATCAAGTACAGCAGAGGAAATATTTACCTAAGAGCTTTTAATACTTTAACTGTTCTGTGGCACCACAATAGTGGGTAACAAGGAAGGTGATGCTTGGTGGAATAGTGAGATTGAAGAGGCAGTAAAGAGAAAGAAGGAAGACTATTTGGGGATGTTGCAAGGTAGAGTTTCTGTGGATGAATATCTCTGCAAAAAGCATGAAGCAGCTAAGCTGGTTTGCCAAAGAAATGCAAAAGATATGAAGGAGAAGGTGGAAAGGCATAAATTGACTTTTTCGAAAGATAGAAGAACTTTCTGGAAGTACATGAGACTCAAGAAAACTAGGGGAAACAAAGTTGTAAGTTGTGTGAAGAATAGGATTGGGGAAATGATGTGGGAACCCGACGACTTAAGTGAAAGATGGGGTAAATACTTCTTTGAGTTATTAGATCAAGAAAGCAAAGGTGATTCTGAGGCAGAAGCAGATGATGACATAGTGAAAGATGGAAACACAGGAGGGATCTCAAGAAAATAGGTGTGTAAAGCTTTAAATTATCTTCAAAACAGAAAGGCTCCAGGAGTTGTAACTGCTGAGATGTTGAAATGGCATTGACTCTGTAATTATCTGGTTAACTGAAATTTGCCAGTTGTACTGGGAGTTAGGAATGGTCCCACGGGATTGGAAGGATGCTATCATTGTTCCCTTGTATAAGAAAAAGGGGATCAGACTGACTGCAAGAACTACCATCGTATTAGCTACTGAGTGTGCTAGGGAAAGTGTTTGGTAAGATCATCATTAAAAAAGTATGAGGTCTTACATCAGAGAAAGTATGGGATATTCAGAGTGGTTTTATGCCTGGTAAAGGCTACACTAACCAAATTTTTGCATTATGCATGATGATTGAAAAGTATCTGGCTGTTGGTAAGAAAGTTTTTGCTGCCTTCATAGATTTAGAGAAAGCTTAAGACTGAGTAAATAGGATGCTTTTGTGGAAGGTATTGAATAAATATGGTGTTACTGGGAATCTACTTAATAGTGTAACAAGTTAGTAAAATCATGCAATGCATTGATTATTATGATATGCTTTCCAACATACCAGAAATCATTACTCAAGTTATGAGGATAATGGCTGTGGAATAAATCTCGCTCCTGTGCCCTGACCTTTGACCTCATTTCGATGATATTAAACAGAATTGGTTCAGTATACCTCCGGAACAGTATACCAAAGTTTTGTCGCAATAGAAGTATTTTTAATCAAGTTATGAGGATAATGGCTGTAGAATAAATCTCGCCCCTGTGTCCTCCTGACCTTTGATCCCATTTCGATGATATTAAACAGAACTGGTTCAGTACATCTCCGGAACAACGTGATGAAGTTTTGTCACAATTGAAGCATTTTTATGTAAGTTATGATGCATAAGAGTAATGGAATGGATCCCGCGCTTATGTCCTCACCTTTGACCCTATTCGTCCATTTTCAATAGGGTTTGTCCCGAGGTAGTCACCTACCACCATACATACATACATACATACATATCACTAAGCTGTTCTCTGAGATTCAGAGGTGAGCTCCAAAAAGAAATGAAACTACAAGATAGTTTTATTTACTGTTGTCGTATCAAATTTCTCCATTTACAGCGATCTTGACACACAACTCGGGCTTTACTGATATCCATTACACGCCGTACACAAGATCTTTTATACTTCATGCTCATAATCTTTTTCTCATGCAGACACTCCTGAATCTGATCCACCCATGTCTTCCTTGGCCTTCCTCTGCCTTTCCTTCCTGCCACTTGGGCTAAAAAGATTTTCTTAGTAAGCATTTCATCACTCATTCTTTCAACATGGCCAAACTACCAAAGCATATTGGTCTCCACCTTGCTAACAACATTTTGCTTCACATCACACAACTGCAACACATCTTTATTCCTCACACAATCAGACCGTGTCTTGCCACAAACCACACGTAAGTAACGCATTTCTCCAGCACACAAACGACTCCTATGTTTCTTCTGCAGTACCCAGGTTTCACTGCCATACATCAGAGTAGGAGCAATTACTGTTTCATACACGGCCATGCGGGACTCTGTAGAGAACCCATCATTCCTGTGAAAACCTCCCAGAGCAGCTATGACTTTCAATGAAGAATTCACTCGACTACTGATTTCACCATCCAACTTGTTCTCTCTGTCAAACATGCTTCCTAAATACACAAACTCACTCACCTGGTCAATCACAGTGCCATTTATACTTACATTACATTCAGTGCTACCAGTTCCTCTCTCAAACACCATAACTTTGGTTTTTCCCTTATTTATACTCAGTTTGAAATTCATGCAAACTTCGTACATCCGAGACAACATACTCTGCAAATCACTTTCACTCTCTGCCAACAGGACAGTGTCATCAGCATACAGCAATCTGCACACACGGATATCACCAAGACATAAACCACTATAATCTATTTTGACATCAAGCATGCACGCGTCCATAAATATATTAAACAGCCATGGGGACATTACACAACCTTGTCTAACTCCTGCACCAATAGAAAACCATTTTGATAAAACACTATTCACTCGTATGCAAGCTCTACCACCAGCATACATTGCTTTTACACTATTAAGTAGATTCCCAGTAACACCACCAGAGAGAACAAATTTGGATGGTGAAATTAGTAGGCGAGTGAATTCTTCATTGAAAGTGATAGCTGCTTTGAGAGGTTTTCACAGGAATGATGAGTTCTCAAGAGAGTCCCACATGGCTGTTTATGAAAGTGTAATTGTTCCTACTGTGATGTATGGCAGTGAAACCTGGGTACTACAAAAGAAACATTGGAGTCGTTTGTGTGCTGAAAAAATGCTTTTCTTATGGGGGGTTTGTGGCAAGACATGTTCTGATCATGTGAGGAATGAAGACATGTTACAGTTGTGTAATGTGAAGCAAAATGTTTTTAGCAAGGTGGAGACTAATATTCTTTGGTGGTTTGGCCATGTTGAAAGAATGAGTGATGAGATGCTTACTAAGAATTTGTTTTTAGCCCAAGTGGCAGGAAGGAAAGGCAGAGGAAGGCCAAGGAAGTTGTGGTAGCGTGGTTCATACGCATCCTGGAAATAATGGAAATGTCCTGAAATTCCATTTTGTCCTAAAATTATGTTACATGTCCTGGAATTTTATCCATTCTTGCCTTTTTGTCTCTACACGATGTTTTGTAGTTCAGGACTTTTCTACTGATATAACTTATGTCGGACAAATTTGCCTCCCCATTCCCTGCAAAATGTGGGGGGTAGGGGGTGAGTTGGTTTTCTTGTCTGTTAGTAGTATTGAAGCTGTGTTATTAGCACATCTTTTGTAAAAAAAGATCATGCGTATGTTATCACTTTATCTGTCCGGCTGGGGACAACATATTTCTGCAACTATTAGATCGATTTGTAAAATTCCTTTTTGTATTGGGAAGCTTGAAATGTGAGAATGATGATCCTTTAATTCTGTTTATTTTTCGATGCACAACTTCACCACTAGAGGGCATAAATGCAGATCCTATCAAATTCGAAATACATTTTATTTTGTATATTTGCTTCTAAATATCCGATTGAAAAAATTATTTTTCCTTTTGATGCCATTTTATATCAAAGACTATTTTAGTTACAGTCTCATTTTCAAGTAATGCATATATTTTCTGCTAGGGAGTGTAAAGGTAAATCGAGGTTTTCTCAATATCTCCGCTTCTGAAAGTCAGATTTGAAAAAAATTCTTCCTGCATTAATACAGCTCCTGATGGGGAATGTTTTACATATAATTTCTTATTTTTGATAAAGAATGGTTTCGCCACCAGGGGGCGTAAGTGTTTATTTCATCTTCTGATGTATTTGCAACAAAATCTGAGCTTCTGTAAACTCGATTGAAAAAATTCTTTTGTGAACCGATACCGCTAAACTAATATAACCTTTTGAGAATAACTCATGCTTAAAATAGTGCATAGTTTTCCCAGTAGGAGGCGTATATATTTTAGTTAGTTTTGTCGATATCTCTGTTTCTATTAGTTTGATTTGAGAAATTTTTTCTTTGTTAAAGAGCATTTTCAGTGCAAAATGTTTCTCATATAGTTTTAATTTTTTTCTTAATGCACAAGTATGCCACTAGAGGGCATAAGTTCACTTTTCCGTTTACAGCAATATCTGTGGGACTAAAAACTCGATTGAAAAAATCTTTTTATCAGATACTACTAATTATGAAAACTCAGTGTATATTTTCTTCCAAAAATAATTTACAATTTTGCCACAAGGGGCCGCAAATATTTAATCTAATTTTTTCAATATATTGAATGTCCGATTTAAAAAAATCTTTTAACACTGGATGCCATTTACCTTATGGAACATTTTAAGTTTATATTTGAGGAGGATTGTAGTTCACAGTTCTGTCCTAGGTGGTGCTTGTGTACTTCCATCTGCAGCTGTATCTCCGCTTCTAAAAACCCTATTGAGAAATTTCTTTTTATACTGTATGCCATTCGCTACAGTAAAGATGGGGAATGAATAATATTTTTACTACAATAAGATATTTTTTAAATAATGCACAACTTTTCCCAAGGGAATGTAAAGGCCAGAGCCTGGGGAGGGAGGGGGGGGGCTATCTCTGTTTCTGGGAGACATATTTGAAAAGTTCTTTTTCCTTGTGGCATAGCTTTTGCCATGAAAAATATTTTTCACCTATTTTCAACTTTTCCATTATGCAAAATTCTTCTGCTAGAAGGCATAGGGTTATATCATCTTTTGTTCTATATCTCTTCTTTTTTACTGTATGATTTGAAAATCTATGTCTATGAGACCTTCCTTTTGCTATGAAAAGCTTTTTGTGCTCCATTTGTTAATTTTCATAATATACTTGTTAGCTGCTGGTGGAAGTATAAGTAGCTGAGTTTTTTAATTTTTGTGGCTTATTTTAACCTTTACTGAATTTGCTTGTGAATACTTTATGTAAAAAATTGCTATACAATCTGATTGCTTTCTAATATCTGAAATTTAAATCTAGTTGTTTCTTAGTATTTTCTGAGCTGACTAATCACTTTCATTTGCTATAATTAGTTTTCTAATCATGCCCAGTTAAAATGCCTTGATTATTGATGAGTGCAGCTGTACACATAGCCCTTGGATTTAAAGTTCAGAGATGCCAACAACTACGGAATCTCCGTAGTTCCTATGGAAAAAGCTCTTGTACTACGGAATACGGAAAGCCGTGATTTTTCTACGGAAAATTAACGGAAGTTATTAATTTTTATTTTGCTTGTTCCCCTTCCCAACGCAACGGCGGCCACTTAATGATCCGTCATTCGTCTTGCTTGCGAGTCATTCTAAGTGAAAACCCTCCCTCCCCAGCATGCAACATTCTGGGGACGTTGAGCGTAGCTCGCTTTGGTGGACGTGGGCGGAGTTCAGCCTGAAGCTTTTTTGCAGTGCAGCGACAAGCTGTTGAAAATCGTTTGGTGCAGAATGTGAGTGTCATTGCCTGGCATCAGAGTTTTTTTTTTAAATCTTGCGTCGACCATTCATGTCAGTAATTAGTATTTTGAAGTTTTTTTCTTGCATTGCAGAAAAGTATGCTTGGATTTCGTTGCAGAGTTCGCCAAAATGCGTAATTACGTGTCTAGTACGCATCGAAATTTTACCAACACGTAAAAATATGCATTGGGAATTATTCGCGACACGTAGAAATACACGTCGTAAAGCGCGTAAAGTACGCATCAACACGTAAAAATATGCATCGAGAAACGCATAAAATACAGATCAACGCACAAAAACACACATCGAGAAACGTGTAAAACTACGCATCGAAGAATTTTATCAACGCCAAAAATACGCATCGGGACAGCATTTCGCCTTTCAAAAACGGAAGTGAACGAAATAAAGATTTCTTCCGTAATCTTAATTTTATTTTCCTGCGATGTTGCCTCTGTCCAGTATTGTTGTTATACATAATTTTATTCCATAAATCTTTGTATTTCACTTTGAAAATGGAGGGAAATTTTCCGAAAACGGAAATTCGACGGCGAAAAAATTCCCATGTAATCTTCGGCTTCGAGGAATTTCTGCTTTTTCGGTGTAATTTTGGGTTATCCTCGAGATCGATGCATAACTGAACAGAAACTTTGGGGCAATTGGTAGTGGTGAAGGATACTTTACGCCTGAAACTTTCGAAATCTGAAATTTCGTCTTTCAAAATTTTCGGAAACAGTGAAGATTTCTCCCGTAATCGTAATTTTATTTTTCACACGATGTTTCCTCTGCCTAGTATTGTTAAATTTCATTTTATTTCATAAATATTTGTATTTCACCTTGAATATGGAAGGGAAATGCCCGAAAACAGAAATCGGACGTAGCAAAGGTTTCCCCGTAACTGTAATTTTTTTTTTCCAACGATGTTCCAAACATATATCCTGTGTTCTTACATATTCCCCCCCCCCCCCAAAAAAAAGGTTTGCATTTCAGCTTGATAAAGGGGGAAGAGTCAGAAAACGAAAGTGACGAAGCTGAAAAATTTGTAAGAATTGATGCATGATATTCAAAAGCATTCATATTCTCCAAGTTACACTACCTTTTATCTAAAATAGTGAACGCTATCATGCATTCATGGTCCTCAAACTGAAAGTTCTTTCAGCATGATGGATAAAATTGTCATGGCATCCAAGGGGTTTGTGAAGCCTACTGTCGTCGCTGATGGTGATGTTGAGCTTAATTTTTCAAATAACAGTTTTTCAAAAAAGAAAAATCAGAAAGGACACAACTGGTAATTGGAGTAAAAAACAAGAATGTATTAAAGCTAAATCATTTTAAACGAAAATGAACTTTCTAAGTTCTATACATCTGTCGGAAAATTTCACATTAAAGAATGTTTTTATATTCAAGAAAAAATACTGATCTATGATGAATTCTTAAAACATGCAGAAGTAGTAGATCCTTCACTTAGAGCCATAACATCATTTACTTCTGTATTACACATAGTCAAACGCCTTCCATTTATAATAACTGAAAATGAACTTGATATACTGGAAGCGAAATTCCTTGTTTTCAAGCTGACAAATTAGAGATCAAAGCAGTAACAGATAGAATACATGTCACTTGGTCAGAAATCTCAAAATTAAGAGGCTATAATGAAGCAATAATGAAATTAAATGAGTTGTTTTCCTCGGTTAAAATTATTCTTTATGGTATGATTACTGCAGGGGTCGTAGTTGTCCTGAAATTCCTGAAAAAAATTTGTTTGTCCTGAAATGTCCTTAATTTTTGCTAATTTGATTGAAATTCCTGAAATTTTTTAGTAGTTTCCAAAAATTTAAGATATTTTCAAAAGCTACGAAAAGTTCTGAAATAAAATTTCATTTATTTCTAAAAATTATTGCTGAAAACATTTCAGATTTGGATTTGCGACTTTTCGTGATAATTTTTCTAAATTTCAATAGATTTTCGCCAAATGTGGCAATCATCCAAAGATCCTTACATTGACTAACATACAGGACAGCGATAATGCTGGCACCACTCCTGCTGTCGGCGACTTTTCTGCCCACCATATGCTGTAATGATGAAACGCCACTGGTTTGCGCAACTTCATTGGCTGTGACTGGTTTGGTGCGTATTAAAGAAAAGAAGGTGGGTTGGGTTACCGCATAAAGTGAAATCGGGCATAGAAGCCTGTTGAAACTCCTCCCATAGAACATGATGCCCCTAGCCACCTGCAGCAGAAGCAAAATGTGACCAGACCCCGTGATGTCAGCAAAAGTTGCTAATAACAACCCAGCCCTGGCGCACGGCGTTCAGCAGCTCCGCACCCTTCCTTCTTTCTCCCCACGGCCTTTGTCCTCAACTCCCGTCCCCAATCTAAGCGAGGCAGAAGCCAAGCGAACTGAACTCCCACTTCCATAATCCTTGAGAATCCGATCGTGTATAAACTTATATATATTTAGAATCGCACAAATTTTCAGTATCTTCTCGAACCTGCTTCCACTTATAAGCATGCTCCACTTATTACGACGTTTATTCCACTTATTGAGCGCCACTCCGGCGGCGCAGTGGTATAAGGCGTTGGCCTCTGATCATTCGTCCGTAAGGGGTCCGGGTTCGAATCCCGGTCAGGCATGGATGTTGTGTTTGTCTTAAGGCACTGGCTCTCTCCCTTCCCTGGAACCAGTGACCCTAAATTAGGGACGGGTGACTGCTTATAGCCCATTGAGTTGCTCACGGTGGTCGTTAAACCTCCAATCAAAAAATCACTTATTGGGATGTTAAACTGAAAAATCTAGCACAGTAAATCTTCGTCTTTTGTCTAGGAGTTCCAAAATCGGTATGGAAGCAGTCACGTGGTTCCTGGGAAACTCCTGCTGTCAATCAACGGCTAATTCTGCTGCAGGTTGTTGAGGCGCTGCAGTCTACTTCATGACGCCAGCAGAGTTTCATCTTACGCTGTGTTCGTCTTAGAACAGGTTGTGTCCGCTGCGTACATTTACTTTAGGGTTACGTAATTTCCCAACCACATGTTTCAGTCGTGTACATGTATAAAGGCATGGCGATTGGCAAGTAATTACTCGGTTCATCAGTTTCTCATGATTTCACTGGAAGTATTTTCGTGATCATGCCCCGAAAAACAAAATTCTCAGCATCGTGGCTTTATGATAGTAAACGAGATAAGAGTGGGAGCAATTTGAATACCTGGTGTACATGTGAATATGATCCATATTCAGCATTTTGTGTTGCTTGCAACTAACATGGGATTTTTTCAACTTATTTCGCATGCTAATAGTGTTAAACACAAGGAGAACATGAACAAGAGAGTGAATTAGTGTACTCTTGTAACGCAAAGTAACATTGAAAGTGAAGGTGAATCTTCAAAAAGTTTGACACTATCGGCTCCAAAGGGAACAACATGGCTACCATCCAATTTTAAAGAAAATGCAGTAAAAGCTGAAATTTTGTTGCTGTTACAGTCAATTAAGTGCAATTATCCATTTTCTAATTTGGGAGGATTGGTTGAAATTTGTGCAGCTGCATTTGAAGATTCAACAATAGCAAAGAATGTTGCACTTTCGGATGCGAAAGCACGTTGCATTACAAAATTTGGACTTGCACCACATTTTCGGAAAAAAATCTTTCAAGATATTGGTAAGTCATTTTTCACCCTTTATTTTGATGAGACCACAACGAAGCAAGTTAAGAAACAGCTGGACATACGTATTTCATATTGGTCGGAGAAATTTAAAAAAATTGTGACATCATACTGTGAATCAGAATTCATTGGCCATGCCAAATTTGACAAAATTTTTCAAATTATTTTAAATTTTATTACAAATAATGGCCTAAATATTGATAAATGTTTACAATGCTGTATGGACGGTCAAAATGTTAACTCGTCGTTTTTGAGAAAATTTAATTCTCATTTAGATTTGCTGAATTTTATAAATGTCATCAATATCGGAACTTGCTCCTTACATATTTTGCACAATGCAATGAAGAAAGGCCTGTGCAAGTTAGACTGCGATGTGGAAACTTTGGTGTTTGATATTTTTCAGTTTTTTAAGATTTCTTTCTGCTGCTAGGAAAGAAGATTTCCACAATATCCAGATGGATGTTTTGATGGATGAACAAGCTGATCACATGATTTTAAAACATGTGAGCTGTAGATGGCTTACTTTACCACCTGTTTGTGAGAGGATAATTGAATAGTATCCAGCCCTAACTGAATATTTTTTGGAATTTCTTCCAAAAAACAGCTCAGCTAAACTCAGTGAAAAATATCGTAGCATATCAATGTTTCTTAAAGATCCACTTACACTTATGTATTTACATTTTACAAGTTTTTTTGCTTCATGCTTCATTCCTTATTCCTCTTTGCTTCAAAAAGATACTCCCTTAATTCATATACTGTACCCTAAATTGAATGAACTCTTAAGAAATATAATGTATAAGTTTATGAAAAGTGATGTTGTAAGCAAAAAAGAAGGCCTATCATTGGCAAGTATTGATTGTCGCGATTCCAAATTTTGGGTGACAAAAAGCAAATGAATATAGGATCTGGTGCCAATAGTTTGCTTGATGGCGATTTTGAAAAGCCTGGGCATTTAAGATTCCTTTTAAGCGTAAGGAGTTGTTTCATGGAAGCTTGTGAATTCTTGCAGAAAAAATTGCCACTGTCGAATGTTATCCTTAAGGATATACAATGCCTTCATCCTAATCTACATCATAAAGAAAGTTCAAAACTTGCTTTGCAACGTCTTACACATCATATGATGAAGGTTTCAAAAACAAACACCATATCTGATGCAATAAACACAGAGTGGTGTATGTATGCATGTGAAAACTTACAAAATACGTATTCTGAAGATCAGAATATATATGCAAGTACTGGGCAGAAATTTCAAAAATTAAAGATTCTGCTGGAAATCTAAAATATCCTAAACTCTGTACATTTGTTAAAGCCTGCTTAACACTCTCGCATGGAAATTCCATACCAGAATGTGGATTTTCTATCAACACCACCATAGTGACATCGAACAGAGCTTCTATTTCTGAACTGTGTATTCGTTCCTTGTGAATATGCAAAGATTATATTAACAAGTTTGAAAATGTTGCTGAAATCCCAATAACTAAAGAGCTCATTCAAATTGTTGAGAAAGCGCATAGTGCATATGCTGCACATTTACAACAACTTAAAGAAGAAAAGAACAAACAAGTCAAGCGCAAGATGGATACAGAGAGAGAGCAGGAAGAGGTGCGAAAACAGAAAAAGAAGGCTGAACAGAATGAAAAGTTTATTGAGCTGACCAAGATTGAAACCAACACACTACAAGATGAAAATGCAGCTCATTGTTTACTAAATGATGCCAATGAAAAATTACAGCTAGCCATTTCACAAAATGATATGAATGGCATAAAAGTGGCTCAAATGATGCTCAGCACTGCAAATGAAAATATTATAAATATTTCAAAGAAGTTAACCATTGTCCGCATATGATATTGCAAAATTAAGAAAATAAAAGAAAATTACATTTTTATCAAGAATTTTCTAGTGATGTTTTATTAAAGTTTCATTCTAATTTTTAATATGTCTTATTAACTCACTTAAATTTCAGCTTTGTAAAAAGTTATGTAATTGAGAAAAATGTTTTCAGGGTTTAAAAAAATCATAATTTTTTTTAGAGAAAAAATATCAATTTTTTTTATTTAAATCAAATGCAGTATATATTGTTTACTCTTTACCTGAAATAAATTATACATTGTTGATACTTAGTAATAATCATTCATATGAATGTCTAGAAAACTTTTGATAAAACTTATTTATTTCTTTAATATTTACTTTAATGTTTTTAAAAACCTGGTAATTTCTTAATGTTAATGCAAAGTCTGGCATGGCACTACTAACACAATTTGCTGTTTGTAATGTTTATATCTGAAAAATTATCTAAAATCGCAAATAGTCACAGTATTACTTTATATAAAAGTACGTAAGTATGATTTTGCAAGCAGGTAATAAAAAATCTCGATTCCCCCCATTTTAAACATTCTAGTTATTATATAATCTTATATAGTTATAATAATTAGAGAAGACACATTAAAAAATAAAATGATTGGAATTTTTTGTGCAATTTATAAATCTTTTGATTTAAAGGATTTTTTGTGTGATATAAATCATCGAACCCTGAATTTTTGCTCTAAAAATGTCCTGAAATTTAGTAAAACTTTTGTCCTGAAATTTTATTTTTTGCACTACTGCCCCTACTACTGAAAAATGACCAAAACTACTGAAAATTTGTACAAGTACCACTGAAAATATCTGAAACAGGTTGGCATCTCTGAAAGTTTACCCATTATTTTCTGTCATTTCCTTTTGGAACTTTTTGTGCATATTTTGTATGCTGGTGTGCACAAATTTAAAATATAACTAGGACATCAATATTAGAAGCTCGAGCATCAGTATTTTGTTCAAAATTTCTTCCTAAATAAAATGTAACACAAATCCTTGCTCCTACAAGTTCGTTTAATAAATAATAATCCCTTTGTTCCTTTGAAAAAGTTTCAAATATTTCACCTTCCCTTATCCTTCAATTTCCAATGTAAGCATTATTTCATAATAATTAAATATAAATCATGTTTTGTATATTGATTTTGTGGTATATGAAAGCATTTCAAGAATAATGCCATGTTTGTGTTTTAACTATAGATTTTATACCTATTCATCATCATCATCATCAACCATTATCAATCCACTGCTGGACGAAGGTCTCCCCAAGTTTCCTCCACAACAGTCTGTCTTGTGCCAGTCTCCTCCATGTCACTCCCGCATATTTTCGAATTTCATCCACCCATCTCCCATATGGTCTTCTTCTGGGTCTTTTCCTGTCCCTTGGAATCCAATCTAAAATTTCGGCTGTCCATCGATGGTCTGTCCTTCTGGCAGTATGTCCAGCCCATTGCCATTTCAGGGATTTAACTCTGATCATGATGTCTTCCACTCTCATCATTTTTCGGATCCACGAGTTCCTCTTCTTATCTCTCCTGGTTACACCAAGCATGCACCTCTCCATGTTGCTTTGAGTTGTCTGCAGCCTTTGTATGTCTCTTTTAGTTAAGGTCCACGTCTCTGCACCATACGTAAGCACTGGAAGGATGTATTGATCAAACACTTTTCTTTTAAGACATAATGGCATATTGCTCTTGAAAATTATGCTGTTTCTTCCAAAAGCTCTCCAGGCAAGTTTTGTACGCCGATTAATTTCTTCATCAATGTGACCCTCACTTGATACCTGCTGTCCAAGATAAACGTACGTGTCTGTTATCTCCAGCTTTTCTCCATCAATCGATAAATCTTCATTTCTTGTAAAAGCATTGAACATCACTTTTGTCTTCTGAAAGTTCATTTTTAATCCCACTTCTTTAATCTTGTCAGCAAGTTCCTGGATCATACTCTGCAGCTCTGGTGGGGTAGTTGCAAAAATGACTACGTCATCAGCAAAACGAAGGTGGGTTAGATAATCTCCATTAATCTTTATCCCTTTGTTTTCCCAGTTCAGTGATTGAAAGACATTTTCCAATGTAGCATTAAAGAGCTTCGGAGATATGGTGTCACCTTGTCTCACTCCCTTTCCAATTTTTATGTGTGTTGTATTTTCAAACAGCCGAATCCTTGCACTTGCATTTTCATAGATGTTATTAATAATATTAATGTATGCATCTTCAATACCGCAGGATTTCAGAGTCATTGTAACTGCTGTTGGTTTCACCGAATGAAAGGCTTTTTCATAATCGATAAAAGCCATGCACAATGGAAGTTCATATTCCCTTGCTCTTTCAATTAGTTCTCTCAGTACGTGGATATGATTTATTGTGCTGTAGCCACTCCTGAATCCAGCTTGTTCTCTCGGTTGAGCCATGTCCAGTGTTACCTTCAAGCGGTGTGAAAGAACTTTAGTGAAGATTTTATAAACCACTGAGAGGAGGCTGATAAGTCTGTAGTTCCCAAGATCCTCAATGTCACCTTTTTTATGTAGCAGGATCATTGTAGCGTTGTTCCAATCCTCAGGAATCTTCCCTTCATTAAGGCATCGAGTGCAAATTTGGGCGAATACTGTTTCAATTTCTCCACTTGCTTCTTGTATGATGTCTACAGTAATTCCATCTTCTTCTGGAGCTTTCCCCCGCTTTATGTTCTTGATTGCGTGTGCAACTTCTGCTGGGAGGACTGGAAGAACTCTGGTACTGGTACCTTTCATGATGTCTGGAGTACATGTATCATCCCTTTCATATAATTTGGAGTAGAAATCTTTCACTCTTGTCAACATTTCGCCTCTATTTCTTGTTACAGAACCATCTTCTTTTCTCAGTGCCATAATCTGCTTTCTTCCCTTACTGAGATGTCCCTCTGCTATCTTTAGGCTTTGGTTGTTTTCAATTGCTTTTCTCACTAGCTCACAGTTGAATTTCCTTGCATCTTCAGTGATACTTTTTCGTACTGTCTTGCATAGCTCTATATATTCCACTTTGGAAGTCACATCTTCTTTAGTTGTCCTCATCTCTCTTCTTTTTTGCATCAACATTTTGTTTTTTCCTGATAATTTGTTCACATGCAACTTGTTCTTAGACCTAGCTAATTTTGTTGCTGTTTCCATAAGAGCTTTGGTTACTTTTCTGTTAACTTCAGAAATATCCACTTCTTCCAATGTTAGGCCTTCTAAAGCAGAGAATCTGTTCTTTAGTTCCAACTTGAAAGTATTATGGTGTTTTTTAAGGTTCGTTATGTCAATACGTTTTGTTTGTCTTATGAGCTTGCCACGTTCGAGTTTAGTGTTGAGGTGCATCTTACATCTCACCAATCTATGGTCACTACCTGTGTTGATCTTGTTCAGCACACTGCAGTCTTGGATGATGAATTTTTTGTTACACATAATAAAATCAATTTCACTTGTCGTCCCAATTGGATGTCTCCATGTCCATTTCCTGTGTGGCTTTTTTCTTGAAAAAGGAGTTCAAGATGAAAAATCTTTCTGCTTCTGCAAACTCAACGAGAGTATTTCCACGTTGGTTTCTGTTGCCGTGACCGAATTTACCTACTGAAGTTTCATTCTGTTGCCGTTGCCCTATTTTTGCATTGAAATCTCTCATAATTATCTTCAAATGCTGCTTACCTTTATTATTTAGATGACGAATTTCATCATAAAATTCTTCAATTTCTTCTTCAGGATGACTTGTGGTGGGTGCATAAGTTTGAATAATCTGAGCCTGGTATCTTCTCGAGAGTTGGATAACGAGTCGTGCAGCTCTGTCAGAGGAACTTCCAACTTCTACCACCTTATCCTTCAGTTTCTTGTTTATTATAAATCCTACACCACTAGTTCTGCCAGTATCTGCCCCACGATAGTAGAAGAGATGTCCACTTTTCAGTTCAATGAGATCTTCTCCTTTTCTCCTTACCTCACTTAGCCCGACGATGTCCCACTTGATCCTTTGTAGTTCCTCTTCCAATTCAAGAAGCCTTGAATCAGAAGATAGAGAGCGTCCATTATACATAGCCAAGGTCAGCATCAGATGGCAGACTAGTCCGGTCCTCCGGGGATTCTTAGCACCCTCTGCCTTCATGTCGCACTGGCCGCTGCCTTGGCCAGGTACATTCCAGCTGCCGGAGACTGAGGGCCAAGATTTAAGTTGTAGAGTCATTTTGGAGGGGTTTGGCCATAACTCACCACGCTGGCCAAGCGGGTTGGTGAGTGTGGGATAGCATTTCCTCTGATCCCGATGGTATAGTTATACCGCTATTGGCGGTCGTCAGAGCCCCTTTAGTGGGAACAGGATGCACCACAAGAAGGCGGGGTTGACATTTGTCAAGGAGAGGCTGTGATGTTATGCATCACCTGACCTCACATCCCTATACCTATTATCTCTCTCTCTCTCTCTCTCTCTCTATATATATATATATATATATATTTTTTTTTTTGAGCTTTATGTTTTTCTTTATTCTGTAATTTGCTTTAATAATTGAACTGAAAGCAAAGTAGAAAAATAATTCTTTCTCAAAATCAGTGTAGTATAATGTATATAGAAGTTTTGTGGAAATTAAACCTGGTTACGTTTTCAGTGACAGCATTGGTATTTCAGCATTTATCTCTGATTTTGAGTTTCTTATTAGCTGCAGAAGACATCATTTTCGATTTTCTGCATTCTGTATTAAGTTTTCTCAAGCATGTAGGGAGTTGTTTGTTAGAGGTTACAGGTTGAACAGACCTATAGTTTCACTATATTTGAAGTAAGAGCATTTGGATCGTATGTCCTGGAAAAAGTCCTGGAAAAATTCTGGAATTCTGCGAGTGAAAAAGTGTAGGAACCATGTGGTTGGATCAGATTCAGGAGTGTCTGCATGAGGAAAAGATTATGAGTATGAAGTGTAGTAGGTCTTGTGTACGTTGTGTGATGGATGTCAGTGAAGCCCAAGTTGTTTGTCAAGATCGCTCTAAGTGGAGAAGTTTGATACACGGTAACAGTAAGTAAATAATCAGTTAAAAATTTATCTGGTAGTTTGTATTTCTTTGTGGAGCTAACCTCTGAATCTCAAAGAACAGCTTAGTGATATGAATGCATGTATGTATGTTCTATAAAGTGATCATATAACTGGTCTAAACAGTTTTGATATATCTCATGCAACATGTCATCATCATCATAATCATCAACCATTATTAATCCACTGCTGGATGAAGGTCTTCCCAAGTTTTTTTCACAACGATCTATCTTGCGCCAATCTCCTCCATGTTACTCCCGCATGCTTTTGAATTTCATCCACCTATCTCCCATGTGGTCTTCTTCTGGGTCTTTTCCTGTCTCTTGGAATCCAGTCTAAACTAAAATTTCAGTTGTCCATCGGTGGTCCGTTCTTCTGGCAACATGTCTAGTCCATTGCCATTTCAGGGATTTTACTCTGATCATGATATGATGTCTTCCACTCTTGTCATTTTCGTTATCCATGAGTTCTTATCTCTCCTGGTTACACCAAGCATGCACATCTCCATGCCTCTTTGAGTTGTCTGCAGTTGTTGTATTTCTTTTCTCAAAGATGCTGATGCTGAAATTGGTATTTGAGAAATTTAGTGATTCTGCCATGTTCCTTTTGTTAAAGTTTTCAGTTATTTTTAACATTTAAAAAATAAGGTATACAGTTATTTCCAAAGGCTAATGCACCAGAAGTCACATGACTGAAATGAAAAATGGCAGTATTCAGCATTTGTATTTCTCCAGGATAAATGGTATGCTTCATTTGTGCAAGTCAAGAATGCTCATTAAGCAGTAATACTGTCAGCCAGAGACTCAACATTCAGTAATGTGATGAAAGTGTGACTGATGTAGTGGAGAATAATCCAGGTGAGTGTATGTAATGAGAGAAATCCCAGTGTTACTGAAATGATACAGTTTGATTTTTTAAACCATTTTAAGGAAAGATTTGATACCAGCTGCAATACTTTCCATATGGTGTCAAGAACTTCCACTGGCCATTGAAATGTTGTTATACAGAAAGAAGTAAAAACTCAAAAGATAAACAACCTTTTAGATATGTCTATATTGGACTAGCAGCAGTCATGCCTTCATGATGAACAGTGGCTTGTTGGTGCATATTTACTGGAACTTCAAAAGTGCATTTTTGTGAAGCAAATTGTACAAGTGTTTTTGGTGAAGTGAAGCTTAATTATTTGGATGCTCTTACCATTATGAAAATTACGTGTGTTTGACCTGTGATTATTTGTTCTTAAAATTTCTCATATATTACCGTATGATGTGTGCTTACAGATTCGACCCAGAGCCCAGCCTGGTCAAGAAATGCCTGGTAAACCCATCCCAAGTTGGTTAACAGAATATACATTTCCAATGTTTCAAGCTTTAGGACCAAGAGAAAAAAACAGAAGTTGGGGTGGTAGACCTGGTAAAGTAAAAATATTTTTTTCTTTCATTCATTCTTTCTTTTCTTTTTGTAATATTAAAATATCTTTTACATAATGATGCCATCTTTTTCCATAAAGGACAGTAAAAAAATGTCAACTGTGAGATGCAGATTTCAATTATGTTAATGGATAATGCTGCTTTTGTTATGTTTTATAATGTTTTACAATGTTATGAATTTGTCTTACTGTTCCTCATGTTCTTCAGTGATATATGAATAAAGAAATCATTTAGGTACAATTATTTTATTTTCTTGTTGATTGCAGCTTGGCTGTGCTTTGGCCCACCTTCATCAGGATCAATGGCACATAAGTATTCAAATTGCTGTGACATCTTCAACTGTGTTGAGTCACTTACGCTTGTTAATTATTTCCATGTGCTTGACAGAAATGTAATGGATGCCATGTCACTGAAAAGTTTCAAAGAACTTTGATATACATGAAAAGCTTCCAAAATATTAAGCTTGATGCAGTTTGAAGGATAAGAATCTAGGAAACTGACGTGTTGTGCTGATATTGCTCAATATCTGATAAAAATCCCATGACCATGAACACCACTGTCACAGTGATTTGAATGCTTACTATGTGCCATTTGTCCTGATAAAACTGGGCCAAAGTACAGTGAAACTGTGGTTAACAAGAAAATAAAATCATTGTAACTAAGCATACCTTTCTTTATTCACATATAACTCACAATCCTTGTAGTCAATGCAGAGATGCCAACTACTACGGAATCTCCGTAGTTCCTACGGAGATAGCTATTGTACTACGAAATATGGAAAACTGTGATTTTTCTACGGAAAATTAACAGAAATGATTAATTTTTATTTTGCTTGTTCCCCTTCTCAACGCAATGGCAGCCACTTGACGATCCATCATTCGTCTTACTTGCGATGCTGCCTGCGCACCTCCGGTTCTGCCTCTCAAAGCTGCTCGGCTTAGCGCGAGCGAACGGCACTCGATGAGTGTGGTTTTGCGCTGAATCGTTCTAAGTGAAAACCCTCCCTCCCCTGCATGTAACATTGCAGGGACGTTGAGCGTAGCTCGCTTTGTTGGACGTGGGCAGAGTTTGGCCTGAGCTTTTTCGCAGTGCAGCGACAAGCTCTTGAAAATCGTTTGGTGCAGAACTTGCGTCGCAGAAAAGTATGCTTGGATTTCGTTCTTATGTGCAGAGTTTGCCAAAATGCATAATTACGCGTTTAGTACGCATCGAAAAGTGTTTATGCATCGAAATTTTACCAACGCATAAAAATGTGTATCAGGGATTTTTTGCGACGCATAGAAATACACGTCATAAAATGCGTAAAGTATGCATCAACATGTAAGAATATGCATCGAGAAACGCGTAAAATACACATCAGAGCGTAAAAACACGCATTGAGAAAAGCGTAAAACTACGCATAAAAGAATTTTACCAACGCATAAAAATACACGTCGGGACAGCATTTCGCCTTTCAAAAGTGGAAGTGAACGAAATGAAGATTTTTTCTGTAATCATAATTTCGTTTTCCTGCAATGATGCCTCTGTCCAGTATTGTTGTTATACATAATGTTATTCCATGAATCTTTGTATTTCACTTTGAAAATGGAGGGAAAATTTCTGAAAACGGAAATTCGACGGCGAAAAAATTCCCACGTAATCTTCAGGCAAGAGAGTGCCACGGCTTCGAGGAATTTCTGCTTTTTCGTCGTAATTTCTGCTTTTTCGTCGTAATTTAGGGTATCCTTGAGATTGATACATAACTGAACAAAAATTTTGGGGCAATTGGTTCTGGTGAAGGATGCATTCTGCCTGAAACTTTTGAAAACGGAAATTTCGTCTTTTAAAACTTTCGGAAACTGTTCAGATTTCTCCCGTAATCGTAATTTCATTTTTCACGCGATGTTTCCTCTGCCTAGTATTGTTGTTAAATTTCATTTTATTTCATAAATATTTGTATTTCACCTTGAAAATGGAAGGGAAATGTCCGAAAACAAAAATCAGACGTAGCAAAGGTTTCTTCCGTAATTGCAATTTTTTTCCCCAATGATGTTCCGAACATGTATCCTGTGTTCTTAAATATTCCCCAAAAAATGGTTTGCATTTCAGCTTTATAAAGGGGGAGAGTCTGGTAATGAAAGTGACGAAGGAGAAAAATTTGTAAGAATTGATACATGATATTCAAAAGCATTCATATTCTCCAAGTCACACTATCTTTTATCTAAAATAGTGTAAGCTCTATCATGCATTCATGGTCCTCAAACTGAAAATTCTTTCAGCATGATGGTGATGTTGAGCTTCATTTTTTCAGATAACAGTTTTTCAAAAAGGAAAAATCAGAAAGGACAGAACTGGTAATTGGAGTAAAAACAATAATGTATTTAAGCGAAATCATTTTAAACGAAAATGAACTATCTAAGGTCAATACATCTGTCGGAAAATTTTACATTGGAGAAATTCTTATATTGAAGAAAAGATACTGATCTATGATGAATTCTTAAAACATGCAGAAGTAGCAGATCCTTCACTTAGAGCCAGAACATCATTTACTTCTGTATTATACATAGTCAAGCACTTTCCATTTATAATAACTGAAAAGGAACTTGATATACTGGAAGCGGAATTGCTTGTTATCAAGCTGACAAAGTGGAGACCATAGCAGAAACAGATAGAATAGATGTCACTTGGTCAGAAATCTCAAAATTAAGAGGCTGTAATGGAGCTGTTAAGTATACTATTCTCTCGAAAGTAATGTTTGCAATACTTGTAGTTCCACACTCGAATGCTGCGAGTGAGAGAGGTTTCAGTTTAGTGTTAAAAAATCAAGCCCATTTCTAGCCTAATTTAGGTTTAGAAACTGTAGAAGCACTTCTTATTGCAAAAATGAATATGTTCTTCTCTGGGCAAGTGTGTTATGAAAAAATATTTTCTGCTGAGGAACTCAAACCTGCAAAACAATGTACAGCCAAATCACTAAAGAAAGCTGTTTAATCAATTTTTTGTTGTGTAAAAAAAATGTATCAGTCATGGTGTATATTATTTTCCATGTGAAAAATTTTTTGATACAGATTTTCATGTATAAAAATGAATAAGTAAGTAAAAAATACTAATTAAGTTAAATGAGTAATACCACGTTTTCCTCGGTTAAAATTATTCTTTTAGGTTCATGACTACTGAAAAATGGCCCAAACTACTGAACATTTGTATGAGCACTACTGAAAATATCTGAGCATCTCTGTCAATGACTTATGAACTACTTCAATGAATGTGAATTGTCACCACAACAGAATTTTTATCTGTAGTTTTTTCCAACTCGATCATTAGCATTCCAGTACTTGATAATATGTCCAGTAGATTTTCACTATGCTCTGAGTTACCAGGGCGAGTCATAAGTTCGTAGCATTTTGGGGTACATTGTTCAGTCTGTTACCACATGTTGACCACATATGGCTATTCTATTCAGCAAAACACAGTCCATCAGAGTCTGTGGTCCTTTGCCAACATTCAGCCAAAGATGCAAAAAACTTGGTGATGCCATCTTTCACAGCCTCCAAGGAATGGAACCATCTCTTGGTCAAGAAGTGTGCCGTGGAATGAAACAGGTGAAAATCCGAAGGGGCAAGATCCAGGCTAGGTGTGGTAGGATTTTGATGCCATCCAAATCCTGAATTTTCTGGTGGATAATCCATGACCTGTGACATGGGGCTTTGTCGAATTGCAGGAGGACCTTCTTTTGGTTCACCATTGTTTGGTAATGCTGGCGTAGAACATCATTATACGTGTTGCAGCTGGTTGGCATACAGGTTCCATCAATGGCCCAACCATGTGGCACAAGCTCCCAGTGGACAGGACCCTCAAAATTCAAAATTCTACCATGCACACAACATTGTCTTCACTTCAAAACGCCCTTTTTGAACCACTGCTTGAGCCTCATCCCCTGGCCTCAACCATTGGTTTCCGGTATCAGGATAGTGTAGGAAGACCCACTTCTCATTATTCATTATGATTCTCCGCCAAAACTGGTTGTCATGTGGATTTTGCAGCAATTCTCGACAAAGAGTGACACACTCCTCAGCTTGCTTTGGGCTCAACTCATGGGGAATCATTCGCAGACGTCTGGAATGAAATCCGAGCTGGTGTAGGTGACAAACAATGATGGTTTGTGATGCATGGATGTCCTCTGCTAATTGTCAGGTGCTGGTTCCTGGGTGCTGTTCAACAGCTCGATGCAGGGCTTCAGTGTGGGTGGTGATTGGTCTCCCACACCTCAATTTGTCAACAAGCTCTGTGTCTCCAGATGGGAAGCGTTGGAACCATTTTCTTGCTGTTGTAGGGTTCATTGTGCCCTCACCTTCTACACTACAAATTTCCTTCGTGGCAGTCTGACAGAGGAGCACATCATCCAATTAGGCGTATGACACACTCCATCTTTCTGTGCATGTCCCACCTGTTCGTCGGAGCTTCTCCATCGATACCGCAAAACACTACAAACTTATGACTCATCCTGGTATCTAATTGAATTTGCAGACCATCATGGTTTATTTTCAATGCTGTACTGGCAGTTGTTTACCTAGAAGGCTTTTTGAACAGCCATCCAGTACAGCATTGAAAATGAACCCCAAAAGTCATCTAGGGACTCAAAATGTCTTTAATTCAATTAAATAACTTAGAGCATAGTGAAAACTTATAGGACTTTTTTTTTTTTTTGAACCAAGTTAATTTAGTACTGTGTATTGGGGAAACAACATTTATTCTTAGTGATCATAATCTGATTTCAAAAATGCATTTACTTTTCATTTTTAGTTCAGAAATATATTTTAACAGTTGACTGTCCAGTTCTGACAGACTAATGGCTAATCTCTTACTGTTTAAGATATTAACATGTGCTTTGTAAATGCAATTCTGTCTCGTGCATTCATATTAACACCATATAGATATGTGAAAACATAGATTCCTTCAGTGTTGCTAAAGCAGTGGGCAGCTTGTGAAAAGCCTGTTGCCAGATGCCGTGTCTGTTGCATAAATGTGGTTCTTAACCTGTTTAAGCACATCTTATCTGTAAAAGCATTAGCATTTTCTAGAATATGTGAGATTTCAGAACAAGGAATGCCAGTAGTGACAAAGAAGCAGCATTTGTCCAAGTATGTGTAAGATATCTGGCACCATAATTCAAACTTATGGGGAAGTACCAGAGCCATAGAATGTAGACATACTGTACATGTGTATGCTATATGTGCATAGTTTTGAAAATTTTAGATTTTGCAGATAGGTTTTTGTTTGGAGATTTCAAAGAACAAAAAATTCAAAATATGTTATTTACAATTGTTTTTAGACAATCGTAATGGTGTTTACAAGATCATGAAATAAAGGAAAAGGTCACCAAATTAAAATCACAAGTCATGGTTCTAGCAGAAATGAGAATATTCTATGGTTTTCTTTATTTTGAATTATCTGATAAAGTTAATGCTTTTTTTAAATTCTGTTTCATGATTATATTCCTCAATTTTAATATTTTCTTCTGCAAAAGTGGAAGTGTTGTATGGTTTTTTCATTTTGAATTACCTGACAAAGTTTACACTTTTTTTTAAATTTTGGTTCCTGATTATATTCCTCAATTTTAATAATTTTTTTACAAAAATGGGAGTGTTCCATGGCCTTCTTCATTTTGAATTATCTGACAAAGTTAACTTTTTTAAAAATTTTGTTTCCTGATTATATTCTTCAATTTTAATACTTTTTTCTGCAAAAAGAGGTGTTCTAAGTTTGTTTTTTTCATTTTGAATTATCTGACAAAGTTTAAGCATTTTTCTAAAAAAATTGTTTCCTGATTATATTCCTCATTTTTAATATTTCTTCTGCAAAAATAAGAATATTCTATGATTTTTTGCATTTTGAATAATCTGACAAAGTTAATTCTTTTATTTAATTTTGTTTCCTGATTATATTCATCATTTTTCATTTTCTCATTAATAGTGCAAAAGGGCAACTTCATATTTTTTGAAATTTTTCCCTAAAGAGTTGCATATTTTCTTTATTCACAAGTCTCTTCAAAATCAATTAACACAGCAAATATTTAAATATTTTACCCCCCCCTCTTGAGTAAAATTAAACATCAAAATCTGCACTTAATCTTTTCTTGGTGGAATTGGCACCATTTTTGTGACTCATGAAATTGTTTTCACCGCAAAGTGAGTAATGGCAGTACCAGTTTTTTACATTTAATTTTGCTCTGTCCATTCCTTAGTCCCTTCTTGCTTTTTTTTATGTCAAGGAACAGAGCAAGCAGTGTTCCTCTTGTTTAAAGCAAAATTAAAAGTTTAAAAACTGGTCCTGGCAAATCAATTTGAAGAGAACATGATTGTATATGTAACGAAAGACAGCATCAGAGAGTCCTGATTTTCAACCTTAACTTCTTTTCAAACAAAAGAGAAAATATCTGAACTTTTTATTTCTTGATACAGCAACAACTGACTAAAAAAGGGAGAAACGTGCATTTTAAGTGAAATTAAATTTTGTCTTATTTCCTGATTTGTGCTAAAAGGTAAAATATAAATCTAGCCATTTCATTCACTGCACATTCAATCAGTATACTCTTATTTTGTCATCCATGGAATCTGTAATGTTCTGATAATTATTGTTTTATTAATTTTTCTTTGAATTATCTTCCATATTGTTTTGGTTTGTTGTTTGTAGGTCTGCAGGAAGTTTTCTGTTTCGATGATTGTGTGTGCAGATACATTTTTCCATACAGCTCTGGAAAGTTCATTGTTTTTGTGTTGTTAGTATGAGGAAAACTGTGATTACCTTTTCTAATTGCAGCAGGTGGTGAAACTATTTAGTGCCAGATACATGAGTGAAGATCAAGGGATCATGAATATAGATTAATTAGTGTGGTGAAAAATGTTGCCAACAGATTCCAAAGAATTTCATAATAAGGGATGCAGGACTTTGTTTCATGGTAACAGAAAACCTTCGAAAGGATTTTATCTTTTTAAATAAGCTATATAAGAACTAGCACACCAAATTCAGTTCTTTTTTGTAACTTTCTTCTGAGAAAAAAGTTGTTGAGCAAAACATTTTGAGTTACCTTTACCATATCCTAGAAAAAAAAAAAAAGTCATGTATAAGTTGCAGAAATTTTGGAGAGCTATAAAAATTCCTTGTGACCTTTATCTGTGCCGCTCAAGCATATATATTATTTTCATTCCAGATCATATCTTTGAAATACATATGTCAGTACCCCCCTTCTAAATTGTTGGGAAGTATAATATCAAAAGTGCCATATATTCCATTATAGTCTGCCACCACTATACCTTTGATCCATAAGATGCAAAGTTACTTCACTCATTTAAAAAAAGAAAAAAAATTAGGAAATATGATCTTGCAAGCATTGTGTATGAGGTGTTACCTCGATATTAAATGTACCTATATGAAAAAATTTGTGCATTTCATTAGCCAGCCCTCCTGTTTTGATCTCTTATATTATGTTGCTATGGCATATGTTTGTATTTATTTTTTGCAGACATTATATTTTGGTTTTACATTTAGTTTTAATTTTTCCCCTCTTCTATCTCTTGCTCTCCTCAGGGTATGTGGCTCAAGGTTTTCTTCCGTTACAACATTCACTTGCGATGGGTATTATTTACTCTATGAGAAACGGAAGTGAAGAAAGTGTTGATGTAGACATAGATTTGAAAATGCAACGATATCCATACCCACCATACTATGATGACAAGTACCTCCTTGCTCTTCAGTTTTTCTTCCCAGTAGTATTGATGCTAAGTTTTATTTACCCTTCTCTCAACATTGTGAAAAATTTAGTTGTGGAAAAGGAAAAGAAACTTAAAGTTAGTATATATATATATGTATTCTTTTTTATCGTAGTGAATCATTTACGAAACTTATTTTTTATTAATCATTAATGTGCTAATTCTGTTTTTTATTATTGCTGTTGTATTACAGAGCCTTTGCTTTCTTTATCAATCATATCTGCCACATTCCCTCCTCACCTCCTAGCATTTTCTAACGTAACACGAGAAGAAAACTCAGCCAGTTTTCTTAATCCTTGAATGGCCAATTAAAAAATTGTGCACAAGTTGGGTTGGATCAGAAAAGCTCCAGTTAAATTTATTAAGCTGAATTAGAGTTTTGGCTCAAAGAACCTAACACTAAAGCTATTTATTTTATTACAAAAAAACTGATTAAAATTTTTGTGTGGAAGAAAAAAAATCTGTGAATTTTAGTATTGGTATGACATGTTATGTACAAAATTTAAAGATACTGTTTTAAGATTAAATTTTTCACTCGGTGATGATTAGGATAACAGTCTTTATAGATCATACTACAGTATTCAAGATAAAATTTTATACTGCATTTAGCCCCAATTTTTTTTTTTTTACATCCTCTCACACGCACACTAATGCGAAACAAATGAACAAAAGCAGCTCTTCTTTTTCTGTTGCTTTTTGATATTTAGTGTATTAACCACTCAGCTAGCATGCTTATTTCTTGGAGGATGCTCATTCATGCTTACAGCTTCACATTGTTTTTATTCTAAAGTAGTCAGTAAGAAAAAGAATATTCCTTTTTATTTCTAAGTCTGAACCAGTATTCATTCACAGTAGTACATTTGTATTTTTCATTTTTCAAAGCCACCTAATACATGAGTTTAAGTTTAATCTGCTGTTTTTGTTTGCAGTATCCGTGAGGTTCAGCTTTGTCTTTTCATGTCTGTATCTGAAAGTGATATTCAAGTTGAAGTAGTACAAGAACAGAAGACTCAAAAAATAAAGGGAGAGAGCAAGAGAGAGCAAGAAAATAAAATTTGGGCTGGTTTGCTGCAAACTTTCTTTGCCTGTTTCAGTCCATTGAAAAATTTTCTGTATTGTTCACAGTGCTATTTCAATAACCAACTACAAATTTTACACCTTCAACCTACCTTCCTCTGGGTTTCCCCTGTGGTCCGTGGTGACATAGAACTTCCATGTAACACATTTTCAAAATACCATAGCATGCTTTCACTATGTGTTTGTAGAAATAACTTACTGAGATCTAATATCTGCATTTCTCATTCTGTCATGCCAGGGAAACACATGCATTATTCCTTGTTTCACTTTTATATTAATCATTACTATTGTGATTATGAGACCCTAAGTTTGAACCCAGTTTCCACAATGATACATCATTGCAAAGATCAAGCTTTCACTAATCTCTTTCTTAAAAGTAGTAGTCTTGTGTAACCAATAAGAGATTTCTTTTAGGGAGAAGGATAACAACCCATAAGCATCTGAGGCATCCTTCCTTAATTTAGGACTGTTAATTCCTGTAGAGCAAACACACCACCCACACACCACCTCGGACTTGGACTCGTTCCCAACTCCAGAACTGTAGGAAATTTCTGTCTACAGGAAGACCTTTAATGTAAGGAAAACCATTCAGATATATGATTTCATTTTTATTTACTACAGCATTATTTTTTATTTTCTTTAGTACTTCTGTGTTCCATTTTTTTTATTAAATGGTTTGGATAACCAAAACTTTACCTGCAATTTTTTTTATGAATTTAATTTCTTCATTAGTGAACTGAATATTTTCTGAGTGCGTATATGCTCTTTTAATAGAACAGGAACAAATGAGCTTTTTCGATACACTCTGTATTGCAACTTATTAGTGGATTTTATAATCCACTAATAAGTTGCAATACAAGAGTGTTTTATGAATTAAATTCATAAAAAAAAATTGCAGGTAGTTTTGATTATGCAAACCATTTAATAAAAAAATGGAACACAGAAGTACTAAAGAAAATAAAAAATAATGCTGTAGTAAATAAAAATGAAATCAAATATCTGAATGGTTTTCCTTACATTAAAGGGACTACTAATGAAATTAATAATATTTGTAAAAAGCATAACATTCAAATTGGAGGAAAAGTAAATACTATCAAAAATATAGTAATAAAAAATAATGAAAAAATAAAAATGTTAGAAAAAGCAGGTATTTACTCAATTCCTATTACAGAAAATCCTCCAATAGCATATATAGGAAGTACCAAAAATAAGCTTACACACAGGTTAAAACAACATGTAAAAAATTGGCAGAAAAAAGAAGAAAAAACTGCACTTATTCAATATTGTCTGGCTAACCAAAAATATCCTAAATTTGAAAATATAAAAATCATGAAAAGCTGTAAATCCGAAAAACACCTCAGAATAGCAGAGTCGGTAATGATAGAAAAAAATAGAGCAAAAGTTTGTAACCATAATGACCCTAATATTTTGAAAACAGTTGGAGGAATTTAATTAAAATTGAGCAAAAAAATGGAAAATTTCAAAAAATGAGATCAGTGACCACCAAGAGATGGCGCCACAACGCCCAAGAGGCCATTAACAGATGCAGCCCGCGAGAACCACCCAAAAGCTCTACTGACACGGTCCGTACTGGTCGGAGCAAACGTACCCTAGATGACGGTAACGGAGTGTTACCGAAAGTACTCGGGTAAAAAAGTGTATAGAAGTATATGTGGAAGCAGCAAAAGAAAAAATTTACCCCCACCCCCATGCCGCATCTAAATAACAGAAATATGGGGGAAAAAACCAAGATCCACGTGCTGTGGAAGTGTTCAACTTGGAAATTCAACGGCAAGTACAAAATGCAATTGCATTAATACACGTCAAAAAAAAAAAAAAAAAAAATTAACCTTCAATAGCGGACTTTTACTAAAGAAATCCAATATTATTATTATAAGTAACATATATATTCGAGTTTAAGTCGACCCCCCCCCCCACTTTCAGAGGAAAAAAATCGTAAGAAATCTGAAACTAGCGTATAAGTCAATCCCGGAATGAGAAAACAAAAATTTCAATGAATTTATTCCAAAACATTTGAAAACGAAAAAAATTATATATAAATTTAATTTGCATACCCAAAAACTTCATCGGAACCCTTCAAAATCCGATTCCGAGTCAGACTCGCCAAACAGTTCAAACAAGTCTTTCTCCGTCATTGGCGCGTCATCATAAACATCAGTATTCCCATCTATGCCTGTGTCATCAGAATCACTGTCATCATCACTCATAAAAATCTCATCATCCTCTGTGCCATCAAGTTTGTTACTAATGCAACATTTCTTGAATGATTTCACGACCATTTCTGCAGGTATCGCATCCCAAGCATCCATGACCCATTGCGCAATCAAAACGATATTCGGCTTCTTTAGATTTCCGCCCTTGGTTTCAGTCGGCAAATCGGAACTTATCCAATCTGCCCAATACCTCCGCACATTGTCCTTGAAGGGCTTATTAAGGCAGACATCTAGTGTTTGAAGAACAGATGTCAACCCACCTGGGATGACAGCAAGAGTTGTTTTTAAATTTTCTGCATTTATTTTCACTTCTGCACAACGGTGTGCAACAAACATATCCCACACCAAAAGAGACTGTTTCCTCAAAAGTGCACCTGGCCTTTTGTTCCACACATTCTTTAACCAGTCAGTTGTTCCGGATTCGTTCATCCATCCTTTTTCATAGGCACGAACGAGCACACCAGATGGAAAGACAACGCTTTTTGGCAGAGTTTTGCGTTTGAAAATAATTACAGGAGGTAGCTTACTGCCGTCGGCCAAACAGGAAAGAACAACCACGAAACTGGATTTTTCGTGGCCAGTCGTTTTGATCAAGATATTTTTTCGCCCTTTTGGTTCACCGTCTTATTTCCAGGAAGGTCGAAACACATGGCGGTTTCATCCATGTTCCCTATTTGGGAAAGTTCAAAAGCAGTCTCTTTTCTCTTTTGAATTACATACTTTTGAAATTCCATTATCTTTGCTTCGAGGTCACGAGGTAACTTTTGTGCAATTTTGGTGCACTGGCGTAGACACAACCCATAGCGGTTCATGAACCTTGTGCACCAACCTGGTGAGGCATGAAAAGTGTTATTTGCGGCTGCAAACTTTTCATCTTTTGCGAGCTTCGTTGCTCGCAAACGTATACCAGTTCGCGTTACAATGTAACCATTTTGTCTGCAGCCCACAATCCAATCATTCAAGACACTTTCCAGCTCTGGGAAAGATGTCGTTCCACGGCGCAGCGCCTTTTGTGATTTTGGGATTTTCACCAAGTCCGTTTTTTTTACGCCAATCTCGAATCAGTTTTTCGTTAATGCCAAATTGATGTGAAGCAGCACAGTTGTTAGTATTTTCTGCAAAAGAAACCACTTTCAACTTGAATCCTGCGTTATAGAACACCCGTTTCTTTACACAATCCGTGTCACCCATAATAGGAGAAGCGAGACACGTGCGATTAAGAACAAGAAAAACATTTACGATTAAGAACAAGCAACACCTAACACTGGCTGTCGCATGGCTCCGTTACGTCGAAGGTCAGTGCAATCAACTGGTAGTCCGAAGGGCGGAGCTTTCTATGCACGGCTGTGACTGCGCTGTGGATACGCAAAGCCAGGAGAGAGGAGACTTTTCAAAGCGCGGAGAAATTCGGAGGGTCGCAATTTCGTAATTCTTCCACATCGGTGTTTTTTCTTTCTTTCTTTTTTTTTCTTTCGGAGGGTTGCGATTTCATAATTAATACCGCATCAGCATTTTTATTTCTTTTGGGATGGATTGCCTTTTGCCTCACGGGAAGAACTTTTGGACTTACGATTTTTTTAGACCCCACGTATAAGTCGATCCCATTACTTTGAAGCTCTCATTTTGTCCCAAATTTCTCGACTTATACGCGAGTATACACGGTACTTGAAATCTCCAGAAAATGGTTATTTTTCCTAACTTCAGTGATTCATTGCAGCGGAGTTAAAAAAGATATTGTGTTCTTGTATTTTTTTTTACATTGTGTATATAAATAACATATAATAATATATGGTGCTAATATTTGTTACACATCGTATGATTAAAATAAAAAAAAATCAAACTTTGTGATTTGAAAAAAATTGATTTTTTTAAAGTTTTTTTTAAACAGGTTCGGATGGAGTTTTTTCTATTTTCGTTTTTTTCGTTAAAGATATACAAATGTGCAGTTTATTTGTAATTTTTTTGTGTGTCTGTGAAACAGCTAGTTTTCGCGTCTCAGCAGTGTTAAAAACAGCCGATTTAAAAAAATCTCTAACTTTGCCAACGATTTTCTCAAAAAGGCCATTTTTTAAAATTCTGAAAATTAAATCACTGTTTTATTATCAACAGGAGAATATCTGTGTAAATTTTCACGCACCTAAAAACGCCCGTTTCCCAGTTAGACGCGTTTGAATTTGGTTTGAAAGCCTATGATTTCCCGTGTTCTAAAGGCGCCATTTTGGAAAAATCTCGGGCGCAAAGTACGTATTCTTTCCTGAATCAAAGCGTTAGATATTCTTTGCTCGAATGACGGAATGAGAGCGTTGGACCAGCTGGCCTTGGTTGGATACGTCCACCTCACCCTTCCCCGAGTGATGACATCCCTAAAAAACCGTGGGGGGGGATAACAAATAGATAAAGAAAATTCTTGCTGCTCCACTAACAAATTTGAGTTGCGAAAGACAGTTGTTTGTTTACGTATATACTAAACATCGCATAAGAAAAAACTATGAAAGAGTAGAAAACTATTGTGAAATAATTTAAAAAAAAAAAGAGTGCAGGCACACATACTGTAAGTTAATTTTCGATGGCTAAACACCCATAGAGTTTTTCTGGGAGTTGCTAACTGTAGGCTACTGTCAGAAGAGTAGTTGCTGTTTTGTCATAGTTGCTAAAATTAACTTCTCAGTTAATCGTAATAGTAAATTATTCGCTCAAGTGAGTTTTGTCCTCTGCGAACGGGGGAGAGGGTGCAATGCACTCAACCTCGCTGCTGGGTTGATAGCACTGGTTGGTCGCTACCCAAACTCTGCATACCTCCTCTCCAAAATGTAATGGAAATTGTCTAATCTACTAAATAAATAACAATTAACACATACGCGTGCATGCTTATTCATAAAATGTAAGTTGAGTATATTTCCTGTTCAATCAGCTGATTTTATAAGTAGAATACATATACAACTTACGCGCTTATAGTGGTGTAAAGATTTTTATCTATTTAAAATATATTCAAGGATTTCAGTTTTTTAAAGGAGTGCGGGGGAGGAATTGTGTTCGTAGTGATTTCCACCTGGGCCACGATAAACCATGCACTGCCCATGTCCTCTGTTCCCTTAGAAGATAATGCTGAATCGATGGGAGACCAGCTGAGTTTTGACCCCCACCCCTCCCAACCTTTCACATGCTAGTGAGGAGTCTCAAAGCTAGGTAGCTTTAAAAAATGTTTCAACTTAGTTGGCTGGTAACAAGAGTCGAACCAGTCGCCACCCACTCCACTGGTCCATAAGATACCTGCCGTGGAGAGCCCCCCCCGGCTGCTCCACTAACCACATAATCCATATTTCCGTTTCCTCACCTACCCCTCACCCACCATTCCCCTACTTCCCGACAACCTGACCGGTTGCAACTCTTCAATCTTTTTTTTTTGCGGTGGATAATTTTTCATATTCTCCCCTCCGCACATCAGTGATATGTCGTTGCAAATAAACAGTGGTAGTATTATGTCAAAATTATGATCAGAGTTTCAAGGTCAAGTTTTTTTTTTAAATTGAAGTAAAATTAAATTAAAAAGATTAAAAAAAATGTTTTAATGTGTATTGTAGTAGTAGTTCATATAAATCAAATATTTTATATATTTACAAAATTTTGTTTTAAAAACACTTTCGAAACACCACTTTTTTTTTTATAATTGTAGTTAAAGCAAGTTTTAAATTTATTACATTTTTACATTTATGACATAAATTACGCATTTTTACACGTCACATAGAAAATATTTTTTACGCATAACTTCCAAACTCCAGTGACGGTATAGCTTGAAAAATATTCGGACACCATAAAATAATAATTAGAAAAAAATATTTTAGAAACAGGCTCTGGGCCCCGGTGCTACAGCCCCCCCCCCCCCATCAGGCCTGCCTGTGGCCATAGCACACACACTAACCATGGAACAAATTCTACTGTACATGTATCTGGCATATCTTTATATTTCATTTCTTTTTGTATTATCAACCCCAACTGAAAATAATGAAAAGCGTTGAAGTTTATGACTACCCTGCTCATATGAATATGGTGATAATTCTCCCTCTCTCACTTGGTTTCAGCCCTGCTTTCAACAGAAACAAGGTTGAAGTGTTTCCTGTTTGCTAAAATACGTAAAATAAATGCAAGTACAAATGAACAAAGTGACACATGCATGAAAAAATAAAAGTATCTCCTTAGCAAATCTCTCCAATGCAGTTACTTTCCTTTAAAGAAAAAAATCTGATGCTTTATATATATACCCAAGAGCAGGGTCAAAGACAAATTTTTACCCAAGAATTTAAAACTATATATATATATATACTAAAGAGCAAAGCCGAAAACATAAGAAAAACTTTAGAATTTAAAACGAAAGATGCAAAATAACCTGAAGATCAAAACGCGCAACGCAGCAGTTATGAAAATTCAGAATTCACATTCTATTAAGAGACTGAAGCAAAAAAATTTTTGACTCTCACCAAGTACAACATAGAAAAGGTTATGTATTGACCGGTGTGAGTAAAAAGAGAAAAATAAAACAATTGAATGTAGAAAGTGTCGAGAATACTGAGCCTTGGCTTTATCAAGGACCAGCAAAAACTCTGCATTTTCTCACTTCCACAAAGACCTATTTGGAAATGGGTTTCTGCAAAGTCATAGATGCAAGTAATAAGCCCACCAAAAAAATTTAAAAAAATATATATATTTCAAAGAATATATATAAATGTCATGGCCTCCGCAGAGTTGCATGACCAAGCTTTAGTTAACAATTTAGCTAGCATCCATAACTTTCCTGGCCCGACCCATGCTCTTCATCTGTTACTATTAAACAGAAAGAAGAAGATTATAGAAAACTCAAGTTGTAAGAGTGACATAATAAATCAGAAATAATGTTCAGCAATAACAAATTACCAAGTTCGCCTGAGAGAGTATTTAAACCTCAATAGCAATACAAAAGTATTACAAATTCTTAACATTGCAATAAAAAAGGAGATATTAATGTTTTTAAAACACAGATTCTTGAAAGAAAACTGGATTATAAAAACCCCTACTCCACAACTTCTGACAACACAAAAACGAGAATATAATAAAGACAATAATTAATTAAAGAAACGCATTGTGAAGGTTATATGACAATGAACAATTAGTTGCAATATGTACAAAGTATTTCAGAAGTGCTTTAAGTGCATAATTAAGTAGTTATTAAGAACTTAACTACATTGAAAACACAGCGCAAATTACAAGAACAATGAAACGGCCGGCTGTTTTGACTTAGTTCCCTAAAAAATGCGCAAAGTTACCCAGAAAAGAAAGAGTTAAAATCTGCAAAAAAGTTAATAGACTTGCCAGTGCCTAAAAGCTGAAAGCAAAAAAAGAAAAAAAGTACAAGAAGTTCAATCATTGAACTTAGAAATCCCAAAACCCAAAGACAATGAAGAGAGCTTACCTCTTATGCAACTGAACTTCCTCCATTCTTGAGGAAACATGGCCGACCTTTTAACCCAAACTTCCAAACCCCCTGCCACTCCCTAGTCGCTGGGGGGCAGTGTGGGTGGGGCTGAAGGCCTCCACACACTGAAAAATCCTACTCGCGGAGATTTTAACTAGAGAAAAAAATATATAATTAAAATTGTGGACCTGTATGATCAGAAAGAGCAGTATGAACTCTCCAGAATACATGAGAAATATTATGAAATACACAAGTAATGTATTTAATAATATTTGCATGTATTTAATCACCTTAGTGAGCTTCTGTAGACTATTCAGAATCCTATTAATTTTAATGTTAGTTTTACTATTTTTAGTATAGCTATTCTAGTGAGCAAATAATTAGTTTTCTTTTATATTTATTTTTATTTTCTTTTATAAAAAGATTTTTTAGCTTGTTTTGTGATTTTGTCTATATTTATGGATGCTAGCTAAATTGTTAACTAAAGCTTGGTCATGCAACTCTGCCGAGGTCATGACATTTATATATATTCTTTAAAATATATATTTAAAAAAAAAAATTTTTGGTGGGCTTATTACTTGCATCTATGACTTTGCAGAAACCCATTTCCAAATAGGTCTTTGTGGAAGTGAGAAAATGCAGAGTTTTTGCTGGTCCTTGATAAAGCCAAGGCTCAGTATTCTCGACACTTTCTACATTCAGTTGTTTTATTTTTCTCTTTTACTCACACCAGCCAATACATAACCTTTTCTATGTTGTACTTGGTGTGAGTCAAAATTTTTTTTTGCTTCAGTCTCGTAATAGAATATATATATATTGATTTGGTTTTGCTGTGTTAACTATTTGCGTGGGGTCAAAGTAACAGCGTAATTGAAAGAAAAAATTAAAAGATAAAGATAAAGGGCCATTATATTACTAAATTTTAGTAACACATGCACATAACTGGGGTGGTGCAAATGAATGAATTATTTTGAATACTAACACTGAGACATCGGAAGCAAAAATATATGCCGGAAATTTTCTTTCTTTGCAGTGTTTACTATGAAACTAGGAATATGGCACTGAAAATGAATGGGGTGGGGGGTGGAGTGGATTTACGACATCCTTTTCTATGAGGGGTTGATGCAAGTTGTGAAATGACTTCTCTGTAATATATGGCGTTTTAAGATATACAGGGTACAGATGAAGGTTGACAGCTGTGACCCCCCCTTCCTCCTCCTTTTCCTCCCACATTCGCACTCACTCTCAAGGCTTTGTTAAAGCTATGCCAGTCATTCAACACACAAATTTTATAGCCTGTTGGGGAAAGCCATGTTTATTTACACTTCTTCAGACTGCTGTCACAGGGGCAGGGGTTGCATTTACATCATAGTGGTCAGTAATCTTACTCCCCCACGTAATGGCTGTTCCCTGCACGCTTCTGCTGATCTGATGACTAGCTGCATCAGAAAAACAAATAAAGTGAGATATTACCTTATATTTCGGTTTCAGAGTAGCCTCCTTCAATTTCTTGTAGAATGCCCCTCTTTTCCCGCCCCCAATAAACACATCTGGCGTGCATCCTTGGATTTGCAGCATCACAAAAATAGATAAATATTAAGGAAATGCATATATATATATCTTTTACTAAGTTCAGCTGTCTGTTATGGTTCCTAATACATAAAGCGAAGTCAGAATGCCTTAACACCCTCTCTGAAGAAGTCACCTGAATACTTGAGGAGCGGAAAAATGTCTCATTTGTTTAGTACTAGACGTATTAAATGTGCCGATTATGGTAACCGCCATAAGAAGGTGATGTACCAACAAAAAGAAATAAAAGTTCAAAAAAGTTGGAAAGGAATTATGCCAAAAAATGATTAACAAAAATCTGTCTTTTACTCCTTTATCAGAAGAGTACTTGTGCCACCATTGTTTAATACATTTCACGAAGTTAGTTGCTAGTGAAAGCTCATCACCGTCACCCAGTGAGCCGGATGTGTTGTTGCCTTGTGCTGAAACAGAATTTACTTCTCCTGAAGAACCAGTTTCGAATATAAATGCTCTTGCAACAACACTTCAGATGGAAGTAAGTCCTTTGAAATTACCTTCTTCACTAAAGAGACGCTAGCGATCTGCATATATTACTCGGAAACGGCGACAACTGTCATCTGCATTTGAAGAAAGAATTTCAAGCCAAATATCTACTATTTATGGAGCACCGGCCAAAATTTTACCGTCAACCTTTCACTCAGGAGAAAATAAAGTCCAGTACCACATAATTCCGAATGGATTAAAAGTGTTAATGATGCACTCCGATCGGATGTAAAGTATAATGATAAAATTCGTCTGATGACTTTAATTCCGCCACATATGTCCAAAACCAGCATTCTTCAAAATTTACCTTCAATTACGAAACATGATTGATAAGTCGCGAATTCTTTGAAAATCTAAAGGTGTCTTTGGAGAACCTGATCCATATAGTGAGAATCCACTAAGCCAAGGTAATATTAAAATCGCTTTGCAGTACTACCTTGGTGATAATTTTTATTGTTCCTACCAGAGCCCCAACAAATCGACGTCATTTCAGTAATAATTGAAAATGGACAAAGAGAAATAAAACCCAAGCGATATCTCACATGTTCCATAAAAGAAATGTATAAAATTTTTAAAGAAAGAAAATCCCGATGTCAAAATGGGCCATTCTAAATTTTATAGCATCCGGTCGAAGTTTATCATACCGCATCCGGCCCGGCATGTATGTGTATACTGTGCTAACTTTGACCTCAGGCTAATAGCCCTGAAAAATATTTTAGGAAATATTTCCACTGATAAAATCCGTAGCAAAATATTTAATTGTCTAGTATGCTTATTAGAAAATGAAAAATGTATTTTCCTTGAATGTGCGGAATGCCCTGGTGCAGATGGTTTAACAGCGGAATCTCTTGGCATAAATGAAATAGATACTGCCTCAGATGTATCGTTTGTGCTTTGGGAAGATGGTGACTTAATAAAAAAAAATTCTTTGAGTGAAACTCATGTTGAGAAATGGCTTCCTAGTTTAATTGAATTAATAATCTAAAGCAACTTTTATGGGAATTTTACTAGGAAATTTTTTTCATTAATAGCAAATTTTCGGAGAAAACTCTTCTCCTTCTTCAGGCTGTCTTGTTGTTGTCACTTTTTACTTGTCACTATCACGGTTACGGTTTACCTTGACGGTTATGGTTAACCTTGACGGTTTAGTTTATTTTTCAACAAATCCTGCCAGATGTTAGGCAGGGAAAATCCTTTGCAGTCATTGATGATGGAATTTTGATTTTTCTCAATCTCTATTCCTTCTTTCAGTTTTCTATTTTGGAAATTGCTTTGGAAACTGATTACTTTAAGGGAATTCCAATCCATGCTGTGCCCAGTTTCTCTAACATGCCTATCTAATCCAGTCTTGTTGGAGCAATTTTTTTATAGCTGCTTTATGCTCAGCTATACGAGTTTCTAGTCTGCGACCTGTTTCACCTATGTAAGATAGTCCACAACTACAATTTACTTCATAAACTACTCCTTGCATTTTTAAAATATCTTCTTCTCTTTGAACTATTTTAGGGAAAATTTTTTTAACTTTGTTCTCTAAACTTGGAGCTAGCCTAATATTGTATTTTTTACTAATTCTCTTTAAAGACTCAAATAAACCTTTGTGATAAGAAATTTTTCTAGTGAATTTTACTTGTTGCTTTTGTGGGTTCTTCGTACCATTAAAATTCAGAAGCTTCTCAATTTCTTCTTTAGAATAGTTATTCTCTGCAAGTATGACTTTAAGCTCTTCTTTATGGGCTTCTTTTTTATCTGCAGTAGAAACTATTTTATTAATTTTTCTAAAAACTGACTTGCTACATTTTTCTTAATAGAAACTGGATGATATGAATTGAAATCCAGTAGTCTTTTAGTATTCATTGGTTTTTTATACCAACTAGTGAGGAATTTTTCACCTTCATAATAGATAGTAATATCTAAGAAGTTTATTCTTCTTTCTTTTTGAAGTTCAATAGTGAACTTAAGGGAATCATCTAATTCATTGAATGAGTCTAGAATTCTTTCTGGAACAATTTCTGAGCTATCTATTATAAATAAGATGTCATCCATGTATCTGCTATATAAGCAGAAGTATGTGGGTTGTACTAGTATCTTTTCTTCTAGTTTTCCCACATAATAGTTAGCTAAGAGTGGGGAGAGTGGGGAGCCCATAGCTAGCCCCGATTTCTGAATGAAAAAAGTTTTCCCAAATTGAAAGTAGTTGTTCTGCAAAGAGAAAGTAAGCATTTCAAAAATTCCTACTAATATGTATTTTCCCTTTTTGTGAAAAACTATTAGGTCTGCCAAGTCTTCCGCTATAAAGTCTATAAGTTGATCTATATTAATGTGAGTATACATAGACACTATATCTAAACTACCCATAATAGGAGAGTCTGATTTCGGAAGAAGTTCTAGTTTTTCTTTTAGCTGCATTGAGTTTTTAATCAAGTTAGGTGGCTCTTTTAAAAGATTCTGAAGGTGTGACTTTAAAAAATAGTTTAGATTTGAAAGAATAGAGTTTTTTGAGTCTATTATTGGTCTAATTGGTTGGTGTTCTTTATGCAGTTTGACTATTCCATATATTTGAGGTAATCTGAACTGTAATTTTGAGAATTATTTATAGTTTTCTGGAAGCTGGTTTTTCTTTTTTTGAAGTGAAATAAGCTTAGAGACTTTTTTAATCAAATCTGGTAGTGGGTTTTCTTTTACTTCTTCATACATAGGTTTTTTAGTTCTTCTTCCATCTTTTCTAGATAATCTTTCTTATCCATAATAGTAATCAACTTACTTTTGTCTGTTTTCACAGCAACTACACTTTCATTTTTTCTGAAATTTTTAAGAGCTTTTAATTGACTATTATCAAAATTTTTTGAGGTTTCCTTACTTGCTTCTGGAATTTTGTAAGGCTATTGTAGTAATCTTTTCTGAGGAGGTCTGCTTTAATTTGGTCCTCTTTTTCTAAAGTGCTGCAGATGCTTTCCAATTCAATTACCAATTTTTCTGGATTTATTTTTACTTTGGATAGATTGAAAGTACTTCCTTTATTTATCACTTGTAATAATTCTTGGCTAACTCCAGTAGCAGTGTTGTCCTTTACATGATTAAGAACTGCAGTTTTTTTGTTTTTACTGGAATAGTTTTTCTTCAAAAATTTCTCTTCTTTTAAGGTTCAGTTTTTTAACAAATTTCTTATTTTTGTTTCTTACTCCAATTTTTAGCCAGTCATCCAATTCTGCTTCTACTGTATCCCTTAAGATTCCAGAAATTTTCTTTTCATTTTCTACTTTTACTTTTTTATAATAAGCAACATTTATATATTTTGCTTCAATACTTCTTTTTAACGTTTTTTGCTCTATTTTTCTTACGAAGTTGGCTGAAAGTAAATCTTTAAATGGTTTTCTAAGTCTAAATGAATTTGGAATAAAGTTAATTACCTTGCAATTTTTCAGGAAATTGATTTGAGCTATGGATCTTTCCATCTTCAATGTAGCATGTGTAGTTTCTACTGCAGATAAAAAAGAAGCCCATAAAGAAGAGCTTAAAGTCATACTTGCAGAGAATAACTATCCTAAAGAAGAAATAGAGAAGCTTCTGAATTTTAATGGTACGAAGAACCCACAAAAGCAACAAGTAAAATTCACTAGAAAAATTTCGTATCACAAAGGTTTATTTGAGTCTTTAAAGAGAATTAGTAAAAAATACAATATTAGGCTAGCTCCAAGTTTAGAGAACAAAGTTAAAAAAATTTTCCCTAAAATAGTTCAAAGAGAAGAAGATATTTTAAAAATGCAAGGAGTAGTTTATGAAGTAAATTGTAGTTGTGGACTATCTTACATAGGTGAAACAGGTCGCAGACTAGAAACTCATATAGCTGAGCATAAAGCAGCTATAAAAAATTGCTCCAACAAGACTAGATTAGATAGGCATGTTAGAGAAACTGGGCACAGCATGGATTGGAATTCCCTTAAAGTAATCAGTTTCCAAAGCAATTTCCAAAATAGAAAACTGAAAGAAGGAATAGAGATTGAGAAAAATCAAAATTCCATCATCAATGACTGCAAAGGATTTTCCCTGCCTAACATCTGGCAGGATTTGTTGAAAAATAAACTAAACCGTCAAGGTAAACCGTAACCGTGATAGTGACAAGTAAAAAGTGACAACAACAAGACAGCCTGAAGAAGGAAAAGAGTTTTCTCCGAAAATTTGCTATTAATGAAAAAATTTCCTAGTAAAATTCCCATAAAAGTTGCTGTAGATTATTAAAAAAAAATTGATTTATTTTTGCCAAAACTTATTAAATGCGCTTTGAAAGTGCTACCACACCGTCATATCAAAAACGTACAAAGACAGGCTATTTCAAAAGAAAAGATGTGCATCAAGGATGAGCCTCTTAATTTATTACTTCATGTCGATTTTGCAGAAAACTGGTCTGTGATTCTGCCCAATGAAGTCCAAAGTTTCCACTGGAAAAATGACCAGGTTTCCATATTTGCTGCGGTTGCATACTCCGGCAATGAAATACGAAGTTATGCTGCAGTTAGCGACGACAAATCTCATGATTCTGCACATGCTTTGTTAACAATGAAGCATATCGAAGACAACATGTTAATTCACCATGGTATGGACATTTTCCATAAAGTTACGATTATTTCCGATGGTGCTGCTGCCCATTTTAAAAATAGGTTTCAATTCCACGAGTTGAAAAAAATAGTCAAAAAGCAGTGGATTTTCACCGCAATAGGACACGGGAAAGGTCTCTTCGATAATGTAGGAGGGGTGGTGAAACATCTAGCCACAAAATATAACTTGTCGCATGATTCAATTTCCTGCATAAAAAATGCGTCAGAATTTGTTACGGCTATTAAAGATGCCACATCTATTAAGATAATTCTGCTACCGAGCTCTACTGTAACTGAGTTTCGTGAAAAAAAAATTTGGAATGGAAAAATATTCCTGCAGTTGTAGGAATTCAAAATACACACATCTGGATATCGTAAAACAACAAAAGCTATGTTGCTCAAAATGCTAATCATTCGTTAATCGAACAAAAACTACAAAAAAAAAAAAAACACCGACGAAAGCAGAAGTTAACATACATAATATTTGCACCGGATCCTTTGTAACGTGTGTATGATAATGACTGGTGGCTTGCAGAAGTAACGTCTGTAAGCGCCGAAGAAAATGATGTTATGGTTTCATTTATGCTTCCACACGGACCTTCAAGTGGGTACAGATTTCTTTCAGAAAGTGTCTGGCATCTGAACGTTTGTTCTTTGCCTTTGAAAAATATTTAAAAAATTGTACAACCTCCTACGCCAGTGGCTTCAAGTGCACGAAGCTATTAAGAAGCATGACAGTGACGACATAGATGTGTTATTCCAGCACCTGAAAGCCGATCATTTGGATAAAAGGGAGAGGCCAAGGGCAAAGTGTACATATGTAGGTATGTAGCAGTCTTTAAAAACTTCTATCATATAATTCAGAACTACGTTGAAACATTTTTAGGCTTTGCCTCTCCGTGAAGGGGAAAGCTCCGCTGGTCAGCCAGCAACCCAGTATTTTCTTCCAAGGGAGCAGAGCAATACATAGTTTATCGTGGACCAGGTGAAACACCATTAATTATGCCCCATCCCCAATTGAAATCTTTGAATATGGTTCATATAGATGAAAATCTTTACACCTACAAGTGCATAAGTTTTATATGAATGTATTCATACATATAAAATCAGCTAACTGTTTAGGAAATATTATCAACTTTTTATATCTTATGAATACATAATTATTTTCTGTTTATTTATTTAGAAGATTAGACAATTGCCATTACAACTATGATTTTAAAGTTTTGGAGACTAGATATGCTGAGTTAAATAAATTATTCAGAGATTGGGTAGCTACCAGCACTATCAACCTAGCATATTTCTTCTCTTGAAATTATTTCGCAAGAAAAGCTTTCTACTCTTTTATAGTTTCTTATGCGATGTTTAAGTATATGCAAACAAAACAACTGTTTTTCGCAACTCAACTTTGTTAGTGGTGCAGCAAGAATTTTATTTATTTACTAGCAGGGGTACCCGGATTTTCCCCGGTAAATATTACTATTCCGGGAATCCCCAAGATCAGCGGGTAATGAATGAAAAAGATATTACTGTAATTTTCTTGCAAATTTATTTTAATTCATTTAGGTTTTTGCTTTTCGGTAAACAATATTTTTGGTTTTTCCATTGGGAGCAAGAAATGTAGAGATTTTTAAGATTGCCAACCCTTGAGCAGGCAACGTAAGGAAAAGCAAGGTTCCTCCGATTTGATGCCAGCCACTGCCAGTGACTGGCTGACGCAATATATAATATTTTTGCCAAAAAAAAAAAAAAAAAAAAAAAGGAGCCGGTATAGCTGCAAATGTGAAAAAAAAAAAAATCAGATTTAGTTTATTTCCTGTAACGAAACAAAAAAGAAAGGAAGAGGAATGGAAATACTTACCTTCGAGGAGACATCTATAGAACTGCCATACATCTGGCATGCGCTTCTGAGAATCCCGCGACACTGAAACACAATGTACCTATGCCTTGTCGTGTGCATGCTACACGACATAAACATTAATCATCCTTTATTTACCGTTTTGAATGTCGAATGTCTGGAACTCTCTATTTGCATTGCATTGTATTTCTTTCTGATAAAGCCGCCCGTTGGTGGTGAAAGCTAACGTTTATTCATTTGTGTTTTTAATACACCATTAAACAGATATCTTTGCACTTCATTGTTATCTACGGTCTCTAACTTAGACTGTAGATCTGGTATTGAAGTGCTGAATTGTGTTGCAGTTCTTAAAAGTAAAAAATGGAACTTTTAAAGAAAATTTTGTATGGGGGCCCTTGACACCCGGGCTCCGACACCATTCGAAAACCGTCTACGGTCTAAGTTAGAGTAAGTACCATGAGATAGTATATCAAATTTGGTGGTTCTAAATTGAAAATTGTAGATTTTATGAAAATTTTGTATGGGGGCCCCCCTTGACCCCAGGCTCCGACCCATTCCAAAAACCATCTAGTCAAATTTAGGGTACCAAGAAAAAGTATACCAAATTTGATGGTTCTAAATTGAAAACTAGATTTTACGTAAATTTTGCGTGGGGCCCTTTGACCCTGGGCTCCGACCCACCCAAGGCTCTGGCCCCCTTTCAAAAACCATCTACGGTCTCAGTTAGGGCACTATAGTATGCAAGTATATTTTACGTAAATTTTGTGTGGGTGCCCTTTGACCCAGAGCTCCGACCCCTTCCAAAAACAGTCTGCAGTCTAAGTTAGGGTACCATGCTATACTATACCAAATTTGGTAAATGTGTACTTTAGTGTCCTAAATTATTTAGTCGGAAAAATTTAACTGTGTGGGAAAAGTGTGACGTACAATTTTTTAAGCATACAAAATAATTTGGAAAGGTGCAAAAATATAGTATTTTTGGATAAAAGGAAATAAATTTTCTGAAGTATTAACTTATGAGTGCGATGGTTTGCAGCAGTTGGTGCGGGAGGCTGAAGTGATGCTAACGGCCACCACGTGAAGGCAGGAGTTGGGTGTATTTTTCAGAAGAGTGTGATGCGTGGTGTAATCGTGCTCAAATAGAAGTAGTTCAAACCTGTTTTATTAATTTTTGAGAAAGATTTGTGCGGAATGTCGTTATTATTAGTTTAACAATATCTCCGAATGGAAAGAAATTAAGGAATGTTAATGAATTCATGTACAACAGAAGTTTTGGTTCCGATTGAACTCAAAGTTTTGGTTATGGTTTGGAAGATGTGCAGAGCTAGGTGATTTCTTCAAGCACTTCATTTGTAGTTCTGCTGTTGTTCCATAAATCGTAGCTCACATTTTTCCCTCGTGATACGGATATTTTTCAAAATAAACTATTTCTTTCAATTCAGATGTCGTACTATGGCAGGTAGGCCTACAGCTTCTTGCATTGTGGCTGACAATGAAATTTTAAGCCCTGACAAAATCGACATAAAGTGTGGAGACTGACGATTTTGTACTACCGCTTTTTCAAAATTACCATTTAAAAAAAAAAAAAAAAAAAAGGAAAGCTGCGTAAAACCAACCTCTTTCCTTCCGCATATTCCTACAAGACGCCTCGACGACTATGTACTGCTTAACCACTTCCTTCTGTATTCTTCCGCCCGTTACTTGCCCTTCTCAACGAAGCTCTTCCATTCACTGGACTCCACTTTGACGCCGTCGCGGCTCCGTCGTCTTAGGCATGTACTCTTCCAAACCATCGCGCTCCCAGGTAAATACTTCGGAAAAAATCTTTCCTTTTATTTAAAAATACTATATTTTTTCACCTTTCCCCATTACTTTGCAAGCATAAAAAATTGTATGTCGCACTTTTCTCACATAGTTAAATTTTTCCGTCCAAATAATTTAGGACGCATTTACCATTTACCCCAAATTTGGTGGTTCTAAATTGAAAACTGTAGATTTTATGGAAGCTTTGTGTGGGGCCCCTTGACCCCAGGCTCTGACCCCTTCCAAAAACCATCTACGGTCTAAGTTAGGGTACCATGAGATAGTATACCAAGTTTGGTGGTTCTAAATTGAAAACTGGAAATTGGTTTAGCAGACATACAAACAAACATTCAATTCTATATATATAGATTTGTTATTTTTTTTTCCAAGACCGTTTTTTAGGCATGTCATCGCTCAGGGTTGAGTGAAGTGGACGGATCCAACGCTGTCATTCAGGTAAGAGAATACGTACTTTGCGCCTGAGATTTTTCCAAAATGGCGCCTTTAGAACACGGAGAAATCATACGCTTTCAAACCAAATTCAAACGTGTCTAACTCGGAAACGGGCGTTTTTAGGTCCGTGAAAATTTACACAGATATTCTCCTGTTGATAATAAAACAGGGATTTAATTTTCAGAATTTTGAAAAAGGGCTTTTTTCAGAAAATCGTTGGCAAAGTTGGAGATTTTTCAAAATCGGCTGTTTTTAACACTGCGGAAAATAGCAGTTTCACAGACACATAAAAAATTGCAAATAAAGTTCACATTTGTATGTCTTTAACAAAAAAAACGAGTATAGAAAAAAAAAAACTCCATTCGAACCTGTTAAAAAAATCTTAAAAATTTCATTTTTTTTTAAATCAAAGTTTATGAGTTTTAAAAATTTTAATCATACGATGTGTAAAAAATATTAGCATCAAATATTATTATACGTTATACACACAATGTAATAAAAAATACCAGAACAAAATATCTTTTTTAATTCTGCTGCAATGACTCGCTGAAGTTAAAAAAAAAAAAAACGTTTTTTAGAGAGCTTGTTTGACGGTGGAAGATTTGAAATCCTCTGTCTCGAAGGGAAAAATTTTTGTTGCCGAAAGAAAAAATATGGGTCTCCTTATATTAGTTAAGGAATACCCTTTAATTTTTTTTTAGAGAAATCTGAGACCGTGATGGTACGACCCTGCCAGAGTTGAAATGGAATCCCTCTCTTGTTACCAGCCAACGAAGTTGAAACATTTTGAAAGCTAAGTAGCTTTGAGATTCCTCACCACCACGTGAAGAGAGGGGGGAAGGTCGAAACTCCGCTGGTCTCCCATCGATCCAGCATTATCTTCTAAGGGAACAGAGGACATGGGCAGTGCATGGTTTATCGTGGCCCAAGTGGAAATCACTACGAACACAATCCCCCCCCCTTTACAAAAAATTGAAATCTTTGAATATGTTTTAAATAGATAAAAATCTTTACACCATTATAAAGCGCATAAGTTGTATATGTATTCTACTTGTAAAATCAGCTGATTGAACAGGAAATGTACTCAACTTACATTTTATGAATAAGCATGCACGCGTATGTGTTAATTGTTATTTATTTAGTAGATTAGACAATTGCCATTATGTTTTGGAGAGGAGGTATGCAGAGTTTGGGTAGCAACCAGTGCTATCAACCCAGCAGCGAGGTCAAGAGCATTGCACCCTCTCCCCCGTTCGCAGAGGACAAAACTCTCCTGAGCGAATAATTTACTATTACAAGAAACTGAAGAAGTTAATTTTAGCAACTATAACGAAACAGCAACTGCTCTTCTGACAGTAGCCTACAATTAGCAACTCCCAGAAAAACTCAAGGGTGTTTAGCCATCGAAAATTAACTTACAGTATGTGTGCCTGCACTCTTTTTTTCTTAAAATTATTTCACAACAGTTTTCTACTCTTTTACAGTTTTTTCTTATGCGATACTTAAGTATATATGTAAACAAACAAACAAACAAAAACAACTGCTGTCTTTCGCAACTCAACTTTGTTAGTGGAGCTGCAAGAATTTTCTTTATCTATTTGTTATCCCCCCCCCCCCCGACAGTTTTTTAGGCATGTCATAACTCGGGGAAGGGTGAGGTGGACGTATCCAACCAGGGCCAGCTGATCCAATGCTCTCATTCCATCATTCGTGCAAAGAATATTTAACGCTTTGATTCGGGTAAGAAAATACGTACTTTGAGCCTGAAATTTTTGTAAAATGGGCGCCTTTAGAACATGGGAAATCGTAGGCTTTCAAATGCGTCTAACTCAGAAACGGGCATTTTTAGGTCCGTGAAAATTTACACAGATATTCTCCTGTTGATAATAAAACAGTGATTTAATTTTCAGAATTTTAAAAACTGGCCTTTTTGAGAAAATTGTTGGCAAAGTTCGAGATTTTTCAAAATCAGCTGTTTTTAACGCTGCTGAAACGCGGAAACTAGCAGTTTCACAGACACACAAAAAATTACAAATAAAGTGCACATTTGTATGCCTTTAACAAAAAAAAAAACGAATATAAAAAAAACTCCATCCGAACCTGTTTAAAAAAACCTTAAAAAATAAAAAAATTTTTAAATCACGAAGTTTATGATTTTAAAAAATTTTAATCATATGATGTGATGTGTAACAAATATTAGCACCATTTATTGTTATATGTTATTTATACACACAATGTAAAAAAAATACAAGAACACAATATCTTTTTTAACTCTGTTGCAACGACTTGCTGAAGTTAGGGAAAATAACCGGTTTCTAGAGAGCTTGTTTAACGGTGCAAGATTTGAAACCCTCTATATCAAAGAAAAAAATTTCTTGCCGAAAGAAAAATATGGGTCTCCTTATTTTAGTCAAGAAACACCCCTTAATTTTTTTTAGAGAAATATGAGACCATGATGGTACGACCCTGCCTGAGTTGAAATGGAACCCATCATTACATATTTTGTGATGTAAATTACTATGTACATATTTTTCAGCAGATATCTACAATACAATTTTCGTTTTAACTCGCTCATTTTACTTGTTCGTGTGATACATACAAAGACGAATTATCTGATTGTCGTCATCATGTGGCATTTTTGCAAATTTAAACATAAAAAAATTGTATTTCAGCATTTAACAATTTTCTAGATATAATGTTCATTTTTTGGTGTTCCCTCCAAATATGCTAGACTGTGATTTGACTCTGATTGGTAATATTTTAAAACATGAGCCCACCTCATCCCCTAACTGATCTGTCATATATTGCGTGCAATTTATTAGCAGTAATAAGTATTAAATTTATTTATTGTATAAAAAATTTTCAACACAAAAATTTATGTTATGTAAATTTAAATCATATTTGCTAATTTGCAATCCAAGTACTTTGCATTATAATTTTGGGCATGTTATGTAGAGTAAAAATGTATCATTTGCATATTATGTGTATTTGCAATGATGTACGCACAATAATAGTTCCACATTTTGAATGTTATAGGAAGCTATGAAGATGATGGGTTTAAGCAACTGGATGCATTGGTGTGCATGGTACATCAAATTCTTCCTGTTCCTATGTGTTTCTATCGCAATCATCACTATACTTCTGTCAATTAAATTTGGAGGAAGTGTTGCTGTAATAAATCATAGTGACCCATCTGTGATTTTTGTACTATTACTTATCTACATAGCCAGCAATATTTGTTTTTGCTTCTTCCTGAGTGTTCTGTTTTCTAAAGGTAATTTCTTTTAATTTGTCACTTTATTAATAGAGCAGTTGTATTATAAAAGTAGTTTCACCATTAAAAGTGAAAACTCTCTGCTACAATGCCTTTTGTTTAGTTAGGTTTTTGTAAGTGCAAGATTAGATTGTATTTCAAAGTAATTGTGACACAGTTGTTATTTTAAAATTTTTGCTCATGTCAGTATTTTACCAAATATTTGCCTCCTGTAGAAATACTTTGTAGTGCCAAATATTTATATCATCAGTTATAGTTAAGCCTTCATCATTGCGTGATCATTTGCAACCTCATGTGATTCTTACTTCAAGGGATTTCGTCTAGAACATGTGCTTTGATCTAACAGTTTCTTTTTTCATTATTTCATTTCACAAAGCTACCTTTACAGGCATTTTGTTTATTTTTGTTTTCAAATAATTTCTCCATGTACTTCCTGTGTCAAAATGGACACTTCTGTGTTTCTGGGATTCGGAGACACATCAAGTGCTATAATTGGTGTGTTGCGATATTCCATTAATGCAAGATAAAAATCTGTGTTGTTTGTTGCTGTTTTCTGCAATATTCCCTTGGCAATTCCAACCATTTTTTCTGCAAACCCATTAGACTTTAGATAATGTGGACTGCTTGTTATTAAATCAAAACCGGAGTTAGCAGCAAATTGTTTGAACTTGAAGTTAGCAAATGGCACATTGTCTGACATGAAATACTTTGGAATACCATGACTTGAAAAGATTAAAATGACTTCTGCTGTTTTATTCTTTACTGGCATAATTTCCAACCATTTAGTTAGAGAACTACCTACAATTAAATAACTGGACCCTCCATACTCACAAATGTCAGCTGCCACTTTTTCAAATGGTAATTCATAAATTCTATGACTCATTAGAGGCTCTTTACAATTGGATGGACTGAATCTCTCACAAGTAGTGCACTTTGCAATAAGATCCTCTATATCCTTGTTGATACCAGGCAGGCCATTATAATATTTGCCTCACTGTAGCTTTTGTTTTCTGTTTACCAAAATGTGATTCATGCAGTATATCAAGTATTTGTTTCCTTAACATTGTTAGATTTTATCATTTAAACATACTAGCCGATTTTCCACAGAGCTGATCCTGTAACTTGAAATAGAACTTAACACTATCACAAACACTTGTCTTGGTGGCCAGCCTGCTTTCTGGTTCTCTGTCACCTGTGGCAGGACTGGATCGCTCCTTGTTTTCTCGTGAAACTCTTCTAATCTTGGTTTGGACAACTGCACATTTTTAGACAGGCCATGTATTACCTCTCCCATGTCTTTATCATCATTTACAGGATCTTTGATATATGATTTTGACAGGTCTGCAATATATATATGTTTACCTGATATATATATTTCACTATTAAATTATACTTGACTAGTTTCAACTTCATTCTTTGAAGTCTTGGCAATGAAACAGCTGTCATGTTTTTAGCCATTTTAGAAACTAACTGCTTGTGATCTGTTTGTACTTCTTTCTACTTGTCTCCCATAAATGTAATGATGAAATTTACTTGCTGCCGTGACTATGCTGAGAAGCTCTTTTTCTATTTGGGCATAACCTCTTTCAGTTTCTGTTAAACTTCTAGATGCAAAGGCCACTGGTTTACCATCACACATTAAACAACAACCGATTCAGTCTTTCAAGCTATCACACTGCAGTTGTATTTTCTTATTAGTGTTGAACGTACCTAAAACAGGTGCAGAACTTATCAGTTGTTTTAACTTGTCAAGGGCTTGAGTGGGATCTGGTAACCAATGCCATTCCATTTGCTTTTTAAGCAGTTCTCTTAATGGAGCAGTCAAAGTTGATGCATGCTTGGCATAACCAAGAAAAATAAGAATAGGAACTCATGGATCAGGAAACTGACAAGAGTGAAAGACATCATGATCAAAGTAAAATCCCTGAAATGGCAATGGGCTGGACATATTGCTATAAGAACAGGCCACCGATATTGCCATTAGAACAGACAACCAAATTTTAAACTGGATTCCAAGGGACATAAAAGACCCAGAAGAAGACCATGTGGGAGGTGGGTGATTGAAATTTGAAAGCATGCTAAAGTGACATGGAGGAGAGACTCAGGACAGACTGTTGTGGAAGAAACTTGGGAAGACCTCCGTCCAGCAGTGGATTGATAATGGTTGACAATGATGGTGATGTACACATATGAGCTATTCCGTTATGACCACCCCCAGCCTAGAGAAATGAGCCTGCCTTGAGACCGAACGGTGGTGCAGGTGAAGTTCACAGAGCAGTATATATGCAACCCGAGGACCTGCTTTCGGTCTGTAGAGTGTTCAGAGTCAGAATGGGAAAAGCTGCTGATTTATCAGAATTTGATAAAGGACAAATTGTGATGGCACGGTGCCTCGGAATTACGATCTCGGAAATGGCATGGCTTGTGGGTTCATGTGTCGCTGTAGTGAGTACATATCAAAAGTGGTGCACAGATAGCCAAACGACGAACCATTGTCCAGCTGTGTGTCGTCCGCAGCTCATTGATGCCAGAGGGGAGCAGAGACTTACGCACGTTGTTCACAGCTACCACAAGACCACAGTGTGACAAATCACCCGCAGCTACAACAGTGGTGATCAGGGCAATGTGTCACAGAACACAGTTGATCACAGCCTTCTGTACATGGGCCTGCATAGCCGAAGACCCAGCCAGGTCCCCATGCTCATTGCACGTCATTGCCAACAACTCATGAAATAGGCCCAAGATCATCAATATTGGCCTGTGGATGATTGGAAGAAATTGGCCTGGTCTGGTGAATCAAGATTCCGGGTGCATCATGTAGATGGCGAACTTGGATATGCTGATTACCAACAGAAGCTATGGCACCTGGATGCACTATTGGATGGAAACAGGCCGGCGGTGGCAGTGTTATGCTGTGGGCGATGTTTTCTTGGGACACTTTAGGCCCCATTATTCCAATAGCAGAATCCCTGACAGCTGTCAGGTATCTAGAACATCGTTGCAGGCAAAGTTCACCCATTCATGGCAACTGTGTTCCCTACTGGTGAATACCATTACCAACAGGATAATGCACCATGCACACTGCCAGAATCGTCAAGGAGTGGTTCGAGAAATGTGCTGGTGACTTTCTGTTACTGCCCTGGCCTCCAAATTCACCTGACATGAATTCAATCAAACATTTGTGGTTCGACTTGGAAAAGTGGGTTCTCGCTAAATCCCCCCCCCCAAATGTATGGGAACTGGAGGACCTGCTGTTGACATTATGATACCAGATACCCCAGGATACCTATCGCCACCTCATCGAATCAATGCCTCACCGAGTGCGCTCTGTTTTGCGGGCTAAAGGGTTTTTTACAGCTTATTAGGTAGGTTATAATGTAATAGCTCATTGGTGTACATATCATCATCATCATCATTGTCAACCATTATCAATCCACTGCTGTGTGAAGTGCTCCCCAAGTTTCTTCCACAACTGTTTGTCTTGAGCCTGTCTCCTCCATGTTACTCTGGCCAGCTTTTGAATTATATATATATATATATACATATCTCAGATTATTCAAACTTATGCACCCACTACAAGTCATCCTGAAGAAGAAATTGAAGAATTTTATGAGGAAATTTGTCATCTAAATAATAAAGGTAAGCAGCACTTGAAAATAATTATGGGAGATTTCAATGCAAAAATAGGGCAACGGCAACAGAATGAAACTTCAGTAGGTAAATTCGGTCACGGCAACAGAAACCAGCGTGGAAATACTCTCGTTGAGTTTGCAGAGGCAGAAGGGTTTTTCATCTTGAACTCCTTCTTCAAGAAAAAGCCACACAGGAAATGGACATGGAGACATCCAAATGGGACGACAAGTGAAATTGATTTTATTATGTGTAACAAAAAATTCATCATAGAAGACTGCAGTGTGCTAAACAAGTTCAACACAGGTAGTGACCATAGATTGGTGAGATGTAAGATGTACCTCAACACTAAACTTGAACGTGGCAAGCTCATAAGACAAACAAAATCTATTGACATAACCAACCTTAAAAAACACCATAATACCTTCAAGTTGGAACTGAAGAACAGGTTCTCTGCTTTAGAAGGCCTAACATCGGAAGAAGTGGACATCTCTGAAGTTAACAGAAAAGTAACCAAAGCTCTTATGGAAACAGCAACAAAATTAGCTGGGTCTAAGAACAAGTTGCATGTAAACAAATTATCAGGAAAAACGAAAATGTTGATGCAAAAAGAAGAGAGATGAGGACAACTAAAGAAGATGTGACTTCCAAAGTGGAATATATAGAGCTATGCAAGACAGTAAGGAAAAGTATCACTGAAGACGTAAGAAAATTCAACTGTGAACTAGTGAGGAAAGCAATTGAAAACAACCAAAGCCTAAAGATAGCAAAGGGACATCTCAGTAAGGGACGAAAACAGATTATGGCACTGAGAAAAGAAGATGGTTCTGTAACAAGAAATAGAGGCGAAATTTTGACAAGAGTGAAAGATTTCTACTCCAAATTATATGAAAGGGATGATACATGCACTCCAGACATCATGAAAGATACCAGTACCAGAGTTCCTCCAGTCCTTCCAGCAGAAGTTTCACATGCGATCAAGAACATGAAGCGGGGAAAAGCTCCAGGAGAAGATGGAATTACTGTAGACATCATACAAGAAGCAAGTGGAGAAATCGAAACAGTACTCTCCCAAATTTTCACTCGATGCCTTAATGAAGGGAAGATTCCTGAGGATTGGAACAACGCTACAATGATCCTGCTACATAAGAAAGGTGACATTGAGGATCTCGGAAACTACAGACCTATCAGCCTCCTATCAGTAGTTTATAAAATCTTCACTAAAGTTCTTTCACACCGCTTGAAAGTAACACTGGACATGGCTCAACCGAGAGAACAAGCTGGATTCAGGAGTGGCTACAGCACAATAGATCATATCCACGTGCTGAGAGAACTAATTGAAAGAGCGAGGGAATATGAACTTCCATTGTGCATGGCTTTTATCGATTATGAAAAAGCCTTTGATTCGGTGAAACCATCAGCAGTTACAATGGCTCTGAAAACCTGCGGTATTGAAGATGCATACATTAATATTATTAATAACATCTATGAAAATGCAAGTGCAAAGATTCGGCTGTTTGAAAATACAACACACGTAAAAATTGGAAAGGGAGTGAGACAAGGTGACACCATATCTCCGAAGCTCTTTAATGCCACATTGGAGGGTGTTTTTCAGTCGCTGAGCTGGGAAAACAAGGGGATAAAGATTAATGGAGATTATCTAACCCACCTACGTTTTGCTGATGACGTAGTCATTTTTGCAACTACCCCATCAGAGCTGCAGAGTATGATCCAGGAACTTGCTGACAAGAGTAAAGAAGTGGGATTAAAAATGAACTTTCAGAAGACAAAAGTGATGTTCAATGCTTTTACAAGAAATGAAGATTTATCGATTGATGGAGAAAAGCTGGAGATAACAGACAGGTACGTTTATCTTGGACAGCAGATATCAAGTGAGGGTCACATTGATGAAGAAATTAATCGGCGTACAAAACTTGCCTGGAGAGCTTTTGGAAGAAACAGCATAATTTTCAAGAGCAATATGCCATTATGTCTTAAAAGAAAAGTGTTTGATCAATGCATCCTTCCAGTGCTTACGTATGGTGCAGAGACGTGGACCTTAACTAAAAGAGACATACAAAGGCTGCAGACAACTCAAAGCAGCATGGAGAGGTGCATACTTGGTGTAACCAGGAGAGATAAGAAGAGGAACTCGTGGATCCGAAAAATGACAAGAGTGGAAGACATCATGATCAGAGTTAAATCCCTGAAATGGCAATGGGCTGGACATACTGCCAGAAGGACAGATCATCGATGGACAGCCGAAATTTTAGATTGTATTCCAAGGGACAGGGAAAAGACCCAGAAGAAGACCACATGGGAGATGGGCAGATGAAATTCGAAAGTATGCAGGGGTGACATGGAGGAGACTGGCACAAGACAGACCGTTGTGGAGGAAACTTGGGGAGACCTTCGTCCAGCAGTGGATTGATAATGGTTGACAATGATGATGATGATGATATATACTAAAGAGCAACTTTGCAGAAACCCATTTCCAAATAGGTCTTTGTGGAAGTGAGAAAATGCAGAGTTTTTGCTGGTCCTTGATAAAGCCAGGGCTCAGTATTCTCGGCACTTTCTGCATTCAGTTGTTCTTTTTTTATAAATAAAATAAGCATGGAGAGGTGTGTGCTTGGTGTAACCAGGAAGGGATAAGAAGAGGATTTTGTGGATCAGAAAAATGACAAGAGTAGAAGACGTCATGATCAGAGCAAAATCCCTGAAATGGCAATGGGCTGGACATATTGCCAGAAGGACAGGCCATTGATGGACAACCAAAAGTTTAGACTGGATTCCAAGGGACAAGAAAAGTTCCAGAAAAAGACCACATGGGAGATGGGTGTATGAAATTCGAAAGTATGCGGGAGTAACATAGAGGAGACTGGCACAAGATAGACTATTGTGGAAGAAACTTGGAGGGACCATCCAGGAGTGGATTTGATAATGGTTGACAATGATGTTGATAATAATGATTATATATATACTTATCCAATAATATAAAAAACAAAGCAACTTTAAAATTCTAAAGCGCCCAAGTCTGCGTAACAGAAAATTCAAAACATATAAATACAAACAAGAGATAAGCAAGCTAAAAATAAAATAAAAAATAAGTCAGAACTTGAAAAACAAATGTAGATTCGAACAAGCAAAAAATCCAAAATTTCAACCTGTGGCAAAATTTTATACATGGCTTCATCAGGGGCAATCACAAATAAAATTTCTCGCACTTCTACATAGACCAAAAAGTGTGGGTTTCTGCTTATTCGGTTTGCAATAAAGGACAAAATTAATAAATTAAGGATTTAATCAACTACCAAAAACGGGACAAAACCCCCTCCTAGCAAACCGAATAACCATTGCCAAACTCACACTCCACAATAACCAGTTCAAAAGAATTCATTCTAAAGACATTACATAAGAATTACAAACATCCATTACACCACAAAACTAGATAGGACAACCATTAATTGATTAAAAATTTCACGTAGAGCATTGCTTGAAAAAGTTTATTTATTCACAAATTATTGCTCAAATTAGATTTAAGGTTGAAAGACAGGCATAAGCCTAAAAAGCATGAGTGCTACTTCAAACTGAAAAATGTGGTTACTTGGAACAAAAAGCCTGTATGCGGATCTAAAGATGACTGGAAAAACTTAAAAAACGCTGTACCAAATTTCAAACCTTAAGGAGATAGAGGAAAATACAAAAAATAAATAAAATAAAAATGCTCAAACTTACCAAACCAAGGAATTTGGGGCTGGAGGCCAGGAGCCAGCCACAAGGTGCCTCTGTAACAGAATTCATAAGAGATGATGTTGCAGCACCACCTAGCAGACAGCCGTCGAACCATCTAGAAATGCTATGAGTAGGGGGCTGTCATTGGAAGAGCCCACTATCCTTTCCAGGAAATGATTTTCTATAGAAACTGTTTTATAGTTGTAGCAGCAATCCAGAATACTAACAAATTCCCCATGGGAACAGAGAATATTTTATATCTTTGTACCCAGAAGGTTTAAAAGTATTAAAAACACCTAAATAACAGAATCCTTCCCAAACCTTTAATTATTACTATTTTCAATTGGTTTTTGTTTTTATATGTTTTTTATATAGGAGGTTTTTAAATCCTTCCCAAACCTTTAATTATTACTATTTTCAATTGGTTTTTGTTTTTATATTTTTTTTATATAGGAGTTTTTTATGTTATAAGCACTTTTTTTGTATATTTCTAATTTTAAACTTCTTTTGAATCAAAGGAAAGGGAATAAATAAAGTATTTTAGGTTCCAAAAAAAAGTGGAGGTGGCCGAATCGTCATCTAAACCTCTAAAATTTAGCTTTAATTTAGATGATTCATTCGGACACGAAGTGTTTAAATTAAGTCTGCCTTCCTAACTCTATACTTGAAAACTATTTTCCTTAATGCTACTTAAAAAAAAAAAATTAGGTACTTGGTTATCAATAACCTGATTGATTAGAGCTTTAACATATTTCTCAAGTTCTGAATTTAAGCTACAAATCCTAGCGAGCCTTAAGACTTGTGAAATAAACGTGTTATCAATTACCTTACAAGAAATATTACTCCACCACATCCCATGCTTGATATTTTTAAAATTAAAGTTGTATCTTTTATCAAAAAGGCTAATAGCAGGGTTTCCTGAATTAAGATTAATAGCTAAATCTAAAAAGTCAGGAACCTGGTTACTTGCATTAGTTTTACTTAGTTTAAGGCTACTAGCACATATAACATATAGCAGAAAAATTATTTTCAAGGCTTCCTGAATTATTTTAACAAAAAAGGTCATCAATGTGCGTGTAAGTATATATCCTGATTGAAAGAATTTGACTTCATGAACTGATATTCTTTAAAAAACAAAAACAAATTGCATACATTAGTGGAATGTGAGCAGCCCATTCCATTAACCTGTTTGTAGATCTTATTGTTGAAGAGGACAAAATTATTTTTAATGCAGCAATTTAAAAGTGTATGCCAGGAATTTTCCAAAATAATGTTTGAGATCTTAAATTCAACAAAGAGTAATTTAAGGGTACTAATAAAGTCATCAATGGGGAGAGGCTGGTGTACAAATTTTCAAAGTCATAGCAATTAGCTTTTAATAATCCAGAAATCCTTACATGTTAAATTTACTTTGGATTTAATTAGAATTAAAACCTGCTTCAAAACTGATTCAAAATACTGATCTATTACTTTTTTGGGACTTTTAGTCCCACCAGCTGTGAATCTGAATTTCACCGGTTCCTTATTAAATTTTGCAGTAGCAAAAAGATAAGGAAATTCAGGTTCATAACTATGTGCCAATCTAACTCTGAGCTGTTTGTAAAATGCTTATTTGCAAGTTCTTTACTTGAAACTGAAGCTGGTTGATAGGTGGCTTTATTATTGAGTTCTTGAAAAATTAATTCATAATAGAATTCCTTACAAATAATGGCAAAGTTATTTTTGGCTTTATCGGTGGTAGTAAAAATATACTCTTCTTGCAACTTGGAGAGAGATTTTTTCAACTCATTGGAAAGAGTAAGGCTGTTATCATGTATAATTTTAAGATTAGTTAAAGTTAAATTTGCCTTAAAATCTTGAAGAATATTGCACTTCCATTCAGCAAAGGCCTCAACTGGTAGATTGTAGGCTTAGCTAATTTTTACAATATACTTATCTAAATCCTGACTAAAATCAAACTTAATTCTCTCTTTAGAGAAGTGGACAGATGGATTGAACTTATCACTAAAACCTAAAATGCTTTGTAGATGAGGATTATCAATAAAATCTAAATTGCCTGTGATAATGTGATTATGAAAGTTATCGTAATATACAGTACCTTGGTATTTACTACAATTACAGCTAAAGTTAGCTAACTTAGTAAATACAGAATGTGATTTGTAATTCTTGACACTAGAACCAAGAGTTTTAACATATTTGAAACTTGCAACTAACTGGAATTTGTTATTACATGTGTATGCTTTTTTCCGTGTAGGTGAAAATACTCTTCTGTGTAATGAATGTTGTTTTGTATATGTGAAATGATGAATGAGCTCATCATGTGAAATGCCTCCTACTTACCATGTGAAAGTTACTGAATTGTCTTCCCTTTACTCTTTTGAAAAAAAGGAGCAATTTCACATGTGCAAATCATACTGATTTCTGAAGAGGAAGCTGGTGCAATTTGTAAAGAGATATTAGGAAAATATGGTACATATTTCTTATTTTAAAGCATAGAAGTGAATGGATATTTGAAAGCAAAGTATTATTTTGGATGAATAAAAATGTTTACAATTATTGTTTGATAAATTTATAATACAAGCGATGTTATACCAACTGCACGTGTTTACAAAGCATTAAAGAACCTAAAGCTAACACTTTTATGTACTTGAAGTTATTAATTTCATTCAGGCTTGTTTCAAACTGCATTTTGCCACATTCTCCTTTTGCTGTTTTTCACTTTACGTTTGCCAAGTTCCTTAATTTTTCATGCTAATTCTGAGTTTTCTCCCCTCTAGCAAATTCAGCAGCAGCTGGAGCAGGAATCGTGTTCTTCCTGACATTTATACCATATTTCTTAATTTACCCACGTTACAATGAATTGAGTCTTCCAGAAAAATTAGCATCCTGCCTTCTGTCTAACACAGCGTTGTCAATGTCTTCTATGGTGTTGACAATGTGGGAGGGAACAGGTAAACTCGTATACTGTTTCTTCAGTGAATATAAAATATTTGCAATAGATTTCTATGTAGTAAATATTAGTTCAAAAACATAATTGCTAGATGGCTAAATGTGAATCGTAGTATTGTCAGCCATCTTTGCAATCAATTTTAAACAAGTCAAACATCTCTAGAAGACCTGTTCCTGAATGTCTTAGGGCCACATCAACTAGGATGGACCTCTACCCACTCCTAATGCAAGGCACCATAGAACCTATACTGCACGTCTGTTTGTTTTAGATCTTGCTGTAACCATGATAAGGTCTGTTTCCTGAAAACTGCATCCCAAAGAATATTCATAGCAAACAATTTTGAAATATGAATTTTCTTAAAGCTTTTACTGATCATCCATGTAATATCTCTTAGAAAACTTTCATCTCCCTGGAGCGAGAATCGAATTCGCATCTCGCGATTTTTGTTTGAGTATGCTATCCATTACATCACTCAGGACAGTGAAGTTCAAGCAACTTAAACTGGGCAACCTTAGCTTAGGAATCTGAACATACTTCAGATTTGCAGTAGTCAAAGTACCCGTTGCTTCCTCATAACATTATTTTGACCCTTTTTTTAATCTGGAAATGGGTATAGGCCTGAAATCACCAGTACCACAGATAAATCAACGAAGGAAGAATATTTCTTCTTGCATTGATTTATCCATACCTGCCAGGTTTTACGGTTTACCCGTAAAATTTACGGAAATGTGACTTGTTTTACGGTTTTACGGGCAAAATGTTAATTTGATGGATTTGGCATTTCTCTGAGATTTTTTTCTTTTTCTGATGATTTTGCACCCACTATTAAAATTTTTTTTTTAACTTAATCCATTCAAAGTAAAGTGCTGATGTAAGTTACGAATAAGTTTTCAGTTACATGTGTTCATTTGGGAACATTTTGCTGTTGTTTTCCCTCGTTTTAGGTTATTGTTTTGCCTTTTTTCAAACACTAGAACACTAACCAGCTGGGCTTGTTTAACCTTTGGCTCGGTTCTCTCCCCCTCTCTCGTGCGCACTGTTTTCCACCTTCTTTTCAGATAACGCTTTGTTTGTCTCCCGAGTCGCAACTTGTCAGCAGGCCAGCATGGGGTGTGTCTTGCATTGGAACAGGTGTCTTTATTCCTCCTAGTTCGAAATGCTATCTCAGAACGTAGTTATCGTAGAAAAAAATTCAAACGGATTTTAAATCTGTGGAATTTTTAAGCCCAGATCGATACCCAACATGATGAAATTAAGCAAAAACTACCAGTTTTGTGAAATTAAAAATGCATTGGGGCATGGTTTTTTGACTTCTTCTCTGGCAATAAATTTGACCTAACAAAAGAATGCTACTATAAGAGGAAGTCAAAAAAAAAAAAAAAAAAAAGTCCAATGTTCATTCGAGCCAGTGCTGCTCCAGCAATAATTTATTTTGCTGGTCCATTAGTCAGTAAGTTTTCTATGCTTTCCAACCGTGCTTTGTTCATCGCTCAATAACGTTCATAAAAATGTCTTGGCTTGATTCAACGAAATTTATATGTTGGGGTACGTACTAATTCGTCAAATCCCTATTTAAAATGGTCAAAGGTAAGGTCAAGACATTATTTTCAGTTGCTCTCTGCTTTCTATTTCTTTCAGTTGCTCTCTGCTTTCTTATTCATTCTTCCGTCCTTTTTTTTTTTTTTGTTGATGACTTGCGTAAAATCAAAGCATGATTGTGATGAAGTTTGGGTATGCTGTTCATCACCCATAGTGGACCTATCCTATTGAAAATGGTTGCTATCAGCATTCACGGGGACAGTGCAGTAGTACATGCGTGAGATTTGTTTGCTCGTGTTTTAGAATTTCAGCACAATATCTTCTGTGGAAATTGACCGATTTGGATATAATTTTTAATTATAAAACGACGCGTTTGTGGTAGCTATTTAGAAATTAACAGGCACAAAAAAATTTCTATAATAAAGCAAAAACACGCAAAATATACAGTATCGATTAATTCATACTAAGATTTGTAAAGAAAACAGTAAAGTATCTTGAAGAACACTGTTGCTTTTGCAAACCCACACTTTTTTGTAGGTATGAAATTTTGGGCTTTTAGAAAACAACTCTGAATTTTAAAATATATGGATTTTGACAGCACGAGTTTAATCTACGGAAAGAGTAGACTTTTTCTTTTTTTTTATCTGTTTAAAAAAACAAAACAAAAAAAACCACCATTGGCTTTGTAACTTCTATCAAACCGAATTGTGTGATATTTAGAGATTTTCATTTTTTAAAACAGGATACGTGTATTCCACATTTTGTCATGTTAAGCCATATTTTTTTTTTTTTTTTTTTTTGCAGAGATATAAGATCGGAATTAAAATTAAAATCCTGGTTCAAACGTTTTGTGCCGTGGCTACGCCACAAAGAAAGATGGGGAGGATGTCACCGCCGAAGTGACTGTATCATTTCTCGCGACGCCTGATGTAAAAGACTGTTGGTTTTGTTCCGGCAAAACACATTGTCTTAGTTTTACTGCAGGAGAGGGGGTAGTTCAGATGTTGATAGGCCCAGATTGTTTTTGTAAAGGAATAACTAGACTAAAGAAGCTCTATTCAGTAAGATGAGGGGGAGGACAGGAAGGGAAGACAGAACTACAAAAGCAGTGCCATTTAGAAGTATAAAGGATGCCACTAAAGGGGTGGGATTTGGTAAAAGACAAGGCATCGATCCGCCTGTGAGGAATGATGAGGAGGGAGGGGAGGACTTCAGAGGATGACATTCGTAACTAAAACCTAAACCTTTGTTTCTAGATGAATTGAAAGAACCTTTCAGTTGCTCTCTGCTTTCCTAGCTGACCAGCTCTAATCGGATAAACAAGGCAATCAGTATTTTTTTCCTCTTCAAATTGCAACTCTTTAACTGCTACTATTTTACTTGCATTTTTTTCCCAAGTGGTAATAAATTTTGTATTAGTGATTCGCTATGAGCAGCAATATAAAAGGGAAAAAAGTACTATTAAACATTCCGCGATGCGTGTTCTGCGGAATTCCCATGTATTGCGAAATCTTCAAAAATGGAAAATATGCGTTACTTGTCGATGTTTTGAATATAAGTGTTGATGCAATTTAAACATTTCGCATGGTGGAATGAATTATATTATAAATCATATTTCTAGTGACAAACATAAGTATAACGTTGACTGCGTGTAAAAAAAATAACGAAATTGACTTCCTTTGTTAAAAGTTATAATGAACTCGATGCGATTTGTACAAAATGTTTGTTCACTTCATTTTTAGTTGAACGTAATTTACCAGTTAGTGTCTCTCAGTCACTCTTACTTATTTCATTTTTTTTTAATTTTATTGTCTCGTCTTCCGTGTCTCCGTAAGATAAAAGCCTAACATGAAAATAGTTCGTTTTTGAAAACATTTTATTATGTTTCATGACGGCGTGGGACTCGATCCCATTGAAAGGATAGAACATCCTTCTCTTTAGATGCAAACTTCTGTAAAAGTAAAATTTTATCACTTTATAGATCATAATGATAGCATAGTAATGAGAAATTATGTATAGAATCTATTTTAATCGATATAAATGTGCCGATAAATTCAAACATCTGTAGTCACTTCAATTACAAGTTTGTACTTGATTTGGGTAACATCGTTTTTAAATCGATAGGTTCGGTACATTTAATCAATATGCACGACAAGTAATCTAATCGAATATACCGATTAGAATTTTCACCGAATATATCGATTAGAATTTTCACCGAATATATCGATTAGAATTTTCACCGAATATATCGATTAGAATTTTCATCGAATGTATTGATTAATTTTTTTATGGATTTCTGTTTCTGAAAGTTGGCAGGTATGTTTATCTGTGGTACTGGTGATTTCAGACCTATATCATTTTCTAGATTAAAAAATAGGGTCAAAGTAATGCTATGAGAAAGCAACGGTGCTTTGACTAGTGCAAATCTGAAGTATGTTCAGTTTCCTAAGCTTAGGTTGCTTAGTCTCAGTTGCTTGAACTTAACTGTCCTGGGTGGTGTAATGGATAGCGTGCTCGAATGGAAATCGTGAGATGTAGGTCCGATTCCCGCTCGAGGGCAATGAAATTTTCAAGTCTTCTGAGAGATGTTACATGGATGACTACTAAGATCTGTAAGTAAATTCAGAGTTTATAATCTGTTTGCTATGAATATTCTATTGAATTCCCATGTATATGAAGAACATTTCTTCCTTCATTGATGCATCCAGAAGGTTTCATGGAGGTCATCTTTATGCAAGACAAGCAGTTGTTTGTGCCCCTTTTGACATCTCACAGAAGAGCCAGATTGAATTGATCTCAGCAACATCGCAATTGAACTCAAAGTCAATGATCCAGCGTGCTCTTTTCTGAAGAGTCCCAATTTGGTCTTCAAATTGATTTTTGATGGTTATTGGGTTGGAGACAGCCTGGAACCAGAAATCTCCCCACTAATATTTGGCAAAGAGAGTTTTAGAGCTGGTTGTGTGTGATGTGTTGGTATATGGGCAGGCATCACTCTCGGTGGCTGCACAGACCTTCATGCCTTCCAAGGAGGGACTGTGACAGATAACACAATGAGATCCACAAAACTTACGTTTCTCATATCAATGGATCCTAATTCTGTTTTAATGGATGATTATGCTCAACCACCCAGAGCTCACTTGGTGGACCAATATCTATGGATTAGCCATCCAGATCATTTGACCTAAATCCAATAGAACATGTTTAGGATGCTCTTGGATGATTTATCGCCAGTGCACAGTACACCTCCTAGGAACCTCAAAGAGCTTCCATGTGCACTTTTGCAAGAATGACAAGTACTCCCTCAGTCCTTCATCAACATCCTTATTTGCAGCATGATGAGTCTTTGTAGAGTTGCAGTGTTTGGGCATGTAATCAGTATGATTCCTAATATACTGCCATAGTTCACCTTTAATGGAAGAGTGGGAAGAAAGAGGAAGCATATGTGGGTAGGCTGTGTACCAAATGGGTCCACACCATAAAACAATAATCTGGATTTCACAGCTGTTTCCAACTATCATGTACAATATGATAGTTTGTAATCAAGCTGTGGCTTACAAATTATGTTAGACACTAGCTAGTTGTGCTTGCTTTGGTGTGGGTATGATGTGTTCGATTGATTGTTTCTCCACAAAAGTGTTTTTTCTCATTTTAGTGATATGATACATGTAATTGCTGCTGATGGAGAGTTGGTGAGATTGTTCATAACATATCAGTGTGAGGTGTATTCTTTAAAGCTGGAAAAGATGATGATCCTTCCTCAAAGACTAGAAAAGATAATGACTCAAGTCTTTCTTTTTTTTTATTTGGGGATTTAACAATCACTGTGAACAACTCAAAGAGCTATAAGCAGTTGAACAACTCAAAGAGCTATAAGCAGTTGAACAACTCAAAGAGCTATAAGCAGTTGCCTGTCCCTAATTTCGGGTCACTGGTTCCAGGGATGTGAGATTGCCAGTACTGTAAGATAAACACAACATCGATGGTTCACCAGGATTCAAACCTGGGCCCATCTTGGAGGAAGTGTCAGAAGTCAGTGCTTAGACCACTGTGCCATCTGGGTGGTCAACTTAAGTTGCACCAAGACGTAAAAAGTGCTGCAATAGGTAACCCACAAAAAAAAAAAAAAAAAGGGGGCTATTGTTGTACTAGGCAATAGATAAGTTAAAAGTATTATGTAACATAAATCCAGGTGCAGGTATGTCAAAATTACAAAAAATACAGTACATAGGTTTGTCTAACAGTAACCATAGTTCAGAAGTCTCAAATTTGAGTTATAGATACAGGAGGTTGGGACGAGTTTCCAGTAAAAGAAAGTATGAATTTGCTAACTGAAAGAAAACACTGTTGAGCACTTTCAGTGCATTTTCATAGGCACAATTTCTTTTCATTGTTAATGCTTTCTATATTGAATGCAGTAGCATATTTCTTCTCCCAAAAGTTTTGTAGTTCTGTGTTAGGGAGGAAAAAAAAAAAAAAAGGAAAGAATGAATTTATCAATTTTACTTTCAGTTTTGACAGGAAGAACCTGAGATGCCTGCCTAATAATTCAGAAGATTGTGATTTAGAATAGCTGATTTTACTTTTCCTTCATATTTGGAATGCAGTTCTATGATCCTTCTTATTCTATTTTTGTCCCTGGGTGAGATTTTATTGGAGAGGCTTAGTTTCTGTACTGGGGAAGCAGAGTGATTGGACCTTTTAGGTTTTCTGGCAAATAAAGTATCTGGTTTTGTTTTAATTGCATATTAGGATCATTGCACATTTTCCTTCTCTTGTACAACTAATTTGGTTAATACACTATCTACCAACAAGTAATTGGACACCCCTGCAATCGACAATATCTGCGGTCCTGATACACATCACGGCCGCCGCCGTTAAATATCTTGTGGGGAAACAACAATGCAACCAATCGCATGCAAGATGCCACGCAGTTCGGAGCTCTCTGATTTCAAGAAAGGTGTAATCATCAGGTATCACAGAAATGGCCGATCCATACGTGACATATCCAGCAAGTTGAAGTACCCAAAATCGACAGTGGCCGACATGATTGGCAAGTGGAAGATGAGAGGCGACTGTCGGAATGTGCCCCGACCTGGCATACCCACAAAACTGGGAGTTAGAGACCGACAGGTGCTGGCCAAAGAAATTTGGAAGAACCGCACCAAATCGATAAGCCACATCCACGAGGAGTTTCAACAGGCATCCAGGAGTGTTCTTTCGATGAATACCATCCGTAAGGAAGCCCATCTGCTCGGTTATCATGGACGTGCTGCTGCCCACAAGCCTTTGATCACCAAGTCCAATAGCGCTGCTCGGCTAACGTGGTGCAAAGAATGTCGACAGTGGACCGTTGAACAGTGGAAACAGGTTCTCTGGAGCGACGAATCAAGGTTCACCCTCTACCGTTCGGATGGCAGGGTCTGGGTTTGGCGTCTGCCTGGAGAACGCCTCCTGCCGGAATGTATTGTGCCAACTGTGAAGTTCAGTGGCGGTGGAATTATGCTATGGGGGCGTTTCTTCTGGTATGGCACGGGACCCGTGGTCACAATTCCTGGTAGACTCAACGCCGAGACCTACTGCACCATTTTGGATGACCATGTGCTTCCTACGTTGTGGCAGTTTTACGGGGTGGACCCATGTTACTTTCAGGATGACAATGCCACCTGTCATGTTGCGAGGTCCACCATGGCTTGGTATGGTGACAATGGAGTTAATCGAATGGACTGGCCTGCGCAGAGCCCGGACCTTAACCCTATCGAGCATCTGTGGGACGAGTTGGAGCGTCGACTTAAGGGGTGCCCCCACCGTCCGAAATCGGTGAAGGAACTGACCTGTCTTCTCCAAGCTGAGTGGAAGAAAATACTGCTAGTCGTCGTACAACGCCTGGTTGAGAGTATGCCCCGGAGGGTCGCAGCTGTAATCGCCGCTCGTGGAGGCTCCACCAACTATTGAAGGTGAATAAACTTCATTTTCCTTTGTTATCACAGGTGTCCAATTACTTGTTGGTAGATAGTGTATATGGTAGTGGAGCTACTTGCTACCAGTGAACCAAGTTTGCTAGTGAGTGAAAATTTTTAGTACTAGGAAGTGGAACTAGGTAGTAAAATAAAAATCGATTTGCTGAATTCCGGAATGTTTTCAGGAAGTTCATGAAATTTTTGTTAGTTTTTAAATTTCACCTGATAGTCAATCATCACAAAATATGAATCGTACAGTAAACATTTTTGTATTGCTGTCTCATTAATTCATTTTTCCAGGTTTAGTATCAACAGTGCAGTATTCCTTTCAATGCATTCAAAATGAAGTATTTACTATCCAGTAAGTTTTCAATGTACCTAACATGCTTCTCTCCATTGTTGCATGTTAAATATCGTATTTCACATGACTGAAAGGTTTCAAACTGTATTTCAGCTGTTGGTGTTCAGTGGAGCAATCTGAAAGTTCCTGCTACTCCTGATGATCCTTTGACGATGAATTTGGTATTTACAATGTTGTTCGTTGATGCTATCATTTACCTAATCCTTACATGGTATATTGAGGCAGTATTTCCTGGTGAATATGGTGTTCCAGAACGTTGGTACTTCCCTTTTACTGTAAGTTCATTTCAGTCCAGTATTTTTTTTTTTTCCAAAAATGAATTGTTTGCAAACATATGTATTGCATGAATTTTTTTTTTTTTTCCAAAAATGAATTGTTTGCAAACATATGTATTGCATGAAAATTTTGTTTTGTATCAAGAAAGCAGCCATTTTAAGTGGATGTGCTTGGTGTTATACTTATACTCGTAGGAGTTATTATTTTTTAATTTAACTGATGCACCCAGTAGTAAGACTAATTATGTTTTCTTAGTGAACCACCCTTCCTCTAGGTGGCACTGATTCATATTTATCTTTTCCTTTTGAGAAACAGATTGTAAGAATCCTTTTTGACCATAGATTTCAACTGGTAAATGTTGGTTAGAGAACTATACTTGTTGTATGCAATGCAATATTCAGATGTACTCTTTTTTTAACTGCAGGAGTTGGATGCAGAGCAAAAGGCTTTCTAGGGAAAAAGAAGCTGCAGCCATGAGTGTTGAGGAATATTTTGGAACAATACATGAATTCAGTTAGAAAACTGAATTAGTGATTCAGACATCAGACTTAGCTGGGTACTTCTTCATTAGGAGAAAAAGCTTATATGAGAGATGGTAAGCATTTGTCATGTTGGGGATGAAAGACTGTCTTGACCAAAACTAAATTCAATGGTGCCAGGCCACAGATAAAGTGGTAGACCTAGAACAGAGTGGATTCAAGACTGTAAAATCAGCAAATGGTGATCAGGGGTACAATATGGATGAGTTAGGAATTCTCACAATGGGCAGAAAGGGATGGAATTCATTGCAGACATGTTTTGTTTTTAATGCAGTCTATGAAACATGCTTTGAATGCTGTCTTGGTATGGTGGTGTGAAATGATGATAAGCTAAATGAAAAGGCATTTTCCATGTAATGTCCATTTCCCCTGATGTATGGTTGGCTGTCTGTTAGCTTGGTAGCATAAATTTTCATTTATACATTTATATTTCACGTAATATCTGCCTGGAAACATAGATCTTTTTTTTTTTTTTTTTTTTAGAGGAAGACCTATCTATGTTTCCCTAAAGTGGTCTGATTTTTCTGGTGTAGAAGTCTCCTAATAAGTGACAGTATCGTACTACATTGTTGGAAAAAGCATGTGAGGTCTCTTGGCTTGTGGATGTGATAGTGATAGTATCTTGGAATTTTTCTGCAAAAGTTTCTACAGTTTCAGGATATTGCAGAACCTGTTTTTTCGAAAGATGTGCTCATTATACCCAGTTATTCAGTAGCATCCATCATGGTAATTAAAATTTTGGTAAGAACTTCAAATGATTTTTGTTTTTATGGTATCATATCAATGGACTTAACCATTTCAACTTGTTAGATGATTCTAGGAATTGTACTTGCATGATCACCTGGCTAAATTCAAAAGTATTCCATTGATCTTAAGTCAGTGTATGATTTTGTTTCTGCATATATGCATTTATTTATTTCTATAGTCATGTCCTAATTAGAGCGGTCCGATTTAGCTGAACTATGTTATCAGTTTGACAGAAACTAAAGTTATGATAACTATCTAGTCTTGCCTGTGTGTGTGTTTTACTTTAAAAGTGATGTAATGGGAAAGCGGGTGGGGAACAGCGTTTCCTTATGAAATTGGTAAGGGTTACGGCATTGCCCTAAATAGAGGTGAACTAAAGTATAGTGTTTGACAGAAAAAAAAAAAAAATGCTACAGAACTATACTGAGAAAATTTTGGCTTGCAGTTTATTTATATCTATGAATTCTATTTGTAATTTGTGTAAGCTTTTTTATGTGTGAAAATTTTGCATTTGATTTTGCAGTTTTAAAGAGCTGAGATAATAAATTTTGTCCTTTAGACTCTTAGCTAAAGGCCCATAGCCAGAGTGCTGGCATTCGACTGTTTTGCTTTCGTATCATTTAGTACGTTATCCCGCAGGCAGTGTTTAAGCTGGAATTGTTTCTCTTGTAGCAATTCAGTTATTTTGTCAGCAAAAGTTGTAGCAAAATGCTACACAGATTAGCCAAATTTACAGTTCAATTTTTTTTTTGCTATATTTATATATGAAAATACAAGCACAATGCATTGGCTAAATAAAATTTTGTATTTTAAATAGAATTCAAGAATAATAACAAATAAACTTTTACACTTCCATTTAAAAAAAAAACCTTTGTAGGTGCATGTAGTTTGCGAAAATACAGTATATACAAAGACCAGGACTTAGCAAAGCCACAACTGATGATACACCAATCGACCGGTCAACTCAAACCAAAACGGCACGTGCTGCTCCTGTTGTTGCTGCGGAAGTGGCAAACCACCAAAGAAACAAACGAAATGCTTCTTTCCTTATCTATCGCAGCAAAGCCCTTGCGAAAGGTGCTCTCAAGGCTTGCCGGTGCTTTTCTGCTATAGGAGAAAAGACAACAGGGATGAAAAAACTACTACAAGTTGAAGCAGTGTGTGACAGCGATGACAGAAAGAAAAAATGATGGGGAAGGATACTAGATCAGTGGGGTGAAGCAGCAATGAAAAAATGACTGGGATAAAAAAAATTACAATGCAAGGGTGAAGCAGGGGTAGGTGCAATGACAGAAAAAAATGTGGCAGGGATGAAAACACATTGTAAGGGTGAAGCAGGGGTGGGTGAGATGATAATGGAAAGAAAAATGACAGGTAAGAAACCAGGTCAGTGGGGAGTAAAGCAGCAATGATGGAACAAAGAAGTGATGGGGATGAAAAATAATGCAAGGGCGAAGTGATGGGGGGGGGCACTGGGAAGGAAACCTTTGCTCCTTGACGAAACAAAAAACTGACAAGGATGAAACACTGTGCAAGGGAGGAGCAGAGGTGAGTGGGATAATGAAGGAAAAATGACTGGGAAACATTCACATTTTGGCACTTCAGTTGGGACTTTTTGTTAAAAAATTACCGTCTTTACTGTGATTTGGGGAAAATGTGAGCGACAGCTTAAACACTGCCTGCAGGACAGAATGTTGAAATAGTAACAGTGTTGCAGGCTTAATTAAAAATGAGGTTGATAGAATCTACTAACCTCGGCTTTTGAAAACCAAACTGAAATTCATTCATAGTAACAATTCAGTACATAGCAGCTGACCAAGATCACACTGGCTTCAAGAAACAGCATCATCTAATTCTTTAAAGTGGACTCTAATAGAAGCTGTTTCTTTGGTAACTTAAATTTAGAAATAAACATTCTCAGAGGTGTTCCTCTCTAAGTTTAAATTACCAGGGTGTTTAGTTTTGTCTTTTTGACACTGCACAATGCCGATGAACTCAATATGCTCAGTTATTATGATAATTGCTATGTACAATCAGGTGCTAAAACAATTAGTGAATTCTAAATTTTTTTTCACTAGTTTTCAGCTGCGCAATTAAGAAAAATGAAACTCCCTCAGCTGATGCGTCATCTGCTCTTTGTTGTATAAACATTTTTAGCTGAATTATAAATTTATTAGGGATTAGTTTCATTTTATTGTAATGTTTTTTTTTATTTATGTGCATATAAAGGATCACAGACATAAAAAAAACGTGTGTGTGTGAGAGAGAGAGAGAGTGAGTGAGTGAGTGAGTAAGCTCCCTCCCTCCCTCCCTCCCTCCCAGGTTTTAAACACTGAAAACTGCATTCCCCCAAAACAAACCCTTCACTTTCACCACTGAGATGGTGTGAGATTTTTCCTGGATGCTACTTATTTTTATAGTTCATAATATTTAAAACTACGTTCTATTTTTAGCAGTTTACATGCCATGCCAGCAAGTCTTAACATGTTAGTAACTAGTAGTACTTTTATGTTACTGCATCTGAGTACATCCTAGCATTTACAACGTTGTGGTTCTTACGTTTTTTTGTTTTAGGCTTTCATCCTTTTAAACTTTTATATCATTTTGCAACTTTTAATAGTATGTGAAAAAATAAAAAATAAATGTTTGATGCAATTGTAAAGTAGAGCTTTCAATATTTTAAGTGAAGCTTTTTTTTTTTTTTTCCTTATAAATATTTAAAGACATATTGTGATTGTATGACTTAAACACAGAATGTTTGATGACCAGTAAACTCTTTTTTTTTTTTTTTATACAAAAGAGTACTGATGTCAAATATTTAATTTATTTAGCGATCATATTGGTGTCAAAGATTGCCTAATGTGGACGACCTGTCTCGGCTGTTTAACTCTGGTGATAGATGTGCAGAATTCTTTGAGAGGGAACCTGCTGGGCTTATGGCAGGCATACAGATTCAAGCACTTACAAAAGTAAGCTGATCTTTTTAAAATATGAGAGGTGAATGGAAATGAACACATGTTGGATATATATATATATATATATATAAGTTTTCCTGCACCTTTTGGAATAAATTAAAGTCTCACAAAGATGAGAACAAAACATTATCTACAAACATCTGGGATAAAGAAAAAAGGCATCGGCAACAAACATCCTGTACAAAATTAAAGTCTTATGAGGAGTACGAAAGATGTTTCATCTAATATTCCTTTCCTGCTGCCAAAAGCTTTTTCACCAGCCTCTGAAAATGGTTATTCACATTGTCATGTTGCATAAGTGTTGTAGTACAAATGAAATGCAAACACTTTGATCACATTATTAGATGCAGATAATTCTCCAGAAGCTTTCCAATATGAATTGACAGTTTCTGGAGCACAAGTATGCAAATGGGGCACTCTGTTGTAATATTTTTTACTTTTATTTCTTGTTCATGTGTACTAGCTCTGTACAGAAGTATCCAGCCATTTTGAATATCTCGAGAACTGGTTGTACGGCCTTGGTGTAACTTGTCAGCCAACCAGAGGGTAACTTACTGAGCATGCATGAACACTCATTCTCCCATGGGGCTACTCAGTCAGCAATGAGACACCATTAAATGAGCTTGTGTACTGTGTGACTGTCACATTCACTGTGACCGAGTGATTAGACAGCAAGTTTTGCTTCAGACTAGGACATTCATTCGCAGAAACTATTCGAATGATTAAGAAGGCTTTGGGGGATGATTCAGTGAGTGAAGCTTAGATAAAATTGTGGTACCAACACTTCAAAAATGTCCAAAAAGTTCATTGACAGGGATCCACATTCTGGAAGGCCTGCAACAAGCAGAACACCTGAAAATGTTGAACTCATGTGGGCTACAATCAATGAAAATCAGCAATTCGCAGTGAGATAATTAGAAGATCTGGGGATTCCACGAACTATTGCTTCAGAGATTTTGACGGAGGACCTTGACATGGAATGTGTGTTGGCAAGATTCATTTCATGGTTCCTGTCTCAAGAGCAGAAAGAATTTCGTGCTGAAATTGCACAGGACTTGTTTGAAACTTCTAACAATATACCAGATTTCCTCAAAAAGGTCATAACTGGAGATGAGTCATGGGTCTATAGCTATGACCCTGAAACGAAAGCCCAGTCTTTTGGCGTGGCAAAGTCGGAGCAATGTCAAGGCCGTGTTGATGTTTTTTTTATCATGAAGGTGTTGTTCATTATGAGTATGCTCCTCGAGGCCAGACAATAAATAAGGAGTACTAGGTTAAAGTTCTTCACCAGTTGAGGGATGCAGAGAAGAAAACAGCCACAGGTGTGAGTAAGTGGTGACTGGCAGCTTCATTAGGATAATGCGCTTGCCCATTATTTACATCTTGTGCAGGATTTTTGGCAAAATATTGCATCACCCAGATCTGTCAGCCCCACCTACAGCCCATAATTAGATCCCTGCAATTTCTGGCTTTTCCCAAAGTTGAAATCGCCTGTTGAAGGGAGAGATTTCAGACCATGGATGAGATTAAAGAGAACGTGACGAGGCAGCTGTTGACGACACTGGAAGAGGACTTTACAGACTATTTTGAAAAGTGAAAGGGATGATGAGGGAAAAATGTGTGAGGTTGCAAGGAGAATACTTTGAAGGGGACTAAATTGCCATTTTCTTAGGTCAGCTATTTTTTTTTTATATTTGATGGCTGGATTCTTTCTTAACAGACCTTGTACTCCTCTGCCCTCCCAATATGAAAATGGCTGCATTCATTAGAGACATTCCACTAGCAACATCTTGCATGTACAGTTATTTTTTGGCCACTCTGTACCATTCGGTAGTAGTGTTGCCAATAATTTTCTCTTTCCTCACATTTGTCTTCTAACAATGCTTTTCTTTCTTTTTTTAAACCAGCTGTACTAAATTTGTTATTTTCGAATTTTTTCAGGTAGTACCTCATTTGATTAGTGTGTTTCTTTAAATTCAAATAAGAAATTGTTTCTGAATACAAACAATGACTATCCTGTTCTGCAGTGTATAAATGGTGTTGGTGTGTAAGTCAGCCCTTACAATTTAACTTAGGGAAAGAAAGATGTATTTCAAAGGATTTGTAGGGCAATGGCCAGCTCAGATTACCTTTGTTGCTTTTCATTCTTTGTACATACTGTTTCCATTTCTCTTTTGACTTGCCTCAATCACCTTAGTTAGGCCTCCACAAATGAAGTAGTAAGTGTAGGCTTCCTCTCATCTATTCCCTAATAAGGAATGTTAATGATTTCTTTCAGCAGACTGTCCAACTATCATGTAATGCAGAAATGACTTACCAGACTAATACTCATTCATTGTCTTATAGATACTGAATGTATCTGTCACCACTAAATATTATTAACTAAACAGGTGTCTGGGTGGCAGATAGCACCTTCACACTTAGTGTCTTATCAAATTAGAAACAAGAAATGCATTATTTTTGCACATTCTGCAATTCCTATGTTTTGTGACTTGTCTTCTGAACTGCGCATCTAGAAAAGTGTTTTGTATAGTATCTGATCTTATTTTGAGTTCAATACTTAAAGGTTGTTTTCCTTGCCAAAATGCTGCATTATTCTTGTATCATTTGTAACACATCCCTATGAAGTACAAAGTGGGTTTTAAGTTAAAGGCAATTGCATTTGCAAACTCATCAAATAATTGTTCTGCTGCAAGGGATTCAGCATTAGTAAAAAACTTGTACAAAACTGGGAAAATAAATGAGCTTAAGAGAAATAAGTATGTTTTAAGTTTTAAGATGAGACATTAGCCAGCCATTGGCCTAATATAGAAAACTGTATTTGTACTTGGAATTTGGAGAATCAACAGAGCAGTTACATACCAACCAAAAATTGCTCTTCACCTGTATGTATTGAACTGTGCCAAAACAAACAAAATTGAGTCAGGATTTTAAGGTTGGAGTTTACTCTGTATTGTAGTTACTTCATGGAAAGGAAGGGATTGGTTTGGAAGCAAAAAGCGAAAAAAAAAAAAAAAAAAAAAGAAAAAATTGAATAGCTGCTACCAGTGGAACCATATTGCAAAATAATTTGTGGTTATTCATATGTAATACCAGGAACATGGACAAAACTTCAATGATTTTTAATATACCTGGAATATGTACACTGAAGATTAAAATTGCTTAGATTACAAAGGCTCTGTTTACAAGAATTAATATTTAATTTCCCAGTAGCTCAAAAATTGTAATTTTGGGCCCAGAAATTTAATTAGTAATTGTCAGTATGCAGAACTAAAAAGAAAAGAAAAACAAAACTTAGAAGTTCTGTTATCCTGGAAGAAATATTTAACCCACATGTTCCAATTTTGATCTCACTTTACAATGTCTTGGTTGGCATAATGATCAAAATACCTTGGACAGAAATTGAGAGATGTATTTTCAACTCCTACCCAAGGTTGATGGAAATTTTAAACATGAAATGTTACCTGTATGGATGACATTTGCTGACAGTTCTGTGTTTTAAAAAGGCTCTTCAATTGAGTTAATTCTGTGGCAGTGTAGCACACTTCGAATGTCAGTGTTGGAGTTGATAAAAATGATTCTGATGAACAATTTTTGTCTGTACAGAGGCACCAAGTTAGCAGAAAACTCCTGGTGTGCACTGCAATTATTGCAAGCATAAACATTTTACTAGACATTGATAAGCCATTGGGATTTCTTATGTACTATTATTTCATGCACAGTTACAAGTTTTTTCTCACCATTTGACCAGTAAATTAAATTTTTAATTCCACAATTCTCTCCACCAAACAAGAAGGGGTTATGAATATGGGGATTGATTAACCATTGCCATTTTAATTGTATAAAAGTGCAAATATGATACCGTTGTTTGTGGAATGAGTACCCTATTAGTATGATATGTATTGGACAAAAGGTGGGCTACTCTGTAATGTTTTTTTATATATCAACCAAGTCTTGAATATGTTAAGCATAATAAAATTTTAAGTATATTTTTAAAATCATTTGCAACTGAAATTATTTTATTTGGAGTGTTTGTGTGCATGACTGATTCTTTTGCAGGATTTCCTGGACAAAATATGAGAAAGTGGTGCTAGAATTTTTGAATTACTCTGAGATAATGTTAGACTTAAAATTTATCTGTGAATTCTAAGTTAATTGCTTTTTTTACATGACTTGCAGACCTACCACAAAAAGAGGCCTCCAGCAGTTAACAATGTTAGCATCAACATGTACAGAGGGCAAATAACAGTCTTGCTTGGTCATAATGGTGCTGGTAAAACTACCACAATATCTATGCTTACAGGTAATAGGTAATTCTTTTTTTTTTTTTAATCTCTCATGCATTTTGAGATTTTTTTTAAATCAATGTTCCATGAGTTTATTACAGTTTTATCAATTCTAAATGGAAATTAAGGATATTTTCATGCATGAATTTTGGTTGTCTTCAAAACTTTTTTTGGTAATCTTGTTATTAATTTATATTGTGTAAAAGTTAAGATTATTATGTATATTAATCATATATGTATATACAGTATATATAACACATGTATATATAACACATGTATATATAAACACACATGTATGCGATATTGACTTTTTCTGCTATTATACTTTTTTTTCTGTTTGTTTAATGCATTTGTTTTTCATGGTTCTCTTTGGTATGTGATCTTTACCACTAGATTCAGCTGCCCCCCCCCCCACACACTCCAAGAGATTCTTAGCAAATGATGCACATTGTGCATTAAATAGTGGCAAATAAAAATTGTGTCTAATCATTGTATTCGTATACTGATAAATGAAAAGCATATTGCGTGGACCATCATTTTAGGGTGGAATGCATTCTGTTTTGTTATCCTGCATAAGCTGTGTTTATACAGCTATGTAATGGAAACATACATACAGCAGTTCATTAAAGTAATAGAAACACTGACTGAGACTGGAGTACATGCAGTGTGCCATATGCAAATCACTGGAACAATGTCACTCATGATGTAAGGTATTATAAAAGGCTGCAGTACTATATTGGCCATCACGTAGCAGTGCCACAATCACAGGTAAAGAAGCTGCTGTTAAGTAATTGTTGACAACCTCAGTGGCCTCAAAAAAGGCATGATCATTGGTGCATGTCTTTTGGGAGGTCCAGTAACTAGAATGGCAGCAATAGTAGGTGTAAACACTATCCTGCATAAGCTGTAGCAGGTTCATGATATTATTGAAGAAAGACTTGCCACTTCTTCTGAACTCTCTCCTCATAAAACCAATGCCATTATTTCTGCTTTAGAACTCATTGCCCATCGTAGTTATTTTCGATTTGATGAAGTTATCTATTAACAGCATGTGGGAACACCTATGGGGGACCCCCCTCTTCCTTCTTTTCTGGTGGAAGTTATGTTGCAAACTTTGGACAATAAAGTAATCCATGATTGTGTTTTGAAACCTGCCTTATGTATAAGGTGTGTCGACAGTGTTGTTTTTTTGGCTCCACTAAATGCATCAACTCCATTAGTTTGCTCAGTTACTTTCTTCACTCTTCCTGACAATTAAATTTACGGTGGTACTGAAAGTTCAAGACACTTTACTTTCTTTAAATTTCTGCCTACAACGGGACCCTGTCCGTAATTCAGTTAAGTATTCTGTCTACCGCAAGCCACCATATACTCCAGTTATCATACCTCACCCCTCTGCCCACCCAACTAATTACAAATATGTTGCCCTGTGCTTCTTCATACGTCGAGCTTTCACGCACTCTGCTACCATGAGCCTTAGACATATTGAACTCAAGAAAATCACAGATATTGCTCTTAATTATGGCTATTCTCATGAATGTGTATTCAACTTAGAAGTTTTCAGTGTCTGACATTCACTAACTTACAGTGAGACCGGGAGCTGTGCATTATGTGGGCTCTATTAATTATATTCCACCCATTACTAATTTTCTGAACAATTTATGTGAGAAACACAACATCAGTTTTGGAATTAAAACCACCAACATTTTTCACTTATTGAGAAGCACGGAGACCAGATTCGTACTATTAATAAACATTTTATATATTCCATCCCACTTGTACCCAGTGTGCCTCCTGAAAAGGAACTTGTATATATTGGATTAACACTGAGATCCTTGGGTGTCAGAGTGTTAGAGCACCAGTATGATATTAGAACTGGGTCATCCTTAACTGCACTAGCAAGCACTGTGGCTCAATGCCACTATGCACCTAAATGGGACAATTTAAAGCATCTAGCTTTTACTACAAACAAACCAGACACTTTCTTTCTGAGAGTTTATTTATTACCTTGTATGCTGATGTGTCCTGTAATGGCGATTTGCCTATCAACATTCCTCTACCTTGGAGATATTGTGTCGAGAACTTGTATCCTCCAAACATTATTTAATACTTAGACAACATTATTTCTTTTTGCCTTTTTGAACTTGTTATCTGGTATACTACATTGGTTATCTGGCATACTACTTACATCACTACAAATTGTTGCACCTTGGTCTCATCTACCCGTATTTAATTGCACCGTGGCTTGTATCAGTGGCATTCTTTGGCTTGAAAATGGGCTTGTAGCGAGCCACAAAGATTTTGCTTCTTTCGTGCTTTTATCTGTATAGTGTTTTTAATTGTAAATAAACTTTGTATTTTAACTGTCGCACTTTTAACAGTTTAAAAGTTTTGATATTGTGCTAAGACAGCGTATTTGTTACTACCATTATCATTTAGAGCATGACATGTCTTTCTGCTGCTAAGGTGTAAACATGAGGAACTGTATCAAAGATTACAAGTACTTATCAAAAAGGATTTGGCATTGCCCCCAAACATGCAAACTGTTGATGCCATATAAAGATGTCAGATAAGGATAGATGAATGTTGGCATAGATTGTACAACAAAAGCCTATGCCAGTGGCACCACAAATAGCATCAAAGTTGAACACCCGTTGGAGTGATCCCATTTCCGTCATAATGATTTGTCAGGAACTCCATCATGCTGGTATTTATGGACATGCTGCATCCGAAAACCTCTAATGCCCATAGCAGAATCGGATCGGCAAACGTTAGCATGGACTGTACAACAGAAGCACAAGACCACAACACCACAAACTGTAGCAGAGTTGAACACCAATAAGAATGATCCTGTTTCCATCAGAACAGCTCATCAGGAACCCCATTGTGCCAGTATTTATAGCCTTCCTGCAATCCCCAAACCTCTGATTACTAGCATCAGTGCAACCAAACATTTAAAATGGTGCAAAGCACATAAAAACTGGGATGCTAACAACTGTCAATGTGACATCTGCTCTGTTGATTCATGCTTCACAATGTTTCCTGCCATTGGTAAAGTGTATGTCTGGCGAAAACCTGCAGAAGAGTACTGCCCAGACTGTTTGATTCCGACTGGGAAGTATAGAGGTTGATCCTTAATGCTGTGGGATGCCATATCATGATATTCCTTGGGGCTATTGGTTGTTCTGCATGGTCAAATCACATCTGCAACTCAAAAATCTATATTTGTGGACCACCTGCACCCAGTGTTGCTGGCACTGTTCTCTAACGACTATCCGTGGTTTCAAACAGAAAATGCACCCATGCATGTTGCGAAACGTGCCAAGTTGTGGTTTGCAAAGCATGAGGATGAGGTACAGAAGCTGCCCTGGCCACCTCGAGGATATTATTGGACATTTGTGAGAATATCTGGAGTGAAAGATCAGATCACATTTTCCACCTCCGACATCACTGGCACAGTTGGGACGTATTTTACAGAAAGAATGGCCCCAAATTCCATTATTGTATGTGCATGACTTGAATAAGTCTATATTCCAAGTCAAATTGCTTCTGTCCTGAAAGCCCGAGGTGGGCCTACAGCTTAATAATAACGAGTTCTCCACAAACAGTAAGTGTTCCCATCATTTTGATAAACCCCTGTATCACTGAACTGTTCTTTGAGACTCAGAGGTTAGCTCCTCAGAGAATGCTCATCTGCCTGATTAAAGTTTTAAAACTGATGGAACTAGAGTTTCCTTTCTGTTTATGTTTTAAACATCTCCATTTACAGCAATCTCAGCATGACATTGATGGGAAACAACCATGATATTTTGATCTACGTATTTTAAGGAATGGCAAGCATCTCCATATAATAAAATGAAGTTTGCAATACCGTAAGAAAAAGAAAGAAAGTAAGAAAAGAAATTTGTCAATCCATAGTTGCAGGATTATTCAATAACAGGAAATGTTTTTACTGCTGCATGTTTGTGTTTCTCTTGACTGTTAATGAGAGAAATTGTGTGTATGCATGAGTGGGTGGGATAAGCAGAAATATCTGCTAGCTATATGAACAAAAGCTATATGAACAAATTGTATGCAGTATACTTCACTGTGGACCAAGCATGATGTGTGTGTGTGTGTGTGTGTGTGGGGGGTGCATCATTGCAGTCATGCACTGCACTCAGTTCACAGTCATGATGCACTTATATTTTTATAGTTTTCCATTTGGAAGGCTTATTTGGTTAGACATTTTTTTGCACCTTCTTCTCTCCCCCTTTCCCCCAATGTTGTATGTTTCGCATATTTTACATTACAGAAGTCATCTGAATTAATATACTATGTATGTTACTGCACATTGTATGTAGGTGAATCAAAAAGTAAGTTACACTTAGCTCCACCTGGAGTGGGATTGCAGTCAGACCATGTGTGCTTGGGAGCGAAGTAGACAGTACGTCAGAACTGCTGACGGGAGGTGTTTTAGGTCAGTAACTGCATAAGGCATGTGCAGGAAGCAGTTCGTAATGGCGCATCAACTGGATTCTTACTCCAAATTGGAAGGGCGAGAAACCATTCGATTTTTGTGGGCTAAGCGCCTAAATTGCACTGACATCCATCATGAAATCTGTGCTGTATGTATATGAGGAAAATGCCATCTCTCTCCTGTCCATTGTAAAGTGGTGCCAACAATTTAAAAAGGGTCACACAAATTTGATGGTCGAATATCATGAAGGCAGACCATCAATATCCAGCACTCTGGAGCATTTTGCCGCCGTTGACGACATCACACGCGATAATAGGCATATCAAAATCAAGGAAATTGCCAGTACATTAGACATTTTTACGGGACTATGCATTCCATCCTTCATGAGCATCTGGAATTTCAGCAAATGTGTAAGAGATGGGTGCCACGTTTACTCGTCGGCCAGCATAGAAACCAGTGTTTCCTATAATCTTTGGCTCTTCTACAATGGTATTCTGCAGAGAATCATAATTTTTTTGCTTCAAATCATCACAGCTGACAAAATGTGGTTTCACTATTTCACCTCTGAAACCAAACGATTGTCCATAGAATGGAAGCATGTCACCTCTCCAGCAACGAAGAAATGCAAAGTCCAACCATCAGCGGAAAAGGTCATGTTTTCTTTGACTGTGAAGGTGTTGTTTACACAGAATTTCTGCCAAAAGGGACAACTATCAATGTTGACTCTTGTTGCCAAATACTATGAAATTTGCAAAAAGGCAATTAAGGACATACGCCAAGTAAGTTGAGTGAAGGTGTAATTCTGCCGCATGACAATGCCACACCCCACACAGCATGAAAAATAAAGGAATTGCTGCAGCCATTCTCAAGTGAGAGGTGTGTCAATATCCACCGTACAGCCCCAACTTATCCCTGTGCAACTACCATTTGTTCGGTAAGATGAAACAGGACCTTAGTGGACAACAATTCCAAACTGATGAGGCTGTAAAAACTGTGATCCTTAACTGGTTGCACCAACCTGGAGGAGACTTTTTCTGTACAGGTATGGAAAAGTTAAACACGTGTTCCAATAAATGTTTACAGTCCTTAGGCGACTATGTTGAAAAATGAATAAATGTTGCACCTTTAAACCAACATACATCCCCTGAGTATATCTCTTTATTTGTTTTTTTAATCAACAGTGTAACTAACTTTTTGATCTGCCCTCGTACAAATTGGTCTGATGACAAATCTTATGTTCTAACACATATTGGAAATTCCTCTACAATAGTGATATTTATCTCCTCTTCTTTGCATACCATATGATGAAAGGTAGTTTAGTCTCAAATCATGTCATTGCATTACCATTGTGTTCTAGTTACTAGTGTTCAAAAATAGTTTTTCAAATCGTTACTAACACCAGATACTATTCTTGTGTTTTTTTGCGTGCAAGTATTCTCCTTTTTCTGTCTATGTATGATGCAGATAAAAAAACATTGTAGGCATTGTTTATATTTTTAAAATACAAATGTAGCACTCCCACAGCTTTGTTCTTAATTTGTGAATTGTAACTACTTGAATTTGCAGAAGTGTTATTGAATATAAATTTCTTCTCAGAGTGTGGTAATCAGTGCAGTGTTCAACAAATATTGTATAGTAAATACTGTATAAAAATTAATAGTTATTCTTGCTCATGAGAGATTACTCTTGCAAATATTGACATTTTCAAGAGTAATCTCTGTATAGTAAATTTTCAAGAGTAATCTCTCAGTCTTTAATATATGTTTCCCAAATCTTCTCTTTGTTCACTGATTTGCTGTTTATTCAAAATGTAAAATTTGATAACCTTATTAATTTTAACCTAGGTGTACCTTATCAATTTTAACCTATGTAACATAATCATGTTAGACCAAATGCTTCAGTTTGATATTGGGTGGTGTGCTTGTTATCCTTTATATAACAAACTTCAGCAGTTATTTTTGGTGCAAATGTTTCAGAATTGTGTTACCCATATATATATATATATTTTCCAAATCATTTTAGGAAATAGTTGACCATTGTGATCCAAAAGCTGATTTTTACATTAAATGCATGCAGGGGTCCCAGATATTAAATCAAATTGATCCATTTATGTGCAAGTAAATACCAAATAAACCAACAAACTGTTTTGTCTTAGTTCCTGCGATTACCACAAATTTATTCACATGTATATTTTTATTTATTTTATTTTTTAATTTCAAGATTGCCTTATAGGTTCATCTAAAAGACACATAGACTTTGGTTTTGGATGCAGTTACACTTAGTGTAATACACATGAAATTTCATATGTTTCTGTGAGAAAAATTGATGATTATTTTCACAGTGTTTATTCAATCTTGATTTCCAATTTAGCTGTTGTAAAGATTATTAATATTTTTTTAATTGAAGGTGTTATAAAGGTTTTACAATTTCCTGAATTTTTTTTTTTTTTTCATGGAACATATTTGAAATTTGGCCCTGTTAACTCTGCTATGATTCTCAATTTGCTGAACAAGTGTTAAAGTGTTGTCATTTTAGGTTTAATTTAATAAGAATTGCTAATGTAAAATTTCACTATCTTAGCATGGAATACCAATGTGTTTTGTTGTTGTTGTTTTTTTCCAGTAATTTTGGCTAAATGCATTTTAGTGATTGTTAAAATTTAAATTGCACACTCTAGTAAATGTGGTCACCCAGTTCTCATTTGTTGTCTAGCTGAATAAGCACCACTTTGATTTCTTTGCCATCTCATTCAGTGTTGCTGCACAAAAACTTTAAAGTTCCTCCCTGGTTATGATTTGGAAAGCACTGCAGCTATTTAAATCAAGGGCAAACAAATTTTGTTTAGTTCCATTGATTTTGTTGGGTGTAAGCTTTGAAATAATATTTTTAGGGAAGATCTTGTGGTGTTTTTGCTTCCAAAAAGTGAAGAAACAATTGTTGAGTAAACTAGTGTAATAATTCTAACTTCTAATTCTAGTATATGCACATGCTGCAGTTAATGAATTTTTTTTAAAGGTTTATTCCCACCTTCATCTGGAACTGCTCTTGTAAATGGATCTGATATTTGTGATGACATTGAAAGTGTTCACTCTTGCTTAGGAATTTGTCCACAACATGATGTGTTATTCGACGACTTAACAGTAGAGGAACATTTATATTTCTTCTGCAAGGTAAAGCTCGCAGATTTGTTGCTCTTAATTTTTTTTTTTTTGACCATATAGCTATGAAAATGTAACTTACATTGTACAAACCAGTTGATTATTTATGTAGTACAGTGAAACCTCCATTAATGGACACCTCCAAAAGATGGTAACCTCCAAGCAATGGCAAGTTTTGATTTGTACAGGACAGCTGCCTTAGGATTAACATTAACAATAACCTCCAAAGAGCAAAACCTCTAAACAGAGGTCAACAGACACTCCAGTCAGTCCAGAAAAATCAGTAATCCAGTCATCTAACGGACACCTTGTCCTTTAGGATTTTACGCAGTTCCTTCAGTACTTCAGCAAAAGGGATAAGATAGGAATAAAGAATACTACTGTTCCTTGAAGTCAATGGATGGTATTACAGCGAGTACTATGGTGTCCTTAAGAGAAAAGAAAGGCGTTAACGTTTAGTTCTATGTGAGTATGTGAGGTGAACTCCAGCGTTTACTGGGGGGGGGGCATTATGAAATGTTTTTTTTTTTATATAATGTTAAGTATACAGGTTGAGGGATGTAAGGTCAGGTGATGCGTAACATCACAGCCTCTCCTTGACAAATGTCAACCCCGCCTTCTTGTGGTGCATCCTGTTCCCACTAAAGGGACTCTGACGACCGCAAATAGCGGTATAACTATATCATCGGGATTAGAGGAAATGCTATCCCACACTCACCAACCCGCTTGGCCAGCGTGGTGAGTTATAGCCAAACCCCTCCAAAATGACTCCACAACTTAAATCTTGGCCCTCAGTCTCCGGCAGCTGGAATGTACCTGGCCAAGGCAGCGGTCAGGGCGATATGAAGGCAGAGGGTGCTAAGAATCCCCGGAGGACCGGACTAGGCTGCCATCTGATGCTGACCTTGGCTACGTATAATGGACGCTCCCTATCTTCTGATTCAAGGCTTCTTTTATTGGAAGAGGAACTACAAAGGATCAAGTGGGACATCATCGGGCTAAGTGAGGTAAGGAGAAAAGGAGATCTCATTGAACTGAAAAGTGGACATCTCTTCTACTATCGTGGGACTGATACTGGCAGAACTAGTGGTGTTGGATTTATAATAAACAAGAAACTGAAGGATAAAGTTGTAGAAGTTGAAAGTTCCTCTGACAGCTGCGCAACTCGTTATCCAACTCTCGAGTAGATACCAGGCTCAGATTATTCAAACTTATGCACCCACCACAAGTCATCCTGAAGAAGAAATTCAAGAATTTTATGAGGAAATTCGTCATCTAAATAATAAAAGTAAGCAGCACTTAAAGATAATTATGGGAGATTTCAATGCAAAAATAGGGCAACGGCAAGAGATTGAAACTTCAGTAGGTAAATTCGGTCACAGCAATAGAAACCAGCTTGGAAATATGCTCCTAGAGTTAGCAGAGGCAGAAGGGTTTTTCATCATGAACTCCTTTTTCAAGAAAAAGCCACACAGGAAATGGACACGGAGACATCCAAATGGGACAAGTGAAATTGATTTTATTATGTGTAACAAAAAATTCTTCATAGAAGACTGCAGTGTGCTAAACAAGTTCAACACAGGTAGTGACCATAGATTGGTGAAATGTAAGATGCACCTCAACACTAAACTCGAACGTGGCAAGCTCATAAGACAAACAAAATATATTGACATAACCAACCTTAAAAAACACCATAATACCTTCAAGTTGGAACTGAAGAACAGATTCTCTGCTTTAGAAGGCCTAACATCAGAAGAAGTGGATGTTTCTAAAGTTAACAGAAAAGTAACCAAAGCTCTTATGGAAACAGCAACAAAATTAGCTGGGTTTAAGAACAAGTTGCATGTGAACAAATTATCAGGAAATGTTGATGCAAAAAAGAAGAGAGATGAGTACAGCTAAAGAAGATGTGACTTCCAAAGTGGAATGTATAGAGCTATGCAAGACAGTACGAAAAAGTATCACTGAAGATGTAAGGAAATTCAACTGTGAACTAGTGAGGAAAGCAATTGAAAACAACCAAAGCCTAAAGATAGCAAAGGGACATCTCAGTAAGGGAAGAAAACAGATTATGGCACTGAGAAAAGAAGATGGTTCTGTAACAAGAAATAGAGACAAAATTTTGACAAGAGTGAAAGATTTCTACTCCAAATTATATGAAAGGGATGATACATGTACTCCAGACATCATGAAAGGTACCAGAGTTCTTCCAGTCCTCCCAGCAGAAGTTGCACATGCAATCAAGAACATGAAGTGGGGAAAAGCTCCAGGAGAAGATGGAATTACTGTAGAAATCATACAAGAAGCAAGTGGAGAAATCGAAACAGTACTCGCCCGAATTTTCACTCGATGCCTTAATGAAGGGAAGATTCCTGAGGATTGGAACAATGCTACAATGATCCTGCTACATAAAAAAGGTGACATTGCGGATCTCAGGAACTACAGACCTATCAGCCTCCTATCAGTGGTTTATAAAATCTGTACTAAAGTTCTTTCACACCGTTTGAAGGTAACACTGGACATGGCTCAACCGTGGAGAACAAGCTGGATTCAGGAGTGGCTACAGCACAATAGATCATATCCACGTACTGAGAGAACTAATTGAAAGAGCAAGGGAATATGAACTTCCATTGTGCATGGCTATTATCGATTATGAAAAAGCCTTGGATTCGGTGAAACCATCAGCAGTTACAATGGCTCTGAAATCCTGCGGTATTGAAGATGCATACATTAATATTATTAATAACATCTATGAAAATGCAAGTGCAAAGATTCAGCTCTTTGAAAATACAACACACATAAAAATTGGAAAAGGAGTGAGACAAGGTGACACCATATCTCCGAAGCTCTTTAATGCCACATTGGAAAATGTCTTTCAATCACTGAACTGGGAAAACAAAGGGATAAAGATTAATGGAGATTATCTAACCCACCTTCGTTTTGCTGATGACATAGTCATTTTTGCAACTACCCCATCAGAGCTGCAGAGTATGATCCAGGAACTTGCTGACAAGAGTAAAGAAGTGGGATTAAAAATGAACTTTCAGAAGACAAAAGTGATGTTCAATGCTTTTACAAGAAATGAAGATTTATCGATTGATGGAAAAAAGCTGGAGATAACAGACACATACGTTTATCTTGGATAGCAGATATCAAGTCAGAGTCACATTGATAAAGAAATTAATCGGCGTACAAAACTTGCCTGGAGAGCTTTTGGAAGAAACAGCATAATTTTCAAGAGCAATATGCCATTATGTCTTAAAAGAAAAGTGTTTGATCAATGCATCCTTCCAGTGCTTACGTATGGTGCAGAGACGTGGACCTTAACTAAAAGAGACATACAAAGGCTGCAGACAACTCAAAGTAGCATGGAGAGGCACATGCTTGGTGTAACCAGGAGAGATAAGAAGAGGAACTTGTGGATCCGAAAAATGACAAGAGTGGAAGACATCATGATCAGAGTTAAATCCCTGAAATGGCAATGGGCTGGGCATACTGCCAGAAGGACAGACCATCGATGGACAGCCGAAATTTTAGATTGGATTCCAAGGGACAGGAAAAGACCCAGAAGAAGACCCCATGGGAGATGGGTGGATGAAATTCGAAAGTATGCGGGAGTGACATGGAGGAGAATGGCACAAGACAGACCGCTGTGGAGGAAACTTAGGGAGACCTTCTTCCAGCAGTGGATTGATAATGATGATGATGATGATACAGGGTGATCAGAATCGACCGCACAATAAACCTACCGGATGATTCCTCGTGGAGAAAGAAGCCGATAACCGTTGTTTGATCCAACGTCGCATTCCGAAGATATACGTGCCAAAAGTTTTGTGACGTCACATCCAGTAACGCACATGCTCGTTGAAGAGCGACGTGGATAGTTATACAGATGCACGTATCACAAGGCAATCAAACCGCCCCTGTGGCGCAGTGGTCTAAGGCGATGGCTTCTGATCATTTGTCCGAAAGGGGTCCGGGTTTGAATCCTGGTGAAGCATGGATTCAAGCCTGGATTTGTCCTATGGCACTGACTCTCTCTCTTCCCTGGAACCAGTGGCACTAAATTCAGGATGGGCAGGCAACTACTTATAGCCCACTGAGTTGCTCACGGTGGTTGTTAAACCTCCAATTTAAAAAAAAAAAAAAGGCAATCAACATTTTAAAATATGGCACGGGGTGGGTATGCAAATTCGAAGGACGTGGTAATGTGAAACCATCAGTTGTACGCCTGTGCAATACTGCAGGTAGGGATAAAAAGTGTTGGCGACGGTAGCAGGTAAGCTCATACTGCATTGGTGCATTTGACAGTAGTGTGGGTAGCGATATGTCCAGGGATAAAAAATATTCTGAAATCTGATGGCCAGCTAAATTTTTTAGTGGCCAGACACTGGACCCCGTAGTTGAGGTGTGTGTGTGTGTATATAATATCGAAGTAATGTACACTTATGACCAAAAAAATGTTCTACCTTCAGCTTATCTCTCTCTCTTCCTGGCAGAAAAACAAAAACAAAAATAAAACTTTTTTTTTTTCCCCTAGGGCTCCCAAATTCTTGAATAACTAATTTTCATTGTTTATCCCCAGACCCTGGAATTTGTACAACTTTTTTTTTTTTAACCTTCGTATAATCGCCGCCGGCATATATAATTCGCAGATTGTGACTTCAGAAAAAAATAAAAAATCGCCGTATATAATCCGCACATCACAAATGCTGATCCAGAAGCGGAATTTTTGACAGAAAAGTCGCTCACATAAAGACTCTGGAGTCCGAGAAATAAAGGGGAAAAAAACCAAAAAACTATCGGGTAGTGACACGATCATATCCTCAACCGTGCCCCCACTTTAAATTTAAATTTGGCAGTGTAACTGAAATGTTTCCTTTTCAAAGACATCATAAATAGCAATGAAGGAAAATATCAGCAGCAAAGACTTTGGTCAAAATAGCGAAGGACGAACAAGGCACAGTGCACACGAGATCCAGAACATGAATCCTTGAAATGAGGCATGTATGTGTGGGTTCATGCAGCGAGCGTTGTGCGTACATTTTTATTGGCCGATTGATGAAGAGAGGGCACAAGCACAGTCAGCGTTCTGCCTTTCACAACAATATAAAGACATAATAACTCCCGTCGTCCCTCCCTACAACTTCAGCGGTCTTTCATTACGACACCCCTCCAGCCTCCTCCCCGCTCCATACAAACTCCTGAACTGAGGAAAATTATTTCGAGGGAGTTCCTTTTCCAATTACACTCCCTCTCCTGCACAAGTACCCTGTGGATTTTTGTTTTTAAACTACACAGTTTTTTTTTAATCGGCGTTTATCCGCAGATTATACAACAAACATTACAATATATGTTTTTCAATGATGTTTTCTGTGGTGGCCCAGACAATTTTTTTTTTCACCCTGTGCGACCAGGTGACCGTATTTTTCTGCCCCTGGATATGTCGTACTGTTTGAGAGAGTATTGTGACATGTATCTCCTATTGGGGGAATGCCATGATTCAGCATTGCATGCAGCAAGGGCCTACAGCGAGCGATATCAGCACAACGGCACCCGGACGCCCAGGTCATACGGTGGCTTGATGCTCGAATGTGCGACACAGGCTATGTCACACCACGTCCAAGTGTAGACAGTGGCACTGGACCCTCTGTGAGAACGCCATCCCTCGAGGATGCCATACTACAGTTCATAGAGGAGGAGCCAACAACCAGCAGCCATGCTTGCCATTTTACACGATGAAGACCTGCATCCACATCACATCACACGGGTGTAAGGCCTATTATCACAGGATTATCCTCAAAGGCAGGCATACTGTGAGTGGCTGCCACAGCAACATGCTGTCAATAATAGTTTCATCAGCCGAATCTTGTGGACTTAAGAAGCAAGGTTTACAAGGCAGGGTATCTGCAACACCCATAATAGTCATGTTTGGGCATTGGACAGTCCGCACGCAACAAGTGAACACGCTCACCACGTCCGGTGGGGTGCTAATATCTGGTGTGGTATTGTGGGCGATATCCTATTGGGACCATATCTTCTTCCCGAACGTGCCACAGCTGCCAACTACATGGTGTTCCTACGTGATGTTCTGCCGGACTTACTGGAAAACGTACCATTGGCTATTCTCAGCAATCTATGGTTTCAGCATGATGGACCACCGGTGCATTACTCTGCAAATGTTCGCCAGTGGCTGGATACAGAATACCCCGGTCGATGGCTTGGCCGTGGTGGTTCTGTCGCATGGCCCGCTAGGTCGCCAGATCTTAACCCATTGGACTTCTTCCTCTGGGGTCATCTAAAGGAACTGGTATATCAATGGCCTGTCAAAAGCCTGCACAACCTAGTGGCCACCTCACACGCGGCACTCACACCTGGAACCCCTGCTATGCTGCAACGCGTGCACATGTCTATTCCTCGGCAAGCTGCCGCCTGTTTCGCACTACAAGGTGGTCATTTTGCCTACATCTTGTAATCTGACTTGAATCCACGTGTTTTATCATTTGTGTTGTAGTGGTACACATCAATAAATTACATGTTTTCTGTCAAAGTAATTGGGTAAGTTATTTCTAATGTCTGTATTCATACCGGATGTGACGTCACAAACTTTCGGCGTGTATATCTCTGGAATGCGATGTCTGATCGTACAACAGTTTTCGGCTTCTTTCTCCACGAGGAATTGTCCAGTAGGTATATTGTGCGATCGATTCTTATCACCCTGTATAATATACATACATACATACATACATATCACTAAGCTGTTCTCTGAGATTCAGAGGTTAGCTCCAAAAAGAAATACAAACTTCCAGATATTTTTACTTATTGTTGTCGTATCAAACTTTGCCATTTATAGCGATCTTGACATACAACTCGTGCTTCACTGATATCCATTACACGCCATACACAAGATCTTTTATACTTCATACTCATAATCTTTTTCTCATGCAGACACTCCTGAATCTGATCCACCCATGTCTTCCTTGGCCTTCCTCTGCCTTTGATTCCTGCCACTTGGGCTGAAAAGATTTTCTTAGTAAGCATTTCATCACTAATTCTTTCACCATGGCCAAACCACCGAAGCATATTGGTCTCCACCTTGCTAACAACATTTTGCTTTACATCACACAACTGCAATACATCTTCATTCCTCACACAATCAGATCGTGTCTTGCCACAAACCCCACGTAAGTAACGCATTTCTCCAGCACACAAACGACTCCTATGTTTCTTCTGCAGTACCCAGGTTTCACTGCCATACATCAGAGTAGGAACAATTACTGTTTCATACACAGCCATACGGGACTCTCTAGAGAACCCATCATTCCTGTGAAAACCTCCCAGAGCAGCTATGACTTTCAAAGAAGAATTCACTCGCCTACTGATTTCACCATCCAACTTGTTCTCTCTGTCAAACATGCTTCCTAAATACACAAACTCACTCATCTGGTCAATCACAGTGCCATTTATACTTACATTACATTCAGTGCTACCCATTCCTCTCTCAAACACCATAACTTTGGTTTTTCCCTTAATTACACTCAGTTTGAATTTCGTGCAAATTTCGTGCATCCGAGTGAACATACTCTGCAACTCACTTTTGCTCTCTGCCAACAGGACAGTGTCATCAGCATACAGCAATCTGCACACACGGATATCACCAAGACATAAACCACTATTATCTATTTTGGCCTCACGCATGCATGCGTCCATAAATATATTAAACAGCCATGGTGACATTACACAACCTTGTCTAACTCCTGCACTAATGGAAAACCATTTTGATAAAACACCATTCACTCGTACACAAGCTCTGCTACCAGCATACATGGCTTTTACACTATTAAGTAGATTCCCAGTAAAACCATATTCATTCAATACCTTCCACAAAAGTGTCCTATTGACTCGGTCGTAAGCTTTCTCTAAATCTATGAAGGCAGTAAAAACTTTCTTCCCAACATCCTGATACTTTTCAATCATCATGCATAATGCAAAAATCTGGTTAGTGCAGCCTTTACCAGGCATAAAACCACTCTGGACATCCCACACTTTCAATGATGTAAGACCCCGTACTTTTTCAATAACAACCTTACCAAACACTTTCCCTGGCACACTCAGTAGTCTAATACCACAATAGTTCTTGCATTCAGTCTGATCACCTTTTCCCTTATACAAGGGAACAATGATAGCATCCTTCCAATCCCGAAGGACCATTCCTAACTCCTAGCACAACTGGCAAATTTCAGTTAACCAGTCAATTATAGAGTCACCACCATACTTCAACATCTCTGCAGTTATGCCATCAACTCCTGGAGCCTTACCATTCTGAAGAGATTTTAGAGCTTTACACACTTCTTCTCTTGAGATCCCTCCTGTGCTTTCATCCCTCATTGTGACATCATCTGCATCTGTCTCAGAATCATTTTTGCTCTCCTGATCTAATAAATCACAGAAGTATTCGTCCCATCTGTCCCTTAACTCATTGGGCTCCCATATCATTTCCCCGATCTCATTCTTCACACAACTTACAACTTTGTTTCCCCTATTTTTCCTGAGTCTCGTGTACTTCCAGAAGGACTTTCTATCTTTCCGAAAAGCCAGTTCATGCCTTTCCACTTTCTCTTTCCTATCTTTTGCCTTACTGTGGCGAACCAGCTTAGCAGCTTCACGCTTCTTACAGCGATATTCATCTACAGAGACTCTACCTTGCAACATCTCCAAATAGGCTTCCTTCTTTTTCTTTACTGCCTCATCAATCTCACTATTCCACCAAGCATCACCTCTATTGTTACCCACTATTGTGGTGCCACAGACCTCTTTAGCAGCAGTAACAACACAGTTCTTAAAGCATTCCCACTTCTTTTCTACATCCCTCTCACCAGATTTCAACTCCTTCAGTCATTCTCTGAGTAAGTCGGAATACCGCTGATGATCTTCAAGGAGCCTATCAACCTTTATTCTTTCTATCCTGGGTCTCTTCCTATTCCTTTTCCTCCAACCAACATTAAATTTCACTTGTGACACTACCAAGTAATGATCAGAACCAACATCTGCACCTCTCATCACACGGGTGTCAACAACTAAGTGTTTCAAATGCTGATCGTAAACAACAAAATCTATCCCACTCTTTTGACCAAGAGTACGATTTTCCCAAGTATATGTGTGTATATACTTGTGGTTGAAAAATGTATTAGATACACACAAATCATTCTCAATGCAGAGTTCAATTAATATTTCACCATTATCATTCACACGGTTCCCTATCACTTCGTCCGTGTTCATTTCGTCCACGCTCACTTCGTCCGTGTTCATTTCGTCCAACGTTCACTTTGTCCACTGTTCACTTAGTCCAATGTTCACTTCGTCCACTGTTCATTTCGTCCACCATTCACTTTGTCCACATTCATTTCATCCTCAGAATGAATGGAATACCATGGAAATTTTCTTTTCGATGGAATTTTCGTTATAGGCAGAAGAAAACTTCAACGGACATTGCTTGCATGCGATTTTTTTTCCTGTCTAAGTTTGTTCGATTAAAATGTATCGATTTTAAATGTTATTTAAAGCTAAATGAGAACTGAACTTTGAAAACCTTTTTAACACTTTTTGTGTGTACGATGTCCATCACTACAGCATGTCTCACGCTATGTTCGGAAGAGGACTATAAGGTGGGATTTTTTTAATAACGCTGCATTTTTACTTTGGCACAAAATATTTACATACGATGTCTAGTTATTAATATTCCATTTTACTTACTTAAACACTAAATATTAATTACTATACCTCATGCGTAGGCCGTTTTGACAGGGGTTTTTTTTTGCCGATGTCATATTCATAATGCTTACCTATCAAGGTAATATAACAGTATTGTGCTTTTACTGAGGCGCGAAATATTAATTCACAGTCCCTAGGCTTAGGCCTTTTTCACAGTTTTTATTCTACGGATGTCATCATAACCTTTACATATCAACTCAAGTTAATAATACTGCGCTTTTCCTTAGGCACTAAATATTATTTCATAGGCCCTAGGCCTTTTTTACAGTTTTTATTGTACGCATGTAATATTTTATAACGTTTACGTATCAAGAAAAGGTAATAATATTGCGCTTTTACTCAAGCTCTAAATATTATTTCATAGGCCCTAGGCCTAAACCTAGGCTTTTTTTTTACCATTTTTATGCTACGGATGGCATATTCATAATGTTTGCATGTCAACTCAAGCTAATAATATTGCGCTTTTAATCAGGCACTAAATAATGTTTCATAGGCCGTAGGCATCGGACATCTGTAGACTAAATACGGTAAAAAGGCCTAGACCTAGGGCCTATGAAATATTATTTAGTGCCTGTGGCAATGCGCAATACTATTACCTTGACTTGATACGTGAACGTTATGAATATGCCATCCGTTAAATAAAAAGTTCAAAAAAGCCTAAGCCTAGCAACAATGAAACAATATTTAGTGCCTGATTAAAAGCACAATATTATTAGCTTGAGTTGATATGCAAACATTATGAATATGCCATCCGTAGAATAAAAATGGTAAAAAAGCCTAGGTTTAGGCCTAGAGCCTATGAAATAATATTTAGTGCTTGAGCAAAAGTGCAATATTATTACCTTTTCTTGATACGTAAACATCATAAAATATGACATGCGTGCAATAAAAACTGTAAAAAAGGCCTACGCGCATGAGGCATAATAATTAATATTTAGTATTAAGTAAGTAAAATGGAATATTAATAACTCGACATCGTATGTAAATATTTAGTGCCAAAGCAAAAATGCAGCGTTATTAAAAAAATCCCACCTTATAGTCCTTTTTCGAACATAGCGTGAGTCATGCTGTAGTGATTAATATCGTACACACAAAAAGAGTTAAAAATATCTTCAAAGTTCAGTTCTCGTTTAGCTTTAAATAACATTTAAAATCTATACATTTTAATCGAACAAACTTAGACAGGAAAACAAATCGCATGCAAGTATTGTCCGCTGAAGTTTTCTTCTGCCTATAACGAAAATTCCATCGCAAAAATTTTTTTCCACGGTATTCCATTCATTCTGAGGACAAAATGAATGTGGACGAAGTGAACGGTGGACGAAATGAACAGTGGACAAAGTGAACATTGGATTAAGTGTACAGCGGACGAAGTGAACAGTGGACAAAGTGAACGTTGGACGAAATGAACTGGACGAAGTGAGCGTGGACGAAATGAACACGGACAAAGTGATCCGTCACCCATTCACACAAGGATCATTAAACTTACCCAGAACATTGTCAGAAATTACATTCTGCACACCTACTCTAGCATTGAAATCCCCTGCTATTATAATTTTTTCTTTAGCACCAAACTGGCTCAAAACAGCTTTTAGCTCATTCCAGAAGTCTTCTTTCTTATCAGAAGGTTCTGAGTCACAAGGAGCATACACTACAACAATTACAATTATCTGAAGTTTCACTTTCAAACGAATCCAGAGAATTCTCTCACTTATGCAACTATAGTGAATCAAGTTGTTCTTCATCTTTTCACTTAAAATCACACCTACACCAGCCTGTCCTCTCATATTATCCAATACTCCAGACCACACACTCACCGTGCCATTCACTTCTTCTACCCCAATTTCCTTCTTTTGGTTTCACTTACACACACAGCACATCCAGTCTATACTTATTCATGTCCTCAATCACCTCACTCATCTTGCCATTTATACCTCTAGTATTCCATACACCAATCTTACATTAACTCAGCCGAGATCGCTTTCTCATACGCCGTTTAGAAAGTCCAGGTCGATTCCATGGTGGACCGTCCTTCTGAAGTGTGGTAGGTCCACCATATCCCACACTTAAGTCATTCTTAATGTTTCTTTTTGTCTTTTTAATCGGGTAAGTACATCAGTGTGGGGGATTAGCCCACAGCTGAGGGTTCCAGTTGGTCATTCAACCTAAGGATTCTGGAACAAAACCCAGTGAGTTGGGGTCTTTTTGCCAATGTCACACAGAACTAGCTTGCACCTATCCAAGATTCACAGAAACCCTAGTTGCTGTTGTGTGTGCCATTGTTACCACGGAGCACCCCGAGGAGGCAAACCCATCGCTCACTACGACCGCCCGCATATATATATATGTAAGGGAATATTAACATACAAGCAATCTACCCTCATAAACAAACAAATAAGGCCAAAAACCTTCAGATAAAAAATAAAAAAAATGTGAATAACAAAATGACGAAATAATGTTAAGAAAATATTTATAAAAACATTTACTCAGAACCCCTGGATCACTCTTCAGGGAAAGACATTTAAGTTTTTAGACAAAATTACAAATATAGAAAAAAAATAATAAAAATAAAAACTTGCAAAAAAATTTGGATTCTTCTTCTACCTGTTTTCCTTCTACTTCTCCCTTCAAATTGACATTTAGTAAATGTCAAGACTTGAGATATGAGACTTGTAAAGCCATGAATTTTGAGTAAAATTGTAAAGATGAAAGTTCACCAAGATTTTGTAAGGTTAAATGTTGTGTTTATCAAATAACTTGTGGCACATGCCATATAAATTATATTGGACAAACTTCCACCTGTCCAAATTTGTGAATCGATAAACACAGATCTGATATAAAAACTTTCAAAAATCCTAATGATATTGAACTGGCCCATTTTCAGGAACATAGTTTCGATAATATTATTATTTCAATTTTGGGTATTGAATACAATGAGCAGATGAGAATCACATTGGAAAACCATGAAATGCTAATGCAAAAAAGCCTCAACAATCTTTTCAATGGAACAAAAATGGTGCCTTATGACGAAAAAAGAAACATTCAAAATATTTTTTATAGTGCCTTTCGAAATTTAGAGAATACAGAAACCCCTAAAAAGAGGTTGTAGGGGGAATGGAAAAAAACAGACAAACTTTTTTTGACTTTGATAACTTCTTGATGGAAATTGAGAACTTCGCAAGTTGTCCCCATAGTATTAAGAAAATTGTTGCAGCAATGAAATACCTTAATTTTGCAAAGACCAGAGCATTGTTAAGAAAAATAAGAGACTATTCTTCAAAAATAAATATATCAGGGATCTCCTGATTGAAATCTGTTACTATAAAAACAATAAAAAGGATGTTACTTCTAAACAGCTAAAAAGAAGATATTGTGTCATCAGATTCCAAACAAATTTTTTTGAGAGGATTCCTTTTCGAGGAATATTACAGAAGTTTGCTTCAATTATTTCCAATTAGTGACATCTTGTTCCTGCATTTAAACTTGATACAACCCTTGGTAAAAAGATTTTTAACTGTAATGCATTTTGCAAGAACCTTGGAGACACTGATTTAGAGGATTTACCCTGTTTCTGCCATGAGGGCATTTGCTCTCAATTTGTTGACAAATCTTATGGACATGTTCTGACAGGGAATTTAAATATTGTTACCAATACTAATTTAAGGAAAATCATAAATGCAGGTGTGAAGTACAGACCACAGATTTTCATTTCACTTGATGCTATAAAAAGTAATATTACCAAGGATTTACATTGTTTTATTTATAATTTGTCTGACAGTATTGGAATTCCTATACAAACATTTTTCCACTGGATTACAACTGTACTAGAGAAGACTTTATATACATTGAGAGGTTCTATAACAGAAACCATTTCCTAAAGGGATGGAAAGAAATTAAAGAAGAAATTTAACAGCTAAAAAGCAAGTATGTTATTGCACCCATTGATAAATGTGGGGGTAATTTTGCTTTCATTTGCAAAAAATCATATTATGAAATCTTGTCAAAAGAATTGAGTAATGAAAAAACCTATCAAACTGAAAAATGTTTTGATGTCAAAATTATACAGAATTTTTTCTTTTTTTAGTTTTTTTAAACTACTAAAAATTAGAGAATCCAAGATTGAATTTCCATACATTTTTGCCACTCCTAAGTTTCGTAAGGTTCCAGTGTGTTTCAGATTCATCACATTCGGTTTCAATAGTTACAATAATAAAGCTGGCAACATTTTCCAAGAACTGTTGCAGATTATCTATAATAATATTCAAGATGCCACTTGGATTATTACGGACAATAAAAAAAATCTTACAGTTTATCAAGGATAATCAACCATTTAAAGGTGAAATTAATACATATGATTTCAATAATCTGTTTACTTCTATCGATTTACAGGATCTGCATACAGTTCTCCAATGGTATTTTCATGAATTTGGTCACCTTTTGAAGGTCAGCAAGGAATACTGGGGACACCTTTGTAACTTTTGTGTCTTCCACAACTATATTTATGATAAAAATAGAATAATGATTCGAAAACAAGGTATCCATATGGGTACTTCATTTTCAAGCCTGTTAGCCAATTTATTTCTGCATTATTATGAGAGAAGCATGTTCATTATGGAGCATGTTCATAATTTTAGATATGTTGATGACCTCATCAGTTTCTGTGTTCAAAACAAGACTTTTTATATGCAGGATTGTTATCCCCCGAGCTTGGTTCTGGAAAAAACAAACAATAATTCTGAGATTGCTTTTTTGGACTTAACAGATTACACTAAGGCATAAAAAATTCTCAATAGATGTATTTGATAAAAGAACAAATTTTGACTTCAGTCCTAAATTACTGAATGTTTGGACTTCAAGAATTCCAAGAACAATACATAGAAACATTATTATATCTCAATTTCTATGTATCACTCGCATTTGCAATAACAGAGACAATACCACCAAACAGTTAAAAAAGCTTTTTGCCATTTTGAAAGATAATTCTTATCCACTAAAATTTTGTAAATTTTACTTTTGTGATCTCTTATCTACTTACAATCTACATTCCACCTTCAAGATCAGACTTTGTAACATTACACCCTAAAATATCTTTGTACTAACCACTTCTTAGGGCCACACTTAAAACAATTTTTCCTCCGAGCTGCCCCGGAGACTTATAACACCCGTTCTTTACATCCACTAAAAACATTTATTCGACATTATAGAAACTGGATTATTTCAGAAAGTACCTAGGAAATTGCAGCTTAAATTTGTTCACTTGGGTTTCTGAACACACCTGGAGTTTAATTTTCCAACTTGGATTTACATCTTAACCACGACTCTCTACGAATGACTTTGTTTATGTCATGAAGGGTTTGGTAGAAGGATTTATGTTACTGTCTTTTAATCTTATAGGGAGAATTTTGACTCAGTTTTCGTTTTGATGTTTCTTTTTCATTTATACAACAGTACATGTGACATTATTGTTTTGGTAAGGTTTTTTTATAGTTCATCTTTTAGTTCAATTTTAATCCCACTGACTATTTTGTATTTTCTATAGTTCAGGTAGGGAAGACAGAATGCATCAAAATTTACAACACAAAATTTCGAATTGGATATCCATTGTTGCTTTTTTGAGATTTTTGCATTCTCATGAAACCTAAACTGAACTTGTGTGCTCAGGGCCTCTGGATATCTTTCCCTGAAGAGTGACCCAGGAGTTCTGAGTAAATGTTTTTATAAATATTTTCTTAACACTGTTTCGTCATTTTGTTATCCACTTTAGTTTTTTTTTTTTTTTTTTTTTTTTTCATCTGAAGGTTTTTGGCCTTATTTGTTTGTTTATGAAGGTAGATTGCTTGTATGTCAATATTCTTTTACATACACTAACTACATCTAATACTTGCAGCGTTGCGCAGTTTTGTTGTGGTTTATATTATATTACATGAGTGAAAATTTAACTTTCCTATGCTATATATATATAGTATTGCAAATCATTGAAAATCACACAGAACAGAACAAGAAGCCTGCAAAGGCTTGTACATTCTATACCTGTAGAATGCTTAATCCAAGATGAAATAAAAAAGTAAATAGGTAAATAATACAATAAGTATAAGGAATGAAATATAGGGCCAATCTCTTCAGGGGAACAGTGGCCCTGATGACCTTTCAACACGGGTATAGGCAAAATGTTGAAAGCAACCCGTGTGTACCCGAGATCACTGCAATACACTGCTAGCCACCCAAAATGCAACACCAAGGAGGACACGAGATAGCAAAGCCACCATTCCAGACATTTAGACACTAAATATCCAACCAAGTCAATATCAGTTATTGGAGTGTATTAGACTTTTGTGCAGTAAGTACTAGGTGTAACAGAAGATAGCAAAGATAGATAAGTAGGCAGTGTTGCCTTAAGAGTTAGCTAAATCTTCGACCACGAGAGACCTGTCATGTGGTGCATTTAGAAAGAAGAAAGTTTAAATTTTGTGAGGTCATGTGTTAGTCAGTTGCTGTAATGTAATTAGTTTGAGCTAGATACAGTTTAAGAATTGACCAAAATATCTCTTAAGAAATGGAAGTGGAAAGCAATTAGAAAGTAGTGTGTTAAATAGTTGTTTTAATTGTATGATGAGAGCTTCTGAGTTTCTACAAAAGTGATTACATCTGAAATATTCAGATATTATGATATTTTATATCATCATCATCATTGTCAACCATTATCAATCCACTGCTGGACGAAGGTCTCTCCAAGCCTCTTCCACAACGGTCTGTCTTGTGCCAGTCTCCTCCATGTCACTCCCGCATTCTTTCGAATTTCATCCACCCATCTTCCATGTGGTCTTCTTCTGGGTCTTTTCCTGTCCCTTGGAATCCAATCTAAAATTTCGGCTGTTTATCGATGGTCTGTCCTGGCAGCATGTCCAGCCCATTGCCATTTCAGAGATTTAACTCTGATCATGATGTCTTCCACTTTTGTCATTTTTCGGATCCACGAGTTCCTCTTCTTATCTCTCCTAGTTACACCAAGCATGCACCTCTCCATGCTACTTTGAGTTGTCTGTAGCCTTTAGTTAAGGTCCACGTCTCTACACCATACGTAAGCACTGGAAGGATGCATTGATCAAACACTTTTCTTTTAAGACACAATGGCATATTGCTCTTGAAAATTATGCTGTTTCTTCCAAAAGCTCTCCAGGCAAGTTTTATATGTTGATTAATTTCTTTATCAATGTGACCCTCACATACCTGCCAACTACTATGGAATGTCCGTAGTTTCTACGGATTTAGCTGTCTATGGAACTACAGAATTCACGGTCAAAACTACGGATTCTTCGAATTTTCATATTTTTTTTTATTTTGCTATTATTTTATGATATACATGAGATTTTTAAGCGGATTCGCGAAATTCTACTTGTTTTTTTTAAAGTCATCGTTTAGATCATTCTCAAGATCGATGCAAAACTAAAGATTTTGTGTGTGTGTGTGTGTGTGTGGGGGGGGGGGGGGGTCGTTTTCCGTCTGCGGACGATATTTCGTGTTTTTCAAAACTTTTGAAAAGGTAATTAAACCGATTAAAATTCTTTTCTGTAATCGTAATTTTTTCTCTCCCAATTTTGTCTTTGTGTCCAGTATTCTTCTTAAACACCATTTCATTGTATAAATGTTTGTATTTCAGCTTGGAACTAAAGGCAGCAATTTGCGAAAACGGAAGTTAGACGCGGCGAAAATTTCCCCGTAATCTTCAAGCATAAGATTCTTCAGCAAATTCGAGGAATTCCTCCCTTTTCATTATTATTAATTTGGTCATTCACACGATCGACGCCCAAGTGAACAGAAATGGGGGGGGGGGGGTGCTTGGAGGACAGAATTCCATCTTTACGAAACCAGAAGGTAGACGATGTTCAGATTTTTTCCGTAATCGTAATTTCTTTTTTCTCGCAATGTTACCTCTGTCTAGTATTATTCTTAAATAACATTTTACTTCATATAAGTATTTGTATTTCAGCTTGAAAATAGGTGGAAAATTCCAAAACTGCAAGTTCGACGAAGCAAAGATTTCTCCCGTAATCGCCTACCCTTCTCCCGCGATGTTCCCACTCTCCTGCGGCTAAGTATGCCGCACAGTAATACTAGTTACTACTGACAAGACTCTTGCCAATGTTGGCAGGTATGCCCTCACATGATATCTGCTGTCCAAGATAAACGTACATATCTGTTATCTTCAGGTTTTCTCCATCAATCGATAAATCTTCATTTCTTGTAAAAGCATTGAACATCACTTTTGTCTTCTGAAAGTTCATTTTTAATCCCACTTCTTTACTCTTGTCAGCAAGTTCCTGGATCATAGTCTGCAGCTCTGATGGGGTAGTTGCAAAAATGACTACATCATCAGCAAAACGAAGGTGAGTTAGATTATCTCCATTAATCTTTATCCCTTTGTTTTCCCAGTTCAGTGATTGAAAGACATTTTCCTAAGCATTAAAGAGCTTGGGAGATATGGTGTCACCTTGTCTCACTCTCTTTCCAATCTTTATGTGTGTTGTATTTTCAAACAGCCGAATCTTTGCACTTGCATTTTCATAGATGTTATTAATAATACAGTACAATTCCGAAAATCTGCACAACTTGGTTCCAGAGGTTGTGCAGATTTTAGAATTTTGCGGATTTTAGAGAACCTGAGTGTGTTTACTAGTACATGTGTACTGTAAACACACACAGGTTCTCTAAACTATATAATACTAATTCAAATAGGATGGTATGTATGTATGTATTATAGGCTTTCATTTGTTTAGTAATTAGTAAAATTAATTAGTAATATGTATTTAATACTGTAATTAGTAGTATTTGGAATTTATGTAGATATATGTACAGTATTTAATAAGTAAGTAAAATATAGGGAACAAATTCATAATACAGTACTATAGTAATTAATTGAATTTTTATTTACGAAATACTGTATATGTCAATCAAACATTCTGGCTGGCAAACATTCCATCAAAAAAAAAAAAAAAACTAATGCTAAGTAAGCTTGAAGTGATGAACACAATTGCATAATAAGTGCTGATCACTTGTTAAATCTAGCAGACGGCACATTTCTCTGTAGTTGAATTAATTTTATCATTGTTTTGACATTACAGTAAAGTAATTGCATCATGGTAAACATCATACTTACGTATATAACCCCCCCCCCCTCCTTTTAATTTCACCTGTGTGCGGCACTGGGGTTTGAAGTGTGGGAATTATTTGTCATTCATCAACCAGCACCCCGTCCCTGCGTTACATTCTGTCCATTGTTCACACGCCGTACATTTTTCTTTTGAACTATCGCAATTCCTGTACTACTGTAAATGACAAAATACTGTATCATACTGAAATGTTTCACATTAAAAAAGCATATTTTTATTTATACAGTATTCAACAAATATCTATAGTGTAGCATACAAAGGAAAGGGCAGCTTATCATCTTTGAAACAAAATTTGTTGTTGTCCGCTAAATTCAACAAGTGGGATGGTGGTGGGGAAAGCAGGAGGGTTCCCCATCTCCTGTAAGGGCATTGTAAGAGCAGGATTCCCTGCTTGCTGAGTAGGCACATGCCTTCAGATAGTGCGTCGAGTTTTAGCTTGTAAAGGCTGAAAACCTCCCGATCGGACAAAAAAATTCTTCGTACTTTACACTTTTGGGATAACCCCCCCTCCCCCTGACAAGTTTCAGGGTTTGCACATACTCGCAGAGAATTTGTTTTGCTGTAGTTTATAGAAAAATTCGTAAATAAGAAAATACGAAATTGCGGAAATTTTATGTGCGTCAGATAACCAATCTCAGGAGACGTAGCCACGGAGCAGCTCAGGACGCAATTTTTATACGGCCCCATAAAATTTTTGTGGCCAGTTCTCCGCTTAGTCTTAGGCCCGAAAATCATGATAATGTCTAAATTTCTTACTGAAAATGAAATATTAAAAAAAAATTATGAACAATATTTGTTCAAGTACTGGGGAATATAGCCACACAAAATTTGTTTATGCAGAACAATTTTATGGCACTGAAATTCCAATGTGTCCGGTTCTCCGTACCCATATCAAAACAGCCTTGTTTGGAAACAAACCTCAGTTAGCAAGAATTGTGTGGGATATTCAGTGCTCAGGAACGGAAATCAGAGCTGCAAACTTCTGCTTCAGATTTGACGGCAGAGATGTGATAAGTGGACTTTGTTCGCCAAGGCACGGGGAAGGAGGGTGGAGGTTGGGGGAAGGAGGGTGGAGGTTGCTCTTGGAGCTAGCGGGAAAGGCCGAAAATCCAGATGTTTTTTTTTCTTTTTCTTTTTTTGTTTTTTTTGAGAAGGAATGCTTCCTATCTGTGAGAGATCGGAAGCAATTTTAATTACTTGTGGCTCATCAAGCCACAAAGCTCGATCTTCTGGAAACTTCGGAATTTGTACTTTGCCTCCAGACAGTGATGGGTTCGCATTACTTTAACGATGGGAAAAGAACTTGCGCATAGCGGAGCTCATAGTTTGGTTGTAGTTTCGTTGTGTTTGCAGATCAGAAGGTCGGGAATTTTTGGTTCTAGTTTCAGTGAAATTTATTTTAGTTGCTATAATTTCTGTTTTAGCATGTGATTTTGATTATTTTTCTTGTGTGCTTGTACAGCTAAGGAAAAAAAGGACATATACTTATATATATATATATATATATATTTAATTCTGTATAGTAAAAAGTTACTTTTCTTCAGTAGTAATTCTTAGCCAACATTGGAAAGCCAGATTTTATGACAGTAATTGTAAATGCGGAAAACTGCCAAATTTATTCATAATGGCAGGCAAGTGTTTGTTTAATCAAAACTGGTTGGAAAATAGAAATTATAAGGATTGGCTTCAGTGCCATCCAACAGACAGACAGACATCTAGCAAAATGTGCATTGTGCTGTAAGTCTTTCAGCATAGCAAAAATGGGTGAATCTGTACTAAAAAGCCATATGAAAGGGACTAAGCACACCCAGTTATTGTCCATCAAAACGTCATCAAATATTTCATCCCTGCTGAAACCCAAAACTTCAGAAGCAGTGATAATGGAAGAAAAAAAAGTGATGCAGTGGTTACACAAACAACTGAAATCTGTATTCATGTGGCAAAAAATGACGTTATGGATGCTGAAATCATATGGACTATGAAAACCATTAAAAGTCATAATTCCTACAGATCAAATGATGACATTGAAAGAGTTCTCAGACAAATGTTTCCTGACAGTGTTATTGCTTCAAAATTTTCATGTGGTGCCAAAAAAACTAGTTATTATGTTGTTTTTGGTATTGCTACATTTGTGAAAGATTTGATATTGCAAGAGTTGGCCCAAAAGCAGAATTATGTTTTATTATTTGATGAAAGTCTGAATGAAATGAGACAAAAGAAGCAAATGGATATTCATGTACGATTTTGGTCAAATGATACAGTCATAACGAGGTTCTTTACTTCTGTATTTATGGGGCATGCTACGGCAGAAGATCTGTTTGAATCATTTAAAATTGCCATTTTGCCTCTGAAGCTATCTAAAGTTCTACAATTGTGCATGGATGGGCCCAATGTAAATTGGAAAATTTTCAGTATGCTTCAAGATGAAGCTGTCAAAGAATTTAATAAGCAGCTGCTTAACATTGAAAGTTGTGGACTACACATAATTCACAATGCTTTCCAATGTGTTTGTCAATCAACAAACTGGGAAATAAGCAGTTTTTTACAAAGTTTGTATTTTTTGTTTAAAGATTCTCCAGCAAGACGTGAAGATTTTTCAAAGCTTGTAAAACATGTAAATTTTCCAAAAAAGTTTGTCAAACATAGATGGCTTGAAAACATTTTGGCAACTGAATGTGCATTGGAGTTATTACCTGATGTTGTTCTAAGGTATGTAAATGCCATTAAAAAGAAATCTCTTCCCACTCCTCAGTGCAAGTCTTTTTCAGTTGTCCAACACAGTGTAGATGATAATCTTCTTGAAGTAAAATTGCATATCTTTTTGTCAGTTGCAAAAGTTCTATATCCATTCCTTCTGAAATATCAAACTGATAAGCCTATGATTTTCTTCTTGTCTGATGATTTCAAACAACTTCTGATATCACTGCTGCAGAGGTTCATTCAACCACACATCATGAAAGAAGCATTATCCTGTTCAAGTTGATCAAATTAGATTTCAAAGATCCAAAATTACATTGCAAACTGGAAAATATTGACATTGGATTTATTGCTGAAAAAAAACTGAGGACACTTCTTGCCGTGAAAAAGTCAGCAGTTGTGATGTATTCAACATTAGAATGGAATGCAAAAGTTTTCTTGTTACAGTTGTGGCTAAACTGACTGAAAAATCACCTGTGACATACAGTTTAGTGAGACACCTGTCGTGCTTTGACCCAAGACACGTGGCAAATAACAAGCATAGTTGTGTGAAAAATTTGCGTCTAGTGTTGAATTACCTGACTGAAACTAATCAGTTGCAAGAGAGTGAATGTGATGATGTAATTAGACAGTTTTCCATTTTTCTAGACACTGAGGTGGCTACTGAACATCCACTCTTCAGTGATTTTGACCCAGAAAATTCTCGGTTGGACACATTTTTCTGTGCTAAAATAAATATTAAGAAATATTCCAATTTGTGGAAAGTTGTTGGACAAATGCCGTTGCTCAGTCATGGTCAGGCAACTGTTGAACGTGGCTTTAGTGTCAACAAAAAAATTGAAATAGAAAATATGAAAGAGCATACATACATAGCACACAGGCTGATATGTGACTACATAAAACTTTCAGGTGGTGATGTGCACAACATTAGGATCACCAAAGAATTACAAAGTTGTGTAGCTAATGCACGGCAAAAATACCTAACATATTTGGAAGACCAAAAGATGACATCTTTGGTACGAGGTCAGAAGAGAGCTGTTGATTCTGGAAAGGCAGATGAACTGAAAAAAAAAAGAAAATATGTCTTGAAAAAGACATACAAGAACTATTGAAATCTGCTGACAGTTATGCTGAGCAAGCAGAAGATACTAGTGATGTAACAATGATTGCCAAATCGAACAGTCTTAGGCGTTCAGCCAAGGATAAGCAGCAAAAGTTGTTTGAAATTGAGAGGACTTTAAACGGCTTGAGTAGTTAAAAACACAAGCTTTTAAAGGTTATGTAAAAAAAAAAAGGCTGATTATAAGAATTACATTTAGATTAACTTCTCGTACAAATTTTGCTTATTTCAAAGCTGTTTTTCTTTATTTTTTTGCTACCAAATTTCATATAATCTAGAATATTCTTCAGTATATCATCATTGTGCCAAATAATCATCATAAGGGCATGATGCTTTTTTTCCGTTATGCTATAAGACAATTAATGCTTTGCAACTTACAAAGAATATTTATGAGTATGACTATGTATCACAGATACTTTTAAGTTTATATTATACAGGAGTGCAGTCTTGCACTTAGAATTAATTAACAAGCTGGCACTGGTTCCATAGTCAATAGAAGTGAAGTGTGGATTCTGCAGGGTAAGTTACTTGCTTAAATAATCATTTTGTGTTTTATTTTACATTTGGGTGTTTAAAGTTGGGTAACATGGCATTATATACATAAGTATGCATTTCAGATAATGCCACACACCCAATGCTGTACAAAAATGTTTTAGTTTAAAGCTTCAAAGCAACAGTTTTCCAAAGGTGCATAGGGTTGCCATCTTTCAGACTGTCAAAATTTTGTGTAGATGTGCTAACAGTTCAGTGTTATTAGTATTGTGTTTCTAATCCTTTAAGCCATTGCAGTAATGGTGTAACTGATTCTATATTTACTGTACATAAAATAACATCTTTTAACAGACTATGCACATACTCGTACTAATCCCTGCCCCCAGTTTTTTTAATATCTAATCACACAACACAGTTTCCTGGGTATTATAGCAAAGTTCATTTCACTTTTTTGCAATTTTTGTTTGCTTGTTCCTTTAGTATATTCACGAACAATACAAGAAGTTTGTCTTTATTCAATTATTTATTAGAACTCTTTCTGGCCAAATGCACTAATAAAATAAATAGTTCCGACTTAATTTGCCAAAGCTAGTAACTCACTGGGGAATTCGAACACTGTTTTTAGCCAAATAAAATATTGCCGATAATGCCCTTGAAAAAGAAAAATTTTCCCTTAATAAGTCCTTGAATTTTTTTCTGGTTAAGGGTACTCACCATGAAACAGGAGAGATAAGAACTCGTGGATCAGAAGAGTGGAAGACATCATGATCAGAGTAAAATCCCTGAAATGGCAATGGGCTGGACATATTGCCAGAAGGACAGACCATCGATGGACAGCCGAAATTTTAGACTGGATTCCAAGGGACAGGAAAAGACCCAGAAGAAGACCACATGGGAGATGGGCAGATGAAATTCGAAAGTATGCAGGAGTAACATGGAAGAGACTGGCACAAGACAGACCGTTGTGGAAGAGGCTTGGATAAACCTTCGTCCAGCAGTGGATTGATAATGGTTGACAATGATGATGATGATGATGTATATACACTAACGTTATCTCTGTTTCGAGATGTTACAGATGCTAGACAATATCATCATCATCATCATTGTCAACCATTATCAATCCACTGCTGGACGAAGGTCTCCCCAAGTTTCCTCCACAACGGTCTGTCTTGTGCCAGTCTCCTCCATGTCACTCCTGCATTCTTTCGAATTTCATCCACCCATCTTCCATGTGGTCTTCTTCTGGGTCTTTTCCTGTCCCTTGGAATCCAATCTAAAATTTCGGCTGTCCAACGATGGTCTGCCCTTCTGGCAGTATGTCCAGCCCATTGCCATTTCAGGGATTTAACTCTGATCATGATGTCTTCCACTCTTGTCATTTTTCGGATCCACAAGTTCCTCTTCTTATCTCTCCTGGTTACACCAAGCATGCACCTCTCCAATGCTTCTTTGAGTAATCTGCAGCCTTTGTATATCTCTTTTAGTTAAGGTCCACGTCTCTGCACCATACGTAAGCACTAAAAGGATGCATTGATCAAACACTTTTCTTTTAAGACATAATGGCATATTGCTCTTGAAAATTATGCTGTTTCTTCCAAAAGCTCTCCAGGCAAGTTTTGTACGTCGATTAATTTCTTTATCAATGTGACTCTGACTTGATATCTGATATCCAAGATAAACATATGTGTCAGTTATCTCCAGCTTTTCTCCATCAATCGATAAATCTTCATTTCTTGTAAAAGCATTGAACATCACTTTTGTCTTCTGAAAGTTCATTTTTAATCCCACTTCTTTACTCTTATCAGCAAGTTCCTGGATCATACTCTGCAGCTCTGATGGGGTAGTTGCAAAAATGACTATGTCATCAGCAAAACAAAGGTGGGTTAGATAATCTCCATCAATCTTTATCCCTTTGTTTTCCCAGTTCAGTGATTGAAAGACATTTTCCAATGTCGCATTAAAGAGCTTGGGAGATATGGTGTCACCTTGTCTCACTCCTCTTCCAATTTTTATGTGTGTTGTATTTTCAAACAGCCGAATCTTTGCACTTGCATTTTCATAGATGTTATTAATAATATTAATGTACGCGTCTTCAATACCGCAGGATTTCAGGGCCATTGTAACTGCTGATGGTTTTACTGAATCAAAGGCTTTTCATAATCGATAAAAGCCATGCACAATGGAAGTTCATATTCCCTCGCTCTTTCAATTAGTTCTCTCAGTACGTGGAAATGATCTATTGTGCTGTAGCCACTCCTGAATCAAGCTTGTTCTCTCGGTTGAGCCATGTCCAGTGTTACCTTCAATTGGTGTGAAAGAACTTTAGTGAAGATTTTATAAACCACTGATAGGAGGCTGATAGGTCTGTAGTTCCTGAGATCCTCAATGTCACCTTTTTATGTAGCAGGATCATTGTAGCGTTGTTCCAATCCTTAGGAATTTTCCCTTCATTAAGGCATCGAGTGAAAATTTGGGCGAGTACTGTTTCGATTTCTCCACTTGCTTCTTGTATGATGTCTACAGTAATTCCATCTTCTCCTGGAGCTTTTTCCCGCTTCATGTTCTAGATTGCATGTGCAACTTCTGCTGGGAGGACTGGAAGAACTCTGGTACTGGTACCTTTCATGATGTCTGGAGTACATGTATCATTCCTTTCATATCATTTGGAGTAGAAAGCTTTCACTCTTGTCAAAATTTCGCCTCTACTTCTTGTTGCAGAACCATCTTCTTTTCTCAGTGCCATAATCTGTTTTCTTCCCTTACTGAGATGTCCCTTTGCTATCTTTAGGCTTTGGTTGTTTTCAATTGCTTTCCTTACTAGTTCACAGTTGAATTTCCTTACGTCTTCAGTGATACTTTTTCGTACTGTCTTACATAGATCTATATATTCCACTTTGGAAGTCACATCTTCTGTAGTTGTCCTGATCTCTCTTCTTTTTTGCATCAACATTTTGTTTTTTCCTGATAATTTGTTCACATGCAACTTGTTCTTAGACCCAGCTAATTTTGTTGCTGTTTCCATAAGAGCTTTGGTTACTTTTCTGTTAACTTCAGAAATATCCACTTCTTCCGATGTTAGGCCTTCTAAAGCAGAGAATCTGTTCTTCAGTTCCAACTTGAAGGTATTATGGTGTTTTTTAAGGTTGGTTATGTCAATATATTTTGTTTGTCTTATGAGCTTGCCACGTTCGAGTTTAGTGTTGAGGTGCATCTTACATCTCACCAATCTATGGTCACTACCTGTGTTGAACTTGTTTAGCACACTGCAGTCTTTTATGACGAATTTTTTGTTACACATAATAAAATCAATTTCACTTGTCGTCCCATTTGGATGTCTCCATGTCCATTTCCTGTGTGGCATTTTCTTGAAAAAGGAGTTCAAGATGAAAAACCCTTCTGCCTCTGCAAACTCTACGAGAGTATTTCCACGCTGGTTTCTGTTGCTGTGACCGAATTTACCTACTGAAGTTTCATTCTGTTGCCGTTGCCCTATTTTTGCATTGAAATCTCCCATAATTATCTTTACGTGCTGCTTGCCTTTATTATTTAGATGACGAATTTCCTCATAAAATTCTTCAATTTCTTCTTCAGGATGACTTGTGGTGGGTGCATAAGTTTGAATAATCTGAGCCTGGTATCTTCTCGAGAGTTGGATAACGAGTCGTGCAGCTCTGTCAGAGGAACTTTCAACTTCTACCACTTTATCCTTCAGTTTCTTGTTTATTATAAATCCAACACCACTAGTTCTACCAGTATCAGTCCCACGATAGTAGAAGAGATGTCCACTTTTCAGTTCAATGAAATCTTCTCCTTTTCTCCTTACCTCACTTAGCCCGACGATGTCCCACTTGATCCTTTGTAGTTCCTCTTCCAATTCAAGAAGCCTTGAATCAGAAAATAGGGAGCGTCCATTATACGTAGCCAAGGTCAGCATCAGATGGCAGCCTAGTCCGGTTCTCCGGGGATTTTTAGCACCCTCTGCCTTCATATCGCCCTGGCCGCTGCCTTGGCCAGGTACATTCCGGCTGCCGGAGACTGAGGGCCAAGATTTAAGTTGCGGTGCCATTTTGGAGGGGTTTGGCCATAACTCACCACGCTGGCCAAGCGGGTTGGTGAGTGTGGGATAGCATTTCCTCTAATCCCGATGGTATAGTTATACCGCTATTGGCGGTCGTCAGAGCCCCTTTAGTGGGAACAGGATGTACCACGAGAAGGCGGGGTTGACATTTGTCAAGGAGAGGCTGTGATGTTACGCATCATATATATATATACACAGTGGTTGTCCAAAATAATAGAAACACCTCGCTGAAAACAGTGAGTTAAGTATGTGTGCTTTTTTAGTAAAACAAACGTGTAGCTACAATTTTTTTTTTTTATAAAAAAGTGTTGCTTATAGTCTCAAGGGTCTGTGTCATTACATTGTAAATCGGTGTTTGCATAATTTTGTTCCAGGTGAAGGCACAATGACTGACCTGTCAGGGTTCCAAAGAGGGCAGATTGTAGGAGCCCGTCTGGTTGGTGCGTCAGTAACCAGAGTGGCACAGGTATTGGGGGTATCGAGAGGTACCGTGTCGAAGGTCATGACAGCATACAATGTTCACGCCACAACATCATCTGTGAGACACAACCGTGGAGGGCAAACCAAACTCACTGCGAGAGACAGGAGGACATTAAAGAGGATTGTGACCACAAGGAGGAAGACCACGGCGACAAAAGTGACTGCTGAGCTTAATGCACATCTCCAAAACCCAGTGTCGACCCATACCGTGCGAAGGGAATTGCATAAGCACAATATTTACGGCAGAGCTGCAATTACAAAATTCCTGGTGTCACAGGTGAATATGAAACGGAGACTACAGTGGTTCCAGAAACATAAAACGTGGACTGCAGATCAATGGAAACATGTCTTGTTTTCCGATGAATCACGTTTCTCACTATTCCCCACCACAGGACGGGTTTACATGTGGGGAACCCCCACAGAAGCCCACAACCCAGACTGTCTCCTTCCTACAGTGAAGCATGGGGGCGGTTCCATAATGGTTTGAGCCATGATCTCATGGTTTGCAGCTGGTCCCACTATCACCTTGCACGGACGGATCACTAGCAGTGGCTATGTCACTCTTTTGGCCGACCATGTGCATTCAATGGCGCAGACATTGTTTCCGTCATAGGATTGCACCTTTCAAGATGTTAATGCCCCGATTCACAGAATTCGAACTGTTCAATCATGGTTTGAAGAACATGAGGATGAAGTTGCACACCTTCCCTGGCCTGCACAATCACCGGACTTAAACATCATTGAGCCCCTGTGGTCTGTGTTGAAAAACAGAGTGTGATCCCGTTTTCCTCCTCCAGCGTCTCTCAAGGAATTGGAGCAGTTTCTGCAGGAAGAATGGTACAACACACCACTTATCACCAACCAGGACTTGTATGCATCCATTCCAAGGAGGATTCAAGCAGTTTTAAATGCCAAGGGTGCTCCCACACCATATAAGGTGCGTAACACCTATTGTTTCAAGGTGTTTCCATTATTTTGGACAACCCCTGTATATATATAATGTTAGTAGCAGGAGATGCCGAAAATTACCCCATATTAGCCACGCTGCCTCCCTCCCAGCCCACTCCACCCAAGCAGGATTGACTTCGGAGTGATTGGAACAAAGGAAGCGTCCGTGAGGTGTGAGGGAGCAGGAAAAATAAGAAAAAAGAAAGAAGTCCTGAAAAGACCATCTGGGAAAAAGCGGTGATCACATTTTTATGAATTTTCTTTATGACCCAATTAAGATACGTGCGTAGATCAGATTGTTGTTCACAGTTTCTTCCACCTACTCTAATTTCAGTACCAAGCTCTGCTTTATCCTGTTTTAAGACGTTATAGATGCTAGACAATATGACAATAGCAAAGAACTGACAAAGAATATCCCCATGCTTTTTACCCCTGCTGTCCCTGTTTTCCATTTATCTTTTGCTCTCTCTCTCCCCCTCTCTTTTTCTTTTTCCTGCTCTTTCTTTTTTTACTGAACCTAATTCAATGTAATAAGTATTTTAAATCCTCTGTACTAAGTTTAATTGTTAATTTTTTTTAGAAAAACTGAAAACAAAATGTGCAGAGTTAATCATTTACAATCTTTGCTACTTTAAACGTAAAAAAATTGTTAGGGTTTAGGGAAGGCAATCGCCCCAGGCGCCCTCCGCTAGATCCGCCACTGGATTGGTCCCTGTGGGTTTTGTTCCTATTTTTCAGTGCGTGGCTAGCTAACTGTGCAGTTCCATTTCACTGTCTAGCATTTTTTCTTTTTCTTTCCCTTAACATACCCTAAACTTAACTTCCTAGCTGATATTTTTAAAGGGAAGTGTGAAACAACGGATCAGACACCACTTTCCTAAAATCCTCTACACCATGATTTCACTTTAAATTGTTACCGTATATACTCTTGTATAGGTCAACTTTTTTTAATGAAATATTTAGGTCAAAATTAGGGGTTGAACTATACACGGAAAATATTTCTGATAGGTTGAAAACCAAAATTTTTATGCCTTATGGAAATGCGCATACTTAGCTCTTTGCGCCATCAGTTCATTTTCAGTTGTATATTTAGTCATTTTCCGAGTGCTACTGGTACATACAGAAGAAAATTATTGCTAAGAATTTTTTTGATTTTATATGTACTAGATTTTTTTTTATTCACAAATAGAAAAATTCATTTCACAAAGATGTCTCAGACTGTTTTAGATCTGTCGACATGGCCCTGACTGCCTCGCTGGTAAATCACCCAGAGGAAAGAGGTGAACGCGTAAGCCAGTAGTTTCAGTTGCACCGTGCTGTGACCTACGATCGTGCTCGATGGGGGGATGAAGAGGGAAAAGGAAAGACTATTGCAAAAGGAGACCGCTGCCCATTCTTAGCGATGGCGAAGAGAGGTGTGATAATCTACAGAGCAGCGGTAACTTGATCAATGCATCCCAAAAACGAAAGTGTTTAAACTTGGCCGATCGCTCAGAATAACACTGCCACTGATAGTAAAAAGTGCATTAGTTTAACAACCTACTTATGTTTGTTATTTATGAGTGTGCCCCGTCTCTGAAAATCGAACAAACAGTAACCTTTTCTGAAGACTAAGAGCAAGCAAAAAAGGATTGCATCTTTACTGAATGGGGCGATGTTTGGTTTTGTCACTAAAGCAGATTGTTTGTCACAAATGGTGGAGAAAGGGGGATTAAACTCAGGAGTAGATAAACAACCTCTCTGTCAATCACACACTCGTACAACTCAGCAGTTGACCAACAGCTGCTACGCTGCACGAGGTAGTGGGAGAAAATTTTATAGAACAAATTTTCTTCAATTTTTTAAATAGTTGCGTGCAAATTTTACAGTGTCCGCAATACATCAAAATAAAGAATAAAGATTCATTTTAAATTTTGAAGAAATCCATTGAAAACTTCAAAAGTCCCCTCCCCCCCCTTTTTTATGGCATGCATATTCTTTATGGGATAAAAAAAACCTATCAGGTTGACATCAAGACCTATTTACGCTTTCCAAATATGTTTCAGGAAGTTTTTTTTTTATACGACGTGGTTTGGTTGTTAAGATATTATTCTATTACGATGATGAACTTACTTCTAAAAAAATGCAAATATTACACAATTTTATTTTTAAAAAGAAGAAAATGGCCGGTGATCAATCTAGGGACCCCAATTAAGAATTTTTTTTTTTATCAACGACTAACACCCCAGGTACGATCCTTAAAAACTCCCAGTAAATGGAAGGTGATTCCACCACCACCGACAAGAGAAATTCACATCCGACACAAAATAATTTGATTAAGCATATGTTCCAGGTTAACTATAAATTTATTTTGTGCTCCCAGGCACATGTTGGCAAACAACTCAATACAAGAAAACTTTAGGTGGCTAGGCCGAATAAAAAAAAGAATTTAGCTATGAATTTTAGAGTCCAGAGTAGGTTGACAGTCCTAAATAATCCTCTCAGTTACCCTGGTCTGCAAACCAAGTAGTTTTCACCTGTGTGGTTTAGAGGATGAAGGAGGTAAGTGGCACAATTTGGTTACCAGCCTGCCTTACAAAAAATCTTTAAAGAATGTGATCATTCACTCAAAGAGTGCTAAGAGCTTAATGCTCGATGTGCATATCTGATAACTGTTGAACCTTGAGCTAAATGCTCTTTACAATTTAGATTTAGATGGTTAAGAGTGACATTTTATTCTTTTTTTTTTTTTCACAACACACTGATTTTGATCAGTTACCTGGAAAAATCTCTTTCTTACTTTACAGTACAGAAAACCAAACAAACAAAAATGTCAAGTCACTTTCCTCTCATTTGAGCTAACAAAAAAAAAAAAACCCTGTTCTAACAGGAAACCAAAATTAATATATTTCAATCCATTTCTTTGGTCACTGGCATTAACTAGACATTTTTACAAAAAAAATTACACAATGACATATTACATTTGTTGGTTCTGGCCAGACCATTAATTCCAAACATACATTTTGCATTTCCCTATTTTCTTCCCATTTTAATTTCACCTTCCCCCATTTTTTTTCTCACCCCTGAATTTTAACCTTTTACATCATTCCATTTCTGATCAAGACACATTTTTTTTCTTTCAATTTTAGGTGGTCCTCATTTTTTTTTCTTTTTTTTTTTCTCTTCGTTTTTCCTCCTCTTTAAATTTTCCTTTTAATGCCGAATTGGAATTGGTGTTTGTGCTGTTGCTACGAGAGCCGGCACGCCGTGGAAACGGGGCCTGATGCATTTATGATGACATGGTAGGATTTTCCCTCTTCTCCTTCCTTTCTTTTATTCTTTTTTCTTACTTACTCCCGATGCCGGCCTTTGAGGAGACTTTCTCTCTCTCACACGGCGACAGGCGGCAGCGATGTTACCGAGCGAGTTACGAGGCGTAATGCCCGCTAGTGCCTCGGGACGATGTCAAGCACTTTTTCGCGCCATCTCGGCAGCAGAGTAAATTTTGAGCCATGAAAAAATTTGAAAAGAAAAGGATCGTTCCTACCGTTCTTGGGCCATCGCGGCCGCACGAGGTTACGGCAGTTTCGGCATCCGGACGTCCGTCGTTCGGACTCCCTCCTTTACTCAATTTTTTTTTTATTTTTTTTATTGTGGGACTCTCCCTTACGAAGTCTGGTGTCGAAGTGTGGAGCAGCACGCAAAAATTCTCTGCTCCTCGCCGAATGCCTTGCGCACGCGCCCGAAATGGCGGAAGGCAATTGGCCCGAAGTTAAGTCAGAAGGCGGAGAGAAAGACGCAATTCCCAGAAATCGCTGGCTTGAACTTTGACCCACGAAAACGGGCGCTACGGTGAACCTCGCAGAATTCCGCCCAAATCCTGACGTGTTCCATGTGCCAAGCGAAAAATGCCTTCTCGAAGTAAACAAGAGCATAAATAAATCTGACTTTCTGCACTGGTAAAGCTGGGAAAACGTCCTCCCAGATGCCATTCTACGAATTTATCGCTTTTAGAAAAGCGACACCAGAAACTGTAGCCATTTTCGTTCTTTCTTTCTGAACAAAGACTTTTAGAGACCACCTTTACAAAAATTCATTAAACAAATTAACTAACATTAACGAACATCGTTACAATTAACTTCGTAACGCATAAAAATCGAATTCTCTCTAGCTACTGGTACGACGATCGGAATTACGAAAAAATAGCGTAACGCAACGATGTGTTATTTTGCCCTGATGCATTAAGCCACAATTTTATTCTTTTACTAAATGACTATTAAATATCATTGACGATAGCGCACGTGCAATTAATTTACGAAAGTCACTTCGTTACGGAGCGATCGCCGACCCGCTTTTTCTATCAGTCGCTGAATTATACTATCACTAGTTAATACCAAGTAAGATTCATACTAAAACCAACTAAATATTAATACTAAGCAAGATTTTAATTACGAAAGGTTACTAAATTAAGCCCGATACACCCAACGGCGATTTTAATACACGCTACTGACATATGGCATAAACACGCGTTTTTTCTCATTAGATACCACTACAATAAGATAAAATACTTCAAACACTACATGTTTACAAATTACTTTTCCATTATTAAAGCTTACATAATAATACAATAAAAGAAATCGCGATAACGACGGTAAAAACGGAACTACAACCTTACGATTTTTCTTTTTATCGCTACGTTATCCTGACGATCAATAACGCCGAACGCCGCGGCGTCGCCGATAATTTTAAACTGATACATCTAACACTATACATATATAAACTGCACTATACACTTAAGAAACTAAGGCAAATCAATTCATATACACTACATCATATACTGCACTAAAATAAACTTCACTAATATCTCTTCCCTGAAAGTAAATAGTGCACTAAAAAAAATGCAATGGAAGGAAGGAAAAAAAACATTGCATGAAAGAACAACAAAAAAACCAGCAATATAGCATGATGTCAAACTTCCTTAAATCTACTTCCCAGCTAGTTACACATCCCTTAACTAGAAACAGACATCAGAAGGCTAACTTACCTAGACCTATTCACATAAATTTAACTAAATACAGAGAGATCAACACTTCACAGAAAAATCAGAAAGGACATAAAATAATTTACTTGATTTTTTCTTGACTCTTAAATCTATTTTTTTTCTAACTCCCTCCTTGCCAAAGGGATTTGAGATCATCTCATGACAAAAATTATCACTCTCATTGAGAGTGCGTGGATCTGGTGACGTGTTTTCCGATCCAAAAATATTGGCCCATTAATTCAGAGATCGGAAAAACGTCAACAGATCATTTTTTTAAATAATGATGTGCCTGCCTTACGACGTTTGGTAAAAATGCATCACGATTCGTTTGCTGCTGGAACAAATGCTTTACTCTCCATGAATGAAGTAACTGCAGAAAACTCTCTTACAAAAAGTGGGAGAAGGGAGGTGGACTATGTGCAAAAGTGGGTTCATATATTTGTAAAATGTGTAACCTTCCCCTGAAAACTCTCTAACCAGGGTGGTGAGCCCTATCATCTTCCCAGAATTGTGCCTCAGTTCTGCCCACATTTTGTGGGAAACTGCCGCAAGCAACATTGTGAGAGCCAGCTACAACAATAAGTAGTAGGTTCGCATTTCTGGATGCGGGCGCATCCTTGGAAAATATTTTTTTTATTTTTTTTATTTATACACAAGATAGGTTAGTATAGAAAAACTGCACATATTCACATAAAAATCGAGGGGTCAACTAATACACGGGATATACAAAAACTGCAAATATTCCGATAAAAATCAGGGGGTCGATCTATACACAAGTATATATGGTATATTGAATTTCATTCAACATTCTACCTTTGGAAAAAGTTCTGAAACCATTTTCATTGTGCATAAGCTTTGAACAATTATTCTCCTTTTGTACCAAAGCAACAGACTAGCACTGTTAACCTAGGCCTAACCTCTGAACAATGGCATCTCCCAACAGCAGACACTTTTTTCCGCTCTGAGCAGCAACCATTATTCAGAAGTTTCACCGTATTGTGAGATAAATGTATTGATTGTTCCTTTTTTAACTTTAGTATATTATTAAAAGATGTGTAAAAGTATTGTTTTGTATTTCATTCTTTATATTATTTTTGAGGCCATAGTATTTCAATACTTTCATTTTATGTTCTTTATAAATCTGCCATCCATAAATGGCTTCAATTGCTTTGCAGTTATCTCTGACGAAGCATAGCTTTACATGAACTGCTTCTGCATTAGATTTATGAGCTACAGTACGTAGTTGCCGCTGATGTCATAAACCTCGCTTTAGTTGACTGAGTTTTTCTGTTCACAAGATGATCAGAATTTTCTTTATGCATGGTTTTATGTTGATGATATGAATTATGCACTTCCGGCACTGAAACACTTGACTGCTAATGAGACATGCAGTTTTGCCTTTTACAGCATTAAAATAATAATGATAATTTCCCACATTTCTTGAAATACACAGCTTTTATCTTCTAACTTGCTCTTTACATGTATGCTTCATTTAGTGGTGGTTTGTTATAGTGCTGTTCATCTGAGAAACATTTTCACATTAAAGAAAAATGTTGTACACCTCCAACGTGATCTTCCATCTCCCATACACATTACTTATTGCCAGTGGATTGAAGTGCCATAACAGACTTGAAGGTGCACTACCTGGAATGCATCATTAACTAACTGGTTGAGGGAAGAGATGGTATCTTAACAACTGAAGTAACCTGAAAGACTATTGGCCTGTGAAGTGTGGAGGAGTAAGTTCTCAGGCCAGTTCATGATTACATGTAGCACTCACCTTGCAGTTTGGCATCCAAATTATTGGAAGAGGCAACACTTTGCCACAAATCGTAAGAAAGGATCGCCACAGTCCCTCTGCTAAAGTATGGACATCACTTGTGCTTGGAATGACAGGCAGCCATTGTTCCCCAAGGGAACCCACTCTATGTTGGCCACTTGGCCGGTTTACAAGCTCAGGCAGCAAGTGTGATCAGTTGCCATTCCGAGGGATGACATGAATCGTATATTGGGTTGGTGTGAATGAAATATCCGGCAAAGGACCAGCACACATGGATGGCAAGAGTGGAAAAGTAAGACAACTTACCTAGGCAAAATAACCCCCCTCGGCATCAACGCATAGTTGCCATCTGTCCGGCAAGGCCGTGATCCTGGAATGAAAAAGTCTTGTGGCTAGGACCCGAAGAAGTCATCAACTGCATGTTGAACCTCATTGTCTGTTGTGAACTGTTTCCCGGAGAGAAAGTGATCCAGGCGGCGAAACAGATAATAGTCTGTCGAAGACAAGTCCGGGTAATAGGCAGGATGAGGAAGTGTTTCATAGTCCAAGGCACTTAGTGTCAGCATCGTTCGTTGTGCGACATGAGGGCAAGCGTTGTCCTGGAGCAGAAGAACACCATGTTTGTTGAACAAAGCCAGTTGTTTCTGCAGCAATTTCCAGTGCATCTGGTGTAATTCAGCACAATAACATTCTGCAGTGATCGTTTGGCCTCTTGTCAAGAAACTCTGATGAATTTTCCCGGCTGTGGACCACCAGACAAGGAGCATCATCTTCTTGGTGTGTAGGGGTTGCTTAGGATGCCATCCAGCAGGCTGTGCCTTGCTTAACCATTGTGCATATTGTTTCCGATTATCATAAAGAACCCACTTTTCGTCTCAGGTGATGATTCGATGCAGTAGAGGTTCCTGTTTATTCCTGGCAAGCAGCGACATGCAGACTTCCAAATGCCTAGTCTTGTTGGCAGTTGTCAACTCATGCAGCAGCCACATGTCCAGCTTTTTGACCTTACCCAGTGCAGCCAGATGCCAAACAACTGTTTTGTGGTGGACACCTACCTCTGCCGCTATCTCACGACATGTTTTTCGAGGGTCCACTTCAACCACACATAACAGAACATCATCAGAAACAGCAACAGGTCGGTGACCATGTGCTTCGTTTTGCAGGTCTGTATCTCTGCTTCGAAACTTTACAAATTATTGCCGAATGGTTCATTCATTTGCTGTATTCTCCCCAAACACTTTGTTAACGTTTCAAGTGGAAATTCCTACAGAATGGCCCAGTTTAAATTCATACAGGAAGATGACTATCAAATCCGGCATCTGCATGTTTCCTTTGCAAGCCACATTACATCCAAACAAACCATGTCTGAACCTTGTTCCTCACACATGTGCTAGCTATTTATAGTAACTCTATGGCATAATACCCGCAGCACCTGTGGGTTGTTCCATTCGGCTGTGGTGTGAACCTTCTCCAGTTCTCGTTCGCGCTGGACATTTCATTCGCACCAACCCAATATTTCTTGGGAGTGCTGTTACTTTCCATTTTCATTTGTATTTTCATCTTTCTGTATTGCAGAATAATTTCTCCCTCATTTTTAGTGTTGCTGCTTTCCTTTTCAAGTTCTAAGCTCTTCTTCTTTGAACCCTGATGTCTGTAGTGTGTGCCAGACTGTTGTGACTGTTTTCATATCCACAGTTCTTTCTCTGCCCCTTCAATCATCTCCTTCAGTTTTATGATTCTCTGGAAAATTCTTTACCAGTTTGCATCTGTGATTCATAGTTTGCTCAAATTGCCTATATGTATTAGGTGTGCAACTTAATTCTCGGCCACAGGCACGACACGCTGACAGCAAATTATAGCAAATCGAATGTGTTCCTAATCAGGGAAATAATCCCTGTCGTGTTGGATACATTTGAGCCATCAGTCAGGGAGCTACCGAATGCCACTTCAGAAAAGAGAGGGCTGTTTCGAGTTAATAAAGTCATCAATACTTGTGTGGACCTCCTCGATAGAAGTGAAGTGCGTATCACTTAGGGGATGTTGTAGGGAGTGAAAGAGCTGATAATCCAATGGGGCGAAGTCTGGAGAATACGCCGGGAGGAACAAAATCTCCCATTCCAGATCGGTGATCGTGTTTAAAGTAGTTTTCGTGGTGTGAGGACATGCGTTATCCTGAAGCAACAGGACCGACCTTCTGACCTTGCCGGTGTATGGCCTTTTCGCCTCTAGTGCGGCACTCACACGAATGAGTTGCTGACAAATAATGCTCAGCATTGACCGTTTCACCAGGATTGAGCAACTCATAGTGTACGACACCATGCTGATCCCACCATATGCACAGCAACATCTTCCTGGCATGGATATTCAGTTTGGCGGTACTGGCGGTAGGCTGATCTGGATAAACCCATGATTTGTGCCGCTTAGGATTATCATAGAGGATCCACTTCTCATCACAGGTCAAAATCTCGTGGAGGAAATCCTTCTTGAATCTGGAGAGCAAGGACACAGCAACATCGTAGCGCCTAGACTTGTTGGCAGCTGTGAGTTTGTGGGGCACCCAATTGCCCTCCTTGTGAATCCGACCAAGCTTGTGCAGGCACTTTGCAAAGGCTTGCCATGTTACTCCGTGTTCCTGGGCGAGCTCTGACTGTGTGCAACAGGGATCCGCATCCAACAGTTGTTCCAATTCCTCATAGTCAACTTTCTGTGGTTGTCCCGGACGTTCTGCATCACAGAGATCAAAATTCCGTTGCTTAAACCACTGGAACCACTTCTTACACGTATTGTAGGACACAGCAGTCTCACCCAAAGCAGCACAGATCATTTGCTGGGCTTCCGCAGCACTTTTTTTCAGCTGAAATGCGAACAGGAGGCAGTGCCTCAAATGTTGCTTCTCAAACGACATTGCTTTCACCGTCAACTTTCGTCCCTTCTGTCACTACAGCTGTAAGTGGTTACGGTTGTCTGGAAAGCTGTTGAATGGCGCTGCAATCGGCCATTGTCGCACACAGCTATTTGCATTTGCTGACGTTCTAGGATCGCTTGCGGTTAGGGGCCGAGAATTAAGTTGCACACCTAATAGTTTCATACTCCATGTAGTTGTTTGTGATTTACAGCATGTGCATATTTCTGCTAAGATGTTTGTCTACAGTTTTGTTACTCTTATTATAATTTATATTAATTTACTGTGAATAACTGCACACTTGAACAAATTACATTAGATTTTGAGAATGACAGTGATGAATAGGTCAGAGAGAGAGAGAGTGCTGTCAATAATTTGTTAGAAATTCTAAGTAGGTTCACGCGTTAATCTCAAATGACGGATTCAACAAACGAAAAAGAATTCTTAAATTCACTGAATGAATGGTTGAAAGCATAAAGAGTACTTACCACCTTTAAATAGATAATAATCCATTATCTTTAATCAAATGAATATATTCACAACACATCACTGAAACACTGAACATCTAAGATTGAAAACACAAGCTATCCAATTTTATATTGGTTTGGAACAACATCACAAACGCAGTACTTTCACACAACTCCATCGTTGCGGTTTCGGTTCTCACGGGAACAGTTTTTCTCTTCTCAGGTCGAAGGTCAGGCAAACACTTCAAGACTCCTTGCGTTAGAGTGAGAATGAGAGTTTTTCCTTTATTATTTACAAATAAGTTCGCTAATGCAGCAACACCATCTATTGTTCTTTTGTTTGTGTGGAACTTTGAACGGACACATAGCACTCTTTCCAACATAATCAAGCCCTGTCATTCTAAATTCACAGTAAGAAACAAATACAAAGTAAATTTTAAGCATCATGGGGTCTCTCCAAATAAAAAATAGGCCATCTGTACAACCTTATTATGTGGAAGGTTGCTGGATGCATTGCTTGTCTGGGAGGATTTACTTTATGCTAGCATGATTCTGTAAGCTTTCTTTTCCAGCATTACTTTTATTTAATTTTATCTGAAAATGTTATCATTTCCTACGTATATATTACTTTGTGTATCCAGTAAGTTTTGCAGAACTTACAATGCTACTTCTTGGCGTTGCATTCCTCTCTCTCTCTCTTTTTTTTTCTTCAACAGAATAAACATCGATTCTCAGTGTAAGACACATTAGCAATACAGTTTCACTCTAGAATGGTTTGTTCCTTTTTTTAATGCATTCCACGCACACATTTAGTACCTTATTTCCACAGTGGTGTAAGTTATTTTTCTGTGTAGTAGATCAACATGAGTTGTGGGTTGAACTTATTCTCATGTGTGGTGGAACTATAATTGCCATTAATTTATCCAGAGTTCATGAGGAAATCAGCAACTTGTTTCCTGTATTAACCTGACCTTATATTGATCTGCAAAGAAAACAGTTTATTTTCCTCTTCATTCAGATGTTGACAAAATAATAATAAGAATAAATAAATGAAAAAAAAATGACTACATTGCTACTGCTTCCATATCTCTAAATAATGTGTGAAAACAAGTAGGGAATAAAAAATTGACATTCTGCAGGTTGTGCAGATTTCAGTATTTTCTTTGCATGCATATTGTGTTGCACATTCTTTTTATGTAAGTCATTTTAAATTAGATTTCTTGTCTAATGCAAACCTACAATTAAACAAAATTCATCTTCATGATAATGCATTCATAGAAGCATGCTGATGCATTTTACATACTGTATATGCAGTCACATGCTGTGTACTTAACAACAATATTAATAAACTGAAAGGAAAGTGTGAAATGGCAGCCAGAAACATGTGCCTGTCCGTTGTTTAGCCATAAAATTATCTCCATGAAGCAGAAGTTTCCGTAAGTCTCATGAAAAATTTAGTTCCTGCGTGTAAATTTAAAAAAAGGGGGAAATGAGGTTTCATTGATTTTTTTTTTCTGGAAACAGTTGAGATCCCCCCCTTTTTAATGCACAAGAGGGAAAAAATTATCATGTAATTTCTTCATTCATGAGATAGATCAGTTATTTATTTTCTGCTGTAGCCAGGGTATTGTCTGAAAGGAGGACATTTTAATAATTTGGTAGTTCTTTAGTTCTGAGCTCATGGCTCTAGAACTTCTGAAATAATAGTTTTTTTTTGTTTGTTTTTTAATTGTGATTTAATTCATTTATATTTCTCATTTTCTGGTCTCTAGCTTTTTCTTAGTGCTTTTTTTTTTTTTATTATATATCTCTAGTTAAAAGGATACATTGCTGACCTTGTTGATTCAGAGATTGATCACATAGTGAATGCTGTTGGATTAGATGAGAAACGTAAAGCCAAGGCTAAGACACTGTCTGGTGGGATGAAAAGGAAATTATCTGTTGGTATTGCCTTAGTAGGTGGATCGCAGGTAAGTTCTGAAATAGTTGTTACTTCAATATTCTAAAAAATGTAGCTAATTGTTTCATTCAGTTTTTGCAGTTTTGATTCTGTTGTGATGTTTGCTGGAAGCAATGCAAAATATGTTAATTTGATAAGTTGAAAGTTCATTTGAAACATTCTGAAGAGGGGGTGGCGAGTAGAGTAGGATTTTGTGTTTATTTTTACAAATTTTAGTGGTTATTTATGTAGTATACTTTTCCTAATGCTTTGTGAATTAAAGATAATGCAGAATACAATGTAGAATGCACCAAATTATGCAAGGGTTTTCCCAAAACAACTGAGAATGATTTTATAAAAAAATTATGTGTACCTTAATTATCAAGGAAGGGGTAATCTTTTTTTGAAATATAGTCCATTGCATCGAATGCAGATGTCCCAACTTTCTTTCCACTTTTTGAGTATCTTCTGGAATTCTTCTGAAATGCTGTGCACCCCTGCACAGCTATAATAAGTTATTGATCAGTCTCAAATTGTCATTTCCGTAATGTCTTTCTTAAAATGAGGACAATCAGAAGTCACGTGGTGACCAGTCTGGACTATATGCAAGTTGGGTCATCAACTTAATATTCATTTTCTCCAAATAAGAAAAGACAGAACTGTCAATGTGCAACCTTGCATTGGGCTGCACATGAAAAGAAATTGGGAACCTAAGTTGAAAAAACTTGTAATGCCCAAATGCGAGCAGTTCAAATTCTGTGAATTGATGATTTTGAAATGTAAACCATATCTTTGATATCTCTAATTGTGATAGGTCTTCCCGTATAATAGCACCTATTGTATTGATGTTCACCTCTGAAACACTCCTTGAAGCTCTTCCTCTATGCGCAATTAAAGCCGCCGACGCACAACCATGCATAAATTCTTTATGCCATCTGTAAATTGTTGATTTCCTTAGACAGTCATTTCATAAGCCTCTTGTTTAAGACAGTCTCTCCGACAGACTTCTTAAGTTAACAGCAAAATTTAATGGCACATCTTTGTTCCTCTTTCACATACGTTTTTTGAAAACTCACTGCGCAAAAACACTTGTTAGGGCTTCACAAAACAATGCTTATTAAACTGCATACTACTGACGACGCAAGCATGATAAACAGGTGTGGCTGGTTGTTGCAGTTAGTACAACGGCTACCATTTCTTTTGAGGCTTGTGCCAAGGTTGAATGCAGTATTGCACATTTTTTTTATAAAGAAATTTTTTGGTTGTTTTGGGACAAGCTATGCATATGCAAAATGAAACTGGAAAAATCCATTTTTGTTGGGTAGAGGTTAAGTGCAAATGTTAAGCTTTTGCACGGGGGGGGGGGCACACATTTGTTTGGTGAATAATTAAGAATGCAAGCACTTACAAATTTGAAAAATTGTACATTTGATTAGAATTCAAATCTATGTGCAACTTTTGGATTTTTTTACTTATGCATGTCAAGCAAAGAATGCTTTCAATAAGAAAAGAGGACTATTAACATCCAAGTCCATCTCTCTGGGAACAGAGAAAAATTATATAAAAACTTTTATATGGAATGTAGCACTTGATGCATCTGAAACTTGGACATTGCAAAAAAGAGATAGGGCAAAGTTACAATAATTTGAAATGTGTGCTTGCAGCATATGATGAAAATTGCTTGGACAGAAAAAATGACAAATGTGGAAGTGTTAAAAAAGTTCAGGAAAAATTAAAAATATTATGGACTACAGAAAGAAGAGACAGCATGATAGGTCACCTCATAAGACACTGTTAATGGTGTGCCAACTTGATTGAAGGTAGAATGGAAGGAAAAGCTGGAAGATGAATTCAATATGTGATTCAAATAACGAGAGGAAGACCCTACCGGAACACCAAGCTTATGGCTCATGAAAGAATTCCTTTATGGATGATGACCAATGTGCCCACCAACCTTAGGGTTGAGAAGAGGAGGAGGATATATCTTTAATTAATTGCCTTGTAAAAGCATCCCATAGGAACATGAAGGCTTTCCATTTACACACTTATCTCAATACCAGACAGATTTTTCCAATTTTGCTTTATACAGTATATGCACAGTCGTATCAGAATTATATGACCCCCAGAATCACTGTGTATCTGCCCAGGTGTATCACAGATTGCATGTAACAAGGTCGCCACACAGAGATATAAGCGGCCGGCCAGAACAAATGAACCATAGTGTATAACGTGAGCACAATGGGCAGAGGTAGTGATTTGATGGACATTAAAAAAGGAATGATCATTGGCTACTGCACCTAGGGTGGAAGCATCTCAGAAACAGCAGACTTTGTGGGCTGTTCGCGAGGTGCTGTAGTAGTGGTGGTGGTGTAGGCCTACCAAGAATGGACTGCTGTCACACCTGTAGAGCCCCAATGGCCATCGACCCCAGAGGAGAACATCACCTTCATTGACTGGTAAAGGACAATCAACATGCAACAGTATAGCAATTGACCACCAAATGCATGCTGAGGCACTTGGGTATGTGTCCCCAATAGCAGTAGAGTGAACCCTGTAATGCATGGGTCTCCCAAGTCGATGCTGCATCAAGGCGCCCATGTTAACCTAGGTCCATCGGCAACAATGCCTGATGTTCACATGGGACTACCGTCATTGGACAGTGGAAGAGCGGAAAAAGGTTGCCTTCTCCGATGAATTGAGGTTTCTGCTCCACAGAAGTGACTGGCAGTGGCGAATACGGCATCAGACACATGAGAACCAACGCCCGGACACGCTCATCAGTCAAGTACAGGCCGGTGGTGGCAGTGTGCATGATCTGACCTCTGGTACCACTGAATAGGTCCCTGAATGCCAATGGCTACCTCTCCATCCTTCCTGATCACATGCATCCCTTCATGTTGGATGTTTATCCAAATGGTGATGGTGTCTACCAACAGGACAATGTGTTGTGCCACCTCACTAAGGGGGTGTGTGACCAGTTCCAGGAGCATGACAGCAATGTCTACATTCTCTCTTGGCCGGCGAAATCACCCGACCTCAATCCCATAAGAGCACTTGTGGGACTATTTAGATCTACAGGTTTGATGTGCCGACCCACAATCACATCATCTCTAGGACTTCCATGCTCTGCTGCAGTCCGAATGGGCATGTGTGCCTTGGGCAAACTTCCAGGGCATCATTACATCCATGCCACACTGTCTCGCCACTGTCATCTGGGCCAAGGGTGGTTATTTGCATTGTTAGGTAGGTGGTCTTATTATTCTGAAACAACTGTGTGTGTGTTTGTGTGTGTGTATATAACAGAAGTTGTACAAGGGTGTATCAAAAAGTTGTCCAACAAATTTTTATTTGATGGTTGCCATTCTTGAGGACTTTTCGGAATATACAAGTGAAAGATAAATCCAGATGCATGGTTGGGAATTTTTCCATTAGGCAATAACACTGTACTTGATGTTATGGCTGTCCAAATGGTTTTTTTTTTTTTTCCCTCCAATCCATGTCCACACTGGAGGAATAACCACACACGTCATTTCTGTTGTCCTTCAAGGTTAGGTTGTAGCATCTGCTAATAAATGCTGCCTTGTATAATGTTCTGTGACTCCAAAAATTGTACATCATCTCATTGTTCCTTTGACATGAATGTTGACTGTAGAGACTTTAGTTTTGAAACATCATAACGGTGAGTGTGGAATTGCCATTAGTAGGGGAAAAACACATTAACAATTCAACAGTAATTTTTTTTCTGAAATGTTCATGGTAATGCTATATGTCCAATAAACAATGGTGAATGTTTTAATTTTATGTATGTGTTTTTAATTGTGAGGTTTATTTAAATGACATTGTTTTGCCCATTTCAGGTTGTTATGCTAGATGAGCCCACTTCAGGGATGGACCCCTCTGCTCGTAGATTCACATGGGATCTTCTTCAAGCTGAAAAAGAACATCGCACCATTCTCTTGACTACCCATTTCATGGAAGAAGCCGATGTTCTTGGTGATCGCATAGCAATCATGGCAGAAGGGGAAGTTCAGTGCTGTGGTTCTCCATTATTTCTGAAGAAAAAGTATGGTATGTAGAAATGTAAACTGAAGCATTATATCTTGACATAAATTATAGGAAAGGTAATTAAATTTAACAAATCTAATTTTGCTTTGAGAATACCTGTAGTTTTCACTTAAAACTATGTCTTGTTGAAAACTGTGAAAAGTGTGTCTTTTGCTTTAAATTTTCTTGTTAAGAAATGGATTTGCGAGCAAGAACTGACAGATTTTTTTAAGTTTTGATGTTGCCTGGTGTTCCATGAGTTTATATCTTCTGCAATCCTTTATATAAATATGTATAATATAAATCATAAATATTCTGACAGTTTTCAGAGGGAGTTCCTTTCATATGTATAACAGCATTGCAGAGCAGTGGAAATGGCTGAAACTCTTTCCATCTTTTTGAATATGTGGTACCCCATTCTTCTATCCACAGCTGTGGTACATATGCAGTAGTCAGATGGTTATAGTTAGGCTTTCAAATCCATGCAAAGAAAATAATGTATCATCAAAGTTATGGACCAGAAAATTTGAATTTACTGCAGAACACACCAGAAATAGTCAAAAATCCATGTTACTTTGTAAATTACTGTACTGAAATGCAGAGTTCTGACGTTAGTTCTTTGCTTTGTATGGAGCTTCACTCTTCTTACTGTAGAAAACTGTGTAAGTTATTTACACTGCTTGGTGCTGCTTTTATGGTATAGAGCATAAGAACAGCTGTCTGGAAACTTTATTCATAGTTAGACTGCATATGTTCTAGGTACTACCATTTTTCCAAATGAAGCACAAGCTAGCTGCAAATCCACAAGCTAGCAAATGCAATCCACATTTTCTTTCATGTGGAGAAGTGTCGGTCTAACAATAATAATGCACACACAGTATGTCTGCTGTTAGACAGCCATCTGGAAACTATTATTTAATTTGATTTGATTTTCATTAATTATTTTGTTTGTTCTTTATTTTGTAGTTGTTTTTTTTTTCCCTTTCTTTCCATTGTTTTTCTTTCATAGCTTCTTTTGTTGTACTGTTTTCTTTTTGCAATTTTTATCATGTTTGTCGGAATCAGTTTAAGAATTGCTGTTTTTTTGGAGTGCAGGGAAAAAAAACATTCCCTCATCCAATAAATGTGAACTGTGTATTTGCTTTTTAATGTGGCTCATAATTTTTTCCATAATAGAGAAATTATTTTTCCCCTCTTAATGGGATAAAAAAAATTGTTTGGGGAGAAGAGTATGTGTGGCTTGTGTGTGTGTGTGGTTGTTGTTTGATATTTTGATTTTTCCAAAAAATGGAGCTAAGTTATTTTGAGTCATCATGGCAGCTTTCTTAAATCTTGTCAATTTATTTTATCTGTTGCATGGAATTGGTTTGATCTGCAAACATTTTTTTGTGGAATGAAACTTTCTACAACTCTTATTGCTATTCCTTCACTGACCATAATAAAACTGATGCAGAGGATCATTTCGACAATTTAACAGGCATCAGTCATGCAGAAACAAGTTTAAAATGGTCAAGAATTTATTTCTGTATACATATATACATACTAATGGCGGGTTTACGAGGGGAGTAGGGGTAATAGGGGTAATTACTTCCCACCCCGACTTGTGAAAATGAAGGTAAAAATTTATTTTTGTGGGATAGAAAAAATATATAAACCATGCGGAACGACTCTGATATAAGGGGAAATTTTTGACAGTTTTTCTAATTCAACTTACTGTATATTTTTTAAACCAAAAAATGGCAGCACAATATACTTTTTATCTAGGGGTGAGTTGGGTGACTGGAGCAAAGAATCTATAAGGGGTGAAAAAAAGGGTTCCAATCAGCTCCATAGGGAATAGGGCTAATGTAAAACGCACGACAGCAGCGCCGCCATACTTGACTGTCCAATTGGCATGTTTGGAAAGCCTGCATTACAGGATGAAAACAAAAAACCAACGGCATTCCCACCCTTTCCGCATGTTTTAAAAGTGTGCAGATCTCTGCTGTTTATGATATGAGTCTTTAACAGCTTCGCGCTGCTCCCAATGTTTTCTTTGGTTTCAAGTACATAAATGTTGTCGCTTTCGCGGACGTTAATTATGGAGTTAATTCAAAAAAATACATTCTTTGTTCAAAATAATCACACAATGAGACTTGCAACTGCCGAACAAGAACATGCATTACGCATGCACTGTCCCTTTACTGTGGGCTTCTCAGTACTACCATTTGGACCGCCAAGTGAAGTTTACCAACAGAGGTCGCCCTTTACGCCGCAGCAAAGCTTCCCTTCTTGATCGTGTGTGTCATATGACCTTCAACTTCATTCCCAGCCCAGTACTCACATAGTGAATAAGAATGCTAGTTTTCCTGACCGCCGGTAGCTTTTAGAAAGGAAAACGAGCAAACGCCAAAAAATATGTTAGATTGTTTCTTCAAAAAGTTGAAAGAAGATTGTGGTGAAAGTTAATCTGTTCCTTGTTTGACTTTGAGTATCAGAGAAGAAGATGAAATTTTGGTTTCAGCAAGTAGTGAAGAGTTACAACAGCAGCATTCATGTGAAGCTCAATTCACGTCAAAATTGCACGTGCCAAAGGATGTCACTTTTGTAGAACTGGCGACAGGAACAGATAGACCCCAGCCTGCTCTATTTGATGGGAAAATTTATGTGGTTTCTACGTTGAGAAGCAATGCATTTTTTCAATAACAGATAATGAAAAAATAAGTGTTCTGAAATGCGCGTGGACTCCAGGTAAAAATTTCATTTATCCTTTTTCAGTGCACAAGAAAAATAATAAAGAAGTGAAATGCTATCTCTCTCAAAAGCATTTCTGTTCGTTTAATTAGTTAACATATTCGTGCAAATTTAAAGGTTTATTTTGGAAGTATTGTCTCTTGTTTTCCAGTAAATACGGAGGAATAAACAAAGCCACTCCATTAAAAAAACTAGTTACTGTGCCTTTGGATAAATATTCTAAATTACTTGGCAAAGATGGAGATTTAATTGTTCACAAGCAAAATAAATACCATAAAGAATCTGTTTCTTTTGCTTCAGATTTTATAAAAATATATGAAAATCCTCAGGAAGGAGTGTTGATGAAGTTAGATTCAGCCCATGAGCTTCAAAACAAGGGAGAACCGGGAAAGGTTGATTCCAATAATAGAGTCCATTTGTTTTTTGGGACGTCAAAATTTAGCGTTGCGTGGCCTTAGGGATTATGGCAAAATGTCAGTTCTATCAGTTGATGACCAATTTTCTGACGATAGTGACAAAAGTCACTTAAATCTAAATGAAGGTAATTTTCGGGAATTGTTACAGTATCGTGTTGCAAGTGGTGATGAGAAGCTAAAAGCATTTATGGAAAATACAAGTTCGCGAGCAACGTACATAAGCAACACCACGCAAAATGAACTAATTAAGTGTTGTGGAGATGAAATTTTGAACTCTGTCCTTAATAAAATTAAAACAAACAAATGCTATGGAATTATTTTTGATGAGACTACTGATATTAGTCGGGGGTCACAGATGTCCATAATTGTGAGATATTTTGATGAAAAAGCATTTCAAGTTTCGGAAGATTTTGTATCATTTATTGATATTCATAATGAAAATTTCGAAGACTTCAAAGAGGAACGTGCTGTTAGTGGAAAAGTACTCGCAGAAACTGTACTTTCTTTTTGCAAAAATCTGGCATCGATTTTAATTATTGTGTTGCTATAGCCACTGACACTTGTAGCGTTATGCTTTCAGATCAGAAAAGAGCTGTCTTGGAATTGCAGAAGTCTCTAAAAAATGCTATTAAATGCCCTTGCTACAGCCATGCTTTAAATTTATCACTTTCGAAATCCAGTTCTGTCCAAGATGTTCGCAATGCTATAGGCACAATTAAAGAGATAATAAATTTCTTTAATGTCTTGCCAAAGTGGAATAAAGTTCTGAAACAAGTTATGATGGACAAAAACTCTGGTCACCAGCAATTGAAGAAATTGTGCGAAACTAGGTGGGCAGAAAGACATGAAGCGATTTTGAGATTTAAAACATACTTTCTCGAAATTGTCAGCGCATTGGAATTGGTGGCCAGCTGGAAAGATAGCCAGTCATCATCTTCAGCGCAAATCCTGTTGAATACTATGTTTACTACAAATTTTATAGTTGCTGTGTATTGCTTGTCGTTTTACGCTGAACTTTACTCAAAGTGTGAGTAAGTTATTACAAAAGAAAAATTTGGACACTAAAATAGCAAAACTGATCCAAAATGTAATATCAGTGTTAAAGGAAAAGAGAGAAAGCGCAAAACAAACGTTCAGCGATCTATATGTGGAAATTACAAAGCTACATGAAAAGTTGGATTTATCAGTTTCCTCCCTAGAAGAGTCAAAAATCAAAAATATAGGTGCAACGCCATCACTGATAATGCCGAAGATTACTTCAGAATCACCATTACATCCCTTTGTTAGAAAATGTGATTCAAGACCTTGATTTCAGATTCCCCTCTACTATTTTCAATTCTTTAGCATCTAATTCCCTATTACCATCATAAATCGTGAAAAAGTCAAGATCGAAAATGTCGACAATTGGGGAAGACATTTCTAAGTATTTGGCGCCTATTGTTGCAGAAAAAGAAGAAATTCTAGTGTCCAAAATCAAGTCGGAGATAGACCTGCGAGTTGAAAAATGGAAAAAATGGAAAACTGAAGAATTGCCAAGTGCTGTAGCAACTTTTTCTCGTTGCGATAAAGATTTATATCCGTGTATCAGCACTGCATTGAAATTATTGTGCACCCTCCCAGTAAGCACTGCTTCAAGTGAAAGGAGTTTTTCAGCATTAAAAATTGGTTGAAAACGTGGCTAAGAACAACAATGACGCAAGAGAGATTGGTTGGCCTTGCCCTTCTTCATGTTCATCGAGATATCTTCATATCAGTGTTCATCGAGATATCTTCATATCAGTGTTCATCGAGATATCTTCATATCAGTTATTGACAGATTTGCAAATATGAAGAACTGAAGACTGGAGTTCGTCATTTGATTTTATTTGTGTGAATAAACAGTAATGTTTTTAATAATTAATTGAATTAATGAATATTAATTTAATTAATATAATTCAATTAGAATATATATTGAAAATTTTTAATTTAAATAGCTAAATTTCATGAAATATTAGTTATTATTACATGCTATAGTTAATAGTTTACATAAGCTTATAAAATATTATTACCCCCCCAGACTGCAACTCTAGAAACCACTCTTGATACATACATACATACATACCTACCTACCTACCTACCTACCTACCTACCTACCTACCTACATACATACCTACATACATACATACATACATACTTACTACCTCTGAATCTCTGAGAAACAGCTTAGTGACATGTGCAGATGTAAGTAGAAATAAATGAATAAATGCAATGTTCTCTCCTTGAATGTTTTTTTAACACTGCTTTTTGCAAACACAAGGTTGTTGCTGTTGGAAGGTCTGCTCTAGTGCTGTTCATCAGGTAGCTCGTAATAGAGCATCCAATAGCAAATTTTGTTTATCATTCTAATACATTTGGTGCATCCATAATGTTATTTTCCTCTGACATTGTTTGTGCTCTGTCACAAGGCTGACCCTCTGCCCCCCTCCCATCTTTGGCAAAGTGCAACAACCTTTAGGAAGAAGATTGTGGTACATATGGTTTCATGTGCTTCAGAATATGTATTATTCCTTTTCACTTATGCCTCTTGTAAATCACAAACTCACACACATGTTGGAAATATTTTTCATGCACTATCAGGGCTTGAAAAATACCATGCCTGAGATGCTCGGGGAATGTAAATTATTGGTCTGGGCAGTTAAATAAAAATCTTGTTGCTCAGTCTGGGCAACTAAATTTAAAAATAAAAAAGTTTCTTGGTTCATACACTCCTTGAAAACCTTAAAGTCCTTGAAAAAATAAATTTCATTTTCAAGTCTTTGAAAGTACTTGAAAAAGTTTTATACTCCATAAATAGTGCTTGGGAAAAAAACATTTTTGTTTTGTTTTTTGAGTAATGATATGAAAGAGCACATGTAAAATAATTGCTTGTGCTAAAAAGTTGTGTAGGAGATTTCTGTGCAGTTCCGATAAAAACACCAAGCTGATCAAATAGAGTAGAACTTGCGTTCAACTCTGTGTGGGCAGCTGATACCTTGGCTATGACATCACTACAGAGTGAAACGTCAGCCATGGAGTAAAATAAGTGAAATGACGTATTCGCGAATCATGATTGGCTTCTGTTAACTGAGATTAGGGACGCGTTCTTGCCGGAAGGTGAATATGAAAATAATGTGCCCTTTCAAAATATTCCACAAAATAAAATGATTTCAAAAAGCACCAAAAGAGAGGGGTGATTCAAAGTTAATAAAATAACCCAAAAAGCAGACGGGGGTAACAAGCAGATCATTAAAGGTGTGCTCGTCCCAGCTAAGTTTAAGGATTTGAACTTGCTAAAATACCTACCTACTGACTAACCGACAGCTCACACATATGATAATTTGGTTTTAAAATGTCCTAGAAAAGTGCTTGGATTTATTTTGCTTGGAAGAGTATGAACCTTGAGTTTGATATAGAATTTCCTATTACCAGAAAAAGACAGTCCTCACGTGTTGTATTTCATTTCACTGCTAAACACAATTATTGTTACAAGAATGCTAAGGACAGAAGAATGTTGCTTCTTTACATAAGGAAGTACATGAAGAATGATTACAAAGTGTCAAATGCATGATGAAAACCCCTTAAGTCTCACAGTAAAAGATGTTAATTTATTTACAGAATAAAATACATAGTTAAAAACTTAGTAGGGCGGGATCTTTCAGAACTACCTTAGTTCCATCCTCAGGCCGCAAGTGCCGGATGTCCCAGACAGGACGATGTATATAGTCAGAAATACAGTTCATTGAAATGCGGATAACATCAGTGTTGCCACATACAAAAATAAAGAATATTAACAGTCCAATCTTCTGCTAAGTTATTTGTGGTGGTGCAAAGCCTCTTGAGAAGTGTAAGCCAGGGGCGAGTTACAAACACAGGCAGGTCTTCATTACAGCAACTTGATGAAGCCTTAATGATACATAAACTTTCCGCAAACAGAAGGGAGTGTCGATTTGAAGTTGTAATCAAGAGGATTGCCTGGTTCCAATCAGGTTCATGCAAACCAAAAGCAACAGTACATGTCAAAGCAGTGGAAGTCAGTCCAGCACGTAAGGCGTACTTATGTTCTGACAGGCGGATTTGAAGCGTACGTAATGTGGAGCCTATGTAACTAGTGTCAAGTACCCCATGTGTGGTGGAAACAGGCGACACCCTATAAACTCCAAACCTAGAAAGAGGTTCAACCACATCCCTATTTTTACGAATGAGAGAAAAGAAAAGATATTTGTAGTTCGAACTCCAAAGGCAAGACAAAATTTAGAACAGTAATTTTTTAGTACATTGACAATTGGTGGAAAGTACTGGATAGCACCAACATAACAAACAGAAACCACCTCATGTTGCAGGGTAGTAAAATTGAAGCGATTGAATTTGTAGACTAGTTTCATGACCACATCGGTAAAATAACCATACATATGGGCAATTTCTAATACGTTTTTTTTAATTCCAAAGACCGGAGTCGTTACGAAGAAGAATCGGTATAAGCACGCTTTATAAGAAATCTCAGTGCAGCAAGTTTGTGGGTCCAAGGGTGGGCAGATTTGGAAGAGATAATTGCCGGTACGAAGGTAGGTTTCCTGAAAACAGAAAATTGCAAACCATTTGAATTTGGAATATGAGAACTTAAAGTCAAGGAATGGAAGGGAGCCCTGTTTCTCCAGCTCCATCATAAAATTTATTGTGGGATATTGAGAAGACATGAAGTCCATGAGGTTCAACCACATCCCTATCTTTACGATAGGGATGTGGTCGAACCTCTTTCTAGGTTTGGAGTTTATAGGGTGCCGCTTGTTTCCGCCACACATGGGGCACTTGACAATAGTTATATAGGCTCCACATTACGTACGCTTCAAATCCGCCTGTCAGAACATAAGTATGCCTTACATGCTGGACTGACTTCCACTGCTCTGACACGTACTGTTGCTTTTGGTTTGCATGAACTTGATTGGAACCAGACAGTTATCTTGACTACAGCTTCAAATCGACATTCCTTTCTGTTTGCGGAAAGTTTCTGTATCATTAAAGCTTCATCAAGTTGCTGTAATGAAGACCTGCCTGTGTTCATACCTTGCCCCTGGCTTACACTTCTCAAGAGGCTCTGCACCACCACGAATGACTTAGCCAAAGATTGGACTGTTAATATTCTTTATTTTTCAGGGTTTCTTTTTGTATGTGGCAACACTGATGTTATCCGCAGTTCAACGAACTGTATTTCTGACTATATATATCGTCCTGTCTGCGACATCTGGCACTTGTGGCCTGATTATGGAACTAAGGTAGTTCTGAAAGATCTCACCCTACTAAGTTTTTAACTGTATTTTACTCTGTAAATAAATTAACATCTTTTTTACTGTGAGACTTAAGGGGTTTTCATCGTGCATTTGACAGTTTGTAGTCATTCCTTATGTACGCCTTATTTAGCACGAATTTTCTTCATCAATCATTATTGATTACTTCTTTAATTATATTATGCTCTAGGTCCAGAAATTGGAACCAACTGTTGTTAGCTGGCAATGGGATGCATACCTCTGATGGAACTAGCTTTGAGGTGTTTAGTGATAAAGGGTGAAAACTGTAACAAAAGGAATGTGGTAGAATCACTAAATTTCTGAAATACCAATTTCATCATCATATCATTTCATACTAATTTCAGCATCATCATCTTAAAACTTGAGATACACACTTTTGTGCATTGAACATTTTGAATACAGGCCCTAAAAGTGGAAATGCAAAACATGAAAAAAAGTTCCTATTTTTTATTTAAAAAAAAATAAGGGTTCTGATTTGTTATATTTAAACGTAAATTCTCCTGGACATTCAGCTTTTACTACCTGGGCAAGTACATAATTTCTGCACATACCCAGCTGGGCATGTAACTTTTCAGATATTTTCCAAGCCCTGACTATGTATATAATGCCTAACAAGATTGACTGTAAAGGTACAGACAGGTATCTTCTGCTTTTGATATTCAGAACTGAAATAAGAATTTTTGCTTATCAATTTTTGTAATCCAAATATTGGTTGTTCAGCTTCAAAATATGAATTTTTATATCTGGATATTCAGTTTTGAAATTTCCATAACCAAATTATTTAGATACTGAAAATCCAGATATCTGAACTATTTGGTTTATTGAAAATGTCGATTTCAAAATGGTTGTGAAATATCCAGATTTCAAAAAATACAAAAACCATGAACACAGCACTAGCTAAGCAGTGTGAAAATGTCACCCTAAATCTCAATTTTTTTTCTTTGTGAGGTTTTCTCCATCACGTATTGTTGTTAGATATTTTATTTCAGAAATGTCTGTATTTCATCTTGAAAAGCAAAGAAAATTTTTTTTAGAAACTGGAAGTTAGGTGGAGCAGAGAATTTTTGCGTAATTGTGACTTCTTTATACTGATGTTTTCTTCCCTTTCTTGTATTGTTGTTAAATATCACTTTGCCTCATGATTGTTTGCAGTTGAGCTTGATGTAAAAAGGGGCATTGAAAAGATTTTACATTGCATTTAGAGCTGTGAAAAGTATTTCAGTGAACACAAGGTTAGCTCAAAAAGTTCCTGGAAACTCTTTTTTATACAGAAAGCAATAACATTACTATTATTGACACTACATTCCTTTAAATGCAGGACAGTTACACAATTTTGCCAATGTCCATAAATCTGTTTGAAACATTCCTGGAATCCATTCTTTGAAGCCTCTCCCAGTACTTTTGTGGATTTTTTTATGATGTTGTCCTCAACACTTGTGAATTGTAGTCCTTTTCATTGATGTCCAATCGGGTTGTGCCAGGTCAGACGAATATGTAGAAAGCTCCTGTGGTATCACACTGGGCTTTGCAAGGTATTGTTTGACCATTGGGGATTGATGTGTGCAGGCACATTGTCACGAAGAAGAAACCAACTGTTGTCCATTTTTTGGAATGTTTCCTTCAGATTACATCTCTGTGGTGATGGAAGACATCAGTTTACATTTTTTATTTACAGTTCTTCCTCCTGCGATAAATTCATAGTGGACAAGTCTCTGAGAGGCAGAGAAAACTTCCAGCATTACTTTTTCTTTGCTCTTGCCCAAACAAAGTTTCTGTTTTCGTGGTGATGCTGATTTCCATTAACAGGATTGACATTTCATCTGTGGATCCTACAAAGAATACCCTGTTTTGTCTCCTGTGATTATGCTGCATAGAAAATTGTCTTAATCATCCATAGTGATTAGGTCTCACCATCTCAGGCAAAGGTCATTCATGTTTCTTGTTTGGGAGTCAGCATTTTTGGAACCAAGTGTTAACAAAAGTAATACATGTTCAGATCATCGTAAAGAATGCTGTGAGCACTTGTTGTTGATATTCCTACCTCTGACACTATTTTGTTGGCAATTTTTCCTTTATCACATCACACAGTGTTGCATACATGCTCAATCTTTTTGGCAATTGAAGACAGGTTCGCAAGCATCTCCTTCGCTGATTAACATCAACACTAACAAGACGATCCTGGAAATGCTTATGCGGTGTGTAAAGTTTGCAGTGTTTTATTGCTACACTGCTGGCCACTGAAAATGCAACACCAAGAAGGACACAAAATAGCAAAACCAGATTTACTGGACACATAACAACAGATACAAAGGTGAAACGATTGAGCTTACAGGCCCGTGCAACTTGCAGAACACGCATACATCAATAGTTCGTGTGCCCCCCCCCCCCCCCCCCGCCTGGAAATAACGGCCGCTACACGCTGTGGCATCAAACGAAAGAGGCTTTCGATGTGGGCTTGGGGTATGTCGGTCCAGGCTGCCTCCGCATGTTGCCACAGTTCATCAGGCGTAGCTGCGGGTGGTGCTTGCCGGGCCACTCGGTTGCCGATCAGCGACCAGACGTGTTTGATGGGCTACATATCGGGAGAACACGCAGGCTACGGTGGCAGTGACACCTGGTGGGCCGCGAAGAATTGTTGCATGATGCGTGCCACGTGTGGGCGCACATTGTCCTGTTGAAATATGGCCGTTAGCAGGTCTTGCAGGTAAGGGAAGACTACAGGCTCCAAAACGTCGGAGATGTAGCGGTGGCTGTTGAGTGTACCGGCGATGTGTACCAGATGGATGCGGGTGTCATATCCAATTGCGCCCCAAACCATATCGCCAGGCGACGGAACGGTATGGCGATGCATAATGCAGGTGTCATACAGTCTCTCGCCACGGTGCCGCCACACGCGCATCCAACCATCGTGGTGTTGCAGGCAGAAGCGGAATTCGTCGGAGAAGACAATGTCGTGCCATTCCATAGTCCAAGTGCAGCGTTCAATAGCCCACTGCTGCCGCACTCGCCAGTGGTGTAACGTCAATGGTAATCGGATTAATGGCCGCCATGTGACAAGTCCCTGCTCCTGCAGACGACGTCGAACGGTACATGTTGACACAGGTTGTTGCGCAACACACCCTAATTCCTGCGCTAACGTTCGTGATGTGGCGGTGCGAGCCATCAAAGCCCACTGTACAACATGCCGGTCCTCTAGTTCTGTAGTGTGCCGCGGCTGCTGCAATCGCTCACGTCGGTCGGTCCGTCCGTCCGTCCGTCCGTCTGTCCGTCCCTCCTGCACTCACCGAATCCATACTCGCCTCACTGTGGCTGGATGTCGTCCCAACGGGCGGCGATGTCTCGGTACGATAAACAGCTGTCGCGATAAGCCACTATTCGTCCCCTGTCGAACTCCGAAACGTGCTGGAATGACTGACGTGTTCTGCGACGAGGCATCAGGAAGCTTCCCACACACAGGTCCGGCAGCACAACACACTTCCACTACTTACAACCCCGCCTTCTGTGCGCCCTTCTTATAATGCTTCTCGGTGGCGTGCCGGGCGCACATGATTTGCATATGCCCTGCAATGCTAATTGTTTGCATGTCCTCTCGCGGGCGACGCATGCTGCGAATTTCAGGCCAATCGGATGCTTTCTTCTTGGTGTTGCATTTTGGGTGGCCAGCAGTGTATTTTGCTGTATGCTTGTTGAAGCATAGCTAATGTCTCTGATGGGGATTTTCAAAGTAAAACACAAAATTTGGTACTTGCATGTTGTTCAGTTGCTGACATTTTCATCTGCAACATTGCTAAGTGTATAATAAACAAAGAAACTACTTACTGTTGCTCCACACAGAAAGGAAATGTGATGGCTTCTAAAAGTTCATCGGAATCATTCTTTTTGAGTTCTGCGTCAAGCTCTGTACTAAGGGATATTAGATTTCACATGGCAACTCTCTCAGGATCTTCAAATTCCCAGAAGTCATGAACAGACTTGGGACAAAAATGCTTCCAAACACCATTATTTGGCTGTATCTTGCCTGGAAGCATCAGTATTCGTGATAGCCTTGCAAACATGGGCATACTGATAGCCCCCGCAACCCCCACAGTGCAGGGGGGCGCCTCAGCAGAAGGATTTTTCAAAATTTTTGGCGGAAACTCCTGGTTTAAAGAAATAGCCAGGAATTTTTTAAGGCAGCTTTGAATGAAGTATGATAATTCAAAATATAATGAGCTCTTATTAAAAAGAAAAGCATTTTTTTTCAGTAAATAAGTAAAATCTTCAAGAAATAATTTTCGCTTTAGTTTATGAAACTGGGTGATGGGAAAACAGCTATTTCAGAGGACTTGAGGCCTATTTTCGCAGTCATAGCAATAGTTCTTATGCATGTGTACTAAAAAGAAAATATGAATGAAATATCAATTGAATCAATGAAATTTTTATATCAAAGAGGATAAGGCATTATGTATTACACTTGTTTGCACGTAACTACGCGTTTTTCAGAATATAGCTAAAAGGTGTTTCACAGGAATATAAAAACAGACCTGTATAATTTTTTTATGACAGAGTCAAAAGAAAAGATTTTTACCACGTGTAGTAACATTGTGACATTATGTTAAGTGTGTGTTTCATATTCAAGAGTAAATAATTTAAGTAATTTTACTATTTTTGTGTCACAATTCTTAACTGTTACTCCTTTATTTGCTTATTTATGTTCTGTATTTTCCTATAAAACGGAAAAGGTTGAAAGGTCGTTACACAATCACGTGACAGTTACGTGTTTTGTGTGTTCCTGATCGCGAGGCATTTCAAAGAGGCTGGCTTTAGTTCTCTAAAAGAGTAAAATTTGCATGCCATGATCAACTTAGGTGTAAATGCTTTATAGTACTTTGTATTGGTATAAAACTAGGGCAATCATTTTAATTACACAGTGTTGTGCATTTGTGTTACATGCAATAAAGTGTAACCATTTTGGTTTTACAAAAAAATACCTTTAGGTTCCAAAGAATTTGAATTATTGAAATGCCCATAAAACTTAGTTAATAAAATGGAATGTGAAAATTAAAAATTTCAGTAATTGAAAGTAAATAGATTTCCTCAAATGGGCCTCGAAAATATGAAAATATTCTTTTGCGGGGGGGGGGGGTGATTTTCAGGCTATGCCATTGCTCTTGTAAATGTACTGATTTCAAAATTTGCACGTGTTCATGGCGCACTCTCCTCCTGTAGTCCTTAAAAGATTATCATATTATTTGAGGACAACCTTTTTCCAAAAGATTGTCCTCAAATAATATGAGGGTCATGCAGAAAGTAATATCTGTTATGAAATGAAAACAAAAGAAACTGATGTTGGAGTTTTTATATTTTCACTAATACTACATATAGTCACTCATTTTTCTACATAATCACTGCTGGTGTTTAGGCACTTGTTATATCATGTGACCAGGTTTTGAATACCTTCACTATATAGCTCTGCTGCCAGTCCCTGTAACCACTGTTGCACTCAGTCTTTCAAATCATTGTCACTGGCGAAGTCCTTCAATTTGGTGAACAAATGGTAATCACTGGAACCAAGTCTGGACTGTAGGGCGGGTGATCCAGAACCTCCCATTTGAAACCCTGCAGCAGGTGTTGGGTCTGATGTGCCATGTGAGGTCTCACATTGTCATGGAGAAATACCGCACCCTTAGACAGCATGTGCTGCTTGTTTTGGATGGCCCTGCACAGCCTCTGCAGTGCTCCACAATAGGTGTCAGCATTGATGGTTGTACCTCAGGGCATGAACTCAATCAGCAAGCGACCTTTGCGGTCCCAAAACACTGTAGCCATGGCCTTCTTTACTGAAAGCGTTTGTTTACACTTGCATGGCTTCAGCGGAGACATGGAATGGTGCTACTCGAGTGACTGGTGTTTGTTCTTCGACGTGAAATCACTGACCCAGGTTTCATCTCCTGTCACCATGTGGTCAAGAAATTCATCGCTCGTTTGTGCGTAACAGGTCAAAAAACTCCAAGCTGCACCCATACCGTTACTTCTGTGGTCATCAGTCAACATTCGTGGTACCCATCTCACACAAATTTTCCAGCAGCCAAGGTGTTCTGTTATGATTTCATGGAGCATGCGCGAGAAACTTCCTGCAAACAGGCATGCAATTCATCAAATTTGATGTGATACTCGTGTCTGATAACATCATTGACACATTCCTTGAGGTCTGCTGTAACGAGCGATGGGCAGCCATAGCACTTGTCATCTCACACATAATTTATTAGCTTTCCCCGCATTAAGCACCAGAACCCACCGCTGTATCGATGATCCGTCCATTCACCGTAAACAGCCGTAATTCGACGATGAATGTCTTTTGAGCGAACATTTTTAACATTCAGAAAGCAAATCATAGAATCCACCTTGTACTCTGCAGAATTTTCATTGGTTCGCCATTTCAAACAAGCACAGCAATGGTTTCAGCCACTGCATTAATACGAAACTTACCACGAGCTTCTCTAATGTCTGACTGAAGATGGGCAACCTTGACCATGTGGCGCCCGCCGACTCACTCGCCCTCTACACGCAAACAAGTATTACTTTCTAGACAACCTACGTATTTATAAAAAATGAGATCACACCTTGATCCATGGACTGCAATTAAAGAAGTGGTGTCTGAAGACAAATACTTTCTTATCTCTTAACATTAGGATCATAGTAATCGTGGCAAGAAGGATGGCCAAGAAAATCGTTGAGTGCTAATGGGATCTTGAAGGTGGTGCCCTTTTCTTTAAAATAATTTTTCTGCTTCAGGAAGAGAATGATCAAACAACCAATCTTTTCAAAAACTGCTGTTGTCACTTGGGTCATAGGGTTAGATTTCTAAATTACTGGAAGAGAAGCCTTTAAAATGTTTGCCAGTGCCTTAGGATTCACTGAATGATATACCAATAGGGCTTTAATATAAGTATTTCTAGCCATATTGCCACATAATATTATTGTTAGTCTATCTTAAAAAAAACTGAAAGCCTAGCAAGCTCTTCTCATGCAATGTGCAACCATGTGGGAATTTTTTTGCAGGAGAGCCATGTTACATTCAATATCAAATATCTGCTCAGGCAGGTATTTTTCCCACTTTATAATTTCCACAAGTGTTTTGGGGAATTCCTTTGTAGCCATTTTGTCGTCACTTACAGCTTCACTGTTCACCATTACGTTGCATAAATTTCTATGCCTTAAAGTGAGTAAATTACTTGTGGCTAGCAACAGACGTCACATGCCTCTCCTCAAGTTATTTATGCGTCTTGCCATGATGATCTACCACAATCTTTAGACTTTTATCTTGCAGCAATCTGCCACCTTAATCTTTTATAGGGACATTTCTAATATGGCTGACTTTTGTATCAAGATTTGGAGAAACTTATAGATTCAATTGAGCACTTACATAATGATTATTACAATAAAAATGGAGATATATTAATAAAAGGTTATTTTTAATTAGGATGATATTTTTAATTATTGATGACAATAAAGTTATCAATATTTTAAAAAATTGTATTAAACTCAAAGATTGTTGAAGATTTTCATGAGGATAAATTTCTTGTGCTGGGAGTTAGGAATGGTCCCTGGGGATTGGAAGGATGCTATCATTGTTCCCTTGTATAAGGGAAAAGGTGATCAGACTGACTGCAATAACTATTGTGCTATTAGCCTACTGAGTGTGCCAGGGAAAGTGTTTGGTAAGGTCGTTATTAAAAAAATACGGGGTCTTACATCAGAGAAAGTGTGGGATGTTCAGAGTGGTTTTATGCCTGGTAAAGGCTGCACTAACCAAATTTTTGCATTACGCATAATGATTGAAAAGTATCTGGCTGTTGGTAAGAAAGTTTTTGCTGCCTTCATAGATTTAGAGAAAGCTTATGACCGAGTAAATAGGACACTTTTGTGGAAGGTATTGAATGAATATGGTGTTACTGGGAATCTACTTAATAGTAAAGCCATGTATGCTGGTAGTAGAGCTTGTGTACGAGTGAATGGTGTTTTATCAAATTGGTTTTCTATTGGTGCAGGAGTTAGACAAGGTTGTGTAATGTCACCATGGCTGTTTAATATATTTATGGACGCGTGCATGCGTGATGCCAAAATAGATTATAGTGGTTTATGTCTTGGTGATATGCGTGTGTGCAGATTGCTGTATGCTGATCACACTGTCCTGTTGGTAGAGAGCAAAAGTGATTTGCAGAGTATGTTGTCTCGGATGTACGAAGTTTGCATGACATTCAAACTGAATATAAATAAGGGAAAAACCAAAGTTATGGTGTTTGAGAGAGGAACTGGTAGCACTGAATGTAATGTAAGTATAAATGGCAAGTGCTGTGATTGACCAGGTGAGTGAGTTTGTGTATTTAGGAAGCATGTTTGACAGATTGGATGGTGAAATCAGTAGGCGAGTGAATTCTTCTTTGAAAGTCATAGCTGCTCTGGGAGGTTTTCACAGGAATGATGGGTTCTCTAGAGAGTCCCGCATGGCTGTGTATGAAAGTGTCATTGTTCGTACTCTGATGTATGGCAGTGAAACCTGGGTACTGTCGAAGAAACATAGGAGTCGTTTGTGTGCTGGAGAAATGCGTTACTTACGGGAGGTTTGTGGCAAGATACGGTCCGATTGTGTGAGGAATGAAGATGTGTTGCAGTTTGGTGGTGTGAAGCAAAATGTTGTTAGCAAGGTGGAGACCAATATGGTTTGGCCATGTTGAAAGAATGAGTGATGATATGCTTACTAAGAAAATCTTTTTAGCCCAAGTGGCAGGAATGAAAGGCAGAGGAAGGCCAAGGAAGACATGGGTGGATCAGATTCAGGAGTGCCTGCATGAGAAAAAGATTATGAGTATGAAGTATAAAAGATCTTGTGTAGGGCGTGTAATGGATATCAGTGAAGCCCGAATTGTATGTCAAGATTGCTGTAAATGGAGGTTTGATACGACAACAGTAAGTAAAAATATCTGGTTGTTTATATTTCTTTTTGGAGCTAACCTCTGAATCTCAGAGAACAGCTTAGTGATATGTATGTATGGATAGATAATTTCTTGTGCATTAGCCCCACTGGACAGCCAGTAAAACAGCAAAATGGATTTTGCTTCAAAATAACATATTCATGATAGTTGTCCAAAAAATTGCAATGATTACTTTTTTTTTCTCTTGAAATGGTACTGTGTTAGCTTTTTTTTTTTTTTTAATGTGAAGTTTTTTCTCAGGTGCTGGTTACCATTTAGTTATGGTAAAACAACCATCATGTGATGTTGCTGTTATTACAAGCCTCATTCAGTCGTACCTTCCAATGGCAGAAATGGCTAACAACATTGGCACCGAATTGACATATATCTTACCTCATGAGAGCTGCAACTTATTTGAAAAACTGTTCACTGAAATAGAAGAGGGGAAAGAACAGTTGAAGATTGCTAGCTATGGTGCTTCAATCACTACCATGGAAGAAGTTTTTATCAAGTAATAGCACATTTATAAATAATGTATCTATTTGTCTGTGTATCTATCTGTAATTAATATAATGATAATGAATTAGAAAAATCCCTAATATCCTCTTATCATGCATTGGTTACGTTATGGAACTGTAAATGGTGGGATGTTTCAGTAATTGTCTTCTACCTTCTTCTGCCATGGAATCCAAAAAACTTGCAATGATTCCATGGCTGATGAAGGTAGAAGTCAACTATTGAAATGTTCCACCATTTACAGTTCCATAATGTAACCAATGCATCATAAGAGTATATTAGGGATTATTCTACTTTTTAGCATGTTACATGCTTCACTGCCAATCATTATCACAATGAAAATGAAGTTTGAAAGTAAAGAGCTTCACTCTCCTATTTTATTTGTATAATCAGCCATTGTCAATCCACTGCTGGATGAAGGTTTCACCAAGCATTTTCCATAACTTTGTTCTGAGACATTATCTTCCAAGCCACTCCAACATGTTGAATTTCATCCACCCATCCTCACGTGGTCTTCTTCTGGATCTTTTTCTATTCCTTAGTATCCAGTCTAATATTTGAGTTGTACAATGGTGGTCAGTTCTTCTAGCAGTATGTCCAGTCCATTGCCTTCTTAGGGTATTCACTTGATCATGATGTCACCAACTCTTGGTATTTTCCTGGTCCACAAGTTCCTTTTACTACCTTTCGTGGTTACACCAAGTTTGCATGTCTTCAGGCATCTTTCAGTTATCTGCAGCCCCTGCATGTTTTTTAGTTAAGGTCCATGTTTCTGATCTATAAGTAAGAACTGGAAGGATTCACTGATTTAACGCTTTTCTTTTAAGGCATAATGGTAATTGATCTCAAAAATTGGACTGTTTCTTCCAAATGCTTTCTAAGTTTCACATGACTATAATTTCTTCTTCAGTCTGGTTCTCACTTGATATCTGTTGTCCAAGCTAAATCTAGGCATCAGTTACTGTACTACTGATTAGCTCCATCTACCTCTAAATCTTCAGTTCTTGTGAAAGCATTGCACATCATTTTTTTTTTAAGTTCATTTTTAATCCCATTTCTTTACTCTTGTCAGTAAATTCCTGTATTGTACTCTGTAGCTCTGTGGGGGTACTTGCAAAAATAACTATTTATTGTCAGCAAAACGAATGTAGGTTAAATTATCTCCATTAAATATTTTCTCCTTGTTTTTCCTGTTCACTGATTGAAAGGCATTCTGCAATGTGGCATTAAAGAACTTGGAAGATATGGTGTCATTTTGTCTCTCTCCCTTTCCAATTTTTATATTTACTGTGTCGTCAAAAACTTTTGCACTTACATTTTTATAGATATAAATAATATTAACATATTAATCTTCATTCCACAGTGTTTCAGGGACATTATAAGTGCTAATGGTTTTATGGAATCAAAAGCCTTTTCATGACCAATAAAAGCCATACATAGTGAGAATTCATATTCATTTGCTATTTTAGTAAGTTCTTTCAGTACATGGATATGATGATTTTTGGTGCAGTAGCCCTTCCTGAATTCAGCTTGTTCTCTTAGCTGAGCCATGGATAATGTTTCCTTCAAGCAATGAGGCAGCAACTTAGTAAAGATTTTGTAAACAACTAGTTGGAGCCTGGTGGGTCTATAATTCCTGAGATCCTTGAAGTCCCCACTTTGATGTAGCAAGATCACTGTAAATTTGTTCCAGTCATCTGGAATATTCCCTTCATTGAGGGATCTAGTAAACACTTTAGTGAGTATAGTTTGTTTCCTGTGCAATGTCCATGGTGATTCCAACTTCCCATGGAGTTTTTCCCTGTTTCATATGTGTGCACGTGTGTTAATTTTATGGAGCAAAAATTGCATTGTTACAACATAAGAAAATGTCTTTTTTCATTTGCATTTTCTTTCATTAAAATGATTGCATGCTATAACATCCAGTTCAGTAATAGATGCTGTAAATTTGCTGCATGTCTAAGTCCTGAGCTTTTGACTTCTTGTACTGCTGAGTTCAAATCCCAGAGTGAGACATGGGTGTTGTCTTCTTCCTTCTGGTGCTAGTTCTCTTCCTTTCTTGGAACCAATGGCAACAATTATAGATGGGCAACAGTTATAACCTTAGACACTTGTGAAGATTGTGAAATTCTGAAAATGCCTCTCCTGTGGCTGGGTGGTCTGAGCTGTGGTCTTGTAGTTCATCATCTGAGTTTTGAGGTATTGTCAGTGTTTTTGTCCTGTGAGCACATAATGGAATTAGCAAAATGGCTGATTTCACTGGGCTGAAAAAGGAACAATGCATGTTGTAGTTTGACCAAACAAAGTCAGCAACTTAGCACAGATTTTGCCCAAAATTTGGCAAGGAACCACCCCCAAGAAAAATTGTGTACATGTGGTATAAATAATTTGCTAAGGAGATTCTGAAGGTCATACAAGTAAAAAGGTTGTGATGTTTGCATCAATGAGTTTCAAAAATTATATGGGCCATTTTTCTTTGTAGAATGAGCATCACAATGATTGTGCATCTGAACTTGGGAAACTTCCTCATTCCACAATTTTTCATTCACATGAAACCTGATATGCTGTTCCAACAAGAACCAATTCCATGGCCTCCAAGGATTTCACTTTATGGGGCTTTGTTAGATATTATCTACTTGCCTCTGATGCCCAACAGCATTGCTGAGTTGAAAACCAGGATTTCAGAAGAAATATTGCAAATGGATGAGGCAATGCTGGACATGATCTGGCAGAAACAGGATCATTGTTGGGATACAAGTAGATACCATGTTACCAAGGGAGCACAAAATGAACACATGTATTATATGTGTTTCAATTTCAAATATAAAGTTTAATGTGGGCTATACATTTTAAAAGTTGTTGCTGAAGTTTGTAGTTTCCTTGTACAGTGTTATGCTTAAGTGATCACATGCTGAACATATCATAGGACTGCAATGTGGACAGTCTTCTAAGAAGTCAGTGCTTCTGTGTAACATTACATTTTACTGTTGGGGAAAATAAGATGTCAAATAATATAATTTACCCAAAGTGAAATAAATAATTATTCTAGTTCTATTTGGTAACAGTAACCTGTCATTCATATTGCATTTTTTCCCTGATAAATTAACTTACCTGCAGTGGAATAAATAAAAATTAAAAAAAAATCTATATATATATATATATATATATTTTTTTTTTTTTAAAGTATGGAGTCCACTGATGAATGAATTTCATTATTTGTTTGTTATATTTTTCTGTCCATCTATTTTTTCCCCCTTATTTCTTTAAATTAAATTTTATTTTATATCTTGAAGAGCTTTCAAATAGTCATATCTTCTGACTTCTTTTGTGTAGAAGAATAGAATTAGATTTTAACCTGAGTAAAGGCTGTGAGTAAGTGTTTTTATTTCTTTTGTCCCCACCCCTTCATCTTCTTGGTTTCATAAATATTTGTGTTCCTAGGGTTGGACAAAAGGTAGAAGCTATTGCAGCTGAAAAAAGTCCACCAGAAAGATCAGTATCACTAATCACTGACAGCGGAGTTCATGTTTTAGATGAAGATCAGTCGTCTACATCAGGTAAGTTCAAAAAAAAAAAAAAAAAAAAAGAGCATAGTGATTTTGTGCATATTTCATTTGTTAAATATGCTTTTGTTAAAAAAATCAATTGTTTTTCCAGACATTATGTTCTTTAAACCAGGGTTATAAATAATTGGTGGTTTATGTTAGTACAGGCTGGGAAAAGACCAGGCTATGTTAAATTGGGTTATTTTCATGGTTTTCATTTGAACCTGCCTAAAAATACACTATATTGGCAAAAGTCACCAGACACCCAGGGCTTTAAAAGCAAATGAATGGATCCGCTGCATTGTTAAGACTCTGTACAGCTGCAAATGGTATAAAAACAAGCCTACAGCTGACCGCGATCATATCGCGCTGTGAGATTGAGTGAAAAAGTCTCGGTGGGAGAGAACTGACTTTGAGAAAAAAGATTGTGGGTTGTCCATAAGAGAAACCAAGTGGCATTTAAACATACCCAAGTCAACTGCTTTGGATGTACTGAATAAGTGGAAGACACATGACATGCCTGAAGCAGCAAAACGTTCCGGCAGACTAAAAAAATCCGTGATAGAGGACATCGAAGCCTCAGGAGAGTCGTTACGGCTAATTGACGGAGTACTGCACAAGAACTCAGTGTACAGGTGAGTAAAAATGCTGGAACCTTGGTATGTACACATACCATTTGCAGAGAACTTCATTCCATGGGTTACTGTGGTCATGCGGCTGCTTATAAGCCTTTCATCTTCACTCGGGATGCTACTCGTCGTTTAGCATGGTGTAAAGAACATTTATCGTGGACCATAGATCAATGGAAACGGGTCCTATGAACTGATAAGTCCAGATACACAATCCATCAGTCTGATGGCCATGTTTGGGTATGGTGGCAGCCGGGGGAACGCTATTTACCACAGTGTACTGTTCCTACGGTCAAGTTTGGAGCTGGCAGTGTACTCGTGTGGGGGTGTTTTTCGTGGTATGGTCCTGGCCCATTGGTTATCGTGGACAAACCTGTTAATCAGCACATCTACCTCAATATTCTGGACAATTATGCCCTACCAACTCTGTGGCAATACTATGGAACCGAGCCTTATTGGTACCACCAGCCGGATAATGCACTGAGCCATAAAGCAAGGACTGTTACGGCGTGGTTTGATGGTAATTCCGTATTATGTGGGGACTGGCCAGCACAGAGCCCCGATCTTAATCCCATAGAGCACCTATGGGATTAATTAGAGTGCCGCAAAAGAAGTTTAGAACCATGGCCTACTACTAAGCAACAGTTAGTGGCAGCATTATGTACTGAATGGAAACACATTCCTATAACTGTTGGAGCTGAGACGGGCTGTAGAATATTTACTGATTTTCGGGCTCTTAGAGAGAGGGAGAGCAAGATAATTTTTTTTTTTTATATATATAAATGTGATTCTATATGATTTAGCAAATGAGATACTTTATACACTATCTACCAAAAAGTAATTGGACACCCCTGCGATCGACGATATCTGCGGTCCTGATAACGTCACGGCCGCCGTTAAATATCGTGTGGGAAACAACAACGCAACCAGTTGCATGTAAGATGCCACGCAGTTCGGAGCTCTCCGATTTTGAGAAAAGTGTAATCGTCGGGTATCACAGAAATGGCCGATCCATACGTGACATATCCAGCGAGTTGAAGTACCCAAAATCGACAGTGGCCTACGTGATTGGCAAGTGGAAGATGAGAGGTGACTGTCGGAATGTGCCTCGACTCGGGAGACCCACAAAACTGGGAGTTGGAGACCGACGGTTGCTGGCCAGAGAAATTCAGAAGAACCGCACCAAATTGATGGGCCACATCCGCGAGGAGTTTCAACAGGCACCCGGGAGTGTTCTTTCGATGAATATCATCCGTAAGGAAGCCCATCTGCTCGGTTATCATGGACGTGCTGCCGCCCACAAGCCTTTGCTCACCAAGTCCAATAGCGCTGCTCTGCTAACGTGTTGCAAAAACGTCGACAGTGGACCACTGAACAGTGGAAACAGGTTCTCTGGAGCAACGAATCAAGGTTCACCCTCTACCGTTCGGATGGCAGGGTCTGGGTTTGGCGTCTGCCTGGAGAACGCCTCCTGCCGGAATGTATTGTGCCAACTGTGAAGTTCGGCGGTGATGGAATTATGCTATGGGGGTGTTTCTCCTGGTATGGCACGGGACCCTTGGTCGCAATTCCTGGTAGACTCAACGCCGAGACCTACTGCACCATTTTGGATGACCATGTGCTTCCTACGTTGTGGCAGTTTTACGGGGTGGACCCATGTTACTTTCAGGATGACTGTGCCACCTGTCATGTTGCGAGGTCTACCATGGCTTGGTATGGTGACAACGGTGTTAATCGAATGGACTGGCCTGCGCAGAGCCCGGACCTTAACCCTATTGAGCACCTCTGGGACGAGTTGGAGCGTCGACTTAAGGGGTGCCCCCACCGTCCAAAATCAGTGAAGGGAACTGACCTGTCTTCTCCAAGCCGAGTGGAAGAAAATACCGCAAGCCGTCGTACAGCGCCTGGTTGAGAGTATGCCCTGGAGGGTCGCAGCTGTAACCGCCGCTTGTGGAGGCTCCCCCAACTATTGAAGGTGAATAAACTTTGTTTTCCTTTGCTATCACAGGTGTCCAATTACTTGTTGGTAGATAGTGTAGTTGGTAAGGGGAATTCTTCTGCAACTGGTTCTGGTTGGGGAGCGGGCATTCAAGATGACTATTTATTCCGGGCTTGGGTAGATAATGCTATTGGTCGCGCATTAGTGTGTTTCTGCAGAGAAGAAAAAGCGTTTTCAAGAACTATAGATAATGGATAGTTGATACCGTGCCAACAATAATTTACCTCCTATCTCCACACAGTAGCTTCCTGCTAATTGTGTTTAGCAATGTACATTGCAGCATATTATGGCGCGATAATATTAGCATTATTTGAGCGACATGCAATTGCAGCACCTCCTGATCATTTTGGATGCCTGGCCGCCGGAAGCACTTCAGCTGGAAACGAACTTTTAAAGAAAATTGTACAGTTACCCTGTAAAAATTGATAGAGGTCCCTTCCAACCACTCCCCATTTGAGAAATACATTGGTTGATTGCCCGAGGAGGAGATAGTGGAAGTGTGGAGAAGGAGATTTTTTTATTAATGGTTGAACAGGTTAGCCAGTTTACGGGCTCATTCGGGCCCATTCGGGCCCAGGCTCTATCTTGCAATATAAAATTCGGGCTTGGGTGGGCTCTGGCTGATATATCACTGGCTTGGACCAGGGTTCGCCTGGGTGAGCCCAGTTAAAAAAAAACCCCACCGGGTTTTTTCAGGCTGGGCCCAGTTGAAAAAAACCCACCTGGGTTTTTTTCAAAATTAGATTCTATTTTTTCTTCTACAATATTCCAAATTTAATCAGCAACCAATGAAATATTTCCTTTTACAATTAATATTAACAATAGGAATAATGACTAAGATTCTCTTTCTTGCCTTCTCAAAGGTGATGGTTGACCGATTTTATTATTTAGCAACACAGAACAATTCTTTCAGATCAGCTGACAAAGCAACTGCTTTGAAATAAAATTAAAACAATAATCCTGAAAATAAAAAATTGTTGCATATAAATAGCTTTCCACCTATAAAGAATAACTATAGAATAGACCAACATTATCTATTCATTCTATAGAAAAAAAAAATAGAGAAACAGAATATAACATACTTAGCTTCTAACTAAAATATTATCTTTAAATAAAATTTGCCTGAGATATTATTTGTGTGCGGCATGTAAACTGCAATGGTTTTTGACTAGCCTATTTTATACAAAGATAGCCTAAAAATTAAACATTGGTACAAATAATAAAGTATTTTTGCTTTATGTTTTACTAGAACCTCAAAAGCAGTCTGAAATTATCATAGTTTCATGACACACACAATTTTCAAATATTTTCAAACCTCTAAGTTTTTCTGTAAAACAGCCACATTTAAATAATTAATGTAATCTCAGGGGTTTTAACCAGAAACAAAACTACCAATCTACAGGAAATTTTGATCCACAAAGGTATAAACTGAAGAAGTTTTGTGGCTTTCTCTATCCCAAGCCTATTTCGTAACTTATTCCAAACTAGTTAAACATAGAGAAAATTCTCTCAGTGGAGGCAGATGAAGCTGGTGCTGAATGTAGGCATACAAAAAAAGTTACAAAATCCTGCAGGCAATTTTGAATTTGAATCCTTTTCAGACCTTTTTGCCATGACTTGCCATCCTTTTATGGAAGAAAACTAGCTGATGACTCTTTCTTTCTTCATTGATGTTAGGTAACAGTCTGTGTCATTAATTTTGAAAGCCATTACACCAGGCAAATGCACAGTCGTATCAGAATAATATGACCGCCTACCTAATAATGGGATGACAGTGGTGAGATGGCGTGGTTTGGACTCGTTGAGGCCCTGGAAGGTTGCCCGAGGCACATGTTCCCATTCGGACTGCAGCAGAACATGGAGGTCCTGGAGATGATGTGGTTGTGGGTCGGCACGCTGAACTTATCGATCTAAATAGTCCCATAAATGCTCTATGGGATTGAGGTCAGGCGATTTTGCCGGCCAAGGGAAAACGGAGATATCGCTGTCGTGTTCCTGGAACCAGTCATGCACTGCCTTAGTGACGTGACAGGGTGCATTGTCCTTTAGGTACCATCACCACCAGGGTAAACGTCCAATGTGAAGGGATGCATGTGGTCTGCAAGAATGGACAGGTAGTCATTGTCATTCAGGGACCCATCCAGTGGTACCAGCGGTTCCAGGGCATACAAGGAAAACATCCCCCAGACATGCACACTGCCACCGCTGGCCTGTACTTGACCAACAAGTGTATCCAAGTGTTGGTTCTTGTGTGTCTGACGCCGTGTTCACCACTGCCTGTCACTTCTGTTGAGTAGAAACCTGTATTTGTCAGTGAAGGCAACCTTTTATCCACTGTCCAATGACGGTAGTCCCATGTGAACTGCAGACATAATTGCCAATAACCCTGGGTTAACATGGGTGCCTTGGCGCAGTGTCAGCTCTGGAGACCCATGCATAACAGTGTTTGTTCTACTGTTATATGGGACACTTACTTGGGTACCCCAGCATTCAGTTGCATGATGAATTGCTGCGCTGCTGCATGTAGATTGCCCTTTACAAGTTGACGGAGGTGACATTCTCCTCTGGGGTTGATGGCCTTTGAGGCTCCACAGTTGTGATGTCAAAAACCGGTACTCTGTGTGCAGGTGGTCCAATCTTGGTACACCCATACTACAGCACCTTGCAGACAGCCCCCAAAGTCTGCTGTTTCTGAGATGCTTCCACCCTTGGTGCGGTAACCAATGATCTTTCTTTTTTGAACATCCATCAAATCACTACATCTACCCATTGTGCTCACGTTATGCACTATGGCTCATCTGTCCTGGCCAGCCGCTTATATCTCTGTGTAGTTGACCTTGTCACATGCACTCTGTGACACGCCTGGGTGAGTTCAGTGATTTCGGGGGTGGTCATATTATTCGACTGTGTAATCAGAGAGGAAATTTGGATATCCACTCTTCTGCAATACTCTCCTGTTCTTGGTTACGTTTCTTACCTCTGTATTTCGGATCCATGAGGTTTGCTAGAAAATGTGGTGCAAGAATTGCTTGTTCAAACCTTTTTAAAATCTAGATGGTAGGGCTGCAGGATTTCTTCTTGTAGTAAATCCGGCTATATTTCAACAGCAACTGAAACAGATGTTGCGTCTCTCTCTGAAGTGTGTCCAGTGTGCCAGCAACAATGGATAACTGCTTTTCCAGATTTATAGCTTAACGGTAAATGCCCATTTTATCCAAGATTTTTTAAATAGATTGATCAAATTCCTCAATATGCTCTTAAGATATTTCTCTGTATTTGTGATAATTGCCCACAAATGTTTTAACACAATCAAGATGAAAGTTGCACCTTGTTTCGTTCAGTAGTTGTGGCATTAAGCCAGACTTTTCTTTGAACCATCCGTGTGGTTGATGTAGGCCTACATTACGAAAATATTTTTGCACCGCCACAATCTGCTTTAAAACAGTCTTTGGGGAAACATCTTTTTCTAAATAATTCAACAGATGTGCTGAGCATCCATATGTCATGAGAGTTGGATATCTTTCATTTAAAATTTTCCACATTTTTATCATTTTGTTTTTGCTCTCAGTTACAACAGCAAAAACAGGATTTCCAAATTTTTCTTCACACTCCTTTATTTTCGCCTCTAATTTAAAAGCACAATATTTTGCTGTTTTCTTTTCTGATCTAGTGTCATCAGCATACAGCAAAAAAACTCTGTTCTGGTATGGACACTAATAGCTTGGACTGGCTCATTCTTCACACTGCACCAACCATCTATGGTGAGAGTCAAACTGCCTAATTTTATTTTTCTGAAAGCTGAGATTCAGTTTCTTCTGCTGCAGTATTAAACAGTTTTCCACTAATGGCTTTTGCTGAGGGTGGTTGATGTCCAAGTCTCATCAGTGTTTCAATCATAATTTTAAACTGATCCAATTTTGCTGCATTGAATGGTATATTAGCAGCATAAAAAAAAAAGAATAGCCACTGTTTTATCAAGAGATTCCTTTTGCCCTTTTATGCTTTTAAGACACAATTTACTAATTGATTATCGCTTCTGTGTCTTTTTGCAACAGTACTCGAAAAAGCCCGATAAAACCCGAAAAAGCCCAATAAAACCCAAAAAAGCCATTTAAAACCTGAAAAAAAAACCCAAGTGGGGTAGGTTTTTTTTAAAAAAGCCCGCGTTTTTTCAAACCCTGGCTTGGATGGGCTCGGGCTCTAAAAATTGAGCCTGAACTCAGCTCTAATAGCTGTGTTCCAAAACCTTGTCGAAAGCATGTCTTGAAGGGTCAGTGCATTCATTAAGGCCAAAGGTGGACCGACACCGTACTAAAGTATGTCAATAAATGCTATGTTGTGTTTCTCTTCTAGGTGTCCGGTAACTTTTGTAAATATAGTGTATATTCATTCACCACAATTTCTTATTTCTGATGCTTCAGGGTTTAACAATAACCATGGGAAATTCAAAAGGCTATAAGCAGTCTCCCATTTTTTATAAGCACCCATAATTTAGGGCTTATTAACAAAGTGTTAATCAACATATAGTGGAGCATATTTCCAATGTAAAGAAAGGCAATCCACCATTTCATTATCATTATTAGCCATCAGTGACACATCCACCACACCTGATTGGGAAACCTTGAAATGTCGCGCACCTTTCATTAATCAGAAATCTCTTGGGTATCAACCTTTTCCATAGCAGTTGTAACATAGTGTCAACATCAACCTTTCCCATAGCAGTTGTAACATAGACTCATCATGTCAGATTTGTACCATTTGGAAATCCTCAAATCTTGCAACATTTGAATAAACACAAGTTACCATCTCACTTTGTTCTCATACATTCCACAGCTGAAGAAGGAAGCAGTCGCAACCAAAATGTCTCATATAAAAATTTTATTTATGCAAGTGAAAGTGTAGAGGTAATTCCCAATTTCTTATTAGAAATACCAATATTATGCTGTGCTGGGAGTTAGGATTGGTCCCTCAAGGTTGGAGGGATGATATCATTGTTCCCTTGTATAAGGAATAAGGTGATCAGGCTGAATGCAAGAACTATCATGGTATCAGCTTACTCAGTGTACCACGGGAAGTGTTTGGAAAGGTCACCATTAATAAGGTACACAATCTTACATCAGAGAAAGTTTGGAATGTGCAGAGTGGTTTTATGCCTGGTAAGGACTGCACTAACCAAATTTTTTTTATTACATATGATACGGAAAGTATCTGTCTGTTGGTAAGAAAATGTTTGCTTCCTTCGTAGATTTAGAGAAAGCTTATGGCAGAGTAAATACAGGGTTCCCACTCAACCTGGAAAACAGGGAAAACCTGGAATTCTCAGGGAATTTGAAAATGGTTCCAAAAATCAGGGAAAACTCAGGGAAAGTTACCCTTTTTTATAAAAGTCAGGGAAAACTCAGGGAAAATTACCCTTTTTTTGTTGTAAAAATCAATGGATACTTTATTTTGCCAAAAAACTTATTTTTTCAAGATTTCAAACTTTTGCTTGCAATTACTGCCTGCCTAGAATTTGGTAGATCTTACTTTCAGTTATATTAAGTATTTCCTTTATTCTCTAAAAAAAGATGCAAAATTGAATTTTTAAAATTGCCAGTTATTATGGTTTTGTTCAATTTCTGCAGGCAGGCAGCTATAACATGGAACAATTAGGCACAATGGCTCCTGCTTGAAGAAACACTTCACAAGAAAACCAACCAAATGATGGATCAAAGTCCTTTGTCTGTTGGTTCTCTTGAAACATGTTTCTTTGAACAGAGCCATTCCATCATTAAGCTTAGCTGCATTGTGTTATAGAAAAACTGAAACTATTTAACTGACAGATTTTTTCTTACATATGACCTGTTTCTATGGGAATGTATTTACAAATTCCATGTGGGTAGTATTCACAAAAGTTCACGGAGCTTTGGTACAGAAAATAATGTGCACAGTTAGTTGTTATTAATGAAAAGCGGGTAATTTTATAAAGACAAATTACGTAAAGAATTTATAAGTGTGTGCTTTGGTGAGAAAAATGAATGGAATGGGATGAAATGTAACAATTCTTTGCAACATGCCACTCTGGAAAACTTTAAAAACCACCTGGAGAACCTGGAAAAGTCAGGGAATATTTTTATTACTTTTGAGTGGGAACCCTGAAATAGGATACTTCTGTGGAAGGTATTGAATAAATTTACTAGGAATCTGTTTAATAGTGTGAAAGTTATGTATGTTGGCAGTAGAGCGAGCATGTGTATGAGTGAATAGTGTTTTATCAAAATGGTTTCCTTTTTATGTAGGAGCCAGACAGGGTTGTGTAATGTCACTATGGCTATTTAATAAATTTGTGGATGCTTGCATGTGTGATACCAAATAAAATGGACAATACAGGTTTATGCCTTGGTAATATCCATTTGTGAAGCTGATGAGAGACATAGTCCTGTTGGCTGAGAGCAAAAATGAGTTGCAAAATATGTTGTCCTGTATGTACAAAGTTAGTGTGAAATTTAAACTGAGTATAAATAAGGAAAAAAAAAAAAATGGTTTTTGTGAATGCAGGAAAGTCTAAATGGCACGCACATAGATTGACCAGGTGAGAGAATTTGTATATGTAGGAAACGTATTTATTAGAGAGAACAAATTAGATGGCAAAATTAGTAAGCGCATGAGTTCTTCTTTGAAAGTCATAACTGCTTTAGAGGGATTTCACGGGAATGATTTTTTATCTGGTAGTTTGTATTTCTTTGTGGAGCTAACCTCTGAATCTCAGAGAACAGCTTAGTGATATGATGATTTGTTATCAAAAAAGTCTCAAATGGCTGTATATGAAAGTGTAATTATTCCTACTCTGATGTATTGCAGTGAAACCTGGGTACTGCATAAGAAACATAGGGGATGCTTGTATGCTGGAGAGATGCGTTCCTTACAGGGGGTTTGTAGCAAGGCATGCTTTGGTCATGTGAGGGACGAAGATGTTTTGCAGTTGTGTAATGTGAAGCAAAATGTTTTTAGTAAGGTGGAGACAAATATTCTTAGGTGGTTTGGCCATATTAAAAGAATGAGTGATGAGATGCTTACTAAGAGAATTTTTTCAGCCCAAGTGGCAGGAAATAAAGGAAGAGGAAGGCCAAGGAAATCGTGAAGGACCAGATTCAGGAATGTCTGCATGATAAAAAGATTAGGAGTATGAAGTACAAAAGGTCTTGTGTGAGATGTGTGATGGATGTCAGTGAAGCTCGAGTTGTGTGCCGAGATTGCTGTAAATGGAGATATTTGATACATCAACAGTAAGTAAAATCTAGGTCCATCAGTTAAATGCTAATCTGACAGATGGGATTTCTTAGAGCCTTCATCCATGGAAAACAGAACCATATCATAAGAGATGTTGAAAGTGTCCGTCCTGTGCATCGAGACAGGCTTGAACATGAGATTCCATATTTTGGAAAGTTTGCGCCAGTTGCTCCGAAGTAATCACTGCCTTGCTGATGATGTTCTTCAATGCCTCAAGGGTTGTCGGCTTGTTTTGAAACACACTGATTTGAGATACCCCCAGAGAAAGAAATCAGGGAGTGTTAGGTCATTAGATCAAGGCCACCACATTCCTTTAGAAATTACACAATCTCCAAAGAGTGACTCAATTACTCACATGTGATGTATGGCAAATTCACTTGCTGCTGTCTGACAACCAAATTTGCTACAAAATTCACACTGACACATCTTTATCGACTTACTTCCCCAATAAATACAGACAAGAAACACATGCTCGGATATGGTTAACCGGGAGGACATCATTAACGCATACGATCAGCATCACGACAAACGAACAACTGAACTAACCCCGGGGAATCATTAACCTGACATGTGCAACATTCAAGGTCACAACAAGCGGACCAACAGTCATTGAAAAACAACATCTGTGAGGCAGTGGCAGTGATTACTGTGGAGCAACTGGCATGAACTTTCCAAAAGATGAAGTCTTGTGTTCAAGCCTGTCTCGATGCACAGGATGGACGCATTCAACATCTCTTATGATATAGTTCTGTTTTCCATGGATGAAGGTATGTTCGTACCAAATATCATTCAATTACTGTAATTATTCATGATGTTATTTATAAAAACTTGGGTAAAGTAGCCAGTGGGACACCTTGTACAACCTGGGTAGATAATGCATGGGTAGTGGTGCTGTCCTACAATGCTGACTGGTTCTCTCCCTTTCCTTATTCAAGAAAACATGTGGTTATTGGAACTTCAAGTTCTAAATGTCAGTATTCAAAAAAAGAAAAGAAAAATGAAGCAATTATAAATATAATGATCCGATTTATTGTTGTCTAAAGTAAGAAATCACACAAATTTCACTCCGCAAGCTTTCTCCGTCAACGGACGGCTTCATCAGGTGGTTACATAGAGAATATAGAATCAAAATTGTAGACAGAACGTTAATTCTAATAATAATGTTCTGTCTACAATTTTGATTCTATATTCTCTTTGTAACCACCTGATGAAGCCGTCCGTTGACGGAGAAAGCTTGCGGAGTGAAATTTGTGTGATTTCTTACTTTAGACACCAATAAATCGGATCATTATATTTATAATTAGTTTTCTGGTGTTAGCATCCCACAAGCTATATAAAAATGAAGCAGTTTACAAGGATATCCTCATATTGGGCTCATCACATTATTTAAGCAAATATGAGGCCTTAGATGTGCATGGTTAAACTGATGTACCTTTCAGTTCTGAATCAGCAAATCTGATAAGTGATATAAAACTGGGCTTTTGAGATGTTTTACTGCTATGGAAATGCAAGGTTTAAGGGGAATTCACATTGTTTATTATTATATTTGCCTGGGGTGTACATATGTCATATCCTATAGCTAAATTATTATTGACTGTGAATGACTGGGGAAAAAAAAACAAAAAAAAAAAACAGGTGCTTTGTTTATTTAAAAACAAATGCTTTCAAAAGTTTTATTTGTAAGAGCTTCCATGAGTTGTGATGCAACCAGCTGAAGGTCCAAGCAAAATGCAAAATGAATGCAAAATTTGTCTGGTATTACTTGTGATTTTTTTACTCTCAAAAGTGACTTCATCTTCAGAAACAACAAACTCATTTTCAAAATAGCAGCTATGTTGACAACTTTTTTATAAGTGCAATAAAATGCTTTACAGTAAATAAATAAATTGCATGAACTTTGATTGTTTTGTAACTGTTTCCATGCTATTATGTGTAATTTAAATTGTCATTAAAGAATTTCACTAAAAATTGTCTGTGTCATAAAGTGTGAAAAGCAGTTTTCTGCTATGTTTTGAACTTCCAGATATTTTAGCAACTAAAAAATCCATTTTCACAAAATATGTGAAAAGTAGCTCTTCCTAAGTATTGCAAAGAAGTCTTCAAGAATGATAGTTAAAGTAACTCCTTTTGCAAAATTTGAACAAGCTACGAAATCTTTGATAGAAGCTTTTCTTAATGGTCTTGAGTTGTCATTCAAAACTCAGTGCTTACAATTGCAGAATCACTTGCAAACCAGAGAAGAAGAATCCTACTTCCAAAATGCAACAAAGTTAGCATAGATACCAAAATGATGTGGCAAAGTTCTTAGATAATATTTCTTTTCTCTTATTTTTTGGTACATTATAGCAAGTTGCAGCCTTGACATCTCCACCAAACAAGTTGTTCTCTTCAGTAACTTGTGAAAAATTACCTCAGATCATGAAGGAAGAAAAACATTAAATACTTTTTGTCATACATATTGAGGATCAAATTTAAGACATTTATTATTATACTGTGTGCATGTATTGTACATACATCAAGTTCTCTGAATAAAAAATAAGCACTACTGCAATGTCAGCTACTTTTTTTTGTCATTATTACCTTTGAATATCAGGAGAAGAAGGGGGCAAAATATACTGTGAATGGGCAGCAAAATTTAATGGGCTGTGCTGGTACTAACTGATGAATCATTAAAAGGAAAGCTCAAACATATTACTCTTTTTACAATTCATTATGAGCTTTGGTGCCTTGAAATTTTGAAAATTTTTCGTGCTCCCAATAACTGCAATTATGACTCCCTCAAAAATATTCCAATGATTTGTAAATCTGATATCAGACTAAAACAATATTTTGTATTTGGTAGCCATCTGAATTTTCCATTCCAAACATTGGTTGAAACAGACTAGAATTACAGTTTGAAAGCTTCCATATTATTATTATTTTTATCAAACAGAATTCATCGCTCTTTCCAGGTTTATAAGTGAGGCAGCTTGTCCGGCGCGTAACTGGAAGACCTTTGGTTCAATTCCTGGTGGCGGCCGATGAGAATTTTACCGTCACTCACTTATAAACGTGGAAAGAGCGATGACTTCTGCTTGATGTTCCTAATCCACGTCAATTGTGTGTATTAATTATTCATTCATCTCCTATTTATTTGTTCAGTTGCTGCTTACCAGATTTGGTGAATCCCCAGCATTGTGCAGGGCTCCAAGAAGCAACCTGCCATGTTTTTTGGCAGTTGTCGTATGTGAGTCTGGGAAATTCGAGGCCGCTGTGGTGCATGTCCGACGAGTAACTGGAAGACCCTGGGTTCGATTCCCGGTGGTGGCTGATGAGAATTTTTCCGTGACTCACTTATAAACGTGGAAAGAGCGATGACTTCTGTTTGATGTTCCTAATCCACGTCAATTGTCTGTATTATTTTTTTTATGTTAAGCATGATTTTCTTTTATTACTGTTTTCTTTCAGTGGATGATTCAATATTTTTACCACCTCCATATACACTATCTACCAACAAGTAATTGGACACGTGTGATAGCAAAGGAAAACAAAGTTTATTCACCTCCAATAGTTGGTTGAGCCTCCACGAGTGGCAATTACAGTTGTGACCCTCCGAGGCATACTCTCAACCAGGCATTGTACGACAGCTAGCGGTATTTTCTTCCACTCGGCTTGGAGAAGACAGGTCAGTTCCTTCACCGATTTCGGATCGTGGGGGCACCCCTTAAGTCGACGCTCCAACTCGTCCCAGAGGTGCTCGATAGGGTTAAGGTCCGGGCTCTGCGCAGGCCAGTCCATTCGATTAACCCCATTGTCACCATACCAAGCCGTGGTGGACCTCGCAACATGACAGGTGGCACTGTCATCCTGAAAGTAACGTGGGTCCACCCCGTAAATCTGCCACAACGTAGGAAGCGCATGGTTATCCAAAATAGTGCAGTAGGTCACGGCGTTGAGTCTACCAGGAATTGCGACCAAGGGTCCCGTGCCATACCAGGAGAAACACCCCCATAGCATGATTCCACCGCCGCCGAACTTCACCGTTGGCACAATACATTCGGGCAGGAGGCGTTCTCCAAACAGACGCCAAACCCAGACCTTGCCATCCGAACGGTAGAGGGTGAACCTTGATTCGTCACTCCAGAGAACCTGTTTCCACTGTTCAACGGTCCACTGTCGGCGTTCTTTGCACCATGTTAGCCGAGAAGCACCATTGGACTTGGTGATCAAAGGCTTGTGGGCGGCAGCACGTCCATGATAACCGAGCAGATGGGCTTCCTTACGGATGATATTCATCGAAAGAACACTCCCGGGTGCCTGTTGAAACTCCTCGCGGATGTGGCCCATTGATTTGGTGCGGTTCTTCCGAATTTCTCTGCCAGCACCCGTCGGTCTCTAACTCCCAGTTTTGTAGGTCTGCCGGGTTGGGGCACAATCAGAGAGCTCCGAACTGCATGGCATCTTGCATGCGACTGGTTGCGTTGTTGTTTCGCACACGATATTTAACGGCGACGGCCCTGACGTGTACAGGACCGCAGATATCGTCGATTGCAGGGGTGTCCAATTACTTGTTGGTAGATAGTGTATTTCAAGCCAAAAATGTGATTGCAGCCATTACAGGTAATTAAAAAATAATAGCTTTTGCAGTCAGTGCTCTTTATACCAAAGGAATACATGGTAAATACTTGTCTACACTAAGGGTGTGTCATAACTATGAGAGCATATTTATTGGTTTGTCGGAAAAAATCATGACGTATTTTGGCACCCGATGGCGGTTGGGCGGTTTTGGAAGTACTAGAGGCATGCGCAGCTCTGTTATCACTATGGCATTCGACAGGTGCCAGTTCTAGCTGTAGTCTAAAAGGAATAGCGAGCGATTTGGTTGATTTGTGGAGATTTGACATCAAGTTGAAGATGGAAGACCAAACTGTGCATTTTCGCCGTATTTTACTGTTTTACATCCGTAAAGGGAAGAACGCGGGTCAAGTTTGTGAAAAGTTGCATAAAGTGCACTGTGATAATGCTCTTCAAGAACGTCAGTGCCAGCGATGTTTCGCAAAATTCCGTGCTGGCGATTTTGACCTCAATGATGCTCGTTGGTCTGATAGGCCAACTGAGGTTGATGACGACCAAATCAAGGCATTGATCGAGTCAAACCCTTGTTACATGACACGAGAGATTGCAGACGCATTGCACATCTATCATTCAAGCATTCACGACCACCCGAAGAAGCTGGGATACGTAAGCAATCTCGATGTGTGGGTTCCTCATGAACTCAAAGCTCAATTGACGGCGCGTATAAACATCTTCGATATGCTCATTAAATGTAAGAAAAACTATCCTTTTTTGAAGCGACTGATAACTAGTGACTAAAAGTGGATTTTGTACAACAATGTGCTGCGCAAACGGTCTTGGTCCCGACGTGCTGCTTCGCCTCAAATGACATCCAAAGCAGACATTCATCAGCGGAAGGTTCTGGTCTCGGTGTGGTGGAATTTAAAAGGTGTCATGTTTTTCGAGCTCCTACCACGGAACCAAACAATCAATTCAAATGTGTACTGTCGGCAATTGGACAGTTTGAACGAATCCAGAAACTCCAGAGCTTGTTCATTGTAAAGGTGTTGTGTTCCATCACTACAACGCGAGACCACACACAGGTTTGATCACCCGCCAAAAATTATTGGAGCTTGGGTAGGATGTGTTGCCACACCCAGCATACTCACCTGACCTTGCACCGTCAGACTTCCACTTGTTTCGCTCTCTTCAACAGTCCTTGCGTGGTACAACGTTCAATTCAGACAAGGCTGTAAATCAGCACGTTGTACATTTTTTTGCCATGAATGACAGGTCCTTCTATGAACGAGGCATTCTGCAGCTCACTGACAGATGGCAAAATGTTATCGAACAAAACAGGCATTATATCATTGATTCATCTTTGTTCTTTCTGTCAATAAATGACCTTTGCAAAACATGGCTAAAATATGTCATGACTTTTCTGACAACCCAATACTTATAACTAAAATCATTGGCATTTTACAGAATCTGTCAACTGAAACCAGACTCAGACAATTACCACAAACTGTAGTGCACAAACAAAATCAGAAGCATTTTCCCCTGTGCAAAGGATTCTTCTTTTGGCAACACATGAGTCAAGGTTTCTCAGTGTAAAGGACTCTCCTCTTCACAGCACAAGAATTACAAGATCAGCCTTGACTCAAGTTGAGTAATGGCTTATCAGATTAAAAAAAGAAAAAAAAAGAAAATGGAGTATTCATATTCTGTATATGTCCTGTGAACAATTAGTTTTCCTCAAAATCTTTTCCTGCTGTACATGAAGCATTTAGCAACATGTATCCTATTAACAAAGTACTGAAGAGAAACCATATGCTACCAGTAACAAATTTTGATGCACAAAAAAGCCAGTAGTGACAGTGCTGGCAAGTGAATGCCCTACAGTGTTAAAGAAACACCACTGTAAATGTCACAAATAAGAAATTTTGTGGAGGTTGTAACAAAAAAGTCCAGAAAGCATTTAATGAACATAAAAAATGCTAAAATTACAAAATTTCAGAAAAACAAACAGTCAAAATGCTAAAATTAATGCAGTACCAATCTCAAGCAGTGCAACAGCAAGATACGGCTTTAAACATTTAATGTTGCCATTGGTTTCACCATTCGTTACATACAGGGTTTCATGTGTTGGGTGATCTCTTCTTTCTTGGAGTATTGCTTGACTTGACTGATTATGCATGAAAATTCTGAATATTCAGAACAGCTGAGTACAGATTGCACAAAAAGAAAAAAACAACAACTCCTGCATAGCTGTTGTCAAATGGCATGTTCTACTGGCTGCACAATGTCTGGAAGATTAATTGTGGATTTTTGTTGGTAGGCAACACAGAATTTTGTGTTAGAAAAATATAAAAAAGAAAGACAAATGCGCTGTTAGTTTTACTTGTCAGAAAAATTGAACTTGTTACCAGAATGAATGAATGATAAGATGACATCACGTGATTTCCTTTCTGTGAGATTCCATGCAAAAAGAGTATCTGAGATCTAAAAAACCTAAAGGAACTGAAAAATTAGGTCTACGTAGACTATTGCCAACACTGATCCAAAATGACTTCCTTTAACAGACTAAAAGAAGTTGACATTTGTTTTTTCTAGAAGGCGGCATTTAGAGTATCTGATTTAAAAAGCTATTTTGTAACTTATGCAGTGTTATTTCTGGCAAGTAAACTAACAGCATGTTTGTCTTATGTGGATATCACCTTTAAACTTAAACTGTGATTAGAAATTGTGCATGTTGTAGATTTTTTCCAGAGAGGGCACCATAAGTGAGGGTTTCTTGCCCTCATTAAGGGTAGTTTTATCTCTCATATAATATGAATGTTGCCCCCCAGTGGTGCAGTGGTCTAAGCGATGGCCTCTGATCATTCATCTGAAAGCGGTGCGGGTTCGAATCCTGGTGAGGCATGGATGTTGTGTTTGTCTTATGGCACTGGCTCTCTCCCTTCCCTGGAACCAGCTTCCCTAAATTAGGGACGGGCTACTGCTTATAGCCCATTGAGTTGCTCACGGTGGTCGTTAAACCTCCAATAAAAAAAAAAAGATGAATATTTCATAATGAGGTATTTCCGTGTTTCATTATACATTTTCTATGCATTTGTGTGTGCATTTTTAGTATATGCATAAAAGTTATTGAACAAGGAGTCAGAAGTCTGTTGCCATAGGCAAAAGTCTTAATTCAAGGCTGTGAATTCAAGTTTTTGTGAGAAAAGAAATTTATGTGTAGTTTTCATGCCATTGCCAATAATGTATATCAAGAAATAAGTTGCTGTACTTAAAATTCTACAAAGATCCAAAATTATTAAAAGTTATTATTTTCAGTAGTTTTGGACTTGATATACTCTTTTTACTTTTATAAGCAATCTAAGAGTTAGTGTAAAACATTGTAGGTATGACATAAATAAGTTTACTCTGTTGGATTCCAACTTTTTTGTTGTTTTTCATGAGGCATTAAACTGTTCTTTGAACAAATATATCTAAACACACTATTGTGTTTGTTTATATTGTGTGAAAAAACTGATAAAGTAAATGCAACCTTTAGGATTTACTGTTAAGCTTATGGTAATAAACTTCGTCTCACTTGGTAGATGTGAGTATTTTTCATATACATGTTTTCTTTTTTTTTCAGACATGTATCTTATTATTCTTTACTGCACTATCTTTCTAGGAAGTGATAATGTTGTTGTTCTTGGGAGCAAGTATGATGTCATAGTTCACAAGAACACAGGGCTCTTCTTGTTTTTCCAGCAGCTGTATGCATTGTTGCTAAAGCGCATTCTTTACACTTTTCGTAACTGGCCACTAACGTTTTCTCAAATACTTCTACCACCATTCTTCCTAATTTTAACTCTTTTCATCTTAAAGACTCTACCAAAACCACATGATTCCCCACCACTGGAACTGAGTTTGGAGCCATTTGATGGAACAGTTGTGCCTTTTGCCTATAACAACAACACACCAATAACAGTAAAAATGACTGAACTTTTTATATCTCAGTTCCACACTGAGTCTGATAAACCAGAATTTGTAGCTACTGAAGAGCAAGGTCTTACAGATGCACTTCTTGAGCAAGGTAAACGTGATGTTGGCCAATATAATTTGCACAACATGGTAGCAGCATCGTTCATGCATAACCAGACAACAAAAAAGACATATATAAAATCCTTGTTCAATAATCAAGCTTACCATTCTCCTGCTATAGCATTGCTGACAATGGATAATATGCTTCTGAAGTATGTGGTGAATGACTCATACTCATTGTCTCTGATGAATCACCCTCTTCCCAGAACACTGACAGAAAAGGTAAGCAATCTCTTCCCTCATTCCCTAAATTTTGTAGAAAAAAATTCCAAACATTTTGTTCTTAGATTTAATATTATGTGCAGTGAAGAATTTCATTGGAGTACAGATAAAAAAATATATATATTTATAAAGGTAATTTTTGGCACAGAAGTGCTATAATTTCACTGTTTCCCTTGTAGCCATCTTTTCATAAAACTTGAATGTTGCACCTTGCTGCATCAAGAAGTTATTGATTCTTAAGCTACCACATTTGCTTAGTTTCAGTTGCTTGAAAGCTCATTGTCCTGCTTATTGTAATGATAGCACACTCCAATGGAAATTGGGAAATGCTTGTACAGTTCCCACTCCAGGGTGATGCAATTTTCAAGTTTTCTGAAGAGATGGCTGGCTACACTGGAAACTGAAAAATGGCACTTCCTTGCCAGAAATAACATTCATATGTGCTTACCCTGTACTGAAGATGTCAAGAATCATTTCTTAATGGAGATTCCTTTGTCAATAATTGTGTAATTTCTGCAATGCATTTATAAGTGCAATTTTGTAATCAGCTACAATTCTTGGTCTGCTGCTGCATGAAGTTTTCCCCAAGTCGCTTTCATTGCTTGCTTTCATAAATCATTCTTTTTTGACATGATTCCTTCGTATTTTTAAATTCATCAACTCATCTTTGATGTTTTTACTTTGTAGCCCCCTCCCCTTTCCATTTTCTCGGTGTGTGTGTGTCTTGTGTGTTTATTTTTTTAGATATGAAATTTTAAAATTAATAGGAATAGACAGAGCCCAAGTTCTTGTTGTTTCAATAAAGAATAAAGTAGCTACTCTTCAAATTAAAATATATTCCTAAGATCAGTTTGTTTTTTAATACATTTACATCCTCAATGGATTGATTTCTATTTAACCAGATTTTAAATTAGATTAAAAAAAAAAGTAATTCTGGTAAAATATGTCTACAGCAAGTTGTTTTTACATTTGGGCTTTCTGTTTATGCTTTTTTGTCTAGTTAACAGTATTATGATTATGTAGTATTTGGCCTTTCTGCTAATGGCATGTCTAGCCCATTGCCATTTGAAAATTGATACCAGAGATTATGTCTGTAAGGTGTCAGCATTCTTCCTGATCCAAGATTATTTTTGTATGTCATTTCTAGCTGTTGTAAGCATGTGCATCTCCATGTTTCTTTGAATTGTTTGCTGTCTCCCTATCTCTTCTTTCTTAGTTCTTTTCTATGCATCATAAGTGAAAGCTTGTAGACCAATTAAATACCTTTTGAGTCATAAACTTATTTCTTTAAAATTTATATTGTGTCTTCAAATCACACTCCAGCTAAACATTTTGTCTTTTTTTTTTTTCTGTGATGCTACTAACAGCTAATTATATCTTTTGTTGCTAGATAGATATGGACTTTTAACCAATTGGAATTTTATTCTGTTGACCCACAGTTCTCCAATTTTTGAGGAAGTGCTGAACATCTATCTCTGTTTCCTTGGTTTACTTCTTTCTGTGTGAGTTCGTGGATCAGAATTTATAGTTCTGCAGGGTTATTTGCAAAAATAGCATGTGACCAAAAGTGCAGTTTCATGACCATTAATATAGCAACATATATTTTTAGTGGTAGAAATTGTTTGTGGATATAATGATTTCTGCTCACTTGATTTGCCAGTTTTAGAGTGTGAAGCAAGATTGTTCTGTGTCTATAATTCAGCAACTTCATGGATGCGTACAAAATGGAAAAATCTGATAGCTTGGGTTTGCATCTTGGAGATTTCAACGTGTGCAGATTGCTGATGATACTGTCTTGTCGAACAGTGAAGGTAAACTGCAGAGAAGGCTGCTCAAAATGAGTGAGGTGTTTGCTTTTAAATCTCAGTTTCAATTTTATGTAAAGTCTTTGTGTGTGAGATTGAACCTATTGATTTAGACTGGAATTCATTAATTCATCCCCGATGGATAAAGCAAATCTGTTTGTGTACCTGTTTGTGTCTGTTAGCATTGAGGAAAATTTATAGGACAGGAAATTCAGTTTTGAATGTAACTTCTGCTTTAGGAGATTTTTGGTGGATGATGGATTGTCAGAAAGGATCTCAAATGGTTACTAATGTATAATTGTTCTCATTCTGATGTTTGGAAATGAAACCAGACTACTGTAGAGAAGAAAAAAAAAAAAAAAAAAAAATTATGTATGCCTTCATATATGTGGGATGTGCTTTAGAACATTTATTTGGATTCTTCACAAAATTAAAATTTACATGCAGAGATATTTTGAGACAGAAATATTTGATACATCATTACCTAAAATTTGGCTGAAGTTTTTGTCTGATAAAAGTGCAGAGGCTCAGTGAAAACCTATTTCTCATTATTAGTCATGACAGTTTTCTGTGATTTGTTTTAAATGATTCTCATAGACTGTTTAGATTTAATACAATTTCCAAAGCCTTTAGTTTGACCACTTCACATATTACAGAGAAAATGTGTCCTTATAACTTTGCACTTCTTCGTACACCCTATGTTTTGTCTCTGAAAATTTATGGAAATATGAATTGGTGCATTTTAACTCATCCTTTATATTTTCTACTGCTGGTGAATATACATCTTGTCAGCACTGAGCCAAATCAGTTTAATGCAGTGGAGTAGTACAACTACAACAAAATCCTTTTTTCTAGTGCTGTCCATAGTGCTGCTGCATATTGTGCCTCAAAGTGATACATTGCTGTTGTGCATCTTCAATATGTAAGCTATTCAACTACTGTGAACAAATTTTCACCACACTTTGGTACAATATGCCAAAGTGTGTTGAAAATTAAGAACCGTACTTCCTAGATTCACTGCAGCTGGAAAGTATGGCTCTTAAAAAGTTTGTTTGTTAGCTTGTGGAACTGATTGTGTCAGGAGCTGACTTTACTTTGTGGTTTAGGTTTAGTGGCCTGACTGCAAATATTACTGTTTTTGTGAAATTGCTTCTATTTTAGTAAACAGAGCAAGTGTTAATATCTGAACATAGTAATTTGACATTGAGTTCTTGTTTATTTTACATATACTGTATGTCACTGTGCTGCTGTTTGAGTGATAATATTTGTGTAGTGGAGTACTTTGTTCACAAGTTTTCCTGTTTTCCCATAGAAGCACTTGTAAAAGTTATTGATTAATGGTTAAACAGTTTCACATCCTTAAAGCTACTTAAGCAATAAGTGAGCATTTTTTTTTCTTTCTTTTTTTTTTTTTTTTTGCTATTTAACACCGACAGTTTTCTTTATTTAATAACTCATTGTTTTAGTGAAAAATGTTTTTTGATTATTTGTATGCCTGAATTTGTTGCATTTCAGTTAGTAAATGACTGGAAGTAAAAGAAGGTGCAATTTATGTGAATTAGCCTATTCATGGACAGATAAAGAAAAAAAATCTGAAATAAATTGAGAATCAAGTTTCAGTAGGAGTTCAAAATGTTCGCAAACATTCTTTGCTACAAAGAATTTAAAGAAAAACATCAAAATTTAAAGCTATAAAGAATAACTGGCTTTAATTTTATATACATATATATGTTATACTGTATATATATCAGTGGCGTCGTGTGCCCATTTAGGTTGGGCATGCGCTGTTATGGGAAAAAACATGCAAAAAAATTTTTTATGTATCCCGAGCTGCAAAATTTCCGCATTGATTTTGAAAATATGAAAAGCATTTCTTTTATTTAGCTGTCATCTAATAACATACGGTACAAAATTTTATGTACGCTCCATTGTAAGAAAAATACAAATATCCTGTGCAAATACTAGAGTGATGAAAGAATTATCGGTGTCTTTTTTTTATATATAAGTTTTAAATACAGCACGAAGCTTACTTTCTTTAACCTGCTTTACATGATCTGCAAAATCTCTGGCAAAAAATGGGACACTTAGTACATCATCAACCTAAATGGATGTCAAAATTCAATTGCATCTGTGCTCATAAACACACCGATTCACACAGCGACGGAAAGATAGAAAACACGTAGCAGAGATTGAAGTGTTGTTTATGACTCCACGCTATTCCAAACGCAAACAAGTATGACCAGTGGTGCTTTTTTAAGCATGCACACCCTGAGAATTTAAACCTCTGCGTTTCCACGAGGAAATAAAAACATGACCTGTAGCGCCATCTGGAGAGCTTTGAATTGCAATTGCTTTAACGACTTAGGATGTCCGCTGTTAAAATAGCACTCCTGCAGCTGTAAATATTACTTACTACGTTTTGTTCACTGCACAAAACAACCAACCTTCTCCTCTTCACGAAAATATTGCACAAGGGAATTATTAAGTTTGGCGGACAAACTTCATAGAGTCTTACTGGAAATACATAAAAAGAAAAAAACAAAACAACAACAACAATATAACAGCAATTGGCTGCTCTGTGAGACTCGAGCGGTGCTGATTTTGGGTAGCACACCTTGAGAGTTCCACTGGTACGATTGAGACCACAGAGAAATAAAAACATGACCTGCAGTGCCGTCTGGGGAGCGTTTGTACCACAGCTGCTTTATGGTCGTTGGATGTGCGGACGCAGAACAAAACACCCCAGGATTCTAACTCGAATGCGATATGCTTACTGAACGAACCTTTTCTTATTAATGAAAACATTATGTGGAGAAATTAATTTTAATCACCATTAGAAGCCTTAGGACGAACTCTGGCGAATTTTATTAGAAACAAATCCGAAAAAATAATATCGATAATATAGGTTAAATTGTGAATCTGTGTGGGTGTGCGTCACACACCTAGCACACCACTGAATATTCGCCCCTGATATATCTATCTATCTATATAGCAGAAAAACTAAGCAAAAGCATCAGAAAAAATCAACTTTGAAATTCTAAAGCGCCAAAGGCTGCTTAAAAGAAAGATCAAAACATATGCAGACATAATGCTAATACTAAAACACAAAAAAAAATTAACAAAACATGTGTGGACATAATGCTAAAACCAAAGCAAAAGAAAAAATATATAAATAAATAAAGAGAAAAAAAGTAGTGGGTTATTAATTAGTCCCTGTTAAATTTGTTGTATTTTCGCTTAACTTTAATTTGTCCTTTGTAGCAAACTAAATTAGCAGAAACCCACACTTTTCGGGTCTTTGTAGATATATGAAAGATTTTCTTCACGCTTGCCCCTGAAAAAGCCATAAAGAGATACTCATACGATCTGCAATCCCTGTATTATTCTTGTTTTGGTAAATCTGTATTGGGGAAGGGGGGGATTTGCTGCGGTGCTTGTTTGGTGCAGAAGTTTGGCTTTTTCTTCTTTCGTTTTTCTCTTTTTTAAATTTTGTTTCATTTTTTCTCTCTCTCTCTCTCTTTTTTTTTTTTTTTTGCTTTGGTTCTAGCATTGTGTGTGTGTGTGTGTGTGTGTGTGTGTGTGTGTGTGTATGTATGTATATCAGGAGCAAATATTCGGGGTGTGCGGCGTCCGCACATGATGTTTTCATTAAGAAGAAAAGGTTCATTCAGTGAGCATAACGCATTCGCGCTAGAATCCTGGGGTATGCTGTTTTGGGTGCGCACATCCGACGACCTTAAAGCAGCTGTGGTACAAGCGCTGCCCAGACGACGCTGCAGGTCACGTTCTTACTTCCCTGTGGTCGCAATCGTACCAGCGGAATTCTCAAGGTGTGCTACCCAAAATCAACACCGCTTGAGTCTCATGGAGCAGCCAGTTGCTATTATATTGTTCTTTTTATGTTTTTCCAGTAAGACTCGCTGAAGTTTGTCCACTAAACTTAATTCCCTTATGCAATATTTTCGTGAAGAGAAGGTTCGTTGCTTTGTGCAGTAAGCAAAACATAGTAAATAATATTTGCAGCTGCGGAGTGCTATTTTCACAGCGGACACCCTAAGTCATTAAAGCAACTGTAATTCAAAGCTCTCCAGATGGCGCTACAGGTCATGTTTTTATTTCCTCGTGGATCCAACGCAAAGGTTTAAATTCCAAGGGGTGTGCATGCTTAAAAACTGCCACTGATCATACTCGTTTGCGTTTGGAACAGCGTGGAGTCATAAACACACTTCAACGTTCTGCTACAAGTTTTCTATCTTTTCTTTGCTGTGTGAATCTGTGTATTTTATAAGCACAAGATACAATTGAAATTTGACATCCATTTAGGTTGATGATGTACTAAGGGTCCCATTTTTTGCCAGAGATCTTGCAGATTGTGTAAAGCGGGTTAAAGAAAGTAATCTTTGTGCTGTATTTAAAACTTACATGTAAAGAAATAGACACCCAAAATTTGTTCATCACTCTTTGCACAGGAAATTCAGATTTTTCTTACAATGGAGTGTACGTAAAAATATTTCCCGTAAGTTGTTGGACAACAGCTAAATAAAAGAAATGCTTTTCTTATGTTCAAAATCAATGCACAAATTTTGCAGCTCTGGATACATAATAAAATTTTTGCGTGTTTTTTCCCATCAACAGCGCACACCCAACCTAAATGGGCACGCGATGCCACTGATATATATATATCATCATCATCATCATTGTCAACCATTATCAATCCACTGCTGGACGAAGGTCTCCCCAAGTTTCCTCCACAACAGTCTGTCTTGTGCCAGTCTCCTCCATGTCACCCCTGCATACTTTCGAATTTCATCCACCCATCTCCCATGTGGTCTTCTTCTGGGTCTTTTCCTGTCCCTTGGAATCCAATCTAAAATTTCGGCTGTCCATCGATGATCTGTCCTTCTGGCAGTATGTCCAGCCCATTGCCATTTCAGGGATTTAACTCTGATCATGATGTCTTCCACTCTTGTCATTTTTCGGATCCACGTGTTCCTCTTCTGAAAAACTTTTTATTGTAGAGATAAAGTTATTTTTTGATACAACAATTTAGAAGCGTATGCCAAGTAGTTTCAAAAATAATGTTGGAGATTTGAAATTCATTAAAGAGTAACGTGAGTGTACTAATAATGTCTTCTATCGGAAGGCTGGTATACAGGTTTTCAAAGTCGTAGCAATTAGCCTCTGCAGGCGTGTTATCAAAAATTTCCGAAATGACCTCAGCGTTACTTTTAATAATCCAAAAATTCTTACATGTTAGGTTTACTTTGGATTAAATAATGTTTAATACCTGTTTCAAAACTGATTCAAAATACTGATCTATTACTTTTTTAGGACTTTTTGTACCACTAGCTATGAATCTAAATTTCACCGGTTCCTTATGAAATTTTGCAGTAGCAAAAAGATAAGGACATTCAGGTTCATAACTGTATGCCATTCTTAGCCCCAGCTGCTTGTAAAATGCTTTAAATTTATTGTTGATTTCCTTACTGGAAGCTGAAGTATGCTTATATGTAACTTTATTATGAAGTTTTTCCAAAATTAATTCAAAATAGAAATTTTTGCAAGAAAAAATAGTCATATTAAAATTATGTTAATTAAAAGTACAATCAAACCAAAATAAAGTTATGAGGAATTTATAAAAATGAAAGAAACTGCAAGTCTGAGATGTTGATTGTGGTCCAGAGTAAGAAATTTTTGATTCTGAAAAGCATACACATTTTTCAAATGGTACAAAAATTTGAGGAGCAAGAAGGCATTGTGCTAGCAAAAGTTAGCCTTGTGCTATAACTCAAGATGTTGTGGAAGTATGAAACTCACCTTTGCTTTTGGTGTGAAGGATGACCTGTTTGTATATGATAAAGGGTAATGAAACAACACCACAGGTTGCTTTGAGAAGGAAAGGAGCATTTTCTGTTTGAAAGAGGACTACAAAGTTCACCTATTTTTGCTCTGGTTTCTGGTGGCAGATGGTCCCTGACAAATTATTTTCTTAATTTATTTCATTTGTCATGGTATCTCTCTGGTCTCATACAGATGTGCTTATGTGTAAGCCAAAGTATACGTTGTAAGTCAAGCGAGAAACTCACTGTCTTTTCCATGTCTGCATCTTAACTAAGTCAGATCCATCAGGTGAGCAGTTTCTCATTAACTTAGAAATTGTGTTTATTATTGTATAGTATAGGCAATATGAGATCACATATTTGGCTTACCTATTTACCATCCTTGCTGCATTTCCATTGATAAGGCCGTTCTATGTCTCATGCATAGGCCAGAAATGTACTTAATGGTCATATTTCCTTGCTTCTATTATGTATTTAAATGCTTCTTTGTATCTTAAATATGCAATTTAAATTTTTATTTTAAGGCTTATGGTTTGTAAAACATATTTGATCTGTTTTAGGGTATTCAACTTCAAGCACAAGCCACTGAAGCGTATCAGATATCTCAAGATCTTGTGTTTGGAATGTCATTTCTGATCTCCAGCTTTGCCATTTTCATTGTGAAGGAGAATTCATCAAAATCAAAACACCTCCAAAGTGTGAGTGGTGTGAATCTCTTCACATTTTGGTTGGCAACTTTTCTATGGGATTTTCTGTGCTACTTAGTGCCTTGTCTTCTTGTTCTTTTTGTCTTCATGGCATTCCAAACTGATGGAATGAGTTCAAGTGAGGAACAAGGTATGAATTTCATGATATGCTTTATCTTCACCCCCCCCTCAGTGTTATTATTGAAACATAATCTTTTCATATAGATTAAGATAATACAACGTAGTTGTCACAAATGTTTATTTTCTCAAGCCGACCATGGTTTCGCTGGGTCTTAATCTATATATAATCGTCACAAGACTGTAGTCTTTGAGATAAAGAATAATCTTTTCATATAGCATTGTCATGAAATATTGCAATTGAAAAGTTCAATAGCTTAGCAAAATCTGTAGAAATGATGAAATTCATCATTTTATTTATCAAACTTCCAATACTAGCAGTGTATCTGATTATGTTGGGGTGTACAGAGGGGAAAAAATATTGTTTTACATTTTGTTCATTTGTGTCAAAAATTTGCATAGTTTCAGTGGAATAGGTTGTCCACATTACAGATTGCATGGCAGCTCATTGTATGGTGAACCTTGTCACATATGGTCGCATGTGTTTTGAACTGTGCATTGAATATTTATCACATACATATCACTAAGCTGTTCTCTGAGATTCAGAGGTTAGCTCCAAAAGAAATACAAACTTCGAGATATTTTTACTTATTGTTGTCATATCAAACTTCTCCATTTACAGCGATCTTGACATACAACTCGTGCTTCACTGATATCCATTACGCGCCGTACACAAGATCTTTTATACTTCATACTCATAATCTTTTCTCATGCAGACACTCCTGAATCTGATCCACCCATGTCTTCCTTGGCCTTCCTCTGCCTTTCCTTCCTGCCACTTGTGCTGAAAAGATTTTCTTAGTAAGCATTTCATCACTCATTCTTTCAACATGGCCAAACCACCGAAGCATATTGGTCTCCACCTTGCTAACAACATGTTGCTTCACATCACACAACTGCAATACATCTTCATTTCTCACATAATCATATCGTGTCTTGCCACAAACCCCACGTAAGTAATGCATTTCTCCAGCACACAAACAACTCCTATGTTTCTTCTGCAGTACCCAGGTTTCACTGCCATACATCAGAGTAGGAACAATTACAGTTTCATACACAGCCATGCGGGACTCTCTAGAGAACCCATCATTCCTGTGAAAACCTCCCAGAGCAGCTATGACTTTCAAAGAAGAATTCACTCGCCTACTGATTTCACCATCCAACTTGTTCTCTCTGTCAAACATGCTTCCTAAACCCACAAACTCACTCACCTGGTCAATCACAGTGCCATTTATACTTGCATTACATTCAGTGCTACCCATTCCTCTCTCAAACACCATAACTTTGGTTTTTCCCTTATTTATACTCAGAGTGAATTTCATGCAAACTACGTGCATCCGAATCAACATACTCTGCAACTCACTTTTGCTCTCTGCCAACAGGACAGTGTCATCAGCATACAGCAATCTGCACGCACAGGTATCACCAAGACATAAACCACTATTATTGCATTGTAAAAAATGACCACAAAGTTTGAAATCTTGGTGTCTTTCTAAACCCAGTATAGCTTTACTAACTTGATGGAATTGAGCTTGTATTATGCCTAGCCTAAGGCCCCCGACCATACTCATTCTGATTATCATGTGTATCAGGCAGTAACACATTTTGTGCATGGTAAGCATTTCGTTGATTCAGATAACATTGAATGTGGGTGTCAAGAGTTATTTGACCTAAGCCAAAGCCATGGTACTGTGTCAGTGTTGAAGACCTTGCAGAAAGATGAGTACAAACTCTTGGACACAATGTTGCATACTTTGAAATGTAAGCATTGATTGTTACAAGGTTCTGAGTATATATAAACAAGTTTCTCTTTTGAAAGCTTGTTTTATTTTTCAAATACCCCAATAATTAAATAATTAAAATGATTAGTAATGCCATTATTGTCGTTTTTAATTTATTGGAACCACGGTGAGGAATCTTTTAACCACAGATAACTCATAGACACAATTTAGGTTTGTGGGCAGCAAAAAGCAGATGAATGGGAGGAAGTATGGCAACAATAAAAGACTTGGGTATGTGTGGGGGGGGGGGAGAAACTGTTTACTTTTTAATCAAAAATAAAATATAATTTCAAAGATAGTTGTTTTTGTTACCATATGAAAATGTTCATATATTCTGTGCATGAGATAAACTGGTATGTAAAATGTTGCTGTATATCTTCCGCCACTTTGTAATTTTCTATCTAAATTACATTTCATGTTTTTAGACAGCTGTTTAACTATTACCAATGAGCCTGTGTGGGAACTCAGATTAATGCCTCATATCTAAATAAATCAAGTTCTAAGCAGTGATCAGTAAATGTTCTGCTGAGATGACTGATGATCCTTCTCTTTTTGAGATAATATTTTTCTTATATGGCTGGTGAGAGACCAATAAGCTCAGATGTAATGTCTACTTTTCACTCAGCTCTCACTGTCATGAAAAAGCAATATTATGTTCTGCATTGTATATAATCAGTTTAGTTCATCTGCTTTGCAGATTGTGTTGTATAATTCTGTATCAAGCTTCCTGTCTCATTGATAACCACACTCGAGTAATAAAAATCTGTTAATTATTCTAATCTCTCTTTTCCCTTATTGCACAATTGATAACTTCCACAGTTCTACAGGAAGCCATTATTTTAGACTTTCCACCGTGTATCTCATCTTTAATGTTTTATCAATTCTGCTCAACTGATTCAGGTTATTCTGAAATTTGTATGTGCTCTAAAATATTCAGCTATCTGCACAAGGCAAACTTTTTGGTTGGTGCGAATGAAATATCCGACATGAACGAGCAGTGGAGACAGGCCTCCACCTCAGCGGAATTGAACCACCCACAGGTGTTGTGGGTATTACGTCACAGAGTTACTATAAATAGCTAGCACGTATGTGAAGAACAAGTCTCAGGCATGGTTTGTTTGGACGTAACGTGGCTTGCAAAGGAAACATACAGATGCCAGATTTGAGAGTCATCTTCCTGTATGAATTTAAACTGGGCCATTCTGTAGGAATTGCCACTCAAAATGTTAACAAAGCTTTTGGGGAGAATACAGCCAATGAGTAAACTATTTGGCGATGGTTTGTGAAATTTCAAGGCGGAGATACGGACCTTCAAAACGTAGCATGTAGCTGTTTCCATCGTGCGGTTGAAGCGAACCCCTGAAAAACGTGTTGAGATAGCGGCAGAATTAGGTGTCCACCACGCGACAGTTGTTCGGCATCTGGCTGCACTGGGTAAGGTCAAATAGCTGGACATGTGGCTGCTGCATAAGTTGCCAACAAGACTAGGCATTTGGAAGTTTGCACGTCACTGCTTGCCAGGAATAAACAAGAACCTCTACTGCATCGAATCGTCACCTGCGACAAGAAGTGGGTCCTTTATGATAATCGGAAACGATCTGCACAATGGTTAAGCAAGGTACGGCCTGCTGGATAGCATCCTAAGCCACCCGTACACACCAAGAAGATGACGTTCTGGTGGTCCACAGCCAGGATAATTTGTCAGAGTTTTCTTGGCAAGAGGCCAAACCATCACTGCAGAACATTATTGCACTGAATTACACCAGATGCACCTGAAATTGCTGCAGAAACAACCGGCTTTGGTCAACAGACAGGGTTGTTCTTCTACTCCAGGACAATGCTGGCCCTCATGTCAAACAATGAATGATGCTGACACTAAGTGCCTTGGACTATCTATGCAGCACTGCCTCATTCTGCCTATTTCCCAAACTTGTCTCCAACAGACTATCATCTGATTCGTTGCTTGGGGTTGCTTCCTGTCCGGGAAAGAGTTCACAACAGACAATGAGGTTCAATGTGCAGTTGATGACTTCTTTGGGTCACAGCCACAAGACTTTTTTCATTCCGAGATCATGGCCTTGCCGGACAGATGGCAACTATGTGTCAATGCCGAGGGGGATTATTTTGTCTAGGTAAGTTGTCCTACTTTTCCATTCACGCCATCCACATGTGCTGGTCCTTTGCCGGATATTTCATTCGCACCAACCCAATACTTATACCACAACTGTCTACTTCAACACCTAATACCTGCTAACTTCTTTAACTAATTTACCTGTATTGATCTAAAACAAAGACAGAAACAGCCTGCTTGTTGTACCCCGCATTTAGTCTCGACCACTTTCCAGTTTTTCCCTCTGTTTTACTGTTGCGAGTATTTTGTTTTAGAGGCATGTAACTGGCTTCAGAAGCCTGCCTTTCACCCCACAACATTTTTACACAGTGAATTACTTGTTCATAAGCACCAGATCAAAAGTCTTTTCAAATTCAGTAAACACTATGTGTAAACATTGATTTCTCTCATGAAAATTTTGAAAGCTGCCTGAGTACAAGTATATTGTTCTGACATCACCTACCTTTCCCAAGATCACACTGTCCTTCACTCAACAAATTTTCCACCATCTTCCTAAGCTTCTTATGCAATATACTCTAGTAAACTTTCTTAGTAGCACTGATAAATCAATGAAGGAAGAAATATTCCTCATAATGCATGGGAAATCAATAGAATATTATTCAAAGCAAACAGAATATAAATTCTGAATTTGCTTGTAAATTCAGAATTTTAAGTAGTCTCAGTTGCTTGGAACTTCACTGCCCTGCCTGGGTGGTGTAGTGATTAGCATACTCGAGCGGAAGTCGGGGAAATGCAGGTTCGTTCATTTCTTGCTCCAGGGTGATGAAATTTCCAAGTTTTCTGAGAGATGTTACATGGGTGACCAGTAGTATTACAAGCAAATTCAGAATTTATATTGTTTGCTTTGAATATTCCTAGTAGGCCTAGTACTAATTAAGGAGGTGCCATGACAATACTCTGCAATCTTTTCTCTCTTTTTTGTGAACTGGTACACAAACTGGCTTATTTTCAGTCCTCAAGAACCATACTTGTTTCCTATGCCATCAGAAGGGCTCTTTAAGTAATGAACGCAGATCACGCCACTACATTTAATCAAATTTTTATTAATTTCATTGTAATTCGTAGATTTATTGCATTTCAGAGGCAAAAATGCCTTCGGTTGTCTAGTCCTTGTCGTCATCCTTATTATTATTCATCTCACCCATCCACTTGTCCTTGGGTTTTCGTTCAACTAGTCTTCAAAAAGCCCTGTTCATTCAGTGTATTATACTTGAACATGAAAAACTACCCATCTCTGTCAAGTAAACCTTGAGTTTCCACACTTCCTCTCACATTTAACTAGCCCAAAACACTTTTACATCAATATTAATGGGAAATATTCTAGTTGCTTAATGCTTACATATGCATTCTGTTTCTAGAGATGAGTTAAATTTCTTACACGTTGTTAGGTCCTCGTTGATGTCATTGTCCTTTGTCCATAGTAGATGATGCACACTCAATCACTACACCCATTTCACTTTAGATAGACACCATAGATCCTAATTTTATGGTTCATTAAACATCAACTAATACCATTTATAATGCTCTAAATTTTTTGCCCAGCCTTTCGGCATCCTCAGGAGCGTGGCGATGTAACTACCGATGTTCGTGGCTCACTACTCACCTATGGAGTCCGATACTCTGCGTTGCCATTCGTCGGATACTCTGTCTTCAATACGTTTCTTGAAAAACCTTGCTGGCGCCATCTATGTTTCACTTTTCTCTTTGTTTATTATTATTATTATTATTATTAATATTATTATTATTATTCATGTTATTGAACGTCTATGCCGTTTATAACTTCATCTTTTCTTTTCCTATCTCTATTCTCTTGTCTTTTTTGTCGGTTTTTTTTTTTTTAGTTCTTTTTTTTTGCCTGATTAATTCTTTCCAGTGGCTAGATAATATGTTAGGGTCATTATGGTTACATACTCTCGTCTTATTTTTATATATTAATATTGATTCCTCCATTCTCATTTGTCTCTCTGATCTGTTATTTCTTTTTAGCACTTTTATTTCATCAAATTTTGGGAATGTTTGGTTGTCCATGCAGAATTGTACTAAGGCTGTTTTGGCTTCTTTTTTATATGCTGTTTTAGCCTTTTTTTTTTCTCATGTTTTTTGTACTTCCAATGTACGATATTGGGGGGGGGGGGATGTGTGCTATAGAAATTTTGTAAGTTCCTGATTCCTCTAAGATCTTGTTCTTTGTTTTTTTTTAATTGTCATATTCTTTATTGAGTTTACCAAACTTCCGAATTGCAAACCATATTTTTCACATTGTTTATTTATTTCTTTGCTATTTAATACCTTCTAAGTATGGGAATGCTCCAATAAATACAAGCCAACCACAGCATTTTTAAATTATCCCTACCCATATTTCCCATTAATATTGAAATGTATGCACGTAAATGAGGATAGTAGTTTGCGAATTTATTTTATGGGTCTGAATATGAACTGCTAATTTGAACTTTTACTTCATTTGGAAGCTATTTTAACATGAATTCCTAAATCTGCAGATACCTCATTTGCATTTCTGACACATTGTTTTGTCTGTAGAGTATAATCTCCCCAATCAATCTGTAATCTACAGCTGGGGTACTTGCTATAAGTTTTTTTTTTTTCCTTGGCAAGTTTACTCAATTACATACTGCTATGCCACATGCTTCATCTTTTTACACCAGTTCCACTCAACTGGAATGCTTTCACTTTCACTGGGTGATGTTTCATATTTAATATTACCTTCTGTAATTGCCCCCCCCCCCAATCTTGTATCAATTCAATTCAATATTTTTCAGTCTATCAATTCTGTGGCATATTAATACCTTTGCTTGTCATATAACTATTGAATTGGTGCTCATTCCAAAATACTTGAAAATCCGAACTATCTTTAACCATGTTCTTTACAGACCTTTCCAGTTATGATACCAGCAATAATAATTTTCCTATTTCTAGCTTCTCCGTGCTAAGTAAATTTATGAATGCTACATAGTTATAGTAATTAGAGGAGTTAAATACTGAAACAAGTCTGCAAGTCTTCTCTTCATATTTACATGGTATAGGATGATCCGTTTGAGTAGGGATAATTTAAAAATGTTGTGGTATGGCTTGTAATAGATATTAGTCAATATTTGGCAGAAATTACCTTTATGGATGGGAGTTTGTCTAGGCCTTTATATGACCCCCTTTGCAGACTTGGTAGAGTTCATACTGGGTGTTCAAATTCTTGCTACATGTTTTTTAGCATCTGTAGAGTAATTTGTGTGTATGCTACAATACAGAGATCAAATTCTGCCCAAAGGGTGAAGAAAGATGGGAATTGTATGCACTGTAGTCAGTGTGCATGTGCCAGAATGGTGAGGAAAGAGGGGAGTTTGATGCACTCTAGTCAGTGCTCACACGTTTTTGCAGCATAAATGACAGCACTGTTCAACAATGTGCAAAATGTGTCCTGTGGTATGCAAAGTTTGAGAGTGTTATTGCTGTTCAGTGAGAGTTTCATCATGTTTATGGGGTCAGGAAGGTGCCTAAGTATGAAAGCATAATGCATTGGTATCGGCACATTTGAAGAAACTGGGTCCATCATGAAACCAAATTCTGGTGCCCATAAGCGGGATCCTGAGAAAGAAGCCCTTGTTTCTGCCGCCTTGGAGCGTACCTTCGGAAAAGTCTGCGATGATTATCCTTGGAGCTGACAGTGCCATAGACACATGTCAACACATTGTGTGGCATTACCTGAAAATGTATCTGTATTGCTTACAGCATGTACAAGTACTACGGAAGCGTGACTACATAAACCATTTCAAGTTTGCCTGCCTCGTGTGCAACCGAATGGAAGCGAATACCATTTTTTGTATCGATGGCTGCTACGTTTCATGTTAGCTGGAGAGTGAATATGCACAACACTATCATTTGGAGTATCCAGAATCCCCATGCTTTCTGCAAAGTGGAAAAAGCAAGCCCCAAGGTAAATGTGTGGTGTGGGGTGAGTTGTCACCAGCTGTATGGTCCTTTTTTTCTGCTGTGAGAACACTGTATGATCAGGACCATACTTGGACATGCTACAAAAATTCTTGGTACCACAACTGGATAATGATGTCATTTTACAGTGAGATGGGGCCCCAACCCCACTAGTCACTGGAAGTCAGGAACTTCCTCAGCAACACATTCAGTAACAGCTGGTGTAGCGACAATGACCCTATTCCTTGGCCTGCAAACTCCCCAGATCTCACCACCCCCTCCCTATTTTTTCATTTGGAGTTTGTGAAGAGCATCGTCTATGCACAATGACCTCAAAGCCTGGATGATTTGAAGGTGAAAATTTCAGCAGCGTTCGCACAAATCACTCCTCAGATGTTAAAAAATATGTGGCAAGAATTAAACACCTGGTATGAACTCTGCTGAGTCCACAAAGGGGGTCATGTAGAGGCTTAGACAAACTCCCATCCATAAAGGTAATTTCTGCCAAATATTGACTTATTATATTTCTCATAAGCCAAACCACAGCATTTTTAAAATTATCCCTACCTAAGTGTATCACTCTGTGGTTTTCTCCAAATTTACCCATTACATCTTCAACTCTTTATTTTCTTTTAATTCTAAATCCCTCAAGAATAACAACCTTTTCCCTCTGTTTATGTATGACCACGTAACAGTTTATGAATCCTCATAAAAAGACTCACCTCTAATGAACTAGTGACTACTGGTTAATAAACTATCACTAATTTTAAGTCCATTCCATCTTGTTTGATGCAACCACTGCAATGCATTCATTTGCAGGGTCTCATCTAAACAGTGTGAAAAAAACATTATATTATTGAAAGTTAATGCCACACTGGTTAATGTTTGACCCTTGCTTCTGTGTGCAAGAATAACTCATTCTAAATCTACCGTGAGCACTTTGTATTACATACACGTATTTATTTAGTCCGATTGATACCTACAACATTTAGTTTGAATTTTTCTAATTTGTTTGGCAAATTCTATATCCTTTTCATTAATATCCCATACATTTGTGCACTTGAGTCTTATCTCTTTATAGATATGTTGTGATTTTGTTTTTCCTATAGATAGATTTGTTATAGTAGAGTAAAGTAAATGCTGTCTGTGGTCTTGTAATCCCCCAAGCAAGTATAGTGATTTACACAAATTTTCTTTAAATGTCTGTATGTACATCATCGAGCTCTAAAATCTTAGTATTATACTGTGGCTTTCATTGCTATACGAACTAATAAAGTAACCTTTTTGCAACTGATTTAGGAAAAAGGTTCCAGCCATGACCCAAAATGATTTTTGTAACCAGCCAACTTACATATCATCATCATCATCAAACTTCCTCTGCCCAATGCTGGATGAAGGTCTACCAAGTCTTCCACAACTCTCAGTCTTGGGAAATTATTTTCTATGTGACTTCAATATGTTTTCAAATTTCATCCACCCATCTCCCACATGGTTTTCTATTGAATCTTTTTCTGTCCTTTGGTATATAGTCTAATATTTCATTTTAGTGTTCTCCTAGAGCCTTTTTACTGGGTGGCCCGCCCACCTAAATTTCCTGTAATGAATGTTTTCACAACACACATAATAGTAAGAAAACTTACTCCCACATACACCATAAATATTGGTGAAAACGACTGAAATCTGTGTTGAACATGAACTATCAGTAAGTATTTAATAAGTACAGTCATGTTAAGCAAAACATCCTTTCTTTTTTTTTTTTTCGATTGAGGAAGGGGTCATTTAAAGTACCACCCAGCTAAAATTTCTTGCCACCTAGCTGTAAAACTACTCTAGGGAGAACACTACATTTGTCAAATGGTAGTCAGTTCTTCTACCAACCTATCCACCCCATTGCCACTGGAGGGTCTTTACTTTGATCATGATGCCATTAACTCTTGTCATTTTCATGATCCATAAGTGCCTTTTCTTATCTTTCTTGGTTACACCAAGCATGCATCTCTCTCAGCTTCTTTGAGTTCTCCACATCTGCATTTTTTTTAATTTTTTTTTTTTAAGTTAAGGTCTATGTCTCTGGTCAATAAGTAAGAACTGGAAGGATGCACTGATTACCCCCCCCCACACACACACACACCTTTTTTTTTTTTAAGACATAATGTCATATTGCTCTTGAAAATTGTACTGTTTCTTCCCAAAACTCCCCAATCAAGTTTTATATGCCAATTCATTTCTTCATCAAAGTATTCTTCACTTGATATCTGGAGCCCAAGGTAAATGTAGATATTGGTTACCTTTAGATTTCCCCCATTAATTGATAAATCTTCATTTCTTGTAAAAGTGTTATATATCATTTTGTTTTTCTATGAACTCATCTTTAATACCACTTCTTTACCCTTGTCAGCAAGTTCCTGGATCATACTCTGCAACTCTGAAGAAGTACTTGTAAAATGACTATGTCATCAGCAAAACAAAGATGAGTTGAACCATCTCAATTAATTTTAATCCCTTTGTCTTCCTATTTCAATGATTGAAAGACATTCTATAATGTGACATAGAAGAGCTTGGAAGATATTTTGTCAGCTTGTGTCACTCTCTTTCCAATTTTTATAAGTGCTGTGTGCTTGATCAGTCAAACCTTTGCATTTGGTTTTATTTTATGTGACGTTTCATGTTCCTTGGTGTCTTCCAGGTCATATTATCAATGCTTTACTGGTGTTATTTGTCCAGAAGGTTCTCAAACTGTATCCATTTCAGTTGCCAAATTCCTATTTCAGTTATTGTAAATTTGCATTTTTATAGATCTTACTGATTATATATATTAATAAGTACATCTTCAGTCCCACAGAATTTCAAAGACATCATAACTGCTGATGGTTGGATGGAATCAAAAGTGTTTTCATATTCATTAAAAGCCATACATAGTGGAAGTTCATATTCATTTGTTCTTTCATTTAATTCTCTCAGTACATGTATACAGTATGATGTATAGTGCTGTAGCCCCTCCTGAATCCAGCTTGTTCTCTTGTTGAGCCATATCCAGTGTTTCCCACAAGTGATATACTAGTACCTTAGTAAAGTTTTTGTAAACAACTGATAGGAGGCTAATGAGTCTGTAGTTCTTGAAATCCTTGAGATCTCTTCTTTTACATAGCAGGATTGCTACAGCCTTATTCCAATCATGAGAAATCTTCCCTTTGTTGAGGCATCTGATGAAACTTGGGCAAGTGCAGTTTCTGTTCCTTCACTAACTTCTGGTACACAATAATACCATCTTTTCCTGGAGCCCTTCCTCTTTCCATGTTCTTAATTGCATAGGCAGCTTCTGCCTGGAAGACTAGAGGTACTTTAGTGCATGTGTACTCAATGGACAAAACATTAGGGAAACCTATCTAATAGCATGTTGGTCCTCCTCTAGCACAAATAACAGCCTGTACATGCATGTAAGGTCAGGTGATGCGTAACATCACAGCCTCTTCTTGACAAATGTCAACCCCGCCTTCTCGTGGTACATCCTGTTCCCACTAAACGGGCTCTGACGACCGCCAATAGCGGTATAACTATACCATTGGGATTAGAGGAAATGCTATCCCACACTCACCAACCCGCTTGGCCAGCGTGGTGAGATATGGCCAAACCCCTCCAAAATGGCACCACAACTTAAATCTTGGCCCTCAGTCTCCGGCAGCTGGAATGTACCTGGCCAAGGCAACGGCCAGTGCGACATGAAGGCAGAGGGTGCTAAGAATCCCCGGAGGACCGGACTAGGCTGCCATCTGATGCTGACCTTGGCTACATATAACGGACGCTCCCTATCTCCTGATTCAAGGCTTCTTGAATTGGAAGAGGAACTACAAAGGATCAAGTGGGACATCGTCGGGCTAAGTGAGGTAAGGAGAAAAGGAGAAGATCTCATTGAACTGAAAAGTGGACATCTCTTCTACTATCGTGGGACTGATACTAGCAGAACTAGTGGTGTTGGATTTATAATAAACAAGAAACTGAAGGATAAAGTTGTAGAAGTTGAAAGTTCCTCTGACAGAGCTGCACGACTCATTATCCAACTCTCGAGAAGATACCAGGCTCAGATTATTCAAACTTATGCAACCACCACAAGTCATCCTAAAGAAGAAATTGAAGAATTTTATGAGGAAATTCGTCATCTAAATAATAAAGGTAAGCAGCACTTGAAGATAATTATGGGAGATTTCAATGCAAAAATAGGGCAACGGCAACAGAATGAAACTTCAGTAGGTAAATTCGGTCACGGCAACAGAAACCAGCTTGGAAATACTCTCATAGAGTTTGCAGAGGCAGAAGGATTTTTCATCTTGAACTCCTTTTTCAAGAAAAAGCCACACAGGAAATGGACATGGAGACATCCAAATGGGACGACAAGTGAAATTGATTTTATTATGTGTAACAAAAAGTTCGTCATAGAAGACTGCAGTGTGCTAAACAAATTCAACACAGGTAGTGACCATAGATTGGTGAGATGTAAGATGCACCTCAACACTAAACTCGAACGTTGCAAGCTCATAAGACAAACAAAATGTATTGACATAACCAACCTTAAAAAACACCATAATACCTTCAAGTTGGAACTGAAGAACAGATTCTCTGCTTTAGAAGGCCTAACATCGGAAGAAGTGGATATTTCTAAAGTTAACAGAAAAGTAACCAAAGCTGTTATGGAAACAGCAACAAAATTAACTGGGTCTAAGAACAAGTTGCATGTGAACAAATTATCAGGAAAAACCAAAATGTTGATGCAAAAAGAAGAGAGATGAGGACAACTAAAGAAGATGTGACTTCCAAAGTGGAATATATAGAGCTATGCAAGACAGTACGAAAAAGTATCACTGAAGACGTAAGGAAATTCAACTGTGAACTAGTAAGGAAAGCAATTGAAAACAACCAAAGCCTAAAGATAGCAAAGGGACATCTCAGTAAGGGAAAAAAAACAGATTATGGCACTGAGAAAAGAAGATGGTTCTGTAACAAGAAATAGAGGCGAAATTTTGACAAGAGTGAAAGATTTCTACTCCAAATTATATGAAAGGGATAATACATGTACTCCAGACATCATGAAAGGTACCAGTACCAGAGTTCTTCCAGTTCTCCCAGCAGAAGTTGTACATGCAATCAAGAACATGAAGTGGGGAAAAGCTCCAGGAGAAGATGGAATTACTGTAGACATCATACAAGAAGCAAGTGGAGAAATCAAAACAGTACTCGCCCAAATTTTCACTCGATGCCTTAATGAAGGGAAAATTCCTGAGGATTGGAACAACGCTGCAATGATCTTGCTACATAAAAAAGGTGACATTGAGGATCTCGGGAACTACAGACCTATCAGCCTCCTATCAGTGGTTTATAAAATCTTCACTAAAGTTCTTTCACACCGCTTTAAAGGTGAACTGGACATGGCTCAACCGAGAGAACAAGCTGGGTTCAGGAGTGGCTACAGCACAATAGATCATATCCACGTACTGAGAGAACTAATTGAAAGAGCGAGGGAATATGAACTTCCATTGTGCATGGCTATTATCGATTATGAAAAAGCCTTTGATTCAGTGAAACCATCAGCAGTTGCAATGGCTCTGAAATCCTGCGGTATTGAAGATGCATACATTAATATTATTAATAACATCTATGAAAATGCAAGTGCAAAGATTCTGCTATTTGAAAATACAACACACATAAAAATTGGAAAAGGAGTGAGACAAGGTGACACCATATCTCCGAAGCTCTTTAATGCCACATTGGAAAATGTCTTTCTGTCACTGAACTGGGAAAACAAAGGGATAAAGATTAATGGAGATTATCTAACCCACCTTCGTTTTGCTGATAAGTTATTTTTGCAACTACCCCATCAGAGCTGCAGAGTATGATCCAAGAACTTGCTGACAAGAGTAAAGAAGTGGGATTAAAAATGAACTTTCAGAAGACAAAAGTGATGTTCAATGCTTTTACAAGAAATGAAGATTTATCGATTGATGGAGAAAAGCTGGAGATAACAGATGCGTACGTTTATCTTGGACAGCAGATATCAAGTGAGGGTCACATTGATGAAGAAATTAATCGGCATATAAAACTTGCCTGGAGAGCTTTTGGAAGAAACAGCATAATTTTCAAGAGCAATATGCCATTATGTCTTAAAAGAAAAGTGTTTGATCAATGCATCCTTCCAGTGCTTACGTATGGTGCATAGACGTGGACCTTAACTAAAAGAGACATACAAAGGCTGCAGACAAATCAAAGAGCATGGAGAGGTGCGTGCTTGGTGTTACCAGGAGAGATAAGAAAAGGAACTCGTGGATTCGAAAAATGACAAGAGTGGAAGACATCATGATCAGAGTTAAATCCCTGAAATGGCAGTGGGCTGGACATACTGCCAGAAAGACAGACCACATCGATGGACAGCCGAAATTTTGGATTGGATTCCAAGGGACAGGAAAAGACCCAGAAGAAGACCACATGGAAGGTGGGTGGATGAAATTCGAAAGTATGTGGGAGTGACATGGAGGAAACTGGCACAAGACAGACCGTTGTGGAGGAAACTTGGGGAGACCTTCATCCAGCAGTGGATTGATAATGGTTGACAATGATGATGATATATGCAAATTATCAATTTAATTTTCTTCCATTAAAAAAATAAGGGGGTGGGGCTTTTGCCACCCTTGAAACAGTTTACCACTTCAGCATATTTTGTTGTTAAAAACCTAACTATTTTTAATGTAGGATACAAATGCTTAAATTTGTGATGTTAGGCTAATAATGTAAGTACCTTTCTGTAGTAGATATCCTTTATTTTTCACTTGTGACTTTATTGCTGTATTAGATCTTGATTTCAAATGATTCCCACGTAATGACAGATCCTTTTTCTGAACATGTCATTACATTCAGCTTCCAAGAGACTTTGATCCCCCAAACCAGACAATTACATACATTCAACTAGTAACACATCTTGTCAATGAGAAATTTCCAAAATCATTAGTCTTCTTTGGACAAGAGCTCATGCTGGCATACTTTAAAGCCAGATATTTTTACTTATTGTTGTCGTATCAAACTTCTCCATTTACAGCGATCTTGAAATACAACTCGTGCTTCACTGATATCCATTACATGCCGTACACAAAATCTTTTATACTTCATACTCATAATCTTCCTCATGCAGACACTCCTGAATCTGATCCACCCATGCCTTCCTTGGCCTTCTTCTGCCTTTCCTTCCTGCCACTTGGGCTAAAACGATTTTCTTAGTAAGCATTTCATCACTCATTCTTTCAACATGAAGCATATTGGTCTCCACCGTGCTAACAACATTTTGCTTCACATCACACAACTGCAATACATCTTCATTCCTTTCACAATCAGACCATGTCTTGCCAGAACCCCCCCCCCCCCCCCGTAAGTAACACATTTCTCCAACACACAAACGACTGTGTTTCTTCTGCAGTACCCAGGTTTCACTGCCATACATCAGAGTAGGAACAATTACAGTTTCATACACAGCCATGCGGGACTCTCTAGAGAACCCATCATTCCTGTGAAAACCTCCCAGAGCAGCTATGACTTTCAAAGAAGAATTCACTCGTCTACTGATTTCACCATCCAATTTGTTCTCTGTGTCAAACATGCTTCCTAAATACACAAATTCACTCACCTGGTCAATCACAGTTCCATTTATACTTACATTACATTCAGTGCTACCCATTCTTCTCTCAAACACCATAACTTTGGTTTTTCCCTTATTTATTCTCAGTTTGAATTTCATGCAAACTTCGTGCATCCGAGTCAACATACTCTGCAACTCACTTTTGCTCTCTGCCAACAGGACAGTGTCATCAGCATACAGCAATCTGCACACACGGATATCACCAAGGCATAAATGCGTGCGTCCATAAATATGTATATTAAACAGCCATGGTGACATTACACAACCTTGTCTAACTCCTGCACCAATAGAAAACCATTTTGATAAAACACCATTCACTCGTACACAAGCTCTACTACCAGCATACATGGCTTTTACACTATTAAGGAGATTCCCAGTAACACCATATTCATTCAATACCTTTCACAAAAGTGTCCTATTGACTTGGTCGTAAGCTTTCTCTAAATCTATGAAGGCAGCAAAAACTTTCTTCCCAACAGCCAGATACTTTTCAATCATCGTGCATAATGAAAAAATCTGGTGTACATTTTTTCTTTAAAAAACAGTTGACTGCTGCAGCAAAGGAAATTTGTGCTGTGGAAGGTGAATGAGTAGTGTGTAAAAGAATGGCAAGATTTTGGTTTCAGTGTTTTACATAGTTCGTATACTGCTTGAAAACCTTGGAAAAGTCCTTGGAAAAAAAGTTCATTTTCAAGTCCTTAAAAGTACTTGAAAAAGTATGACCATAAATAGTACTTGAAAATTGTTTTTTAAGTAATGATATGAAAGAGCATGTGTAAAATTGTTTGTGCTAAAAGGTGTTGTGTAGGAGATTTCTGTGTGATTTTGATAAAAACACCAAGCTGATCAAATAGCGCAGAACTTGTGTTCAACCCAGGGGAGTGCATGGGCACCTGGTACCTTGGCTATGACATCACTACAGTGTAAAACATCAACCATGGGAGTAAAATAAGTGGAATGATGTATTCACAAGTTGTGATGGGTTTCTGTTTATTGGAGTTAAGGACGTGTTCTTGCTGGAGGGTGGAACTTCTGGGAATTGCTTGTGCTTCATGTGTGGACTCTACATCTCTTAACTGCATCAAAAAAAAAAAAAAAAAAATGCATCAAAGTCATTCATCAAAAATAAAAAGTTGAAGCAAACAATAAGTATACCAGCAAATGAATACAAAAATAATGTACCCTTTCAAAATGTTCCACAAAAGAAAATGATTTCAAAAAACATCAAAACAGATGGGCAATTCAAAGTTAGTAAACTAAACTGACAGGGGAACTAGGGGTAACAGGCGGGTAATTTAAGGTGTGTCCATCCCAGCTAAGTTTAATGGTGTGAACTTACTAATATACCTACCTACTGACCGACCAACAACACACACACATGGTAATTTGGTTTTAAAAAGTCCTTGAAAAGTGCTTGACTTTATTTTGCTTGGAAGAGTATGAACCTTGTTTTAAAAATAGGAACTGCAGCCTTGATGACAAAGCACATGCTGGAAGACCTTTGGCAGTGAATTCTGAAACCATATGCCAAGCTGTAGAGTCAAATCTGAGCACAAACACTAGACAACTGTCAAATGAGCTGGGAATACCTTAGTCCACAATTGTTCGTGAACTCCACAAGCTCTGCAAGACACATAGAAGCTGGCACCAAGTACCTCATGAACTGATTGCTGCTCAGGCTCTGCGATGTGTGCATGTGTGTTGCCAATTGATGGGAAATCCCCAGAAGGACCATTTCTTTAGGCGAATTTTGACATGATGAAAATGGATATTTTCCCGGAATCCTGACATGAGAAAACAATGGTTATATCCAAAAAAAGGGGATGAGTTATGTGCTATGCTAACAAAGTTATGCTAATCGTATGGTAAAACTTTAAGGGCACAGTTAATTTGGAATTGGTTCCAGATGACCAAGGCAGTAACACACAGCTGTACTGTGGCCAGTTGGAGCAAATGTCAGTCGCTTTAAGCCAAAAGTACCCTGCTCTGCTGAACCATAAACAAGTTACCATCCAACAGAATAATGCTCCTGTTCATCATGCCCAGTCAACTAAGAAATTAACACAGGAACTGGGGGTACTGAGCTAATGCCCCATCCTGCTTATAATATGGATCTTGCACCTGTGGACTACCACTTATTCCAGTCTATGGCACATTTTCTACATGGGAAACACTTCCAAAGCATCCATGATATTTCTTGGGATCCAAGACTTTTTCCTCAAAATCGAGGAAACTTTTTCACAGGGGGATTCAAGATATGGCATCACAATGGAATGTGACCATCAAGCATCATGAACTCTATTTCAGAGATGAAACTTTTATGTTTAGGCATTTATACTCGTTTTCACTACCTGTCAAAAAATGGCAATGACTTTTGAATCATCCTACTATTTGAAATTTGTTTTAATTCTGTAGAATCAAATGTGCAAACATTGTTGAATCAGCAAAATGCCTGTTTTAGAGACTAAACAAGAAATGGAGTCCATAAAATGTGCCTCATACAGTTTACACAGGTGCAATTTCAGAAGAAATGAGTATTTTTCAGTTGTTGTGGAAACTGTGTATGAGTATATGTTGTTTTGTTATTGCAGGTCGACTCTTTCTTTTGTTTTATATCCATGGGTTATCTGCACTGCCTTTCATATACTGCCTGTCATTCCTGTTTGTTTTGCCATCTACAGCCTATGTTCGTCTTTGCCTTTTCAACATTGTGGGAGGTAAGCGAATAATTATGAGATACATTATTTCAAATACAAGTTTATGCCCTGCCTTCAAAACAGAGTCACTTCTTGTTATGATTCCCTTTCTTTGCAGAACTGTTTACTGTCTCCCATTTAGTGTTTAAAATGTAATTTGTAAAAAAACTTGAAAGATGAATTTTTTTGCATTAAAATTCATTTAGAATTAGCAGCTCAGTATTGTTAAGTAAATTGGTTGTGTTACAGAAACATCCTACATAAGTTTCATATATCGTCCTAGGAGTCATCCATAATATTGTGACGACCCCCCTTGCATAATTAATTGGCGAGAGGCGTGGCTAATTAATGGTAATCGAAACTTGATTGGGGGTTTTAATTAACAGAGTTATAATTTAAACACTTGCGAGGGGTGGTATATTAAGAAAAGATCTGCTGGCACTTGGAATTCAAGTGGCGAGTTGCAGGTGTTTGCCACGAGAACAAAGAGCCCATAAACGGAAATGGGACAGGTCAGAGTTTAAAAGCTATTTCCCATGACTCAAAAATGTTTGGACGGTAAAAGCTTTTGAAGCTGTTGTCTGTGCCGTGCACGAAACAATGGGAAAGCTCTTGGACTTGAAGAGCGGTTTATAATAAATATGTCGCGGTTTCAAGTGTTAGAATTCACCGCTTAACAACTTCTTGGAGACGGGAGATTGTTGTTGAGAGGACAGAATCTGATTGAGAGCCGAGAGAATAAGGAAGGATTTTTCCTTGCACTAGAACAAATGCTTGCCGTCTGCGTGCTCTTGCATTCTGAGCATAAGAAGGGAAACCAGCTAAAAGCATAAGCTGATGAATAACCAGCATGAACTTTACCTCAAAACTTTCTTCACCTCGCCTGACCATCAATACCTGCCGTAAGGAGTCATTTCAGGTGAAATGCAGAGAGAGATAAAATAATCACGAAATCGCCTCGCTCATGCAGAGAGGAGAAGTTCTAAACGCCTGGCCCCAGGAACAAAGCAGACCCCCTGCAGAGAGAGAGAAAGAGAGACAGACAGAGAGAGAGAGACCATCTGAAGAAACCGTGAGCCTCTTCGTGAAGAAAGAGGGGAGAAAACTTGTGTGTGTCTGAGTACGTACCTCCAGTGACTGGGGAACGACATCGTTTTAGCCACAGCAAAGAATGAGCGGTGATGGAAGTTAAGATCAAACTACCCGTGTGAGTGTTGTGTTTTTTTGGTGTCATCAATACTGTGGATACTCGAGGACATATGTAAGTTCTTTTTACCAGTATTTTATTTGCGGCCCATTGTGAACGAACAGACTTTTCGTTAGGACATATTTTCTGAAACACCGAAGAGGGCCAAAGCTGGCCGGAAATTATAACTTTCATAATTTGATGAAGAATCCGGTGTAATTTAGGCATATATCTATTAAATCCCTGTTTTAATTGTTATACTGTGCCTCCATTGGTTTATTGGTGTACTGTGTCGGCTAATTGGCTAACGAGGTATTGGCGGATCCAGTGATTCGAATCGCAGTCCGGAATTAATTTGGCATCCTGATATCTGAAGACCAAAAGGTCGCAACAAAAGTGGTGATCAGCAGTGGGATCCGTATTGTATACCTTAGAAACACAGCACAACCGGAGCACAGTATTTATGCCAACTTTTGCAACTTGCATAATAAGTTGAGCTCAAAGTTTCAAAAATGGAAGGGATTACAAAAATATTAGATGAACTCAGAAATGGACTGAAAACTTCCAAAGAAAGTTTTGAGCAGCAGCTGAAACAACAACAAGAAAGTTTTGAGCAAAGCTTACAACAGCAGAAAGAAAGTCTTGAGCAGCAGACGGGCAGCATAAATCAGCTGCAGCTAAAAATGGGGGGGGGTATGTATGAGGAAAAATTTGATAAAAGAATAGAAGATACCAACTTGCGTATCGATCAGTTGGAAATTGGGCAGGCAAAATACGTAGACCAAATAGAACAATGTACCCACAATTTAGAGAGCGTTCGTAACTTGTGTGAGACTCAATGTAGAAATGTAAAGGAAAAACTTTCTGGGGAATTTAATGGTACTAACTTAGAACAAACTAAATTTTATAGGGATATTGAGAGAAGGGTACAACATTGTGAGGCAAAAATAAGTTCATCGGAATTTAAGTCACCGGGGGTGATGAGCGAAGCTTTGAGTAGGCCAACCCGAATTAAACCAGGCGCGTTTGACGGAAAGACTAGCTGGGGAGTATACAGGACCCAGTTCGAAATGGTTTCGAGTGTGAACGGCTGGAGCGAAAGGGAGAAAGCATGCGCGCTTGCGGCATCATTGAGGGATGCAGCTGCTGATGTCCTACAAACTTTGTCGGAAGAGAGCCGTTTAAAATATTCCTGTCTCGTCGCTGCCCTGGAACTCAGATTTGGGGAGGAACATTTAAAGCAACTCTGTTCTTCAGTTGAAAAATCACAGGCAGGAGGTCAGCGAGTCACTTCAAGAGCTCGCAACCGACATCGATCGGATGACAAGGCTTGCGTATGGGCAATGTATGTCGGATATACAAGACACGATGGCGCAGCAACATTTTGTGGAAGTGATTGCTGATCCAGACATTCAGCATTCAGTGCGCATGGCGAATTGTGACTCACTTAAGTCAGCCGTCTTGCATGCAATGAAATTTGACTCTTCGGGCCATTCTAAGAATCCTAGAAAAACAGTTCGTATGGCGACTGCAGCAGAAAGTATCCGATCAATGCATCAGTCGAAACTAAACTCGAAGAGCTTTTGGATCTCCTTCGCAGAGATGTTAAACATCGTTCTGTTACGTCTCCTGGCCGTGGAAGAAGTGATACACCATCTAGAAAAATGGAGTGCTGGTATTGTGGATTAATAGGGCATCGCATTTTTGAGTGTGGAAAACGGTTGAGAGAGGGGAAAAAGTCGAAGGAACAGGCTTCGCGAAACCCTCAGAAGTCAGTTTCGAGGGGCGAGAACTGACGCAGCAAGAGCAGCCTCGTACGGTGAAAGCGCACATCATAGGTCTTTCTGGGGATTACTGTGGTTTAAGAGTTGAGGGGATGATAAATAAAACTAAATGCCAATTTGTGCTGGATACTGGGGCGGATATTACATTAGTCCGTCCGGATTTTTCGAGCAAATTAAGGAACCTGCAGATTGTTTGAAGAGTGAGCAACGAGTTGAGATTCAAACTGTGAATGGTGAGGGTTTAGTTGCTCTTGGAACCGCAGGCATCGACATACGAATTGGAAATAAGTGCTGCAGAAACATGGCAGTGATAGCTGATATCGTTGAAAAATGCATCCTGTGTCTCGATTTTCTTAGTGAGAACGGATATGTTTTGAACCTTAAAAATGGAACCCTGAAGACGGAACATGAGGAAATGGTTCTCATGAGGAGACAACATGGGCACCTGAGGTCGCAAAGGGTCACAGTTCTCGCAAAAGAAAAGTGTGTTTTAACAGCAAAAAGTGAAACAATTCTGGCAGGATGTTTGCCTGAGCTTTCACTAGAATTTCCGATGGCAGTATGCGAAATGTCCGAAATTTGCCCGTTACCGAAAAATTTACTTGTAGCGAGAGCGCTGGTAAAAACAGCACATTGCATCCCCGTAAGAATAATTAACCTGAGTGACGTCGATGTGAAAATAAAAGAAGGGTTAGCACTTTGTTCCTTGAATCCTGTAATTTCGGCGCGTAGCAGTAGAGTAAGGATACCACCCGACTCGCGCGTGGGAGGGAGCTGTGAAGTACCGGAGCATCTGCGTGACCTCACAAGGGAGGCCACAGCGGGCCTGAGTACGTATGTAACAGAGCTTACCAGGAGATTGGAGAAGGTACATAGTTTTGCTAGGAAGAATATTAGAATTGCTACTGAACGAATGAAGACCAGATATGACGTGCAGGCTGCAGAGAAAGTGTTTCAGGAGAAAGAGTTAGTCTGGCTCTATAACCCACGTAGGCGAAAGGGAAAGTCACCCAAATTGCATCGCCCTATGATGGTCCTTATGTAGTAAAGAAAAGAATCAACGATGTTTTTTACAAAGTTCAGTACAATAATAGGCCAGTTAGAGTTATACACCTCGATAGGCTTAGACCGTATAGGGCAGGAAATGCCGAATGATAAACGTTTGAAGGATGAGTGTCTCAGGTGATTGGTTAGTTTCCCGTTGATTGACTTGTTGATGTGAAAGGATGAAAAGCTGAGAGCCTGAGAACTTGGAATGAGCTTGTTGGTTGTAATAATTTTGTATAGTGTACTCGGTGTTGTGTTCTATTGGTGGAATTATTTTAATATTGCAATATGTCGTGTGCCGTGGTAGTGGAACTGTATAATGTAAATTAATTATGTAGTGTCGTATTTGTGTACTGCCCTGGGGCGTGGCAGTGTAAATAATTCTGCAGGTATGCATAGAATGTGGGCGTTCCCTGAGATTCGTTAGAAAAGGGGATGGTCCCTGGGGAATGTCAAAGACCAATTCAAGGCGATTGTTTTGAGAAGGTCAGAGATGACGTTGCACAAGGAAAGAGGGGTGCTGATGAGTTCTATCTAGGGTAGGCAGTTCTGGGTGGTGGAATCGCTGCGAATCACAGGTAGCTTATATGCATTCGAGACGACTTGCATTTTAAGAAGGGGGCGATGTGACGACCCCCCTCGCATAATTAATTGGCGAGAGGCGTGGCTAGTTAACGGTAATTGAAACTTGATTGGGGGTTTTAATTAACAGAGAGTTATAATTTAAACACTTGCGAGGGGCAGTATATTAAGAAAAGATCTGCTGGCACTTGGAATTCAAGTGGCGAGTTGCAGGTGTTTGCCACGAGAACAAAGAGCCCATAAACGGAAATGGGACGGGTCAGAGTTTAAAAGCTATTTCCCATGACTCAAAAATGTTTGGAAGGCAAAAGCTTTTGAAGCTGTTATCTGTGCCGCGCACGAAACAATGGGAAAGCTCTTGGACTTGAAGAGCGGTTTATAATAAATATGTCGCGATTTCAAGTGTTAGAATTCACCGCTTAACAACTTCTTGGAGACGGGAGATTGTTGTTGAGAGGACAGAATCCGATTGAGAGCCGAGAGAATAAGGAAGGATTTTTCCTTGCGCTAGAACAAATGCTTTCCGTCTGCGTGCTCTTGCATTCTGAGCATAAGAAGGGAAACCAGCTAAAAGCATAAGCTGATGAATAACCAGCATGAACTTTACCTCAAAACTTTCTTCACCTCACCTGACCATCGATACCTGCCGTAAGGAGTCATTTCAGGTGAAATGCAGAGAGAGATAAAATAATCACGAAATCGCCTCGCTCATGCAAGAGAGGAGAGGTTCTAAACGCCTGGCCCCAGGAACAAAGCAGACCCCCTGCAGAGAGAGAGAGAGAGAGAGAGAGAGAGAGAGAGAGAGAGAGAGAGAGACCGTCCGTCTAAAAAAACCGTGAACCTCTTCGTGAAGAAAGAGGGGAGAAAACTTTTGTTTGTGTGTGTCTGAGTACGTACCTCCAGTGACTGGGGAACGACATCGTTTTAGCCACAGCAAAGAATGAGCGGTGATGGAAGTTAAGTTCAAACTACCCGTGTGAGTGTTGTGTGTTTTTTTTTTTTTTTTTTTGGGGGGTGTCATCAATACTGTGGACACTCGAGGACATGTGTAAGTTCTTTTTACCAGTATTTTATTTGCGGCCCATTGTGAACGAACAGACTTTTCGTTAGGACATATTTTCTGAAACACCGAAGAGGGCCAAAGCTTATAACTTTCATAATTTGATGAAAAATCCGGTGTAATTTATGCATATATCTATTAAATCCCTGTTTTAATTGTTATACTGTGCCTCCATTGGTTTATTGGTGTGTCGGCTAATTGGCTAACGAGGTATTGGCGGATCCAGTGATTCGAATCGCAGTCCGGAATTAATTTGGCGTCCTGATATCTGAAGACCAAAAGGTCGCAACAATATGTTAATTTATTTTTATTATTTCTTCTTCTCTTCCATTAGATGATCACCCCTCTTCATGTCACATTCTGCCTGTATTTCAAGCACTTTCTTTCCTTTTAAGATATGTCATTTATTGGCCATATGAGTAAACCTTTGGTTGCTGAGTTTCTTTGCAATTTTATATGTTTTACACATATGGAAATAAATATGTACCCAAAATTTGAAGAAATCTGGTCCTTGGAGAGGGTGTCATGACCCCAGAAGTTGAGCAGAAGTCACATTTTGGTAAAATTTGTGCTTGCTTTATTTTTACATAGAATAAGACCCATTGCTTGTATAGCGGCCACCTACATCTCATTTTTAAAGCTCAAAATCTGTGGATTAAAAAAAAATTGTTGCAACTGAAACCTTTGAGAAATTTTTGGTAACAAAAATGCAAATTTGGATTTTATTTGATTTTTTATTGAATATTTTGGCACCCTCTACTTCCATATGCAATTCCACATTGTTATGCTGTTGGTTGCATAATGTTCATTTACATACAATCTATTTATCTAACAGTTAAAATATTTCCTTTGAAAATGTTATGTTCAACTGTAATGAGGTCCTACATTAAGTGAAGTTAGTAATTTCATATAATATGGGGAGGGAGTATTTTTTAAAGAGAAATTCAAAATTAGTCTATACTCTTGTCTGCCTACAACTGCTGTCATCTTTTGTAATCTGTAAAAGCATTTTCTTCACAAAATGTGTAAGTACAATACCAGTTTTAAACTATTAATTAAAAAAAAGAAAGAAAAACTTCTTCCATCTTCACATGCATGAGCCATAACATCATGACCACCTACTTAGTAATATGGTGGGTGCCGTTCACCACAGTAACCACATACACTCAGCCTGGGATCAACTCCACTGGCCTGCAGAAGGGGTCCTCAGGTATTCTGTACCATGTGGAAAGAAGGAAGAAACATACTTAAGTTATGTGAAAGTTATATTTTGAATGGAAGCTTTCAAGTAATATCTTAGTTTTTCTTTAGCCAGTGTTGGGATGGAAACTGACTAGATTGGTGCCAGATTCACGAATGGTGAATTTATTTTGAAAGTGTTTGGATTTCCAGATCATGAGGATGATAGATGGAGATTTCAGATTGCAGTTATTGGAAGAAACATAAATTTCCAAACTTTTGTGGTAGCAAAGAGCAAAGGAACCAGAAAATAGAGCAATTCACTTTGAATTCTTTCAACAGGTTTTTGGCTGAATTGTTTTCCAAAGTGAAGGAGGCTAAGGCAGTATTAGAGTTCCCCATTGTTATATCTTTTGCAGAAGCAACAACATTGAAAGAACACCAAAAGATGTAAAGTGGGGAACTCTAATACTGCCTTAGCTTTTTTGCTTTGGAAAACATTTCAGCCAAACCCTGTTGAAATAATTCAAAGTGAATTGCTCCATTTTCTGGCTCCTCTGCTCTTCACTACTACGAAAGCTTGGAAATTTATCTTTCTTCCAATAACTGCAATTTGTAATCTTCTATATGTCATTCTCACATTCTCATTATCTGGAAATCCATACTCTTTCAAAATGAAATCTTTGTAAATAAAGCTGATGTTGAGAATTGGCTTCCTAGTTTATTAAACACTTAATTAAATTTCTAATACGTTTTTTTTTCTAGGAATTTTTTATTTAAAATTGCTAATTTTCAGAGAAAACCCTCCTCTTTCATCAGGAAGTCACTTGTTGTCACTCTTTCACCATCACTGTCACAGTTACGGTTATTTTTCACCAAATCTTGCCAGATGTTAGGCAGTGACAAAAACCTCTGCAGTCATTGATAATGGAATTCTGATTCTTCTCAATTTCTATTTTTTCTTTTAATAGATTGGTATACCAGAAAAACTGGTGACAACATGGACTGGAATTCCCTTAAAGTCATCAGTTTTCAAAGCAACTTTCTAAAAAGAAAATTAAAAGAAGAAATATAAATTGAGGAGAATCAGAATTCCATCAATGACTGAAGAGGTTTGTCACTGCCTAACATCTGGCAAGATTTGGTGAAAATTAATTGCGACCGTGATAGTGATCTGGCAGTGAATTTTGTGGCACCTGATCACTGCCACAAAATGAATTTGCCGATCCACGCTAAATTTTCTTCTCTGATTCAGATATAAGATGTCAGGGAGAGGAAGATGTTTAGTACTGTACTGTTCCGGAGTAAAAGACCTGGCCAGTCTAGCTGCCCCAGGGCAGGTTACAGTCCTACACCACCTCAAGAAAAAAGAGAAAGAGGGAAGTAATGATCTGTTGCTCAGATCTACACCAAAAATTTCCCTAAAAATTTTTGGGAATTAAAAAAAAATCCCTGAGTTAAAATTATTCTTGCCATTTCACTTCCCGTAGCCACCTCTGCAAAACGCGAGAGTGGGCAAGTCAGCGAAAAATTCATGCCAATTATATAAGAATTTTTTTTCCCCTTGTCTATTCAAAATCTTTGTTTTCCTCTCTTGCTACTCATATATATATATATAAATTTTCCTTCTCCCTCGGTGTGTGCAGGTTTCAAAAGGAAAAGCATTTGGTCCTCAGCAGAATACAATGGACCAACATAAGTTAATGTAATTATTGAAACAATGAAGGGGTGTGTGTGTTGTTGTTTTTTTCCTCTTTGGGTAGTGTATTGGAATGTTTAGAATCTGAGTAATATAAATTAATTTGGAATTGTAGTTGAAGGTAAAGTGAACATTATGTAACAAGCCTGACTAGTAATTTTGTTTTGGATAATGCGAGCTTCGGCAGTCAGCAAGTATCATAATTATGAATGAAATCTCATTTCGTCCTTCCGGGGTGTATGCTAGTTTTATTTCGGCATTTTGTTTATCTGTTTATTTAATTATGTATCTGGTGTGTGTTCATTAAGTGTGGTAGTAATTGAATTGTGTAATTATGCTTCTCTGTGAATGCCATGTGTACCCTAGAAGGTGTAAATTTGCCGCCCCGGTGGCACAATGGTCTAAGCGATGGCCTCAGATCATTCGTCCGAACGGGGTCCGGGTTTGAATCCCGGTGAGGCATGGATGTTGTGTTTGTCTTACGGCACTGGCTCTCTCCCTTCCCTGGAACCAGTGACCCTAAATTAGGGACGGGCGACTGCTTATAGCCCATTGAGTTGCTCACGGTGGTCGTTAATCCTCCAATCAAAAAAAAAAAAAAAAAGGGTGTAAATTCCCCTTCTTTTTTCCCCTTCTCGCTGGCTCTGGCTGCAGAGAGATATTCTTTTCGCCATTTTTTTCCCCTCTTTCCCAAGTAAAGTGCAGCTGTGTAAGAAAGGGCATGTGGTCTTATCTGCATCCTTGGTGTTTCAGCCCTGAAATCTGACTCCGTCCAACGGTCAGTGGATGGTCAAAATAGTGCGTGCCTCTAGAAGGAAGGCGGGGTAGCTGGAAGATTTAGTCTCAAGTCAAGCACCCAAGTTCTAGGTGGTTAAGAAGGGCTGTCAGCCCCACAAAAATTATCTTCTTCCAATTCCAAAATCGCCACAGGAAGAGGCGTTCCCCTCAGCCAACTCTCTCTACACAGAATTTATAGGTATTCGGGCTTCGCCGCTGGACCTCCCCAATAAGGACACCTGGTTTGGTTATTTCCCCCCGTGACAGCGAAAGTTGGTGATATGTACTCACGATATGTATGCGTTTTTTTCCCTCCTGGCAACTAAGGGCTGAGCAGGCTCTGACCAATCAGAGCGACTCTCCCTTCCTGGACCCCTGTCATTGGCTGAGAAGTTTCACATCATGACTGATCCCGGCTAGCTGCAGTTTTTGCTTGTGCTATAGAGAGGGGGGTCGAAAGGGGTATTTTGGGCTGTTTTTGCTGAGAGATTTCTCTCTATTTCCCCTGCGATGGGGTGGCAGAAAGAGAAAAAAACTTTCCTTGGGGGGATACCCTCCACCACGCAATTTGCTGACCGTTAAAATTTTTTGCTCACGGAGGACATGGGTTTGTTTGCCGCTCCAAGAAGAGACACCAGTGAGCGAAGTTGTTACCAGCACTAATGGAATTATGGCCATACTTCTGTACCTGAAAAGAGAACAGGAAAAAGCTTATTGAGCCCAAACCGCCTCCATTTCCCATGGGCAACTCGACGCTAAAATCGCTCGACTCAACAACGTAGCAAGCGAGGTCTACCTGAAATGACGAATGCCCACCTGTGTGCGTTATCTGCTGAAGACCAGCATTTCCCAGTCCTAAAAGAACCGTTTGGGAGTGCTCTTAACATCCTTGGGACGAGGAAGGTCAGCAACAAGGTAATGAACTTATTTAGTTTACACCAAGAATAGGAATAGTTTACTGTGGCCTGTTCATGAGCCAGTTTTGAAGCTGAAAGGGAGAGACCAGTGAAATGACTTTTGTGTGCTATTAAATTTTGTTATATATATATATATATCATCATTGTCAACCATTATCAATCCACTGCTGGACGAAGACCTCCCCAAGTTTCCTCCACAGTGGTCTGTGGTCTTCTTCTGGGTCTTTTCCTGTCCCTTGGAGTCCAATCTAAAATTTCGGCTGTCCATCGATGATATGTCCTTCTTGCAGTATGTCCAGCCCATTGCCATTTCAGGGATTTAACTCTGATCATGATGTCTTCCACTCTTGTCATTTTTCAGATCCACGAGTTCCTCTTCTTATCTCTCCCGGTTACACCAAGCATGCACCTCTCCATGCTCTTTGAGTTGTCTGCAGCCTTTGTATGTCTCTTTTAGTTAAGGTCCACGTCTCTGCACCATACGTGAGCACTGGAAGGATGCATTGAACAAACACTTTTCTTTTAAGACATAATGGCATATTGCTCTTGAAAATTATGCCGTTTCTTCAAAAAGCTGTCCAGGCAAGTTTTGTATGCGAATTAATTTCTTCATCAATGTGACCCTCACTTGATATCTGCTGTCCAAGATAAACGTACGTGCCTGTTATCTCCAGCTTTTCTCCATCAATCGATAAATCTTCATTTCTTGTAAAAGCATTGTACATCACTTTTGTCTTCTGAAAGTTCATTTTTAATCCCACTTTTTTACTCTTGTCAGCAAGTTCCTGGATCATACTCTGCAGCTCTGATGGGGTGGTTGCAAAAATGACTGTCATCAGAAAAACGAAGGTGGGTTAGATAATCTCCATTAATCTTTATCTCCTTGTTTTCCCAGCTCAGCAACTGAAAGACACCCTCCAATGTGGAATTAAAGTGCTTCGGAGATATGGTGTCACCTTGTCTCACTCCCTTTCCAATTTTTATGTGTGTGTCTTTTCAAACAGCCAAATCTTTGCACTTGCATTTTCATAGATGTTATTAATAATATTAATGTATGCATCTTCAATACCACAGGATTTCAGAGCCATTGTAACAGCTGATGGTTTCACCGAATCAAAGGCTTTTTCATAATCGATAAAAGCCATGCACAATGGAAGTTCTTATTCCCTCGCTCTTTCAATTAGTTCTCTCAGTACGTGGATATGATCTATTGTGCTGTAGCCACTCCTGAATCCAGCTTGTTCTCTCGGTTGAGCCATGTCTAGTGTTACCTTCAAGCGGTGTGAAAGAACTTTAGTGAATATTTTATGAACCACTGATAGGAGGCTGATAGGTCTGTAGTTCCCAAGATCCTCAATGTCACCTTTTTTATGTAGCAGGATCATTGTAGCGGTGTTCCAATCCTCAGGAATCTTCCTTTCATTAAGGCATTGAGTAAAAATTTTGGTGAGTACTGTTTCGATTTCTCCACTTGCTTCTTGCATGATGTCTACAGTAATTCCATCTTCTCCTTGAGCGTTTCCCCGCTTCATGTTCTTGATTGCATGTGCAACTTCTGCTGGGAGGACTGGAAGAACTCTGGTACTGGTACCTTTCATGATGTCTGGAGTACATGTATCGTCCCTTATATATAATTTGGAGTAGAAATCTTTCACTCTTGTCAAAATTTCGCCTCTATTTCTTGTTACAGAACCATCTTCTTTTCTCAGTGCCATAATCTGTTTTCTTCCCTTACTGAGATGTCCCTTTGTTATCTTTAGGCTTTGGTTGTTTTCAATTGGTTTCCTCACTAGTTCACAGTTGAATTTTCTTACATCTTCAGTGATACTTTTTCTTACTGTCTTGCATAGCTCTACATATTCCACTTTGGAAGTCACATCTTCTTTAGTTGTCCTCATCTCTCTTCTTTTTGAATCAACATTTTTGTTTTTCCTGATAATTTGTTCACATGCAACTTGTTCTTAGACCCAGCTAATTTTGTTGCTGTTTCCATAAGAGCTTTGGTTACTTTTCTGTTAACTTCAGAAATATCCACTTCTTCCAATTTTAGGCCTTCTAAAGCAGAGAATCTGTTCTTCAGTTCCAACTTGAAGGTATTATGGTGTTTTTAAGGTTGGTTATGTCAATACATTTTGTTTGTCTTATGAGCTTGCCACGTTCAAGTTTAGTGTTGAGGTGCATCTTACATCTCACCAATCTATGGTCACTACCTGTGTTGAACTTGTTTAGCTCACTGCAGTCTTCTATGACGAATTTTTTGTTACACATAATAAAATCAATTTCATTTGTCATCCCATTTCGATGTCTCCATGTCCATTTTCTGTGCGGCTTTTTCTTGAAAAAGTAGTTCAAGATCAAAAACCTCTCTGCCTCTGCAAACTCAACGAGAGTATTTCCACGCTGGTTTCTGTTGCAGTGACCGAATTTACCTACTGAAGTTTCATTCTGTTGCCGTTGCCCTATTTTTGCATTGAAATCTCCCATAATTATCTCCAAGTGCTGCTTACCTTTATTATTTAGATGACAAATTTCCTCATAAAATTCTTCAATTTCTTCTTCAGATGACTTGTGGTGGGTGCATAAGTTTGAATAATCTGAGCCTGGTATCTTCTCGAGAGTTAGATAATGAGTCTTGCAGCTCTGTCAGAGGAACTTTCAGCTTCTACAACTTTATCCCTATATATATATATAATCATCATCATCATCATCATTGTCAACCACTATCAATCCACTGCTGGACGAAGGTCTCCCCAAGTTTCCTCCACAACGGTCTGTCTTGTGCCAGTCTCCTCCATGTCACTCCCGCATACTTTCGAATTTCATCCACCCATCTTCTATGTGGTCTTCTCCTGGGTCTTTTCCTGTCCCTTGGAATCCAATCTAAAATTTCGGCTGTCCATCGATGGTCTGTTCTTCTGGCAGTATGTCCAGCCCATTGCCATTTCAGGGATTTAACTCTGATCATGATGTCTTCCACTCTTGTCATTTTTCGGATCCACGTGTTCCTCTTCTTATCTCTCCTGGTTACACCAAGCATGCACCTCTCCATGCTGCTTTCAGTTGTCTGCAGCCTTTGTATGTCTCTTTTAGCTAAGGTCCACGTCTCTGCACCATATGTAAGCACTGGAAGGATGCATTGATCAAACACTTTTCTTTTAAGACATAATGGCATATTGCTCTTGAAAATTATGCTGTTTCTTCCAAAATCTCTCCAGGCAAGTTTTGTACGCCGATTAATTTCTTCACCAATGTGACCCTCACTTGATATCTGCTGTCCAAGATAAACGTACTTGTCTGTTATCTCCAGCTTTTCTCCATCAATCGATAAATCTTCATTTCTTGTAAAAGCATTGAACATCACTTTTGTCTTCTGAAAGTTCATTTTTAATCCCACTTCTTTACTCTTGTCAGCAAGTTCCTGCATCATACTCTGTAGCTCTGATGGGGTAGTTGCAAAAATGACTATGTCATCAGCAAAACGAAGGTGGGTTAGATAATCTCCATTAATCTTTATGCCTTTGTTTTCCCAGTTCAGTGATTGAAAGACATTTTCCAATGAGGCATTAAAGAGCTTCAGAGATATGGTGTCACCTTGTCTCACTCCTTTTCCAATTTTTATGTGTGTTGTATTTTCAAATAGCAGAATCTTTGCACTTGCATTTTCATAGATGTTATTAATAATATTAATGTATGCATCTTCAATACCGCAGGATTTCAGAGCCATTGCAACTGCTGATGGTTTCACCGAATCAAAGGCTTTTTCATAATCGATAAAAGCCATGCACAATGGAAGTTCATATTCCCTCGCTCTTTCAATTAGTTCTCTCAGTACGTGGATATGATCTATTGTGCTGTAGCCACTCCTGAATCCAGCTTGTTCTCTCGGTTAAGCCATGTCCAGTGTTACCTTCAAGCGGTGTGAAAGAACTTTAGTGAAGATTTTATAAACCACTGATAGGAGGCTGATAGGTCTGTAGTTCCTGAGATCCTCAATGTCACCTTTTTTATGTAGCAAGATCATTGTAGCGTTGTTCCAATCCTCAGGAATTTTCCCTTCATTAAGGCATCGAGTGAAAATTTGGGCGAGTACTGTTTCGATTTCTCCACTTGATTCTTGTATGATGTCTACAGTAATTCCATCTTCTCCTTGAGCTTTTCCCCGCTTCATGTTCTTGATTGCATGTGCAACTTCTGCTGGAAGGACTGGAAGAACTCTGGTACCTTTCATGATGCCTGGAGTACATGTATCATCCCTTTCATATAATTTGGAGTAGAAATCTTTCACTCTTGTCAAAATTTCGCCTCTATTTCTTGTTACAGAACCATCTTCTTTTCTCAGTGCCATAATCTGTTTTTTTCCTTACTGAGATGTCCCTTTGCTATCTTTAGGCTTTGGTTGTTTTCAATTGCTTTCCTTACTAGTTCACAGTTGAATTTCCTTACGTCTTCAGTGATACTTTTTCGTACTGTCTTGCATAGCTCTATATATTCCACTTTGGAAGTCACATCTTCTTTAGTTGTCCTCATCTCTCTTCTTTTTTGCATCAACATTTTGGTTTTTCCTGATAATTTGTTCACATGCAATTTGTTCTTAGACCCAGCTAATTTTGTTGCTGTTTCCATAAGAGCTTTGGTTACTTTTCTGTTAACTTCAGAAATATCTACTTCTTCTGATGTTAGGCCTTCTAAAGCAGAGAATCTGTTCTTCAGTTCCAATTTGAAGGTATTATGGTGTTTTTTAAGGTTGGTTATGTCAATACATTTTGTTTGTCTTATGAGCTTGCTACGTTCGAGTTTAGTGTTGAGGTGCATCTTACATCTCACCAATCTTTGGTCACTGCCTGTGTTGAACTTGTTTAGCACACTGCAGTCTTCTATGACGAATTTTTTGTTACACATAATAAAATCAATTTCACTTGTCGTCCCATTTGGATGTCTCCATGTCCATTTCCTGTGTGGCTTTTTCTTGAAAAAGGAGTTCAAGATGAAAAACCCTTCTGCCTCTGCAAACTCAACGAGAGTATTTCCACGCTGGTTTCTGTTGCCGTGACCGAATTTACCTACTGAAGTTTCATTCTGTTGCCGTTGCCCTATTTTTGCATTGAAATCTCCCATAATTATCTTCAAGTGCTGCTTACCTTTATTATTTAGATCACGAATTTCCTCATAAAATTCTTCAATTTCTTCTTCAGCATGACTTGTGGTGGGTGCATAAGTTTGAATAATCTGAGCCTGGTATCTTCTCGAGAGTTGGATAACGAGTCGTGCAGCTCTGTCAGAGGAACTTTCAACTTCTACAACTTTATCCTTCAGTTTCTTGTTTATTATAAGTCCAACACCACTAGTTCTGCCAGTATCTGTCCCACGATAGTAGAAGAGATGTCCACTTTTTAGTTCAATCAGATCTTCTCCTTTTCTCCTTACCTCACTTAGCCCGACGATGTCCCACTTGATCCTTTGTAGTTCCTCTTCCAATTCAAGAAGCCTTGAATCAGAAGATAGGGAGCGTCCGTTATATGTAGCCAAGGTCAGCATCAGATGGCAGCCTAGTCCGGTCCTCCGGGGATTCTTAGCACCCTCTGCCTTCATGTCGCACTGGCCGCTGCCTTGGCCAGGTACATTCCAGCTGCCGGAGACTAAGGACCAAGATTTAAGTTGTGGAGTCATTTTGGAGGGGTTTGGCCATAACTCACCACGCTGGCCAAGCGGGATGGTGAGTGTGGGATAGCATTTCCTCTAATCCCGATGGTATAGTTATACCGCTATTGGCGGTCGTCAGAGCCCCTTTAGTGGGAACAGGATGTACCACGAGAAGGCGGGGTTGACATTTGTCAAGGAGAGGCTGTGATGTGACTCATCACCTGAACTTACATCCCATATATATATATTATGAACTGGCCAGCTCTTTACACTAGTAAATTACATGCCTACATGGCAAATGAATGCTTTTGCAGGGTTCTTGGAACCCTGGTACCTTAAGGCACATTAACTCACGCCCCTCCTTACAATGACATTGTATAAAAGTTTGTTTTATAAAAAAGGACTGCTGATTACTACAGCAAGACCTTTAGTAAGAGATGGTGAGGAAATTATATATATATATATATACATATAATTTATATATATAGGAAATTATATATATATATATATAATTTCCTCACCATCTCTTACTAAAGGTCTTGCTGTAGTAATCAGCAGTCCTTTTTTATAAAACAAACTTTTATACAATGTCATTGTAAGGAGGGGCGTGAGTTAATGTGCCTTAAGGTACCAGGGTTCCAAGAACCTTGCAAAAGCATTCATTTGCCATGTAGGCATGTAATTTACTAGTGTAAAGAGCTGGCCAGTTCATAATAACAAAAAAAAAAAAAAAAAACCTACTGAACAAACAAACCTGAGAATGTTTTTTTTTTTTCATATGTAACAGTGAAAATCAAATAATTACTAGGGTAAGTGATTCCTGCCTGTCACACCATTTTAATCACTTAAAGTTTAGGTAGTATGAGGTAGCTAGTTAAACAGCTGGTAGATTAAAAAAAAAAAAAAGCTTGCATTCTGAGAGAATTTATGATAATGATAGTATAAGGCCTAATCCTAAATTAAAGATATATTTGTTTCATCTGTGGCTAAGTTTGTTTTTGGTAGGCAGTGAATTTCTAGTTTGTATATATATATCACCCCTAAGGCTGTGAGTTAGTCCTGTAGTAGATGCTGTGCTGGAATCACCTTACTCCAAGGTAAGAGTGGGTTAGACAGAATTTGTGCAAACCCAGCCAAACAAAAATCGTTTTGTCTCTAACTTAAGTAGCTGTGTGAAAAAATAAATAATATATATATATATAAACAAACAAACAAACAAGCCTGTTAAATCAGTAATTTCCTGTGTTGTACCGGTGGTAATTGTGAGTGCTCTTCAGCTTCTTTGAGCAAATGCTGAAAATTAAACTGTTTCTGATGTGTCCTTATGTGTTATATTAAATACAGGCACTAGCCTTTCAAAAACCATTGGCAAATTTTAATCAGTGTTCTTGAATTCTGTGTCCAGTCACATCCACCACAGCTTGACTGTGGCTTAAAGGAAGCAATCGTGGTGTTTATTTGCAGCCAACAACAGCAAGTCCTTGATTTGTGTTACCTGTAATACATAAAGCTACACGAGTACAATAACTACTTTTCTTTTTGTTTGTACACATTGCTACACATGTAACAAGAAGCACTCAAAATGGATATGTGAAACAAAAAAATTACTTTCTCCGAATGTTTGAACACCCAAATTGTTTTGATATATATGTACACAAACAAATCACATTTACAATATGCTATATGGATGTATTTGGTTTTACACTCTTATTAATGAGATAGCGACACAACATAAATGGTGCCATGACCAGGATGTGGCTGTGACTGAGTTTCATGAACACTGTTTGCCAAAATAAATAATAGCAAAGTGTAACAAATCTTGGCTTAATGCAAAATATTGACTTCATGTAATATTTTGGTTTCATGCAATTTGTAAGAGCACAACATCAGTACATTTTTTTTTCTCTCTTGACTAAGTGCATTTAGCTGCAGGGAAATTCGGAGGGGGAAAAATTTCTTAATAGCTGAAATCTTATTTCCTGTTACTAGAAGTTAGGAGTAGTTTTTTTTTTTTTTTTCCCTTTAAAATTCACCCCGGCAGTTTAAAATCGCCAGGGCATATTTGTGTTTTAACTGAGTAGCTTTGATACTTCAGGAGAGAGGAGATATCACTTAGATAAACCACTAAGGGTAGGAATAAGCAGAATAGGGCCAAGGGTCAGGAAAGATTTACTCTACAATTTACATGTCGAAGCTCGTATCATCATATAACCTTAGCGTCTAGTATTTATCATATTTTTGCATGAGGTATTTTAGTGTGTGCCTAAATTTGAATAAGTATGGCGATAAGGTTCAGTAGGTAGAAAATGGTATTGGGAACAGTTGTGATATTACTTAGGTAGTGGGTTGTTGTAAGAAATTTTTCCTAGGGCAAAAAGAAGTCTTTCTTTTCAAAATTTTGTTTTGGTCTATTGTGTTGATTTCGGCTCAAGTCTAGGAGTAAAGTAAGCATAACATCCTACTAACTGAGATAATACAAATTTTTCTTCTTTCCTCCACTATCTTCCATCTGCTGGGAAAGCGAAGTAGTATAAGCATGCGGTTTACTTGTGAATTGTAATTTAAGAATATTATGAATTAGAATCTTGAGAATTTGTGTAGTATATTGAGAAAGTAGTGAGCATATAATTTTCTTTTGTGAAAATGTTAGTGTTTGGTAAGTATTATTTCTGTTTGGGTTGTTGTAGGGTGATTGTTTACCATTTTGGGTAATAAGAAGGAAAGTGTAAAATGCCTTGCTAGTAGGTTTAATGCTTATCATATTTGTGGGTATAGTACAATTTCAGTTTTGTTTGGTGGTGCAAATGTTATGGTGGTAGTGTTAGTATTTATAGTTATAGTGTTAGTATGTAATGTAACTAAGTGCATTTAGCTGCGGGCGGTCGTAGTGAGCAATGGGTTTGCCTCCTCGGGGCGCTCCGTGGTAACAATGACACACACAACAGCAACTAGGGCCTCTGTGAATCTTGGAGAGGTGCAAGCTAGTTCTGTGTGACATTGGCAAAAAGACCCCAACTCGCTAGGTTTTGTTCCAGAATCCTTAGGTTGAATGACCAACTGGAACCCTCAGCTGTGGGCTAATCCCCCACACTGATGTACTTACCTGATTAAAAAGACAAAAAGAAATATTAAGAATGACTCAAGTGTGATATATGGTGGACCTACCACACTTGAGAAGGACAGTCCACCACAGAATCGACCTGGACTTTCTAAACGGCGTATGAGAAAGCGATCTCGGCTGAGTGAATGTAAGATTGGTGTATGGAATATTAGAGGTATAAATGGCAAGATGAGTGAGGTGATTGAGGAGATGAATAAGCATAGACTGGATGTGCTGTGTGGAAGTGAAACCAAAAAGAAGGAATTGGGGTAGAAGAAGTGAATGACACGGTGAGTGTGTGGTCTGGAGTATTGGATAATATGAGAGGACAGGCTGGTGTAGGTGCGATTTTAATTGAAAAGATGAAGAACAACTTGATTCACTATAGTTGCATAAGTGAGAGAATTCTCCGGATTCGTTTGAAAGTGAAACTTCAGAGAACTGTAATTGCTGTAGTGTATGCTCCTTGTGACTCGGAACCTTCTGATAAGAAAGAAGATTTCTGGAATGAGCTAAAAGCTGTTTTGAGCCAGTTTGGTGCTAAAGAAAAAGTTATAATAGCAGGGGATTTCAATGCTAGAGTAGGTGTGCAGAATGCAATTTCTGACAATGTTCTGGGTAAGTTTAATGATCCTTGTGTGAATGATAATGGTGAAAGATTAATTGAACTCTGCATTGAGAATGATTTGTGTGTATCTAATACATTTTTCAACCACAAGTATATACACACATATACTTGGGAAAATTGTACTCTTGGTCAAAAGAGTGTGATAGATTTTGTTGTTTACGATCAGCGGTTGAAACACTTAGTTGTTGACACCCGTGTGATGAGAGGTGCGGATGTTGGTTCTGATCATTACTTGGTAGTGTCACGAGTGAAACTTAATGTTGGTTGGAGGAAAAGGAATAGGAAGAGACCCAGGATAGAAAGAATAAAGGTTGATAGGCTCCTTGAAGATCATCAGCGGTATTCTGACTTACTCAGAGAACGACTGAAGGATCTGAAATCTTGTGAGAGGGATGTAGAAAAGAAGTGGGAATGTTTTAAGAACTGTGTTGTTACTGCTGCTAAAGAGGTCTGTGGCACCACAATGGTGGGTAATAATAGAGGTGATGCTTGGTGGAATAGTGAGATTGATGAGGCAGTAAAGAAAAAGAAGGAAGCCTATTTGGGGATGTTGCAAGGTAGAGTCTCTGTAGATGAATATCGCTGTAAGAAGCGTGAAGCTGCTAAGCTGGTTCGCCACAGTAAGGCAAAAGATAGGAAAGAGAAAGTGGAAAGGCATGAACTGGCTTTTTGGAAAGATATAAAGTCCTTCTGGAAGTACATGAGACTCGGGAAAAATAAGGGAAACAAAGTTGTAAGTTGTGTGAAGAATGAGATTGGGGAAATGATATGGGAGCCCAATGAGTTAAGTGACAGATGGGGCGAATACTTCTGTGAGTTATTAGATCAGGAGAGCAAAAATGATTCTGAGACAGATGCAGATGATGTCGCAATGAGGGATGAAAGCACAGGGGGGATCTCAAGAGAAGAAGTGTGCAAAGCTCTAAAATCCTTTCAGAATGGTAAGGCTCCAGGAGTTGATGGCATAACTGCAGAGATGTTGAAGTATGGTGGTGACTCTATAATTGACTGGTTAACTAAAATTTGCCAGTTGTGCTGGGAGTTAGGAATGGTCCCTCAGGATTGGAAGGATGCTATCACTGTTCCCTTGTATAAGGGAAAAGGTGCTCAGACTGAATGCAAGAACTATCCTGGTATTAGCCTACTGAGTGTGCCATGCAAAGTGTTTGGTAAGGTTGTTATTGAAAAAGTACGGGGTCTTACATCAGAGAAAGTGTGGGATGTTCAGAGTGGTTTTATGCCTGGTAAAGGCTGCGCTAACCAGATTTTTGCATTACGCATGATGATTGAAAAGTATCTGGCTGTTGGGAAGAAAGTTTTTATTGCCTTCATAGATTTAGAGAAAGCTTACAACCGAGTCAATAGGACATTTTTGTGGAAGGTATTGAATAAATATGGTGTTACTGGGAATCTACTTAATAGTGTAAAAGCCATGTATGCTGGTAGTAGAGCTTGTGTACGAGTGAATGGTGTTTTATCAAAATGGTTTTCCATTGGTGCAGGAGTTAGACAAGGTTGTGTAATGTCACCATGGCTGTTTAATATATTTATGGACGCATGCATGCGTGAGGCCAAAATAGGTAATAGCGGCTTATGTCTTGGTGATATCCGTGTGTGCAGATTGCTGTATGCTGATGACACTGTCCTGTTGGCAGAGAGCAAAAGTGAGTTGCAGAGTATGTTGACTCGGATGCACGAAGTTTGCATGAAATTCAAACTGAGTATAAATAAGGGAAAACCAAAGTTATGGTGTTTGAGAGAGGAATGGGTAGCACTGAATGTAATGCAAGTATAAAATGGCACTGTGATTGACCAGGTGAGTGAGTTTGTGTATTTAGGAAGCATGTTTGACAGAGAGAACAAGTTGGATAGTGAAATCAGTAGGCGAGTGAATTCTTCTTTGAAAGTCATAGCTGCTCTGGGAAGTTTTCACAGGAATGATGGGTTCTCTAGAGAGTCCCGCATGGCTGTGTATGAAACAGTAATTGTTCCTACTCTGATGTATGGCAGTGAAACCTGGGTACTGTCGAAGAAACATAGGAGTCGTTTGTGTGCTGGAGAAATGCGTTACTTACGTGGGGTTTGTGGCAAGACACGATATGATTGTGTGAGGAATGAAGATGTATTGCAGTTGTGTGATGTAAAGCAAAATGTTGTTAGCAAGGTGGAGACCGATATGCTTCTGTGGTTTGGCCATGTTGAAAGAATGAGTGATGAAATGCTTACTAAGAAAATATTTTCAGCCCAAGTGGCAGGAAGGAAAAGCAGAGGAAGGCTAAGGAAGACATGGGTGGATCAGATTCAGGAGTGTCTGCATGAGAAAAAGATTATGAGTATGAAGTATAAAAGATCTTGTGTACGGTGTGTATTGGATATCAGTGAAGCACGAGTTGTATGTCAAGATCGCTGTAAATAGCGAAGTTTGATACGACAACAATAGGTAAAAATATCTGGAAGTTTGTATGTCTTTTTGGAGCTAACCTCTGAATCTCAGAGAACAGCTTAGTGATATGTATGTATGTATGTATGTGTTAGTATGTATAGCGATAGTGTAAAACAGTGTTAGTGTTTGGTATTCTGTGCTTTAAGCTCTTAGTGAGATTTCAGTAAGAGGTATTTGGAGTTTGAGGATAGTGAATTAGTGAAAATGCCCTTTTTGAGTGATGTAATATTAGATTGTTGTTGATTTGCGGATTGATATTGCTGATATATATCCCTATACATATATATATATATGTTTGAGACTGTAGGCAGTAATAGCGTAAGTGTTGTTCTTTTGAAGAGGAGTGTCAAATTGTCTTTCCACCGTGGTTCAGTTTTGATAATTTTTTTGGTTTGGATACACCTCAGGAGGTCCTTCTTTTTGATATTGTGAATTTAGTGAAGTGTTAGTGCTGTATTAGTGTAGTATTAGTGTTAGTAAAGTATCAGTACAGTTTTAGAGTGCCAGTCTGCAAGGTAAGGATTGGACTAGATTTGATACTAGTATTCTGAGGAGTGTGGGAACCCTTAAATTAGGGGGAAATGGAAGAGACAGGGGTAAATACCATGTGGAAGGAAGATCAGTTACAGTGACACTTGAGTGTGCCTGCCCTAATAGGGTTAGTGAAGGAATTTTCAGGGGACCCCAAGTGGCACTTCTGTTAAAGATTTCTTTGGGTCACTGAAGAATGCAGCCAGAATAGGAGGGTGGAGTGAAGAAACCAAGAGTGTGGTAGTTAGTCTTAGCTGTAGCGGGTGAGCAAAATAGTTGTTTGAGGACTTGTCGGCTCGTGGCAGGACTTTGAGCTATGAAGTTTATAGGAAGGTAATTTTTGAGTGGTTTTCATCCCCAGAGCCTCTGGTGACAAGGGCTGGAAAATTTCAGGCTTGCCAGCAGAAGCAGGGAGAGACAGTAAAGCAATTTGCTGCTCGGCTAGAATGTGCAGCGTATAACTATTTTAACAATGACTCTGAAGCCATCACTGAATTTAGGGATATGAATTTGCTATCCCGGTTCTTGGCAGGAGTTGCCCCTAAGATTCGTACATACATACATATCACTAAGCTGTTCTCTGAGATTCAGAGGTTAGCTCCAAAAAGAAATGCAAACTTCCAGATATTTTTACTTATTGTTGTCGTATCAAACTTTGCCATTTGCAGCAATCTTGACATACAACTCGTGCTTCACTGATATCCATTACACGCCGTACACAAGATCTTTTATACTTCATACTCATAATCTTTTTCTCATGCAGACACTCCTGAATCTGATCCACCCATGTCTTCCTTGGCCTTCCTCTGCCTTTCCTTCCTGCCACTTGGGCTGAAAATATTTTCTTAGTAAGCATTTCATCACTCATTCTTTCAACATGGCCAAACCACCAAAGCATATTGGTCTCCACCTTGCTAACAACATTTTGCTTTACATCACGCAACTGCAATACATCTTCATTCCTCACACAATCAGATCGTGTCTTGTCACAAACCCCACGTAAGTAGCGCATTTCTCCAGCACACAAACGACTCCTATGTTTCTTCTGCAGTACCCAGGTTTCACTGCCATACATCAGAGTAGGAACAATTACTGTTTCATACACAGCCATGCGGGACTCTCTAGAGAACCCATCATTCCTGTGAAAACCTCCCAGAGCAGCTATGACTTTCAAAGAAGAATTCACTCGCCTACTGATTTCACCATCCAACTTGTTCTCTCTGTCAAACATGCTTCCTAAATACACAAACTCACTCACCTGGTCAATCACAGTGCCATTTCTACTTACATTACATTCAGTGCTACCCATTCCTCTCTCAAACACCATAACTTTGGTTTTTCCTTATTTATACTCAGTTTGAATTTCATGCAAACTTCGTGCATCCGAGTCAACATACTCTGCAACTCACTTTTGCTCTCTGCCAACAGGACAGTGTCATCAGCATACAGCAATCTGCACACACTGATATCACCAAGACATAAGCCGCTATTATCTATTTTGGCCTCACGCATGCATGCGTCCATAAATATATTAAACAGCCATGGTGACATTACACAACCTTGTCTAACTCCTGCACCAATGGAAAACCATTTTGATAAAGCACCATTCACTCGTACAAAAGCTCTACTTCCAGCATACATGGCTTTTACACTATTAAGTAGATTCCCAGTAACACCATATTCATTCAATTCCTTCCACAAAAGTGTCCTATTGACTCGGTTGTAAGCTTTCTCTAAATTTATGAAGGCAGTAAAAACTTTCTTCCCAACAGCCAGATACTTTTCAATCATCGTGCGTAATGCAAAAATCTGGTTAGTGCAGCCTTTACCAGGCATAAAACCACTCTGAACATCCCACACTTTCTCTGATGTAAGACCCCGTACTTTTTCGATAACAACCTTAGCAAAAACTTTCCCTGGAACACTCAGTAGGCTAATACCACGATAGTTCTTGCATTCAGTCTGATCACCTTTTCCCTTATACAAAGGAACAATGATAGCATCCTTCCAATCCCGAGGAACCATTCCTAACTCCCAGCACAACTGGCTAAGACTCGTCGCTTGGTTTTATCCCATAATCCCCAAAGCTATGACGAAGCGAAATGGAAAGCGCTGTTAGAGGAGCAAAATGAGCTGTGTATGGCTAATTACTCCAGGAGTGTGTCCTTCGTCGATTCGGAAGATGAGGTGCAAGGAAACCCCCGTCGTAGGCTTAGGGATGACTTCGCACAGCAAGGAGTCTTTAAGGCTTTAGTCGACCAGATAACTGAGCCGAATCAGCAAGTGGCGACTTTGAAGCTGGCGAACTCAAGGAGTAGGGAAAATTCACCTGCTAGAGGGTCTCAAGCTCACAGTCCATCCAGAGGAAGGGACTCGGGACATTCCTCTGCCAGAGACAGGCACCCCTCACCCTCGAGAGAGAGAAGGGACAGCAGGCCCAGCGACAGAAGGGAAGAAGGCAGTTACGAGAGGTATAGGTCTACCAGCTTTCCTCGGCAAGAGTACTTTCGGAGGAGTAACTGGCTCACTGTGACCTGTTACAGGTGCAAGCATTTGGGGCATTACGCCAATGAATGCCATCAGGCTGATAGGCCGGCATACTCCAATAGGAGTCAGGGCACTGGAGGTAGAGACTACCATAATCCACAGTTCAGAGGTGGCCAAAATCGAGGAAATGGAGGGAATTCAAATAGAGGTACACCACTGGGCAGAAATGGTAACAGGCAGGGCGGCCAGCATGATCAATCCAGTCCTTTAAACTGGTAGTGGGGAGGAGATATAATGAGCAATCTTCTAATCACCCCCTGTTGTAATGGCTGTAATTGGTTCCTGCTTCACTTACAGTCACTCGTTTCGCATGCCTGTTTTGGAAGGTGTAGTTAGTGGGAAATCCTTGAGGCTACTGATCGACACCGGAGCGTCAGTTAGCTTAATCACTGAGGGCTGTCTCAACACCTTACCGGGATACAAGAAATTTGTTGAGCATCCTTATGTGGTAGTAAAGGGTGTTTCAGGAAAGCAACTTGATATCAAGTCTTGTGTGGAGTTGAAGTTTTGTCTGTCTGGGGTGAATTTTAAACATAAGGTGTTTGTCACTCAAACTCGGTTATCATCAGCCTAGGATGTTATTGTTGGTTTGGACCTTTTAAGGGCACAAAAATTTGTTTTTAATGCTGCCGAAATCACTTTAGCTAAAGTAGGATCAGGCATGCCAAATGTTTATCCCAGGGAGAGGGAACAAGTGATTGCCCTGGTAAAGCAGATTTTTCGGGCACCCAAAGTCAGTAGGAGAAGAGTTAAAAGAAAGAAGAAGAAAAAAAGGCTAGCAGCAAAGAGTTTGGTACCCCAGGTTAGAGCAGAGGTATCAGGGCATTCTGGTATTGACCATAGTGGTGATGCCGCTGGGAATGGAGACCCCACTTCTGATTATAATCCCATTTCCAGGGGTAAGCAAACCAAATCCCCAGAACAGTTAAAAAAAAAAGTCAAGCAAATTCTCACTCCACTAAACTCTCTGATGCCCTTTTGGATAACTCAGGCAACCAGGCATTATTTTGGGAAGTTGGTCAGGAAGGAAACTATTCCTCCAAAATCAAAAAAGATAATTTCGGTAGTTATTCCAAACTGTGCAGAGTTGGGGTAGGTCATGCTTTTACAGCCAGTGGATACTTTTAAAAGTGTTTCTTTGTGGATTGGTCGATCAGTAAACTATACCACTGAAGAGGTAGCCTTCATCAAGGGCATAAATATGTCCGAATCTGGGGTGCACCTCAATAAGCAGTCTAAGGTAGTCACCGCAGAGCCGGTTCAAGTGATATTTGTTTCCACTGTGGACAGTCAGGTGGATGATTGTTCCACGTGGGCCAATGAGTTTGATTTTTCACATTTACCTCCTGATCAGAAGTCCAAGTTGTCATCCTTTTTGCAAGCCCATAGTACTACCTTTGCCAAAAATGTAGCCGAGTTGGGTGAATGTGATACCCTGCTACATCAGGTGCATTTAACGGATGACATTCATGTGAGACAGAGGGCCTATCGAGTTCCTTATGCTCTTCGAGACGAACTCAATAGGCAGATCAACGAACTTTTGGAGGCGGGTATTATCCAACCCAGTGACAGTCCCTATTGGGCACCCGTTCTCCTGGTCAAAAAAAGCAGATGGCAGTTATCGTCTCTGTACTGATTTTCGGAGGCTAAATGCCAAAACAGTACCGGATTCATTCCTGATCCCAAATTTGGTGGAGATGGTGGATTCTTTAGCAGGAGCCACTTACTTCAGTTCTCTGGATTTAACCTCAGGGTTTCACCAGATGAAAGTACACCCTGCGTATGTTTACGAAACAGCTTTTGTCACCGATCAGGGTTTGTACGAATGGCCGAGAGTACCATTTGGGATGCAGAACAGCCAAAACAGCTTCCAGAGGCTGATAGAAATAGTTCTGTCAGGTCTCAAGCCTCTCCAAGTTGGCATATATATTGACGACATTGTCATTGCCGGCCAAACTTTCGAGGAACACCTTGATAAGTTGGATATAGTCTTCCAAAGGTTGAGGCAACACAATCTTAAGCTTAAGCCCGATAAGTGCCACTTTTTGAAATCTTCAATCAGGTACTTGGGATTTGTTGTCGGTCAGAATGGCGTAAAGCCTGATCCCAAAAATTTGGAAGCTGTCAGAAAATTCCAAATTCAGTTAAGCAGGTCCAAGCTTTTCTAGGTCTCACAGGTTTTTATAGGAGATTTATCACTGATTATGCTAAAATAGCTTTACCCTTGACTAACCTGTTCAGGAAGGACAAATCATTCAAGTGGACCTCCGAGGCTCAAAAGGCAATTCGAGGATTTGCAGCAGGCTCTTCTAAGCGAACCATGTCCGAAGCTACCAGACTTGACTAAAGAATTATGTTGTTGCTTGTGATGCCTCAAAATTTGCCATTGGGGCTGCATTACAACAGGCAGAGGATGGGAAATTAGATCCAGTGGCCTATGCCAGTAGGAAATTGAAAGGAGCTGAGCTTAATTATTCCATGGTGGAAAAAGAGATGCTCAGTGTAGTTTTTGCAGTAAATTATTTCAAGCAGTACCTCTATGCCCAACATTTTTATATCATCACAGATCAAGCGAAGTTTGTCTTATGTATTTAAACTAAGGGACCCTACCTCCAGAATTGCTTGTTGGTGTATGTCCCTCTAACAGTTTGACTACACGATTCAGCACAGGCCTGGCAAGTCAAATGTCGTAGCTGACTATCTTTCCAGGAATGTGCAGACCACAGAAGTGGTGGAACAGTCAAATCAGGAGAGTGCTCAGGAGCGAGCCAGGGTCAAGGAGTTGCAGAGGCAAGATGAGAGGTGGTTGAAGCAAATTGAAATTCTGGAAAATAAGGGAGAGTTGGGTAGGCGCAAAGTTTCGGATGAGTTCTATTTGCAGGAGGGGCTTTTGTGGCACTATTCATTGCCCAGGTCAGGAGACACCAGGAGTCAACCATGTGAACAGCTGGTGATTCCTGAGACTATGGTGGAGGAAATCTTGAAACAGTGCCATGACTCGGAAACTGTGGCCCACCAGAGGTTCCACAAAACTTGGAGCGGGTACGTTATAGATTTTATTTCCACAAGATGTACTCTCTAGTAAAGGCCTATGTGGATAGCTGCCATAGCTGCTTGAGTAAGAGGGCATATAAGCCTGGGAGAAAGGCACCCTTAGTTAGGGCAGAGCTACCTAGCCGCCCATTTGAAAAAATTGCCATGGATGTTGTGGGTCCGCTGGTCTCCACACCATCAGGGAACCGATTTATACTGGTCGTTACAGACTACTTCACCCATTGGCCAGAGGCATATGCCCTACCAGACACGAGAGGAGAAACGATTGCTCGGGTGCTGGTAGAAGAGTACATAGCCACTCGTGGGATCCCGGCTAAGGTGTTGACAGACAGGGGCACCAACTTCCTTTCAGCAGCTATGATGAAAGTATATGAGAGATTGTGCATCAAGAAGCTGAATTGTAGTTCCTATCACCCCTCGGCAAACGGGCAGTGTGAAAAGTTGAATGACAGTTTAATTAAGTCAGTCAGTCACCTAGTGTCGGAGAGTCAGGAAGACTGGGATCGTTGCCTTCCCATGGCACTTCTCGCCTTTAAGACTGCGGTTTACACAAGCACTGGGGAAACCCCTCCTTATCTTACATATGGAAGGGACCTGTTGCCTTACCATCTGATTGGTAGTCCTAAGGTGCGCACTTATGCTTCGCAATTAGAATACTGTGACGAGTTGACCGAGAGACTGAACCTTGCATTCGATGCAGTCGAGCTAAACCTGGAAAAGGCGGCAGAGACTCAGGAGAGGTAACAAGCAAAAGTGCCGTGAACAAACACATTACCCTTAATGATAAAGTGTACCTGTATTCCCCTGCTGTAAAGCCGGGAAGAAGCAAGAAATTAAGCAAGTTGTGTTCTGGTCCTTGTCGAGTAACCAAGGTTATACCTCCAGTAAATTATGAGGTCACTTTTATTCCAGATCCGCTTAAGAAAGAGTTGGTTCATGTCGATCGATTGACCAAGGTTAGAGATAGACCCATTTTCCCAAGTCCTGTGGAAAGTGACGAGGGTTTGGCAAGCTCCGAGGATCAGAAAGAACCCCGAGGGGGCTGTTCTTCACAGTCCCAGGTAGGAGATAGCTCCAGTAGTAACAATTTCATTCCTTGGATGGCTAGAAGTAGATTTGACCATAGTAAGGTAGTGCCTAGGCAAGGTAGCACACCTTTTGTAGCTGGAGAGCAAGGGAATAGAAAAGCTGTCAGCACTCCACGAGCAGAGACAGTTAGCATGCCATGAGCGGAGATAGTTAGCACTCCACAAGCAGGATTAACCAGTCCCCCGAGACAGAGGACAAGTCTTAGTCAAAGGGAAATTGTTGAAACCCCCAGGTACCGATTGCATCCTAGGGATGCTAAAGGCTTTGTAACATGAAGGTAGTCAAGTGCGCAATAATGCTGTAGCAACGTTGCTTGTACATAATGTAAATAATGTTTTCATGTAGTGTGTGATATAGTATCATATGTAATTTCATATAGCATTTTGGTAGTGTTGGTGCTTCAAGTAAAGCACGGTTCTATATTGGGTCTTGTGTAGGTGTCGTGGGTGGTTGGTGTTGAATTTTTTTCTTTGCAAGTTCCACTACCAGGTCAATAATTCACTTTTGGTTATCATCGCATTGATTTGGGTGCAGTGTTTAGTGTGGAAGGAATTGCTGTGTGACATGTGGGCACCCTGCACCTCCAGGGACTTGCAGTAACTATATTTCATTTTGTTTTGGTTTTTCATATGCATCGTACGTGTGTGTGGGTGTGTCCTTGGTCTTCTGCTTTGTGCACCTTCAGGTGAAAAGTTCATTTCACTATTTTCCCCAGGGGAAGAATGCAGTGATCTGGCAGTGAATTTTGTGACACCTGATCACTGCCACAAAATGAATCTGCCGATCCACGCTAAATTTTCTTTTCGGATTCGGATTTAAGATGTCGGGGAGAGGAAGGTGTTTAGTACTGTACTGTTCCGGAGTAATAGACCTGGCCAGTCTAGCTGCCCCAGGGCAGGTTACAGTCCTACACCACCTCAAGAAAAAAAGAGAAAGAGGGAAGTAATGATCTGTTGCTCAGATCCACACCAAAAATTTCCTCTTAAAAATTTCGGGAATTGAAAAGAAAAAAAAAAAAGAAGAAAATCCCTGAGTTAAAATTATTCTTGCCATTTCACTTCCCATAGATACCTCTGCAAAACGCGAGAGTGGGCAAGTCAGCGAAAAATTCATGCCAATTATATAAGAAATTTTTTTCCCCTTGTCTATTCAAAATCTTTGTTTTCCTCTCTTGCTACTCATATATATATATATATTTTCCTTCTCCCTCGGTGTGTGCAGGTTTCAAAAGGAAAAGCATTTGGTCCTTGGCAGAATACAATGGACCAACATAAGTTAATGTAATTATTGAAACAATGAAGGGGTGTGTGTGTTGTTGTTTTTTTCCTCTTTGGGTAGTGTATTGGAATGTTTAGAATCTGAGTAATATAAATTAATTTGGAATTGTAGTTGAAGGTAAAGTGAACATTATGTAACAAGCCTGACTAGTAATTTTGTTTTGGATAATGCGAGCTTCGGCAGTCGGCAAGTATCATAATTATGAATGAAATCTCATTTCGTCCTTCCGGGGTGTACGCTACTTTTTATTTTGGCATTTTGTTTATCTTTTTATTTAATTATGTATCTGGTGTATGTTCATTAAGTGTGGTAGTAATTGAATTATGTAATTATGCTTCTCTGTGAATGCAATGTGTATCTTAGAAGGTGAATATTTCCCTTCTTCCTTTCCCCTTCTTGCTGGCTCCGACTGTAGAGAGATATTCTTTGCGCCATGTTTTCCCCTCTTTCCCAAGTAAAGTGCAGCTGTGTAAGAAAGGGCATGTGGTCTTATCTGCATCCTTGGTGTTTCAGCCCTGAAATCTGACTCCGTCCAACGGTCAGTGGATGGTCAAAATAGTGCGTGCCTCTAGAAGGAAGGCGGGGTAGCTGGAAGATTTAGTCTCAAGTCAAGCACCCAAGTTCTAGAGTTAAGAAGGGCTGTCAGCCACACAAAAATTATCTTCTTCCAATTCCGAAATCACCACAGGAAGAGGCGTTCCCCTCAGCCATCTCTCTCTGCACAGAATTTATAGGTATTCGGGCTTCGCTGCCGGACCTCCCCAATAAGGACACCAGGGTTTGTTATCCCCCCCCCCGTGAGAGCGAAAGTTGGTGATATGTACTCACGATATGTATGCGTTTTTTTCCCTCCTGGCAACTAAGGGCTGAGCAGGCTCTGTCTCCAGAAAGCAGAGATACCAGAGACTTCAATGCTCATCATCATTTGTGGGGTAGTGTCAGCATCAGCACGAGAGGTCGTCGCATAGTCTCTCTTCTGTCCTCGGCCTCTTTGTGCTTCTTTAACACCGGTGCTGACACGTACTTCCATGAGCCGACAAGATCCTTCAGTGTGATCGATTTGGCCTTGGGATCACCGTCGATTATTGCCGATTGGTCATGGACGGTGTGTAATGACCTCACGGGAGCGACCATTTTCCTATTGTGCTCTCGCATCATGTGAACATGCCATCTTCTGCCTCCCGCCCTCCTCAGTGGAGGATGGAGCATGCGAGATTAGAGGTCTTCATATCGTCAGCAGTGATATCTTCTGCTATGGTGACCCAAGAGTCAATCGACGCAGCTGTTCTTGAAGTCACAAATTGCATTCTTCAGGCAGCTGATCTCTATACCAAAAACATCTGTGACACTCTCCAGAAGTCCGAAGCCTTGGTGGACCCCTGAATGTGCAGCGGCTAGGAGAGCTCAACATAAGGCCTGATCTAAGTTTCGGCGTTATCCAACCGACACCAGCCTCGTTACATTTAAACAAGCAAAATCCTATGCTCGATTGGTGCGTCGACGTAGCAAGAGGGAGTCTTGGATCCAGTATGTTTCATCTCTCACTTCACGTGCCAGTTTGAAAAGTGTGTGGGATAAGATTCGTAAGATCCGTGGTAACTACATCTCTCACCAGATCTCCATTCTCGAGAGTAATGGCTGCACGTATGCTGAAGTCGGGAGATTGCTGACTGTTTGGGGGAGGCGTTCGCCTCCGTGTCGAGTGACCTGGAGGCGAACGCCTCCCCCAAACAGTCAGCAATCCCTTCTTTTCAAAGAATAAAATCCACTGTGAAACGCCAGAGAATCTCCTTTGCGCCTTTACACGACACTGGATATAACTCCCCCTTCAGCATGGTTGAACTCAGGGTGGCTCTGCATCGGTCCGGCGCTGCATCTGTCAATCCCGATGGCATCCACTATGACATGCTTCGTCATCTCTCGCAGTCGTCTCTCGAGAATCTCTTAATCCTGTACAATCGTATTTGGTCGGAGCACAGTTTCCCGGAATCTTGGCGAAAAGCTTTTGTTCTGCCTTTTCCCAAACCTGGCAAGGATCCCAAGTCTCCCTCAAGTTATCGTCCAATTGCTCTCACTAGCTGTCTGTGTAAAGTTCTTGAACGCATGGTTAATTTTCAGTTAGTTCATTTTTTAGAATATCATCAAGTACTTTTACCACCAGAAAGCGGCTTTCGCTGTCATCGTTCGCCTCACGGTCCTCTCCTGCACCTTGAGACATCAGTGCGCGAGGTGTTCATGCGTAGGCAGCACCTGGTTTCTGTATTTTTTGACATTGAGAAAGCCTGTGATCGAGCGTGGCGGCACGGTATTATCCGTGACCTCCACGCATGTGGGTTGCGAGGAAGTCTTCCAACCTTCATTGTAAATATTCTTCGCTATCGGGTGTTCGAGGTGCGCCTGGGTACGACGCTCTCGGCACCGTTCCATCAAGAACAAGGCGTTTTTCAAGGTTGCATTTTATCTGAGACATTGTTCATCCTCTGCATTAATTGTCTTTTCACAAATCTTCCTCCTGCGGTTTCGGCTACTGTTTATGTTGATGACTTGCACATTTTCTGCTCGTCATCAAGCATGAATTTTATTGAAAAGCAGTTGCAGTCTGCGATTAACCAGATCTTTAAAGAGGAGAATAGCAATGGTTTCGTTCTTTCTCCTGACAAGACAGCGTGTGTCCATTTCTGCCGAAGGCGCGGCCTCCATCCTGACCCAGAGCTGTATTTAGACCGTGTAGCCATACCAGTTTTGCCCGAGACCAAGTTCCTTGGTTTGACCGTTGACTGTGCGCTTACATTTCGTGCACACGTTCAACGGCTAAAGACCTCCTGTCTGCAGGCTCTATCCATTCTTAAGATCCTTTCGAGAGTCTCGTGGGGTGCAGACAGGGTGTCGTTGTTTCGCATTTACCATTCTCTAATACGGTCGAAACTGGATTATGGTTGTATCGTGTATGGCTCTGCTCATCGTTCCGTTCTCCGGCCTTTGGAAACTATTCACCATCAAGCACTGCGTCTTTGTTCGGGAGCCTTTCAAACATCTACGATTCCCAGCCTTTACGCTGACGCGAACGAACCATCGCTTGAATTACGCCGTCTGCAGCTGTCTATTCAATTCTACTTGAAACTTAGATCTTTTCCAGACCATCCTTTATACGATGCAGTTTTTCATCCCCAGCATGCTCGTTTATTCGAGAACCGGCCCTCGTGCATTTCAACCTTCAGTCTTCGTATGGCGGCCGTAGCCCGTGATGTAGGGCTCGACTTGTCACTTGTTGGAGAGACCAGGGGCTTTGGGGATCCTCCATGGCACCCACTTGGTGTCATGGTTAATACCACCTTTACATCTTTCGATAAATCCTTAACCCCTGCATCAGTGTACCAGCAGCTCTTCACTGAGCACAGTGCCCTCAACTCTGACTACACTCCCATTTTCACTGATGGCTCCAAGATGCATGGAGTCGCTGGATCCGCGGCTGTCTGTGTAGATGATGTTTCAGTAGCGCGGATCCCAGCTGAGGTCACGGTGTTTTCGGCAGAGATGCATGCTGTGTATCTCTCCCTTCTCCATGTTCAGTCGGGTTCTCATCATCGTGCTATGGTCTATACGGATTCCTTAAGTGTCCTGCAGTCTTTATCATCTGCAGATTGCCGTGACCATCCTGTTCTCTTGGATGTGAGACAGTTACTTCGTCATTTGCTCGGGGCCGGTCTTCATGTTCAGTTTTGCTGGATTCCTGGGCATGTTGGAATCTCGGGTAACGAGTGTGCTGATGCGGCTGCTAGATCTGCTTCCTCTTTGGTCGTCACACCCTTGCCACTGTTTCACCGGGATTTCCGCTCCCTTGTTCACAACCGTATCAAGCGAACGTGGCAGGGTCTGTGGGACCAGGAGGTGGAAAATAAGCTGCATCGTATTAAACCTATTCTTGGAATCTGGAAATCCTCATATTGTCGGAACCGTAGGGAGGAAGTGGTGCTTGCGTGTCTCCGCATTGGGCATTATCGTTTCACTCACCGCTTTTGCTGTGTGGCGACACTGCGCCGATGTGTGAGACGTGCAATTGCCGACTCACCGTCACTCATCTTCTGTGTACCTGTGTTCATTTTCGTGATGTACGTTTTCATTTCTTTCATTCTCATTTGTTGACCGAGGATGCCACTACACTGCAGCGGCTCCTAAATGACCACTGCAATACTGTTGCTGTTTTTTCATTTTTTAAACAAATTGACTATTTTAAATGTATCTAGATTTTAGCCCTATCATCATCCTCATTTCTCAGTTTTACTGAATCAGCTAGATTTTACTCATTGTATCATGTTTTTAATACTGTTTGTTTCATTATCTTTTTTAGTCCTTCCATCGTTCTCATTTTTCAGTTTTACTTGATCAGCCAGATTTTAAGCTTTTTACCACGTTTTTAATACTGTTTGTTTGTCTTGTGTCTGGTGCTCTTTGGCCAAACATGGCCCTTGCGCCATAAAAATTAACCAACCAACTAAAAATTCCAGGTGCTTCTGGTACTTTTGTATAAAGATATAATGTGCTGTTTGTCACTTTTGTCATTTCAAACTGATGTAGTGTCATATTTATTTTTAAAGTTTAACTGTTTTGTAGTATTGCTAATATTCTGTGTCTGTGTGTATAGGAATTGCCTGCTTGTTGACTGTTACAATCTTGGAAATCCCTCAGTTAGAAGTCACATATGTTGCAAAAGCATTGGACTGGTTGTTCTCTGTACTACTTCCCAATTATTGCCTTGGTCGTTCTGTTAGCAACCTCTTTCAAAATAATCAGTTCAATAAACTGTGTAGTAACCTGACAGTATTTTGTATACCAGGCTTCCCTGGTTTTGATATTGTCAAGCCTTGTTGTCCTGGTAAGTACAGTTTCTTTCTCTCTATTTTGTCTCCCAAATATTTGCTTGCCCCTTTCAGTTACATCAGAATTCTGTGTCATGTGCATTATGGTTTAGTGTTAGAAGATTTGTAGCATCTTCATTAAATATTATGAATTAATGAAAAGAAAAAAAGCTCTGTTTCGAGTATTTGATGTTTTTGTTACTATTCATTAAAATATTCTGTGCAAAAATCAGAAGATTAACACACAAAATAGATAACAATAAGACAGGCATAAGGCATGTGAAGGTTGTTTTTATTTTGAATCATGTATGTGTATACCTGCCAGGTTTTACGATTTACCAGAAAATTTTACGGAAATGTGACTTGTTTTACGGGCAAAATGTTAATTTTACGGATTTCACAATTCTCCGAGATGCTTTTTTTTCTTTTTCTGATGATTTTGCGCAAACTATTAAAACGTTTTTCATTAAACTTAATCCATTTCAAAGTAAAGTGCCGATGTAGTTACGAATAATTTTTCAGTTACATACATGTGTTTATGTGGGAACATTTGCCGCAGTTTTCCCACGTTTTAGGTTTGCTTTGCATTGTCTCAACAGTAAAAGTCGCGCAGTACGTAAAATTTACTTCACCAACCAGCTAGGCTTGTTTAACCTTGGGCTTGTATATATATATATATATATATATATATATATATATATATATATATATATATCTCAATGCATTGTTTGTCCCCCGGGTCGCGACTTCCCAGTAGGCCAGTGTGGGGTGTTTCTTGCATTGGAGCATGTGTCTTCATTACTGCTAGTTCAAAATTCTATCTCAGAATGTACTTATCGTAGAAAAAAATTCAAACGGATTTTTAATCTGTGGAATTAAGCCCAGACCCAACATGACAGAATTAAGCAAAAGTTGCCAGTTTTGTGAAATTACAAATGCATTGGGGCATATTTTCATAACTTCTTCTCTGGCAATAAATTTGACCTATCAAAAGAATGCTACTATAAGAGGAAGTTTAAAAAAAGAAAAGAAAAAAAGTAAATCCTAGGCTCATTCGAGCCAGTGCTTCTCCAGCAATGATTTATTTTGCTGGTCCGTTAGTTATTAAGTTTTCTACGATTTCCAACCATGCTTTTTTGTTCATCGCTCGATAATATGCATAAAATGTCTTGGCTTGATTCAGTGAAATTAATATGTTGGGGTACTATTTTTTCCTCTGCAATTGCATCTCTTTTGAAGGATACCGACTATCCTTGTTTCCATCACCTGATTGTTCTGGATGTTAAGTCTGGTGTTTATGATTTCTGGAGTTCATCGTATCTGTTGAATTTGTGGATAATCTTCAGTGGCAGCAGGTGATGTTAAGATTCATGCTACTTGCTCCAAATTTATGGAGATCAACAATATTGAAATAACTTCTGACAAAAAATGTTCAGCTACCTCAGTCATCATTAGAAGAATTGGCTTGTTTCAAGCCTTCTAGAATGTGAGTAGTTTTACTTCAAATGCATGATCTTGCAACTGCTGAGATTGTCTGTATTACAACTAAGTGTTTGGTTGGACTCCAAACACTTAGTTGTAATACAGGCCACAGTTTAACTGAATTGTGGTAGTGTTTTAGGAGGTTCATATCCTGTAGTTCAAGGTTAGAAATGCTCATTTGCACTTGTTGATGTAGTATTCAACGACTCGGGCTGTTTAACTTGGATCTCAGAATATTTTGGCCAAAAGAGAGTTAATGTACCAAAATAATGTGAAAAAGAGTATAACTATACTAAAAATCCGAAATTTCTTGGCTTTTAGCTGTCTACCTTCCTTGAAAACGCCATCTGGTTGATGTGCGAAAGCTTAGAATGTTTATTTGTATTCTAAGCCAAGAAATTTGGGATTTTTAGTATAGTTATACTATTTTGAGTATAATTTGGTGTACAGTTCCTACTTATTGAAAATGTGAAAAAGAAAATCTCTGGGAGTAAAAATAAATTTTTTTCCTATTGTTCATGTGTACATACACACACATCATTTTTTTTTTATTTTTTTATTATAAGGATTGTGAAAGGTGGAAGATATTAAAATGAGAATCATGCATGTTTTTATTTTAAGAATTTGTGAGTTGTTGTAAGTACTGATATGTAACATATTATGTATGAAAAAAAAAATTGAGAAGGTGCCATAATTTGTCTTGAGTAAATACAAAATATAGCTATTACGTAAAAATAATTACCAATATTTTAATAACTTTTTTTAGCTTCAGATATCTAGTAATGCTCAGTGCATCTTTACATGTACATGTTTAGTTCAAGTAGTGCAAGGAACCCATGCCACTTCATTGCAAGTGATTAAAATATTGCAAAGAAGTTTATTGGATAAAAAGTTACTGATAATCTCCTTCAGATATAGAAATTGAGGAACTAATATTCCTCATAAATACATGGGAAATTCACTAGATTATTCACAGTAATCAGAATTGTGTACTGAATTGCTTGTAGTTTACTGGTCACCATGGAACATCTCATCAGAAAACTTGAGAATTACATCACCTTGCAGCGGAAATCGAACTTGCATTTCTCAATTTCCATTTGAGTGTGCTGTCTGTTACACTACCCAGGCCAATGAAGTTCCATTCATTGTTCTGAATGGTAACGAGAAAAAAATGTTGATGCTGCAAGGAAGCATAGGCTTGCTACGACTAGCAAAATCTGGGGTCATTCAGATTCCTAAACTATAATTGCTTTGCTTCAGTTACTTGGAACTTCATTGTCCTGAGTGGTGTAATAGGTAGCATGGTCAAACGGAAATCGGGAGGTGCAAGTTCGATTCCCGCTCCAGGGAGATGTAATTTTCAAGTTTCTTGATGAGAATCTGAAAGTAAGTACCATTTGCAAATATGTTTGCTGCGGTGCCGTGGTCGTGATATCACGCATGCCCACTGACTCCCCTTTTTTGTGGGCAAGCCACAGATGCCATTATGAGAAACCCAGATTGTGTTTGCAAGTTGTTATGTGCATGTAACATGTTTAAGAAGATCGGGTGGTTACATGTTAAGAAGATGTAACATGTTTAAGAAGACTGTGAGATAAGGTCCATAATTTGATTTTTGAATGAAAGATGTGAAACCAACTGACATTCGTCTTCGGATTTGTGAAGTCTACAGTCAAACTGTCATGAGTGGTGGAATGGTGAGGAAATGGGTCAGATAGTTCAACAAAAATGATGTGGTCAACAATTATTTGATATGTGCAGTTGACACAAAAGTTTGTGAGGACAGATGTTTCACAATTTCAACACTTTATTTGCATTTCCCACAAATTTCAAGGACTGTTTTCTACAAAATTATGACAGGTCATTTGGAGTTTTGTAAATTGTACTCACTTTTGGTGCTGAAGATGCTCTCCAAGAAGCACAAAAGCAAGTGGGCTGGCAGTGGAAACAAATGGATAGCCCCCCACCCTCCTACAGCCTAGACCTAGCCCAAGTGGCTATCACCTGTTCTTGCACGGAAGAAGTTCCTCACAGGTCAGCGTCTCTTCGACGATAATGAAGTCAAAGGAGCAGTGTGGAAGTAGCTGTCTTCACAGGCAGCCTTGAAAACTGGTGCTCTATTACATTAAATGCCTCATTAATGTCAGAAACTATACAGAAAAGTGGTGTGAGATATGACAAATCTGATTAAAATAACATTTAAATAAATTCTCGTTTAATTTTAATAGCCTAATAGTACTTATTTTCCAAATGTGCCTCAGACATGGGGACCAGTAAACTACAAGCAATTCAGTATAGAATTCTGATTGCTGTGAATAATCTACAATCTCTCTCTTTATTCCTTAAGATAAGTTCCTGTCTTAAGGAAAGAGAATGTCAGCTACATTTTAACAAATAACCTTTTTTTGCAATATTTTAATCACTTGCTATGAAGTGATACAGATTTCTGGCTCCAAACATTGTACATGTATGAAATACATTTAGCATTATCAGATCTTAATAAATCCAGTGTATTAAAAGTACATTTTTTAAGCAATGAGTCCTAAAGTAAGTTGCTATAATTAACATCAAAGTGTAATAAAGTTTCATTCATAATGCTCTTGTGGCAAAATATATGTATATTTGAATAAAAGGATGTAATTGATGTTGCTTGTATGTGATGTTACATGGTGACCAATAAGCTTATATAAGTAACCATGCATTTTTTTCTTTTACTTTTTATGGATAGTTAAAAAAAAAATTAAAAATATTTGATCAATGGCAAAAACAATCGTGGGTTGGCTGAATAGAGGATGGTTGCACTTTTTGATAAATTGAATGTAAATTTTTAGATTTACTGAAAATGCTTATAAATAACAAACATTTTGCTTGAAATGTCCTTTTTATTTCCACAAGATAATACACTGGTTTACATAAATTAAGCAGCAAACCAAAAAATCACGATAATTGGGCGAAATGTAGTTCAAATTGCACGAAGTTTGCATGTTGCGGGAAAAGGCATACAGCATCAATGTGTACGGAAGGCAAATGTGTGGCGCTGGCAGTGCTTTATGCAAATGCGCAAGAGCTTAAAACTAGCTGTTTCGGAGGGAGTCGCCAATTCATGTGCCGCAGTGAATAACAAGATTTCTAGATAACTATTTTGTTAACGTGGTTTTGAGACTTCTTTTACCAGCGGGGTTACACTACAGAGCAATAGACTAACTCGAAGCAGGGCAACAGCAGATGGACATCGCGAGATGGCTCCAGTCGATCATTCTGTGGTCAGCAGGATGTGGCAGTAGTTCCAAGCCATGGGTGCAGCTTTCCGAAGGTACAGTGAAGGGATGCCAAGGGCAACGACCTCTGCGGATGACCGGTATTTGCAGCTTTCGGCACGGTGGAACAGGACAGCATGCACCAGACGGATGGTATCAGCTTTGACAGTATGCAGAAGGTTACATGCAGAAGGACTGTATGCTTGGCAAACGGTATTATGTGTGCCCCCCCCCCCACACACACACACATCGGAGGGGACGTTTCTATTGGGCACAAATGCATGTGAACTGGACTCAAAATCAGTGGAGGTCCATTCTGTTCACTGATGAGAGTCAAGATACTGTTTACAGAGTGATTCTCATTGAGTTTACATCTGGAGAGAGGCCGGTACTCGCTATCTTCCCTTTACTATCCAGGAAAGGGACACCTATGGTGGCGGTAGTACTCTGGTGTGGGCAGGCATATCGTCAAGCGGCCACACTGACCTCTGTGTGTTGCCACATAAAAACCTCAATGCTCAAAGGTATAGAGATGACATCCTGGACCCCTATTGTTCATCCATATGTGGCCACAATTGGAGATACATTTGTACTGCAGGCGAATAACGCCCATCTTTACCTTCACACAGCTCACCTTGTGCATCAGTACCTGGAACAGGAGACTGTAGTCTGTATGGAGAGCCAGCATGCTCTCCCGATCTGAATCCCATTGAGCATGTCTGGGATGCTCTCGGGAGGCGTGTTGCTGGCCTCCAGAACCCTGAAGATGCTCCGCACTGCTTTGCTCAAGCAATGATTGCAGCTACTCACGGAACACCATAATTAACTGCATGGAACATCGCTGTCGGGCTTGTATTGCTGTTCAGGGTAACAACACTCCCTATTGAAGTACCCTTTCTTATTTCATCTTGATACCTATATTTCTGTATTTTCTTATTTGAGTTTTTATCACTCATACAAAATGTAAATGCTTTGTAACACATGTTCTTATGCTGTTTTGTTGCATTTGGTCTGATAAAGCATACCACTTAATTTCATCCACATTGGTTGCATACTTTTTGAGTTTTCATGATTTTTTCTATTTGTTGCTTAATATGTGGAAACCAGTATATTTTGGTTTTTATTCATGTTTCAGGAGAGGGTCTTTTAGGGTTTTTTTTTTTTTTTTCTGCATTCCACCAGCTGTATTAGATCTTGAAGGAAGTATGTGTGTTCAGGAATAAAATTTAAGAAATTCTTTGGGTAGTAAAAGATAATTTTATTTCATGAAAAAAAAAGTTTATTAATATGTAAAATAAGAATTTTCAAAGTTTCAAATATTGTGAAGTGTTTGTGTGTCTGTTTGTGTTCTTGTGCTTATATGTCTAACACATGGATTTATGGCTCTTTGTTTGAAGCATTGGGACACATTAGTAACTATGTGTTTATCTTGAGATTTATTGACCAGCTTATCTATAAATTTAAGCCACACATATCAGCTTGCTCATAGATTAACGTTCAAAATTTTGAAAAATGTTGACTGAAATTTAATTGCGAAAATCTTTCAACTTCTTTGGCATTCTCAAATATTAATTAGTGTGGTTGAAACATTATTGTGGATAATGGCAGTGCCTAATTTTTAGTTCATTTAAAAATCCTGATCAGGCTAGCTACATTTTGGTTTGTGTTGTGTTTTGAAATTTTAATGGTGTAACTGTGATTCTGATGGTTCACCACCAATGTTCCACTTCACTTTTCTCTAATTGAATTGTTTTTGTGACTTATAATGCAGAGTTTTTAAAAATTCTGTCTTCTCGACTTAGACCTCTGTTGATGTTAATTTCTTGCATGGTAATCTTTATTTTTTCCGTGGTGTGAATTTTGCAGTTAATCTTATCAGAAAATGTAGAATTTACTCAAGACAAAAAAGCTTACATGAATCTTTTGTAAGTGTGGACTGAATGTCTTTTAAAGCTTGCCATGCCTGTCAATCATTGTTACTAAAATATGAAAGGTGCATGCCTGATGACTAATTGTCCTCTTGAGTGAATGTCATGAATTACTTGGTTTGAACTACAAGGAATTTTGTGAGCTTGAAAACAGGAACTGTGCCTTATCATGCTGTACTTAATTGAAACAAAAAAGATTACAACAAAATTTTGGTTGTAATGAGCATGACTTTTTAATCCTTTCTGACATAAATTTTGCAAAGTTATTCAAAGTCAATGGAACCCGTTGCTAAAAACAAATCAACCAAATTTCTGCTATTAGTAAAACATCTAGAAATAGTTCATTTCTCCTACTAGCAGCTGAAAAGTATGTTACAGAAATTAACAAATTGTGCACAAAAAGTTTTTCATAGCTGAAAGAAGATATCAAAGACAAAGGGATTTTGAAATCAAATACTTAGATGAAGTGATATAGAGAAAACATGATATAACTTTATGCCCGTAGCAGAGGAATTTTGAATAATGGAAATGTAGAAAATATACTAAAAGTATTCTTCATAGCAATTAAGGAAAAATTATTTTTCTAGTATGTCTCCAGAAAGCAGAGATAGTGAGAAAAAGGTTTTGACATGTATGCCCCCTAGCGAGAAGACTGTGCATTATTTAAAAATGATAATGTTCCCCATCTTTATCGTAACAAATGGCATACAGTAATAAATAAATTTTTAAATAGGATTTTCAGAAATGGAGTACAGCTGCAAACAGAAATACATGTCAACACCACCTAGTGTCAGAACTGTGAACTACAAAACCCACAAGTATAAGCAAAGTGTTCTACAAGGTAAAATGGTACGAGGTGTTAAAATAATTTTTTAATCTGCCGTTTATCGAAAAAAACAGAGTAAATATTTGTGCTTCCTAGCAGAGAAATTATGCCCTATTTTTGGCAGGAAATGCACAGAAAGTTTTTTCATAGTTATTAGTATCTGACTAGAAAAAGGATCTCTTCAACAGAGTTTTTAGGCACACAAATATTGTTGCTAATATGCTCCATGTGGAAACATGAACTTATGCCCTCCAGTGGCACACATGGGTATTAAGAAAAATTTCAAATTATATGCAAAACATTTCACACCAGAAGTACTCTCTGACAAATAATTTTTCATATCGGACTATTAGAAGCAAAGATATTGATAAAGATAAGATAAACATGTATGCCTCTAGCAAAAGAACTGTGCACTATTTTAAGCAGAAGGTATTCTCAAAAAGTTTGTTGTGGCCAGTGGTATCTGACCACAAAGGAATTTTTAAAGTAAATTTTCAGAAGAACAGATATTGCTGCAAATACATTAAAAACAAAAATATGCACTTATGCCACCAAGTGGTAAAACCATTCTTTACCAGCAATTATATAAAACATTTCCTACCAGGAGCTTTATTCAATGCAAAAAGAATTTTTCAAATTGGACTTTTAAAATCAGAGAGTATCAGGGAAATTGCATTTAACTTGATGTCCCCTAGCAGAAAACAAAAATATGCACTTATGCCACCAAGTGGTAAAACCATTCTTTACCAGCAATTATATAACAAAAAAAACATTTCCTACCAGGAGCTTTATTCAATGCAAAAAGAATTTTTCAAATTGGACTTTTAAAATCAGAAAGTATCAGGGAAATTGCAATTTAACTTGATGTCCCCTAGCAGAAAAACTATGCATTACTTGAAAAAGAAACTGTACCCAAAAATATTCTACGTTATAAATGGTATTAAATAGGAAAGTTTTTCAATTGGATATTTTGAAGCAATTACTTAAAATAAAATGGGTTTTGAATTTGATAGCATCTACATTTTCACCCTCTAGTGGCAAAATTATGCATCGTAAAAAAAACTGAAAGCAAGGATCATTGTTCTCACATTTCAAGCTTCTCATCAAAGTGGACTAATGGTTACAAAGATATGGTGTCCAAAGGTGGGGGGTAGATGGACAAAGTGGCACCATAAGCATGTACTTGTTTTACGAAAGACATTCTAAAACATCTATATAATCTATTTATTTTATGAACGAACTACGTAAAATAACTTCTAATAGTTAAATAAAATTGATATTTCAGTTATAATGTAATGAATTTATGTCTTCAAAACTGAGCAGATTAAAGAGAGTTTATTTGAAAGCACATAACACACCTTCCTTCCATTCTGTCATCTAAGCCATTACATTTTTGACCTGAACGTTTTGGGAATGAATTGTGTTGTAAAGTAGATTTTACTGAAAAGTACAAAATTAAAAAAGATAAGTCCCTTTTATTTGGTGTCATACTGTGTTGGTCACACCCTCTAGTTGACAAATAGTTCTGACCACTCAAATGAAAAGAAGTGGCTATGATAAATAAGGAGAAAATTATTAATGTCAAAATCAATGAAATGTTTGGTAATCAAAAACTTATAACATGATTTCATACTTATGTGGCAAAATTGGTTAATCTCCCCCCATCTTTTTTTGTTGAAATAAAGAACAAATGAAAAATCTTGGTAAACTAAAAAATAATAAAAATAATCTTTTTATTCTGCTTTTGCAACTTCCTTGAAAAATCCATCAGGTTGATGTGCAAAAGCTTGGAAACTTTGAATTCTATTTTATGCCAATAAATTCGGATTACTAGCCTAGCTTTGCTATTTTAAGTGTAGTTGGTGTACATTTCCTTGTTATTAATTATGAATATTCTGATCTACATGTGTTATCTAATCCAACTAATGGGACTATTGTACTTCAGAAGAAGCTAAGAATTCATGGAAATCTCTGTTGTGCCTACATTTTCGTATACAAAAGGAATTTTCGTAATCCCTATTCTGAAAATTGAGTTATCATCATATCTGTGGACAGGTAGATGCCCTACTGACAGTGATAGCTTAAATATTTATTTTTGTTTTCCAATATGCCACAAATTTTGTGGGGTAAAATGTAGCCATTTATTTATGAATACTAAAAAAAAATATTGTTCTTTACCTTAGTCATTTCATGTATCTAATACTTTATTTTTTTAATATTTTTCAGGAAAATGTGATGATGTCTGTATACCCTGGGAAAAAAATTACTTTTCATTGAAAAACCCAGGCATTGGGAAGCAACTGATATTCTTGTTTATACAGGCTGTGTTTTTCACTCTGCTCCTCTCTGCTTGTGAACTGAAACTGTTCCGTTACATAAAGTACAAGTTAAATGGACGTAGAATCATGCCAGTGACCCATCAGCCAATACTTAATTCTTCTGTAACTTTAGTTAGTGAAGACGATGATGTGAGTGCTGAAAGACACAGAATTTTAAACACTCCTTTAATAGATCTATTTGCCACCAACAGACTTGTTTTAAAAGAATTAACAAAGTACTATGGCTCATTACTTGCTGTCAATAAATTGACCTTAGGTGTACCTAAGGGTGAATGCTTTGGCCTTCTGGGATTGAATGGAGCTGGAAAAACTACTTCTTTCAAAATGATCACTGGAGACGAGTCCGTTACTTCAGGGGACATCATCTTGGATGGTTATAGTGTTCGAACAGACATCAGGAAGGTAAATATTTTGACTTTCTGTACTTTTCTTTGTCATTATTTTTTGTTTACTGTTGAACAAAAATTATCTTTATTTAAAAATCCATTGTATTTGCTCTTGAAGTTACTCAATTATCCAACATTTGTTGCTTTTGAATGACTTCTAGATCTGCTCATAGTCCTTTTCCTGATTGCCTTGAACCTTTTGTACAAACAAGAATGTTGTTTCCTGTAAGCAAACATTTGTGAAGTAAATTAAAATATCGAGAACAAGTTTTAATAATCATTCAAAAGCCACAAATATCTTCAAATTAAAAAATTTAATGAATATAACTGAATAATGTACTTCTTTGGAAGTATTTGTTTACTTTTTCATATCTTTTGTAAGAATTAAATTTTGTTGATGTGTGTGTAAACAGATCTTTATGTGACTATTCCTCTTGCTGATCATACAATTTTTGGGAGAAATAATTTTGTCTTCATCAAAAACTTGCAAGAATGTTGTATTTGTTCGTAGATGTGAGGATACGGTGATTCTGCTTAGATATTGCTTAACAGAATCAAGTAGAAAATTTTAATACCTCACAAGAAGCATATTTTTGTTGTAGTTTGATTAGTTAGTAGTCTGCTGTTAATCTCCAATAAATCTCCCCTGTTTCTTGTTTTTTTAATTCATTAGTTCTCAAATCTGTGGATCACTGAATCAGATAAAATCTGAACTATCCTTTTTAGTAAACGATAAATACTATACTTTTTTTAAACTACAAAAATGGCAAAAAGCAGATTTTTTTTTTTTTTTTTGATTGGAGGTTTAACGACCACTGTGAGCAACTCAATGGGCTATAAGCAGTCGCCTGTCCCTAATTTAGGGTCACTGGTTCCAGGGAAGGGAGAGAGCCAGTGCCGTAAGACAAACACAACATCCATGCCTCACCGGGATTCGAACCCAGACCCCTTACGGACGAATGATCAGAGGCCAGCGCCTTAGACCACTGCGCCACCGGGGCGGCGTTTTCACTTTTCAGGGGTTGATCCAGGTGGCATTTGATAACGTTGGATGGTATCTTCAAAAAAAAAAAAAAAAAAAATTGTTCAAAATGGTATCTTCACAAAAAAATTTTTTTGCTCAAATGTTCTTCACAATTTTTTTTTTCTTGAAACTACAGTATCTTCACAAAAATATGTTTTGCTCAAACTGTATCTTCACAAAAAATATTTTGAACATAATGGCATCTTAACTTCCAGTAAAATTTGAATCTAAAAAACATATTTTAGCATAAGTCATCTTCAATATTATGTTTAACTATTATGCTTTTTTTTTATGTCGTTTTGAGTGGTTGTTTTTATTAAAACTGTCTCTGATGGATGCCTATCAATTACTGCATCCTCTCTGCTGTCTGAGGCAACGCTCACTGAAAGGAATTCCAAAGGATTATGGGAGCATTTTTTTTTTTTATGGAGAACATAATTGGTTCTCTGTTCTTTCTCCCTCACAACAATTTAGACGTGTTGCACCTCAGGTTTGTCCGGTGGTTCTTGCAGACAAAGAAAGTTGGGAAGTGTAGTAACTCATTTAATCTTTACCGTACCAACCAGGATTACGACAAACGTATTTACTATTATGAGGAGACATGGTGGGAAATGGCTGACTGTCCACTTTATGGGGGATCGGATGGACATATGAGAGGCTTTTTTTCATATTTTGCTTAGTGAGTTATTTCCACCAGAACTTTTTGACCTTTGATGTCTTTCTTTTTTTAATACAACCTGAAGGGGGGGGGGGTGTATTGCCTCCAAGATCAGCTGAGTGGTAATTCTCAGTCTCATGGGGGGGGGGGGGGGACTGTATCTGCATACACCACTGCTGAAAAAATACCGAGCACTTAAAAATTTGTCGCTGGCGTCCCAGTTTTATTTTTGTTTTTTTGCTTCAAGTTGTTGTAATTGGCAATAACTACCGTACTTTCCGTCGTATAGTTAGAATTTTAGATTCTGCGAATTATAATACACCACGTAAAAAAGTTTTTTATGGTATCATAATTTTCATCATATTTTCCGCACTAGCATATAAACCGCAGACCGCGAAATTCGCATAAAAAAATTTTTTTCCTTCGTATAATTTGCAGAGTGTGACATTCAGAAGAAAATATCGCTGTATAATCCGCACATCATAGATGTTGAACAGGAAGTGGAATTTTCGACAGAAAAGTCGGTCACATAATGATCCAGTAGTCTGAAGAAGTAAGAAAAAATTATTTTATTAAATGAAGAAATTAATTTTTAAAGGTTACTTTTTCATATTTTTTATCTCCGGACAGATAAAGCTCAGTGGCGTGGCATCCATTGATCATGACGATGCTGCTCCAGAGACCTTGCCAATGATGAAAGGCTGATACAGAACAAGTTATAAAAATGCCATTTGTACTCGTGTATAAGTAGAAAGTTTTTGGAGAAAATCCTGCTTTCAGAGTTGGGAGACCGGTTTATACATGGACCAATAAAAAATAGGGCTAGACTTCTGTGAACTCTCCCACAGAATTTACCGACGGATTTGTTTACGCTTTAGATTGTGGCAAAGCAGCTTTCCGTGTGTTACTGCGCAATTGTTTTCTGACCTCTAAACTGTGCCCACCACTTTAAGTTTAAATTTGGCACTGTAATTGAAACATTTCTTTTTCAAAGGCATCATGAATAGCAATGAAGGAAGACATCAGCAGCAAAGGCGTTAGTCAACTCAAAACGGCAAAAAACGAACTAAACAGAGGGCATGGCTCGCACGAGATCCGAAAGAAGGAACGCATAGGTTCATGCAGAAAGCACTGTGCATACTTCATTGGCTAGTTGCCAAAAACAGAGACGGTACAACAATCAGAGCTGTCTTTCTCAACTATACAAAATGACCCCTGCTGCCGTCCCTCTCCACATCTTTCCCAATCTTTCATTACAACCCCCCCCCCTCTCCACTCCGTACAAACTCCTACGGTACTTCAATTTTAAAAAATTCGGCATGGTGTTAGGAGAGCTGGTGGTATTGGAAAAGTATGGAAATGCGCTAACAGAAAAAAAAAATGTAACACAGTATGAAGTTAGAGAACTGCCAAGAAATGGAAATATGGCTTTTAATCTTTTTTTTTTTTTTTTTAACGAGCATTTTGACAGAAAATATTTTACGCTCTATTACGTGGTGTAAAATTATAGCTCAGCGGGCTTTTCTTGCTAAGTACTCTGGAAAGCCTGCTGAGCTATTCCACACCACATAATTGTTGTCGTAATCACTTTTCAAATCGCATTTGTTAGTTTTGTTGCATTAATCACATTAAATAAGCAGGGTGCGTACGGTCTTTAAAAGTCCTTATGAACTCCTTATTTTCGATGTATGCTCCTTAAGGGCCCTTATAAAGTACTTAAAAACTCCTTATTTTTGTTTAAAACTCCTTATTTTTTTTTTAAATGTTTGTAAGGGCCCTTAAAAAGTCCTTAAAACAGGCGTGAAAATCTTTCTGAAATCAGGTTTTCTGCTGGGGGTTTTTTTTTTTTTTCATTTTCTAGCAGGAACAAATGCTACTTACCTTGCTCCCGTGTGTGGTCTCTCCCCACGTCGCTTTTGTGTGCATCCCTGATCTTTCTGTCAGTGCTGATTGACATCATCCTCCCTTGGCGTTGGTTGAACCATTTGAGCGCAGCAGGTGGTAGAGTACGCGGGAGATCGAGCCGTTTCTCTTAACTTCCATTCCACTTAATTGCATTCATTCGCTCGTGAGGTTTTCGGATTGTCTGCTTTGTCATTTGGTTTCTTCATTCAAGCTTTATTTGATGTGATGCCTTAAAAAATATTTTGTCGTACAGAATAATACGAACATGCCCAGTAAATGCATCTTCAACCCATCGTGGTTAGGCCAGCCACGTTATCAGCAATGGCTGGCTATCTTTTCGTCGGACAAACATAAGGCCCGATGTACTTTGTGTAACAAAGTAATTGATCTTGGAAGAATGGGAGAGTCTGCGCTGAAAGCTCACATGGCAGGTAAGTCACAAGTTAATTGCATTTTACTGTTGTAAATTCAATGCTGTAAAAAATAAACTTTTTTTTTTTTTGCTTTAATTAATATACCGTAATTTCCGGGCTAAAGTAAGGGCCGTGGTTCACCACGTGCATGTGCAGAAATCAGGCTCTGCCATTTGATGCGATTTCTGTACATACTGTACAGTATAACTTAAAGTGATTTATGTATTAAGTTATGTACTGTATATGATTTGAGTTTAAATAAGCAGTAAATTTCACAAAGATTTCATAAAAAAATTTCAATTAACTTGTACTGTATTGTACGCAGGGCCTGATATCTGCTCGTGCACAGGGCTTCAGAATTTGGGGGTATTAAAATGATAAAATAAATTATTATTTTAAACTGTGGAAATGAAAATTTTAACCGAGGGGGCCCCAGCTACGGATGTGCACAGGGCCTTGACTGTACGGATTTTTTTTTTAAACTTGTACAAAACTCGCACGCTGTTGAAAAATTTTACTCCAAATGTACGTACGGAAATCAAACTAAATGGCACAAAATCGCACAAGTTGTACGGAAGGCGCATGCACGAAAGTTGGCCATCACCTTTTTCATTCTATTCCGCTTGAACAGCAGAAAGAATAAAAAAAAAAAAGTTTATAAAAAGGCGAGCGTCAGTTTTTGATCAGAAAGAATGCGCCATGGGTGTTCAAAAGTTTGCCGGGTGCCGAGGGGATGAAATCTCTTCCCTTTGCCAATGAATCCCTTCCTTGCAGGTGGTGGACAGCTCAACTGCTGTAAAACAAAAAATAATAAACATCGTACTGGGAGAAATTTTTACGAAAAAAAAAATTCTCCAATTTCGTAAATAACCTCATGCAAATTTTACAGTAGCCAAGAAGTGTCAAAATAAACTCGCATGTGAAATTTCATCAAAATCCGATGAAAACTTTAGAAGTTAGGCATTTTTAAAAAAAAAATTTTAATGAATGTTCGCTGAAAGTCTGCGTAGTCGTACTCTCTCTCTCTCTCTGCCGTATCCCATGTTGCATTTAGGGGCACCTGTGGGCATTTGAGTGTCGCAAAGTGGCAGACTAAAAAGGGAAAAAAAAAAAATTACGAATTAATCCTGACAAAGTTTCTCATCTGCTTTAAATCAAAACAAACTGAGCGGCGGAGATGATGAAAGTGGTGATGGAAAATGCGGAGAAATAAAAATACCAATTGATAATCTTTTGCAAATACTCGATGATGCAATTAAAGGTCTTGAACAAAGAAACTTCACAACTGAACCGGAAATAATGTCCGTCTACAGAATAAATAAAAATTGCTTTCTCATAAACCAAAATTAATTAAACAACAATCGTTAGTTGAAATGTTTAAAAGAAATGATAAAAGGTAGTATGTATATATTTTTTCGTAAAATTTCTTCTGTTCCATTATTTTTGTACTAAATAATATTTTTTAAACTAGCTTTACTTTTTGTCATTTTTTACCAAAAAATAGTGTTTTATAGTGTATTTAGTTATTAATAAGTTTGAAGTTTATCTGAAATCCGGAATCGGCAAACTCTGGACGGTTCCGGATTTTCGAGGTTGTACTGTATAGTAATATAAATACCGTATTTTCGTGCGCATAGTCCGCCCCGTAGATAATCCCCAAGGAAAAAAGTACGTATTGAAAACGACAAAATTTTCCAGATAGTCCGCACTTCCAAATTCAAACAAAATAAGTAACTTAAATTTGTGACTTACCCATTTTTCTTTTCCATTTCACCAACCTTTAATCCATAAATGCTGCGTACTGGCAAAGAATTTGGCAAGACATACGGTGGTACCGTATCTGTCTTTAGAATTTAGCCAATAAAAACAGCATACAGTTACAAATTTAATATGTACAATACATGAACAAAACGGTAGATGATATAAATGATACATAGATATTTTTTCAATTAATGAATTGCCTGACAGAAAAAAAAAAAGAGAGAGAGAGATTCTTAATTGTTGATTTCCGTATCACTGTACTCAGCCAAGGGTTCCCCCGCCATCAATTTCATAATCAGACTGCTCTTCTGCTTGGGATGAATTTCCATTGTCGCTTTGAACGGCGCTTTCAAAGGCCTGTAGGAATCCATTCTGGATGACAGATGTAGGGCATACCTGCCAACTTTTACGCATTTTAACTGTTCTTTACGATTTTACGCATTTCCGTATATTTAAGAAAAAAAATTATAGATCTTCATTGAGAAATATTTGTTAATGTTTCAGTTAAATCATACCTGCCAACTCCTTCAGATTTTGCAGAAGTTTTCTGTTTTTTTGTTGTCTTTTTTTAATGCAGTTATCCGGTTTTCCTGCCAGAAGAACTTTTCTTTCAGGTTTTTAAAATTTTCTGTATTTTTTGTTAAAAATATCCCTATAAATAAAATATATAACAGAGATAAGAATTGTGTGCCAGAACACCCGTGCCGCGTCGGGACTTCGGCACAGTAAATTCTCCGTGCACATTGTTATGCTTGACGCTGAATAAAGATCATGCGGTGGGAAGAAAGATTCTGCAGATTTACGTAGTTACTATGGAAATAGTCGGTCCTCTACGGACGACGGAAAGCATCGAGTGTGCTATGATAATCGTAGGTCCGCTACGGACAACGGAAAACGTCGCGTATGTTATGGAAATCGTCGTTCCGCTACGGACGACGGAAAACGTCGCGTATGTTATGGAAATCGTCGTTCCGCTACGGACGACGGAAAACGTCGAGTATGCCATGGAAATCGTCGGTCCGTTACGGACGACGGAAAACGTCTAGTATGCTATGATAATCGTCGGTCTGCTACGGACGACGGAAAACGTCGAGTATGCTATGGAAATCGTCGGTCCGTTACGGACGACGGAAAACGTCTAGTATGCTATGATAATCGTCGGTCTGCTACGGACGACGGAAATCGTCGAGTATGCCTATGGAAATCGTCGGTCCGCTACGGACGACAGAAAACGTCGAGTATGCTATGGAAATCGTCGTTCCGCTACGGATGACGGAAAACGTCGAGTATGCTATGGAAATGGTAAGTCCGCTACGGACGACGGAAAACGTCGAGTATGCTATGGAAATCGTCGGTGCGCTACGGACGACGGAAAACGTCGAGTATGCTATGGAAATCGTCGGTGCGCTACGGACGACGGAAAATGTCCAGTATGCTATGATAATCGTCGGTCTGCTACGGACGACGGAAAATGTCCAGTATGCTATGATAATCGTGGGTCTGCTACGGACGACGGAAAATGTCCAGTATGCTATGATAATCGTCGGTCTGCTACGGACGACGGAAAACGTCGAGTATGCTATGGAAATCGTCGTTCCGCTACGGATGACGGAAAACGTCGAGTATGCTATGGAAATGGTAAGTCCGCTACGGACGACGGAAAACGTCGAGTATGCTATGGAAATCGTCGGTGCGCTACGGACGACGGAAAACGTCAAGTATGCTATGATAATCGTCGGTCTGCTACGGACGACGGAAAACGTCGAGTATGCTATGGAAATCGTCGTTCCGCTACGGATGACGGAAAACGTCGAGTATGCTATGGGAAATCGTCGGTCCGCTACGGACGACGGAAAACTTCCAGTATGCTATGATAATCGTCGGTCTGCTACGGGCGACGGAAAACGTCGAGTATGCTATGAAAATGTGATATAATTTGTTTATATTGTAAACATCTAAAAATTATCAAATGCACGTATATTTGCATTTATTTTACTTGTACATAGCTAAATTCATTATAAATGTTTGCGCATAGTTGAAAAAAATCATTATAAATGTAATTCGTGCACAATTTTACACGTTTGAATTTTCTCAGGTTGGCAGGTATGGTAGGGACAGAATTCCAGTCATCCACAACCCAGCTGCACACATCGGCATATGTCGCCCTTCGTCTGCGACTACTTGGTGTGTGTTGGAATGAAGTCTGTCACCAGGCCCGTAGCCAGACAAGCAAGTTGGGTGGGGCGGCTGATGATTGAGACCGGGCGTAGGATGTAAAGTGGTCGGACAAAAAATATGAAACAGGTCGGGCACTGTAGTGTACTCTTGTGTGAGTCGCTAGGACAGGCAAAAGGAAACGGGTCGGGCTCAGCTCAGCCTGGTCCTCCCATAGCTACGCCCCTGTCTGTCACGCATACAATCTTCCCATTTTATTCTTATGGCAGCCTTAAAACTACGGTTCACACTGATGTCCAATGGCTGCAAAGGTTTTGTGAGTCCTCCGGGGATAACTGCAATTTCAGTGCCTATCTTTAAAGACTTTTGATGCTATCCTTTAAATGGGCCGACATGCTGTCTAATATCGAAAGGGATTTCGGACGGAAAAAAGCTGCTTGTCCAGCTCTCCAGTAGTGCTTTACGTAATTTTTCATCTGCTATTCGTTCATCCACACTTTCTCATTGTGCCTAACATAGATACTTGAATTAAGCTTTTCCTTTATAGCCGATTTTCTTTTGAAGATGACCATCAGCTTCATCTTCTCACCATTTTTCGTGCAACCAAGAACTACGGTAAATCACAGCTTTTGATTTCCCGTAGTGGACACATTCACAGTCTTGTCGCCAATTTCATTCACAGTTCTACACTGCAGCGCATCAAAAGTCAGCGGAACTTCATTCTTATTTGCACTATCGTTGTCAGTTAGATTCATTGTAGCAATTTTATCGCCACAAATTTTCTGAAAGAAATTTTTTTTCTTCCAGTCAGCAGTAATATATAAGGTAGTTGTGCCCCATTGTGGTTGCGGCTCGAATTGAGAGTTGGTGCCTTTGCATAAACTTAAAACATCAATTGGGCCCTTCTTTGAAATCATTGATGCCAAGTTCTCTGCACATTGTTTTCACTTCCAGTCTTATTAATGTTGTTGAAACTGCACATCCAGCATCACGTTGTGCAGTAATCCACTTTTATAAATTTTCTTCCATCTCTGGATGCATTACTTTACCCTTGCGATCGGAGCGTTTATTGTGCAGCATTTTCTTGATCAAATCTGTCTGTTTTGTCCAGTTTTGTATAGATTGGTTGCTCAGTGACATGTTGGAGTGATGGTGGTTCAGTTGATTAAATTGTACTATTTCTTATTGCTGTCTTATAACCAAAGAACTACTACACCTTTAAATACTTATAACCACACATTAGAAAAACCATAACAATTTATTAATGAATGAGAGACGAGCTCTTCGCTCCACAATTTCCCCACAACCTCTCTTTCCGGAGGCAAATCCAAGAGTGACGCTGTTATGTTATGCAGAGTCTGCAGCGTGGTGTGGATCTGGCACCATCTGTTAATCAAAATGTAAGAAGATTGAGAATTACAAAAAATGTACATGTTTTATTAATTACTTGCCTGTAAGTGATAAAAAAATCCAATACTGGGCTTTCTTTCCATAGGTCAACGACACAGATCCATAGAGGAAACAAAACCGAGGAGTCTATTGATGGAGTTCTTTTCAAGACCACAAAAAATTACAGAGCAACCTAGTCCTGCTATTGCATCAACATCATCCCATTCAAATCTCATAACTGCAGAATCAGCTTCTGAAAATACGGTCTCTAATTTTGTACTGCGACTTGATGTTCAAAATTCAGAAATCATGTGGATTTTAAAATGTATAAACAATCATTATTCGTATAGGTCTTGTGAAGGCATTGACAAATTATTTTTGAAAATGTTCTCTGATAGTACTTTGCAAAGCAGTTCTCTTGTGGACAAAAAAAAAAAATGTGCATACATATGTTGTTTTAGGTTAGCTCCCCATTTTCAACAACTCTTGTTGAAATGCCTTCAAGATTTAAATTGTTATACATTGTTGTTTGATGAAACTTTAAACCTTGGCACTCAAACAAAACAAATGGATTTGTATGTCAGGTATTGGCACCCAGTATTAAATGAAGTGTGCACACGATATCTTTGATCTGCATTTATGGGCCATGGAACTGCAACAGATATCTTGAAATCGTTCTATGACACTGTGAAAGAGCTGAATCTGTCTAAAACTATTCAAGTATCCATAGATGGTCCATCTGTCAATTGGGCTTTCTATGAGTTGTTGCAATCTGACCTGAAGGATAAGTATGATTGCCAGATTTTAAACATTGGCTCTTGTGGACTCCATACATTACATAATGCATTTAAAAATGGAGATACAGCAACAGAGTGGGATATCTCTTCTGTGTTGAGTTCTGTTTATTGGCTCTTTAAAGATACACCAGCTAGAAGAGATGACTTTTAAAAAGTATCTGAGTTAAAGAAATTTCGTTTGAAGTTTGTGAAACATAGATGGATAGAAAATGTCCCTGCTGCGGAGAGAGCCTTAGAAATCTGGAATGATCTCAAAGTTTTTGTTGCAAGTGTTGAAAAAAGGACAATTAAAATTAGCAAAATGACAAAATCTTTACATACAGCTATAAATGCCACAAAAGATAAATTAATGCCAGTTAAGATTAATTTTTTTTTGTCTGTATCAAAGTTACTGAAACTTTTTCTGACTTTTTATCAAAGTTATGCTTCTTTGTTGCCATTTTTTGTATCTGACATATTTAAACTTTTCAAACAGTGTCTATCAAATTTTAACATATTGAAGAAAGACTATCTGAACTCAATAAGCTCTGTCATTAAAATGTGTAAAATAGATTTTGATAACAAATCGGGCTTTTCTAGAATTAGTGATATCAGTTGTGGATTTGCAGGTGACAAAATTGTGAATCATCTACAGAAAATGAAAAGGGTTACTGACAATGATGTTCTTTCACTTAAACATGATTGTCAAAAATTTATTGTAACTATGTTATCAAATCTTATTGAAAAATGCCCAGTGAATTATTCAATTGTACGCAATGTAGTTTGCTTAGACCCCAAAAGAATGGCAAACAATGATAGTGATTGTTTAGCCAAGATGAAAAAATCCTTTTCCATCTGAGTGAAGTTAAAAAATTAGCAGAGCAACAATGTGGAAATATTTTATTGCAATTTAGAGGCTTCTTAATAAATGAAGTAAAAAGAGACTACTAATTTTTCTGACTTTAATGCCTCTGAAACCAAATTAGATGCTTTCTTAGCTAAATACTTATCAAAAGGTTTTGATGATCTTTGGAATGTGATAAAAATGTTGTTAGTGTTGTCACATGGCCAAGCAACAGTCCAAAGGGGTTTTTCTGTTAATAGGCAGATACAAGCAGAAAACTTGAAAGAAAAGTCTTACATAAGCCAAAGAACTGTTTATGATCACATTAATTTTTGTGGGGGAATTCACAATGTAGAGCTTACAAAGGAGTTGCGAGCTTCAGTATCTTCTGCTCGCCGTAGATATATGCAACATTTGAAAGAGCAAAAGAATGAAAAGAAAGATGCTGTAATCTCAGGAAAGAGAAAAAAACAAAGTGATGACCTAAATATGTTAAAAACTAAAAGGATTAAGGTAGAAAAGGATTTAATCCAATTGGAAAAGTCTGCTGATAACATGGCCGAACAAGCAGAAGCTTTAAAAGATGTCAATCTTTTTATAAAATGCAACAATTTTCGAAAATTACTGAAAGAGAAAAAATTAGAACTTGAAGCCACTGATTCAAAGATAGAACTCAAAACAGAACTTAAAAATTAATTTCTTTTTTATTAAAGGCTTGTTGACAAATAATTGTACCTTGTAAATTATTAATTTAATTAAATACAGTAATTACATGCAAAAATTGTCTTTGTTTATGAATATGTGATAATTTATTATTATAAATTATAAAAAATCGTGTTACTTAAGCGATCTTTGCTCTTTTCAAAGTATGTTTTAAGGGTGTTTTTTAATATGAATACCCTTTTAAAAGTGGTTAAAATTGAAACTTTTTATAAAATTAAGGTCCTTAAAAAGTCCTTAGAAACTCCTTATTTTCAATTTCTGAAAATGAGTACAAACCATGTTAAGGCTTTTGTTCATCCTTCAGTTTTAAGAAATATTTTCAGAAATATCAAATACTACAGATTGTCCGCAGTTTCTACGGATTTTTAGATCTAACTAATAAACAATGGTATCGATGAAAAAAAAAACTAGGAATTTTCGTTCGTTTTTCATTTGAAAATAGTATAAAAGTATTTAAAAATGACTGTTACTTTTTTATTAATAAGATCGTTTCTTTCGTACTTCATAAAAATGGCAGGAAATACATTATACAATTTTTTGTTCCATCATCATTGCATGTTACATTTGTGTGTTATTCTTTAAAACTTGAAATTGTTTCTCCTGGCACCTAAATTTTGGAACTGGCTCCTAGATCTGAAACATATGTTTCCAGCCCTGGCATACACAATCATCGAAACAGGAAACTTGCCACCAGGAAGCATGAACCACAATTAGCAACAAAAATAAGATGAAATTAAAGTAATTATTAAAAAATAATTGAAAAAATAAAACTATTTATTTTCAAAGTAATAGTTATGGAGGATTAAAATTGCTCTAAACACAAAAGTAGGCTAATTTCTCAAAAATATGCTAAATTTCCCCAAAATAGGCAAATTTCACAAAAATAAGCAAAATTTCACAAAATTGGGTATCATTTTTAAAAATGCGGATCAATCCCTGCTTTTCTAAATGTCACATGTTGAGTCATATTTTCATATTTATTACAATTCCTTGGTACATATGTAGGTTGCTGTTCATCTTAGTAAATTTCCCCTGTTTATACGAGGGTTGTCCGATAAGTATTCGGTTTTTTATTCCTATAAATTGTAGGAGAGAAAAGTTGTGTTTTTCTTACGACACTGACTCTCACCCTTCCCTCGAACCAGTGACCCTAAATTAGGGACAGGCGACTGCTTGTAGCCCTTCGAGTTGTTCGCGGTGGTAGCCGCCCCGGTGGCGCAGTGGTCTATGCGGTGGCTTCTGAAATAAAAAATACAGGATGCATAAATATGATACTCACATATGTAATACAGTGGTACAAACAGTCAAAATCACTTTTCCTTTTCCACGTATTCTCCTTTCAGCACAATGCATTTCCTCCACCGATCAACAAATCGATTCATTCTGGTAGTGAAGAAATCAGCAGGGGTGTTGTGAATCCATTGATGGACAGCCGCACGCAGATCGTCCATGCTTTCATAGTTGTGGCCACAAAGATATCCTTCAAGGGACCAAAAACATGAAAACCGGAAAATGCCAAGTCTGGACTTGTAAGCAGGGTGCGGAAGAATGGTCCACCTCTGTTTTGCGATTTCTGCTTGCACTGGTTTAGCAATATGCAGGCGAGCATTATCATGCTGAAGCAACACTTGATTGTTTTTCAAAATTGGCTGTTTGGTCCGGATACGATGCGCAAGTTTTCTCAATGTTTTCACATAGGCCTTCACATTTATTGTTTAATTTTTTGCCAAGTACTCAACTAGAAGGATATCGTGTTTGTCCCAGAAGACAATAGCCATGACCTTGGATGCCGACGAACCAACTTTGAACTTCTTTGATGGTGGCAAATTCGGATGATGCCATTGCATAGTTTGCCATTTTGTCTTCGGTTCGAACTGATATGAATTCACGTTTCATCACCTGTGGTTATGCATCCCAGGAATGTGTCGCCCTCCTCATTGTAGCACTGTACCAGTTCATTGCAAACGTCTAGCCTTTGGTGTTTATGCACCGCTGTAAGCATTTGGGGTGCCCATCTGTCACAGATCTTCCTACAGTTGAGATGTTCATGAGTAATTTGTCCAACAGAATAGTTACCGATATCCAATTCCATGGCAATATCCTGAAAATAAATGCATCTGTCACCTTTAATCAAGTCGTCAGCCTGTTTAATCTTTTCATTAGTCACCGCCATGTTAGGCCTACCTGACCATGCCTCATCTTCAAGGCTCTCGTGGCCAGCTTTGAACATCGTAACCCATTCATAAACACTGGAACGAGACATAGCCACATCATCATACACCATCTGAAGTCTTCTCGTAATATCCACGGCCTTGACACCTTCTTTTGTTAAAAATTTCACTACTGCTCGAACTGAACATTTAACATAGCCGCCATTATTTTTGATCAACAGTGCCACCTAACATTAGTATCAAGCCGCTCCGCTTTTACAGTGCTTCACTGAAAGTAGTCATAATAGTTTCATGCATACATACGATCATACTTACAGTTTTGTATTGATAAGAATAAAATTCTGGATACTTATCGGTTACCCCTCATACATCAGGATCATACACACGGTTTTGTATTGATAAGAATAAAATTCTGGATACTTATCAGTCACCCCTCATACATCAGATCACAAATCTGTGAACCATTAACTCCTGTAGTCGAATTGAAGCTAGACCCAGCTTTAGTTACTTCCATGTTTGACTATTCCCAGTTATACCATAATTGTTCAAGACCTTCCATGTAAGCATGCTGTTTACTCAGTCATATGCTTTCTCCAAATCTACAAAAGCAGGCAAAACTTACTTACCAATAGACAGATAACTTTCTGTCGTCATGCATAATGCTAAAATTTGGTTAGTGCAGCCCTCGCCAAACATAAAACCACTCTCTACATCCCAAACCTTCCTTGATGTAAAGCCTCTTTCTTACCTTCTCTTATGCTTAATTTTGCCTTTAGTCTTTTTTCTCTGTTTCTCTCCATTCCTTTCTCCTCTTTTCTTTCTGCTGTCTTATGTTACCCTTGTGTTTTATCTTTTTCTTCCTATCTCACTTTCAATTTCCAATTCTGTTTAACTCTTTTACACTCTTCTGTTCTTTATTACTCTTCCTTTCCCTTTTTGTACTCATCTCTTCTTTAGTTTCTCTCACACTGATCTTCTCCTGTTATCTGTTATGTCCTACTTTGTGTGCTGTGCACCTCCTCTCTCTCTCTCTCTCTCTCTCTCTCTCTCTCTCTCACTCTCAGAGACCATCGTTTACAATCTATCTGATTACTTCTAGAGCCAATGGCATTTAACAAATTCAGTTGCTGCCATCATTTACTTTTATTTACAGTCAGTCCATGTGGTACTTCAATCATGCTTATAGTGTGTTTTATCCTTTTAATCATGTCACAAGTAATGACTGTAAATAGCATCGCCTTCCTGTATCCTAAGCTTTTTCTTGTAAGACATTTGACTGCTTAAATGTAAAAACTAATTTTTGTATAAAGCATATAAGAATTGATACTGTGGTATATCTTACCAAGTTTTATGAAATTTATTTCAATGTACAGGGTGTCCCATAATGACGGGACACATTTTAAACGCAAGTATCTAGGACTGGAACAAGTACATTTATTAAGGACTATGTGTAATACATAACCAAGGTATAGCAGTTGGTAGCAATGTTCAAGATTTGAATATCACAACCCTTAGATGGTCATCACTTTAAAGAGAGCATTCTCGGGCTCTCTCTCTCTGTCATCCCCACCATAGCGCGGTGCAGCACATCAGCTGGGATGGCCACTATCTCCCTGCAGATGCTTCGTTTGAGTTCCAGGGCTGTGCAGAGTTTTCCCAAATACACCCTTTCATTTAGGTAACCCCACAGGAAGTAGTCTGGTGGGGTTAGATCCGGTGATTTGGATGGCCCGTGGATATCACCGAATCTCGAAATGAGGCACCAGGGGAACTGTTGTTGAAGCGTTGCCATTGGCTGTGATGCCGTATGACTGGGGCCACGATCTTGTTGCATCTACATTTGTGTAATACCAAGCTGTTGCAACTCAGGAATGAAGAAGGTGATTATTATGTGGTTGTAGCGCTCAGCAGTAACTGTGACGGCTGCACCGTGTTCGTCCTCAAAAAGTAAGGACCAATCACACACACATGAGTCACTGCATACTACACTGTGGCTTTGACACTGTGCAAGGGCTTTTCATGTAAGGCTTGTGGGTTTTCTTTACCCCACAGTTTTGTTTATTGACATAACCAGTTATGTGAAAATGAGCTTCGTCTGATATGGTCAGGTGCTGCACAAAATCCTTTTCCTTCCCTGCGCTTATTGATAAACCATTCACTGAATGTCACTCTGTGAACCCTATCTGCCGGGAACAATTGCTGCTCCAACTGTACCTTATAAGGATACAGTTGCAAATCATTTTTTGAAATCCTGTGAACACTGGTACGAGTAACGTTCACCTGTTGGGCCGATCGACAGTAGACTTCTTGGGACTTTGTTCAATGACATTCGCCACATGTTCAATGTTCTCTGCACTATGAGACATTTGAGGTCGTCCTGGGGATAGTTTCTTGTTGGCGCTGCCTGTCTCATGGAAATTACTAACAGCATGCAGGTTCACCTTCTGTGATGGTGCTTCATGCTTCTGGAAATATTGTCGGAATCGCCTTTGTTCTGTGACGATGGAGCTTCCACTGGTGAAGTATATTTCCACAATGTATGCAATTTCTGTTGGCATCCATAGCGACATCATTAAGGATCGATGATCTGGAAGGGAGACCAACATTAACTCCCAAGGTCAGACTTTGAAATACAATACATTTTAAAGATGGGAGAATGCTCACGCTCCTATAAATTAAAAATGAAATGTGTCCCATCATTATGAGACACCCTGTATATGCATTTTTATTTCACTTTTTGGAATGGACAATTGGACATGTAGAATTTCTGTTCCTTTAACTTAGTAGTCCTTGTGTACTGCACATGGTGCATCAATATTAAGTATGTGCAACAGAAGATGCAGGAAAGGAAATTCTTTTTTGTGTTACAACTGTCTGCAGAAACTTTTGTTTTATTAAGGGAAACAAAAAATAATAAAATGATGATTAATCTGTTTTTATTTATTTATACATACATGAGATTCTTCCGCGAGTTCGCGGAATTCCGCTTCTTTTGTCATCATTTTGGTCATTCTCAAGATCGATGCAGAACTGAAGAAAAAAAATTTGGGGTCAGGTAGGGGTCGTTTTCCATCTGGGGACAGTATTTAGTCTTTCAAAACTTTCGAAAACGGAAGTTAAATAGAGAAGATTTTCCCCATAATCGTATTATTATTATTATTTTTTTTTGTCATGATGTTGCCTGCGTCCCATATTGTTGTTAAATATTTATTGCATAAATGTTTGCATTTCAGCATGAAACTGTTGGCAGTGATTTCCAAAAATGGATGTTAAAATGGTGTGAAGGTTCTCCTGCAGTCTTCACGTACGCAATTCTTCCGTGGATTCGAAGAAATCTTCTATTTCCATTATCATTTTGGGCACCTCAAGATCAATGCACAACTGAATAGAAATTTGGGGGGTGGAAGGGGGGTATTTGTTTTCCGTTTGAGGGCGGAATTCCGTCCTTCAAAACTTTTGAAAACGGAAGTTAGATGGAACAAATTTTTCTCCTGTAATCGTTTTTTTTTTTTCTCTCGCGATATTCCTTTTGTCTAGTATCCCTTTTATTCCACAAAGACTGCATTTCAGCTTAAAACTGCAGGAAAAAGTTTCAGAAAATGGAAGCCGGTCAAAGCGAAGATTTCACCTGTAATAATTTTTTTTTCTTCCAGCGATGCTCTCATTATCCTATGCTGTTGTTAAATGTAACCCCCCCGTAAATGTTTGCACAATAAGCTTGTAAGGGAGGGTGAATTTTTCAAAAACGGAAACAATGAAGTTTGAAAATTTGTTAGAATTGATGCATGGTGTTCAAAAGTATTCATATTGACGATTATGGGCAAAACACGTAACAATATTAACAAAGAAAGGTGACTTGATCACGCTAGTTACGTTAACTAAAACTTTTTGTAAAAGTTTTAGTTAACGTAACTAGCGTGATCAAGTCACCTTTCTTTGTATTCATATTGGGTCATTCCACGCGAAATCGTCAGATTTTGAATTAATTTTCCACCAACACATCTCCGATTCTTACGATTTTTTTTTTTTTTTTGTGATGGGGTAGCTACACCCAACTTATAAAACCCTGAAAGCTTCAATTTTTTATTTCCGATAGGTTAGAAGATATAATTTTTTGAATTTTGGTGCATGGCTGACATATTTGCGTAAAAACGCAAATATCTCAGTTATTTAGAGTAAAAAGAAATACATAAATCATTATTCTTTCTTAATTTTTACCAAGGAATCTATTGGTGCAATGCACGCGTTTCTATCTGCTTTAGTTTTTGAGTTATGAGCAATGAGAGAGCCTTTCTTCAATGCTTAAAAAGGCAATGTAGTACAGCACTTAGAAAGCTGCAGTTATTAATCTTTGCAAAGAAAGGTTTAATCTATCAAATGAAGAAAAAAACCCTTAGGCTATTGTCTGAGCGCTGAGAAAATAATTTTTAAACATGGTGCATGGCCAGTGCATTACCACGGTGACATCGCAATCGGTGAAGCACGCTGCGTCGTGGCCACGGCTGTGCAGAGACTTGGTACCGGAAGAAGAATGGCATTCCTCCCACACGTAAGAAGCGATCCGACCCATCACCCCCGTCGCGCAGATGCACGTATTGTTGAACTGACGTTTTGAAGGAAAGGAATTCTTTATTTTTAAAAAGCATGATTAGTTCATGAACGATGTTTATATTTCGATGTCTCGCAACATTGTGATCAACTTCCATGTCAGTTTTTGATTGTATTTAATCAAATCAGACAAGAGGAAGTTGAGCTTCCATGGAAAAAGCATTTCTTTTTTTTTTTCCGATAACGAATTTGGCGATTATCACAAATTTTAACATCTAAAGGTTTTACAATGTTCACGAGATTTTCTCTCGTTTTGTGTCATCATCTGAATCATTTCTTGAAATCGATGCAAAACCAAAATTATTTGGGGGGTTGGGGTTGGGGGGGGGAGGTGATTGCTGCCAATGCTTTCGCTCTAGACGACAGATCGTGGTGAAATTTCTTCGGCTAATTTTGGGAATCGTCTTGTATTTTTTTTTAATCAGCTTTTTTTTTTTAATTCTGGTGAGTATGTATGTATAGATGGATGGATGAATGGATAAAAAGTTCTGTTGTGCTTAGTTTTCAGATTTATCATGCCGGCGATGAAATGAAGCCTCTCTCCTTTTTAGATGTTTGTAAAGGGTTACTGCAAATGACCTGATGCTCCTGACCTTTTGCGCACTTCGTCTGATCAACATCCCGCAAATTTATTGCTCCTCGTAAAGATATCCTTAAGTATAAACATGCCGCCCCTGTTGCGCAATGGTCTAAGAGATGGCTTATGAATATGATCATTCGTCCAAATTGGGTCCGGATTCAAATCCCGGTGAGGCATGGATGTTGTGTTTGTCTTATGGTGCTGACTCTCTCCCTTCCGTGGAACCTGTGGCCCCAAATTAGGAACTGGCGACTGCTTATAGCCCACTGAGTTGCTCATGGTGGTTGTTAAACCTCCAATAAAAAAACAAAAAGAAATACAAACTTGCCATTCACCGCAGGATGAAAAATGATGTTGACAAAAAAGTGTTAGGAAGATTTTATATGCGCGCGCGAAATCTCTGATTATTTTCTGTGAAGGTAATATACTTTTTCTGTAGCATGGAAACTAAATATGACCCGCAAGAAAATTTAATGTTCGTGTCACCGATGTAAACCAATCAGCTCTAAACTTTCGGTTTTCGGAAGTTTATGATTGTAGCCTCTTAAATAAAAAAGCAAAATGGCATTCCACGTGGCTGTTAGTTTTCTTCGTACTTATAAGGGGGGGGGGGGGGTTCCCTCTGAACGAATTTCTAAGAGAGCAGCAGAAACACGCGTTTTGGAATTATAGTTGAAAATGATCAGAGAGAGATCCCTTGTCAGGTTACAAACTGTACTTCATAAATAACCTTATGAAAGAGAGAGAGAGAAAGAAAGACCTAAGTAAGCTAAACTTGCGAATAGTAACTTGCCATAGAGATTCGTATCCATGGTTCCCATACTACATACGTTGAATAAATACTACGTACAGTATTCACTTGATAACTGTTTTTGACTATGGATAACATTATCAGCGCCGAGTAAACTGCACATGAACGGAATTTTTTGCCAAAATTTCTGCGAAACACTTCAAAGTGTGTGCCTCCTCTCCCATCACGTTTAGCCCCTCCCCTTCCTTAATGGCCCACCCAGTTCTGAACAGCTAGCGTCGCCACTGCCCTGCGTTTGTTAACTTATTTTGCCATTATGGTATGATGTTTTCTGTTCGCCACTGATGTAGAACTGTTTATTTTTCTTAGAGACAATTTATTCTTTTTATCCGTGCTGTGGCCGACACGCTTGCTTCTAGTTGTTTTTTTTTCTCTTTTAAAGACAGGATAGCCCCAGACCTCGAATCCTTCAGATCCTAATTTACGACTTCTGGCAAACAGAGAACGAATTCCTAAGAGAGAGCACCGCAAGTGGAAAAGCTCCGTAGTGTATTTTCTCAGATCTCTTTTATTATCTTGCGATTTGAAAGTTGCTGCCTAGTTTTTCAGCGTTTTTGTGCATTGTTATTGTGGTGTAATGCGTTAAACAAAAAAAAAAAACCCATTCCTAATTCAAGAGACAGTTAAAGTAACTTGTCAATATAAGGACGATAACTGTGTTGCTACTGATAAAGAGAAACAGAAGCTCATAAAACAGAGCGGACAAATTAAGATCGCTAAATAGTAACACGAGTTCCATACTTATACTTGTTTTTCCTAAATTCGTAATCAGTAATTGCGATACGTTCGGTATTACATTAACGAAAACGTACTCATACGTTCGAGGTCTGTTAATGTTTCTCATTATTTCTTAATTTATAGGCATGATTAATAAAAAATTATAATAACGGAAATAAATCCAATTGCTACCTTACTGACACCGGGATGTGATTATAGGAGGCATACAATTTTTCGTTCAGTGTAACCGTCAAACTGTATTTTCCTATTTTTGTGCTACACCACGAACAGTTAAACTGTGTTTTTCTTATTTTAGGGTGCTGTGGTGCGTTTTGTTTCATATGAGCTTTTGAGAGTTTCGTGAGCTCCCACCTGACGCGTAATCTTTAAATAAGCAACTGAAATAAAAAATAAATAAATAAAAAACAGGCAAGATGACAACTGCGAGATATACTCGTTCATTTAAATATCAGATCTACCAGAAAATAATCAATAATATTTTTTCTAACCCGACGCTGAGCCTTGCTAACGTCATCATCTGTGATCGTCAGGTATCTGACGTTAACTAAAACGCAGTAAATATCTCCTCTACCTCGCAAGAATAGGCACCGAGATGTATATCCCTGATTACTTTATTTCCCAAGCTGTCATTCCTTGATCATTTTCTCTTACGGCAAGCGTGGACAACTAGACAATTTATTAATTCCTGAAGTAGAACTATTTCATGTGTAAAAATTCTGTCTGATATTGCGTGAGCTGTAGAAATCAATATTCTAAAAACTGTTTTCAACGTCAATTGCACAATTTATAAGCTTCAGTACTGTATGTCGTTAAGCTATACGGGGAGAAAAAAGTTTATATTAGTTCTTCTCGTCTTTGATTGGTAAGAATACCAATATATTTCCGACGTCTGTTGCATAATTTTTATGCCTTATTTGTGTGTAACCTTTTTCACGGTATAGCTCATATTGGTAAGCTGTACGGAGAAAATGGTTTATATTAGTTTTCCTCGTCGTCGAATGGCTAAGAATGTGGTGGATAGCATCTGACGATTTGGCGTGAAATGACCTTTTAGTAATATTTTACAGTTATATTATTTGAAATGCCTTTAAACATAACATTAATTTACTATCCTTCCTCCTTCAAGCATCACATCAAATTATCGTGCGATTTGATCAACGCGTGCAATGGTATCTTGATCTGCAGCCCGTCCGAAGACAAACATCCACTCCCGCTGGCGTTTGGCTGGCTGCCAATGCTATTCGCCGCGTGCGGTTTCACAGTGGCAAAATACGAGCCGTGCACCATATTTTAAAAAATTTCTCAGTGCGCACGCAAGAGCCCAAAGTTTTGTTTTTTTTCTTCATTTGTTAGACTAAACTTTTCTTTAAAAACGAAAAACAAGATCTTCTAAGTGCTGTACTTCATTGCTTTTTTACGTTTTGAAAAAAGGCTCTCTCGTTGCGAGTAACTCAAAAACTAAAGAAGATAGAAATTCGTGCAATGCACCAATCGATTCCTTGGGGGAAATTACGAAGAAGTGGGGATTTTGGTACTCTTTTTTATCCAAACAATGGAGATATTTGCGTTTTTACGCAATTAAGGCCCGCTATGCGCCAGAATTCGAAAATTAATATCTTTTAATCTACGCGGAAATAAAAAAATGAAACTTTCAGGATTTTTATACTTTGGGGTGATCTATTCATGCAAAAAAATCGTAAGAATCTGAGATGGTGTGGTGGATAGCATCTGACGATTTGGCGTGGAATGACCCTATTCTGAAAGTTATGCCATGTATCTAAAGCAGAGAAAGCTTTAATACCGGAAGTGGTACTTTTCGACTCTCTAAAAGTGGCACTCCAAGTACATGCTGGAGTGCCACTTTTTCAAAATCGAAAATAACTACTGCCAAAGTTTTGTACTAGTTTTGTAGTTTTGTACACTCAAAAGAAAATTTTGTACACCACCGGAAGTGGTACTTTTTGACTCTCCATTGTGGCCCTCGAGCATGTACTTGGAGTGCCACTTTTCCAAAATTGAAAATAAACACTGCCAGAATGTTGCACTAGTGTTGAAGAGTTTTGAACACCCGAAAGAAAATTTTGTACACCACAGAAAGTGGTTTTTATTGGCTCACCAGCACGTACTCAGTGTTCCACTTTTTTAAAATCGAAAATAAACACTGCCAGGGTGTGTGCATCCTAAAGAAAATTTGTACTCTACCGGAAGAGGTTATTTTCACCTTTCCTTAGTGGCTCTCCGGCATGTGTTCTTGTACTACCCTTTTTCTAAAATCGAAAATGATCACTGCCAGGGTGTTGTACGAGTTTTGTGCGGTTTTGTACACCACCTAAAGGGAACCGGTCACTTACTATGCCTAAGCAAACTAGCCTTTGTTTTCCTAGAAAGCCATCGTAGAAAGGTTTCTCCGAAAATGAAAATAGACACCACTAACATTTTTTATTATGTTCTACCGTGAAATTTAAAATTATTTTCCTGAACCGAACAGTAGTAGTACTTTTTACTTGGTGTACCGCTAAACATGTACTTGCAGTCCAAAATACAAAAAGTCGTCGTATTTTTTTTTTTTTTCATCCATCTCGAAAAAATGTTTTGTACTTTACCGGATGTGGTACTTTTCATCTGTCTTAGTTCAGTACCAGATATACATTTCTTGTACCATTCCACAAATCCGAAATATTCACACACGTTTTCTACTAGTTTTGTAAGTGCGAGAAACATGCTCCATTTTGAAATATAAGAAATCATTTTATATGATTCTTCAATGGTAAAATTTGATGATCTTGGAGCGTATGTAAGCAGATTACAGTTCTTAATTTCCAATTTTTGTTTTAATGAAGTTATTTGCACCTGCTTTTATATCTTTTTTTTTTTTTTTTTTTGAATTACAGATTTGTACATTTTGGGATTGTATAACAGCTATCCTCAGTTGTAGATGCCCCCATGACTGCATTAATAAATTACTTGTAGAATTTTTGATTTTCGAAGCAGTAGCTTGAATGGTTAACTAATTTGATTAATATTCCCAGTTTGTTGCATATAAAACACACTTTTGTAATAACCCAGTAGCCAAACAGCCAAGTTGAAAGAATCAGCAAAAGGATTTCTGTTTAAAATCTCCTTTTCCTTAATTTTCCACTCAATGAAAGTTCGAAGGTCATCTATATAAAAAATCGTCACATTGTGGTTCATCATTTGACACAAAATAGCTCTTAGATCAACATATAGCAACCATACGGATTCGTTTAAATCTCTTTCTTTATCAGTTCCCCACAATTTCTTGCAATCTTTCTCTCTCTACACCCCCTCCATTATTTACAATCAAGGTTGTCACTATAAAATTTGCTGTGACTCACTATCAGTGTCGCTAAAATGTACAAGCTGTTTAGAGAAGTAACGAACTCTTCAGTTTGAAAATTTTTAGTTTAGAAGCAACTCGAAAGGAGGGTTAAGTTACAGGTATGCGTCACAAACTGAAATTCAAGCAATTTAAATTTCTGCGCAATGTTTTTTCAATCTAGTGGTTTTTCAGTTTAAGCAAAATTTTTAAATTTAAGCGCATTGCTTTGTAGAAATAAAAAGGTATTCAGTGAAACTTCGGCTATGCGTATTCCAGTTATATTTTTTGACATTTATACGTAATTCTGCATTAGTCCCGATATTTTACTGTAGTTTCTAAGCTTTTCCAATTCGATAATAGCTAATTAATTCATTTATACGCTTTTTCGATGTACATAAATTTTGTAATTTCAGATTATCACAAACTCACAGTTCTTTGATTAGTTTTCGTAAACGTAACCGGTATATCACAAGTTTGAGAAAATCGAGACAGCGTTACTGAGTTCTTGGTGCAGCCAAAGTTGAACCTTCATCCCATCAGAGAAGGCTATCTGTTTACTTTCGGTCAGCGTTGATGTGTTCCTTCTTGGTGGAAGTTGAACCTTGATCTCATTAAAGAAGGATATGTTGTTTAGTTTCGGTTTGGATGAAAAATTTATTTTGCAATCGATGCTCTGAATAAAATGTGCACTTAGGCAAGCTACAACTTTTGGCATGGTGCAGTCGTTTTTTTGTTGCTGTAGTTCAGCCATGAAATAGATGGTGCAAAACTTAATAACGTTCATAGTTATGTTTTCTCTGACTTTGACAGATTTTAAACAAGCAAAGATTAGAGAATATTTTACTCAAATACCGTTGAGAAATCAACTTGTAAACAATTTGCTTTGCAAAGAGCGATGCTAATAAAGAAGGAGTAATAGGGATATGAATATAAAATAACATTCGGATTTACTAAAAAGTTTTTAAAAAGTAAAGATTCTTTTTTCATGTATTGAAAATGCGAAATTGTACAAAATCATTTTGTCGTGTAGTTTTTTAAATATTTGGCCAAACTTTGGGAACTTGTTTTACCGCCATTTTGGTGATAAAAAAAGCATATAAAGGGCCGGAAACTTTTTTCCGCAGCAATATCCCTCATGAGCATGGGCGTCCGCTGCAACTTTTCCGGGGAAGGGGGCAAACGGGTATACTCCCACTATCATAATTATTGCTTAAATTTATAGTACCCCTGCATCTTTATATGGCATAGTAGGGGTTGGGTCAGGCGAGTACAACGAGCCCCTAAAGCTAGGGAGTGGGTTCGGAGCACTGTTAGCCCCCCTCCCCCCGAGAAGTTTGGGAACTTGGACATATCTTTCTTTCTATAGTCAATATTTAGTATTGAAATACGGACAATGATAATAATTATGTCATTTACCAATTACTGGCCACTGATTATTCATATCTGAGTCAAAAGTTTAACCTTACTGTAGGCATCTTGCTGAATTTAATAATCAACTTAATACAGTCTTTTTGTAGGGAAACATTAACTTGGGGTTACATAAAACAATTGCACTGCTCCATCGTCCTTCATTGAGTATGGGTATAAACCCCCCTTTTTTTTTATAGACATTTATCTGTTTATTTTTATACCCCCTTCAATTTTCTGTTTCTTGCACTTTAGAAGAGATACTATGAAATAAAAACTGCAAACGTCTTGGGTTTTGTCCAAATCTATCAATCACATTTTGAATGAGTTCATGTTTATTCTCAAAAACCTTTTATTGATGAATACTCATCATGCAGAGTCAGATAAACGCCCATCTGCCATTTTTGACCTTAACCAGGTTTTTTTACCATTCTCATAGTGCTAAAGGACCTCTCCACTGGGCAGGTTGTTACTGGTAATGTTTGAGCAATAAAAATAGCCTGTCGAACAGAAGGAAACAGATCAGTGTGTTTGAGCA